>CM053274.1:85951130-86551130 GCA_028583415.1 Protea cynaroides
CCTCCGAGTCAAACCATGTACAGTACCGATTGTTAGCAACACTGTATCCCCAACACCTGTTAGCTATAACACAGTGCATACCATACAGCAAGACCCTGTAATGCACATCCCAGTGTAGAAGCTTGGTGCATAACAAGCAGTGTATCAAGGTGGTTAACCTTATTAGTCATCGATGTATGGGATAATTGCATCATGACAGAATGATCCGACAAGGATTGAAGAATGTCTTCTGAAGATGATACCTCAGACATTTTCAGCAAATGATCAAATCTATTATGACCATATATCTAGATAGGTTTATATAGGATGCGGTGCATTATTGATTTACTCTTATGATTATAGAGGATGCACATACCAGATTTTAATTTCTCGGGCCTTGACAGGATACCTTCTTGATTTAACCTATCAATTGGAGTTATAGATATTGTTTTCTTAGTATTAGTCCTGATTATACCAATCTGAACCATTCTCATGATCGACAACATGAACAGAGATATGAACTGAATGAATAGTTAAATGTTTAATCGTGTTGAGTGTACATCTTCTGATTTATACCTGATTTATTGATGTACGAAATCTTTTTCCAGATTTATACCTGATTTACTGATGTATGAAAGTTTCTCCAGATTTACTCTTGTAGTGCCTTGACCAATGGCATTATATACTCGATAGAACCTGTAACCATGAGGTTAAGAGCTATAGAACCTCTATTTCCATGTATTTGGACCACCGTGCAACCTAACGACCTTTGGATGTCGGTTGGATTACCATAGATTTACTCCTGATTCTTAAAACCTAGGTTCACTAGATAAAGAAAGTGTTCATCGTCATACTAAATTCGAAAGAAGGAAAGGAATTGTTTTTGGATAACCATTCTGACATCCATTGAAAAGATGTTTAGTGATAATGGAATTATTGGAAGGAAGATGATTAAATTTAGATTATATTTTATAGCCAAGAGACCTCCGATGAAGTAATAGAGAATCTATTTTGAGATTTCTAAACGGGTGGATATGAATCATGTTTATAAAAGAGTGCATGCAATAAAAGTGAGAACTATCAAGGGTAGCCAGTAAAGAAATAGATAACACTCTAGTAGAGTTAAAGATGACTATATCAGTATGAAATTTTGACAAGGTAGAAGATTCCTAAAGGTAAATCTAAAAGTGGACACAAGGATAAAGTCAAAAAAAAAATATATGGCATTAATAGTAACCAGTTAATACAATGAAAATTAAGTTATGCCCAATGTCGAGTGATATGATTAAGTAAAGACCAAAAGAGTTTGGCTGAATTAATGATTTTATAAGCATATATCCTAATGCTTAGAAGTAGACTGGGGATATGAAGTGACAATCACAAGATATTTTTTGAGGTATATGAAAGAGAGATCAGGGTTGAACAGCAAGGATAAAGGAAATATAAGCTAATGAGTTTTTTTAAGATATGAGATTTTGACGATAGTCTTTGAAAAACTAAGAGATGAAGGAACTAGACAAGCCCTTAAGACCGTTACACCAGATTTCTCTAGTTTAAGCCCTTTTTGGGACTAAATGTTGTTTTAGATGAGTGTTATGAACAATGATTGAATCATATTAATGGATGGATGAAATTTGGATGCAACCTAATTAGACTTGAGATGTCAGACTTTAACGTCATCTTGGGGATAGACTGGTTGTCTCAACACTCTACAAAGTCGTTATGTGCATAGAAGAGGTTATCATTCAAGAATAAAGACGACATATAATTTAGTATTATTGAAAGTATGTTGCCTAGGAAGTGAAAGCTGATCCTCTCTATGCTAAAGGCGAAGAGATGCTTTGAAGAGAAAGAAGTTGGATATCTGGTATCTGTGGTATACACTACCGAAGAAGCACCACAGACGGAAGGTATTAATGTGATGCATAAATTCCTGATGTGTTCTAGGAGACTTACCTGGGTTACCATCTGATCAGGTGACCGAGTTCGTCATCGACTTGTTACCAAGGACGATACTTGTGTCAAAGGCACCTATAGAGTAGATCCTATGGAGTTGAAGGAACTGAGATTCAACTACAAGAGTTATTAGACTAAGGTCCTAATCGGCTAAGTATTGCATCACGGGGAGCACCAATGCAATTCGTGAAGAAGAAGGATGGTAGTGTCCGATTATGTATAGACTATCGAGAATCGAACAAGCTCATGATCAAGAATCGATAACTACCACCGCAGATCGATGACTTGTTTATATAGTTGCGAGGAGCAAAGGTATTTTCTAAGATTGATTTTCAGTTAAGATATCATTAGCTGAAGAATTTAGACAGCGATATTCCGAAGATAGTTTTTTTAGAATCAGGATTGGCCAATTATGAGTTCTCGATTATGACGTTTGGATTAACCAATGCCCTTACATCTTTTATGGAACGGATGAACTGGGTGTTTCATGACATGTTGGGCACGTCGGTCATAGTTTTCATAGATGATATTTTGGTTTATTTCAAGAATGAAGCAACTCATACAATGGATCTTAGAACAGTTTTACAACAACTGATAAATGAAAAGCTTTACGCCAAGTCCAAGAAATATGAGACCTGATTAAACAAAGTGATCTTCTTGGATCCCGTAGCATCATATAAAGGGATTAAAGAGGACCCCTTTAAGATAGAAGTAATCGTATGGTAAGAAACACCTGAAGAGATTGTACTAGTAAAGAGGAATGATAACAAATGTGGTTTAGTGCGTGTTCCAGTGTTTAAATTATCAGCAAGTAAAGGCTGAAAGACAAAGACCAACATGGCTTACCATAACCACTATCGGAACTAGTCTGGAAGTAGAACTGCAGTACAATGAACTATGCCAATGAATTGCCACTAAATCCCAGATCGGTTGACATGGTTTGGGTGATTGTTGATTACATTATGAAGATAGCTTATTCCATTACGATACAACCTCGGTATGCTTTGGAGCGCTAACTAAGCTATATATGGATAATATTGCCAGATTGAATGGTATGTATAAGAGCCTTGTAACGGTCAGAAGCTCATGCTTTATTTTGAAATTTTGGGAGGATCTACAGAAAACAATGGGGACAAAGTTGAAGTTTAGTACCGCATTTTACCTTAAACTGATGGATAGTTGGAGCGGACTATACAGATCCTAAGAGATATGCCCCAAGTTGTGAAATTGATTTCAAGGAACGTGAGTTGAGAAGTTATCGTAAATTGAAGTTGCTACTAAGCTACCATATAAATGTCACCTATAAAGCATGGTACGGTAGAAATGTCAAACCCCTCTGTTTTGGAATGAAGTCGGTGAATGAAGAATTTTAAGACCTAAGTCTATGGAGGAAAACTATCGAGTGGCAGACAAAATCAAAGAAAAAGGGCCAGGATAGCTCAAGATGTCAGGAGAGACACCAAGACCTTGAGTTCGCCATAAGTGACAAAGTGTTTTTGAAGATATCACTTATGCGCAGTTTGAAACGATTAGACAAGAAGGAAAAGTCATATTTTATTTATGTGTTGGATCTTATAAACTTTGGAGAGACGTAGAAAAGTTGCATATCAATTAGCTTACCGCTATCCATGTCTAGTGTGCATGATGTATTTCATGTGTCTCTATTAAAGAAGTACATTGGAGATCCATATCAAAGGTATTGACCACGGAATCACTAGATTAGATAGAATGTTTAATTATTGAAGTGGTACCAGCCTAGTTCACTAGTGGGAGGGTACAATGTTTCCAAAGTCGGGATAATTATTATATGAAGGTAACCTGGCAAAGACAAGACGTGGAGAAGAGTGCATAGGAGGAAGAAGATGCAATGCGGAAATAGAATTAACACCTATTGACTCCGAAGTAAATTCAAAATTTTGAGGACAAAATTTATTTTAAGGATGGGGGAGTTGTAAGATCCGTAATTTCAAATTTCGAGGACGAAATTTCTTTTAAGGGTGGTGGAGTTGTAAGACCCGCATGCCACGAACCCAGCCTAACCTTATATTTTGTGTCGAGACTCGTCTACATATCATGGTCGAGCCAAGTGGACCAAGTGTGTGAAGAAAAACCAAGATCCAATATGAAAATTTACTCAAAAATAGTCAAAATGAGGGTAGGGTCGCAGGTTTTAACAGGCAGGTCCGACCCCCCCATCGACCCGTGACCAGGGGTCGCAGGGGGTCTATGAATTGTCCGACCCCCCCATCAACCCCCGATAATCGAGAAAAACAGTAAGAAACCAAAAATTAGGAAACTTTCCTAATTTCAATTGGAACCTTTCCTAAACTCAATGAGACTTATTTGGGGAGGTTTTACTCTATAAATAGGACGTCCCTAAGCCTCTTTCACTCCTTTTACAACCCTAATTGGATTGAGAGAAAGAGAAGAGAAGGAAGAGAAGGAGAAGAGAAAGAGAATTGAAGACGAAGACCAAGGAGGAAAAAATTCAGAGGAAACTCTGAATCTCAGCAAACCTAAGGTATGAATACATTCCCCATGATTTATTTAAGACCTTAGAATGGTTTATGAAGAGGGAATGACTTAGAAGAAACTCAAATCACCCATCCATGGTTAGGTTTCAATGAAAACCATGGAGGAGATCATTGAAATCATGTAGGTGAATAAAGAATAGTTCTAAACCATAGAACATGTATGGAATTGACTATAGAAGCAAGCCATAGGACCCCAAACATGAATGAATGGACAAAATTTGATATTTTCGACTCAAACCATGGGGGGTCGCACCTAGGGTCGATGGAACATCCGACCCTAGCATCGACCCCCAGCATTCGGGAAGTTCAGGAAAGGAGGGGTAGCACCTAGGGTCGATGGAACCTCCGACCCTAGGCATCGGCCCCCAGTTAATAGCAAGCTGTAAAAATTAGAATAAATTCTAATTAAATTCTATCGACTTTGTTAGGTCTTCTAGCAATATAATATTGATATAAAAGTGATTCTTAAGGCTTGAAAGAGGATCTACAAACAAGCAAAGGTGAGGGAACAAGACCTAAACTAATTGGTTAATAACAAACTGTTTTTATTTCTTAAGTCCAATACCATGATTGATTCTATGTGTGTATGCTTGTAATGAGCATTTAGCATGTCATCTAATATTTCTGCTATTACTGTTCATGCATATCTAATTCCGTTTATTTATAACATGATGATGATGATGAGGATATGAATAGGCATGTGAATGTTTGTGTTTGGCTGATGTACATGGTACGAGTAAAGATGGTATCAACCGGTACTTCGATGCCGTTCTCATCGGGGTATATTGTGCCATGGTCTATTCAAGTCATGTCCACTAAGCAAGTGTTAGTGTGCTTGATGCGAGTTGAGCATCAGGGGGAGGACGTGACATTGTGGTTCAGCCTGATCACTAGACTCTAGCTCTATCTCTACTCAAGTCTTGTCCACTAACATCGTTGTATCGCCATTACCTTAGCGGAACTAATATGTCGTAGGGTATCAGGGGGGGACGTGGCATTGTGGTTCAGCCTGGTCACCAAACCCTAGCTCTATCTCTATGGATGTATTGAGGAATGTTGGGGTGAGGCCTTGGATACATTGTTTGACATTAGGGTTGGTTAGTTGCGAGTCCAGTTTGCAAGCCCTCGCCAACAGGGGCTTACGTGTTGGTATGGACAACCGGTACAGTCATGCCATTTTTATGAGGTGTATATTGTCCATGGTGGGTGCATATGGGGCGACAGTGCCGTTTTCATTGGGCGTTTCCACACACTCGTATATAGAGGTGCGGCGGCCACCTATCATTTCTATAGCACATTGCAAACTTATATACCAAACCAAAGATATGAATGAATGCATGCATATGTTTGTTCCATTGTTTTATTTTCTCACTGAGTTCAAGTTGGAGAGCTGACCCTCGTGCGCATAATTCTTTTAGTTTCTGATGTTGCAGGTATTATGATTGAAAATTATGTCAACACGCCAACATATGAACATGTGGCGGCCATGGTGAGCAAGCTGTGGAGGACGAAGATGGTTCGTTAAGCGAGTGTTTCAGCGGTGGATACGTTTAATGTTTAGTTTTCGTATTTGGATATTGTAATATGTATTAAGTTATGTTTTGGTTACTTAGAAATAAATGGAATATTAATTATTTATCATGATTAGACCTCAGTTCATTATCTGTAAGACTTCCGCTATTTATTTTATTACCTCTGATTAATGTGGAATGTGTTTTGGTTTATCATATGTGGGATAGCCTATTTTGAGATCCTGATTGAACCGTTGGTTTATTGACGATTCATCACACCATTCTGATTGGTGCAGAATTGGGGTGTGACACCGAGCCCCAGGTGTCGGCCATCAACCAGGTTGCCGCCTCTCCTCCAGAAACTTTGCGAGGAGAGGATGTGGATCCCCCCTTTAATCCTGTTCAAATACCCAAGCCCCCATATATTGAAATTGAATGATCGATAATACTTCCAAATCCCATCCAATCGACCTTGGTCCCTTTCCTCCTCAACACCCCCATAGATCTTTAACCCTTCTCAAATTTTTGTAGTCAATATTAAGAAAAAAGGGATGTACATTACAAAATTAGAAAATTTGACATATATAAAATTCATATAAAATATCGTTTATATATAAAATTTTACAACAAAATAAACAGGCCTTCTCCTCCAAACCTTATAGGTCCTCAACCCTTTTCAATTTTTTTATTCAATATTAATATATATATATATATATATATATATATTATATATATATATATTTATACATATATATATATATATATATATATATATATATATATATATATATATATATATATTATAAAATTAGAAAATTTGACATTTATACAATTCATAAAATATTATTTACATATAAATTTTTTTTGGTAAAAAATTAAATATAAAATTTTACAATAAAATAAACATGACTTTTTTTTTTGGTAAAAGTAAAAGAAAATTTTATTCATAGGAAAATTGAGAAACAGTCGAGACTTCATCAGAACACAAACTCTGAAGCCAGGGAGAGGAGATAGGCCATAGTGACATCCTCGAACTTGTCACTGCCTTCCTAGCTAGGTCATTGGTGACCTTGTTCACAAACCTAGAAATCCAAACAAGTTGGATTTGATTATAATTGGATACTAGAAGAAGAATGTCCTTTATTATGGGGACAATTTCAACAAGGCAAATAATGTCAGGATTGCGCAAATACGGAATGATCTCATCTCATTGCAATCCAACTCAATGATTAGATTTGAGAAGCCTTTACTCACAACAAACTGAAGAGCAGATCTAATGGCCCTTGCTTCACCAACCAGCGCCAAAGGAGAAAAAATATTTTAGGATCCAGCGAGGAGAATATTTCCTTCATGATCGCTGAATATGAAACCTATTCCACCCTTCCCAAAATCTTCAAAGAAAGAAGCATTTGTATTGATCTTAACTAGGCCAATCGGAGGGGGTGTCCAACTAGCATTAGAATCCCAACCGGAATCTTTTTTAGGAGCAAAAATAGCATGGCCCAATTTAGATGCAAACTCCTGAAAAACCTCCGTTGCTTTCTGAAAGACCTCTAGAGGACTCCAATCTTTATTTTGAAAATAAAGATCATTGCGAGCCTTCTATAAATACCAGCAGATGAAGGATGCAAAAGACCATGATTGATTTGCAGATCTTTTCGAAATGGCGAATAGACAGTCCCAACTTTGTATCCATTGATGCAACTTATACTCAGGATTGTCAGGAATTCTATGAGTAAGATTGGAACCAAACCATACGGCCTTCGCGAAAGGGCATGTGATAAGAATGTGACCAATAGATTCGATTGCATAGCCACATCTTCTACATGAAAGCTTCAACAGGAATCTGTCTATGAAGAAGCTCCTCTCCAAAGGCCAAACCACGAGCGGAGGTACGCCATAAGAATGATTTAATTTTTGGCATTGTATTGCATGATCAAATCTGTTTCCATACTGATTTCGGAATATCATCACAACTATTATTTTTAGAAGAAGACGGCCTTAGACGATTTTGCTCATCAAAAAAATCAGAGATGATCTGATAAGTCGATTTAACAGTGAACTGACCATTCTTCTCGCCTCTCTATATAAGATAGTCTTCTTGAGGAAATAGACTGAGAGGAAGTTTTAAGATTGCTTCCTTAATATTCGAAGGGAAGAGATAATCAATAACATCAATTCGCCATATTTTGTTAATAGGATCAATAAGATCCGATATCCATTCATAATTGCAATGTTCCGGTTTTGGGGAGGAAGGTTTAAATCCACAGATGGAGGGGATCCATTGATCTTCCCATATATGGATCTTATTACCATGACCTACTTGACATATCAGGCCCTTAATTAAATATTTCCTTTCTTCTATGAGGCTTTTTCAAGTCCAAGAAGGACGATATCCAGTTGGAGCATTGAGGAAATCTATATAAGGAAAATAAATTGATTTGATGAATTGGCTTCAAGTAGACATGGGCAAACTCCATAATTTCCAAGCCATTTTGGTAAGAAGGGCTAAATTTTGAAAAAGGGGATCACGGAGGCCAAGTCCTCCATTATCTTTAGATTTGCATAATCTAGCCCATGAGATCCAATGAATATATTTTTTCTGATCACTATAATGCCAAAAAAAACTGCTGCTCTATGAATAGAATCATGATGAGAACTAGACAATCTAAAATGAGTACCAGCATAGTTTGACATAGATAAGGCAACTGATTTTAATAAAGTTTCCTTCCCAGCATTTGATAGAAGTTTGCTTTTCCAATTTGATATCTTCTTTTGAGTACGATCAAGGATATTCATGAAACACTCCTTCTTAGATATACCTCAGCAGGCAATCCGAGGTATTTTGAAGGGCCTTCTCCATACTTGATCTTCATGATTCTTAAGATCCATTTGTTAAACTTTGATGGGGTGTTGGGGCTGAAGGTGAGACTGGATTTCTGAAAATTTATTTTCTGTCCTGAAGCCTTGCAGTAGATGTTGAGACAATCTTTCAAAGAATTTATAGACTTGAGATCCAATTGAGAAAACAAAAGGTTGTCATCAGCAAATAATAAATGGGTGAGAGGAACTGTGCGATTCCTTATTTTTATGTCTTTGATAGCTCCATTATTGGCCTCATATTGCAAAATAGAGGATAATGCATGAGCACAAATGATAAAAATAGTAGGGGAAAGAGGATGCCCTTGTTTAATACCTCTAGAAGGTCTGAATGAACCTCTTTCAACTCCATTAATCAGAATTGTGTAAGAAACAGTAGAGATGCATTTCATCACCAATTGGACCCAGTGAAGATGGAATCCCAATTTCAAAATAATTTTTTCAATGAAGGGCCATTCTAGCCTGTCATAGGCTTTGTGCATGTCAAGCTTCAAGGCTAAGAGTCCAATTTTTCCTTTCTTTTCTATTCTTGATGTAATGGAAGGCTTCATGGCCCATAAAAACATTGCCTGAAATAGACTTGTTAGGAATAAAGGCCAATTGGGATGGAAGAATAATATCATCTAGGATGTGCTTCAACCTATTAACCATGATTTTTGGTATTATCTTCAAGCTGGTCCCGCATAAGCTAATAGGTTGAAATTGGTCAACTGTTTTTAGACTGTTGACTTTCTGGATAAGACAAATATATGTCTTATTTAATTCCTCGTATAGATTACCTCATGCAAAAAAATCCTGAATGAAATGGATAATATCCAATTTCGTTAAGTCCCAAAATTTTTGAAAATAAGTACGAGGGAATCCATCTGGGCCAGGACTCTTAAAAGGAAAGGAGCCATATCATATAAAGCCGATTTTATTTCTTCTTTTGAAGGCATACTGCAGAGTCTATCATTCTCTTGGAGTGATATTTTTGAGGAACCATAATTTAAAATTGTTTCCATGGCACCAAAACTGGCATTGCTAGTTGTAAAAAGATTTTGAAAATAATAGAGAATTACCTCATCAATTTGCTTATCCGAATTTGTCCAAGATCCATCTGGCATTTTCAGGTGAGAGATTTTGTTGAATTGCTGACGTTGGAGGGTGATAGCGTGAAAAAATCTTGTATTTCGATCTCCCCATCTAAGCCAATCAATTCAGGATATTTGGGCCCACATGATCTCCTCACAGAGAAAGAGAAGATATTCTTCTAATTGCCGCAGCAGCTTGGACTCTTCAATCTGATAAGGATCGGATTTAGGGTTATCTTGACATCTCATGAGATCTTTCTTGATTTAAGATTTTGATAGATTCTTGGAGAAAAGTTGTTCCATCCATTAGAAGCAATTCTTGAACAGTCTGGATGCCTTAACCACATTGCCTCAAAGTGAAAGGGTCTTTCTTTCTTTATAAATTCTACCATCAATAGTCGATTGAACATACATCACTGCTTCTTCAAATTTGCTTCTCCATTCAATGTTCGAGAAGGCCCTATTTAACTTACAGCAAATATTATCTTGTCCGACCCTCCTATTTATTACTCCATGTGAAGAAAGAACCTTTTGAGCTAAGTTCAAGAAATTGGCATGCATTCAACATTTCTCTAAAGGAAGACAATCTCTATCAGACACCGATTGTCCATCATGTTTTTCTCTCCATGAAAGGATCGAGTCAAAGTCTTCAAAACACAGCCATTCACCATCCCTATTTTTAGCAATATCCATCAATTGAGACCACACAACTTGTCGTTGAGTCTTCACTGGATCACCATAGACTGCAATGAGAAAGAAAGACCCAAAATAGCTGGAGGAAATTTCACAATCAATGAATATTTGACTATAAGAAATAATGTTGAGAGAGATATTGCCATTCCAAAATAGAGCCAGACCACCCGAAAATCCAATTGGATCAACTGTGAAGAGATGTTGAAACTTGAATTTCTTTTTTAATTGCTCCAACTTTTCCTGTTTATTTTTTGTTTCAATGAGGAAGAGGATTTCAGGCTTTTCACTCTTGAGGAGTCTATTCAGGGCACGAATTGTCAAGGGACTCCTGACACCTTGATAATTCCAGCTTATGGCTTTCATAATGTCGCGTGGGACTGATTTCCCCAGCCACCATGGGGCCTTCTGATAAAAAATGACTGTAATTACCATCATCAACATCATCCTTAACAAGCTCTGTATGAGGCCTCTTTGCTGGATTTTGAGTTGGCCAAGCAACATTTCCTTCATTAGAAAACTGCTGAGAAACAGGTGCAATAATGGCTAAGTCGTCAGAGTGACCAATATTCTTGTTGGGGTGAAGCTCAAGAGTCTCATAAGACTCATCAGTATATTGGAGAAATTGCTAAGGATCATTTTCCTTAGGCATGCTTCTGGCATCATTAATATCATTGGAAGAATAAACATTCTCAAGACTACTATCCATTGGATTTGGTTTATCAATGGTAATGGAGGAAAATTGGGGAACCAATTGTAAAATAGCATTTATGAAGGTTGGGTTTTGAAGAACATGACTAGTATGAGGGTCTGATTGTTCGTTGGTTCTGTCCTCTGATAATGGGCATTATATCATTGGGAAACTGTAGGGTTACTACTCGGGAATGGGAGACTCAGATTATTTCCACTCAAATCAGATTTTTTGATTAACTACATTAATCTGTTTCTGACTATCCTCATCAATGGGCCTCGATTCTTGAAATTGAGCCAGTTGGGTTTGAGGTTTGTACCTGTTTCGATTGACGACTAGCCGATACAGCTTCTGGTTGACGGCACAGTTCGCTTACCATTCATTACACTTGCAGTGATGTTTGTTACAACGGCAACTGGCAACTCCAGTGCTCCTGCTGTGTAGCTCTAGAAATTTTGCCCTTTCCACTAAATTTGTCGAAGGAGGAGAGCCTTTAATATTGGCTCCATATAGTCTAGCAAGTAACTGTGGACATCTACTAAGAGGATCACAGCCATGGGAGTTTATATGGGCTTGTTCTGATTCATAACGTT
The DNA here is from genome assembly GCA_028583415.1 of Protea cynaroides. Classification (NCBI taxonomy): domain Eukaryota; kingdom Viridiplantae; phylum Streptophyta; class Magnoliopsida; order Proteales; family Proteaceae; genus Protea; species Protea cynaroides. The sequence continues at coordinate 85,963,038 of CM053274.1, forward strand.
GCTTGCATCGATTCTGTTCATGTCCAATAACACTGAAAAAGAAACACAGAGATGGGAGCCTCTCATATTTGACTATGGCAACCCATTCATGTCCATTCTTACCTTGGATGCTGATGGAGTGCCGTAGAGGTTTGTTTATCTCTAGAGTAACTCTGCTTTGAGATAGGTCATCCTCTGGCCTTGAGAAACTCCCTCAATAATCATCAGTTGAGTCGGTACGCTGGCCTTAGAGACTAGTGTTAGATTTATGTGGGCTTAATTAATTACCTAAACTAGTTAATTAGGAATCTGATTGACACGGTATAACCGATTTGGTTTGGTTCATCACATGGTATGAGATAGGTTTGGTAACCCTAATTCTATTGTGGGAAGGGTTTTAGGGTTACATCTGTATTCTATAAATACAGGGTTAGAGTCCCCACAGCCACATTTAATCAGTTCTCTGCACCCATTAGCAAGAGACGTCAGGATATCCTCTGGAGGCTGTGGAAGACTGTAGTCGAGGGATTTCGATCAAAGCTTGGAGCGTTGTGGAGCGTATGAAATTAATCTCTTCACAGACAAGTATGTCTTTAAGCTCATTATTTATGGCTTCTCTATTGTATTCTATGGTAACTGTATGGATGGAGAATGAGTTTCATGAAAACCCTAAACTCATAATATTCTAACAGTTGGTATCAGAGCCAACCATACAAACCTAGAATCAATGGAGATCGATTATAAAGACTAATGATTAATGGTTAAATTGAAAGAGAAAATTTTCTCAAGTTTTGGATCGAATCTCGATCAGATCTAACGGAGATTTCTATAGACGAAAATTTTTTTCGACTGACAAAATAAGTCAAGCTATATACCGTTGGAAAGGTCTCGAAGAGACGGAGCCGGCGATATAAAAATCACCGGCGTAAGCCGCCGGACGCGCCGGCAATCGTTGGCGGAATCCGCGAGTGGATCTCACTCGCGGGTGGGAGAAAAAAAAAAAAAAAAAAGGCCTGACGGCGCCGAGTCATCGTCGGGTCGGCTCGGCGCCGAATCGCTAACCCTAACGGGTTAGCTGGTTGCCTCGGACCGAGTCTACCCTAGCCCAGCTGAAGGCAGCCGGGGCGGGCTAGGCCGAGCCAAGCCTAGTCAGGCAAGGCCCAAGCAAGACCAGCCCAGACCGGGTCTATCAGAGCTGGCCCAACCCGGTCTGGCAGACCCAGCCCGACCCAGAATAGACCAACCCGACCCGAATAACCTCTTTTGTGCCCGATGGGTTGACCCGAGAACCCGGACTGCTGAACCCGATGGGTTGACCCGTAACCCGGTTTTCTGACCCGGTGACTTGACCCGAGAACCCGAATTTGTGACCCGTTACCCGAGAAATTGGACCGGATTGAACCAATGTTGAACCGGTGGTTTGGCTCTACGAACCAACTCTCTGGTTCAACCTTGCCAGACCAAAGCGGTTCGGTTTGAAGGAAAAAAAAAAATTATACTCGGTTTAGTTCGAATCGAACCGAAATCAGGTCAGACCTGGTCAAGCCGGATCGAACCGAACCGAACCAAATTGAGCCAGACAGGGTTTCTTATAAGGGCCTGTTTGGTTTCTGTTTTTAAACAAAAGAACATTAAACAGTGATTCTAGGAGCTAGGAATGTCGGATTGACCTCCGGCTTATTTCGTTGGACTCCATTTTTAATGCTCTTCAATCTGATATATATTTTGGTATATTTTGATGCATTAAAAAATATATTATTATGGAAAAAATGCCCTATGGGAACTCGATTTGTAATGTTTTTGCTGATTTTTCTTAAAGTTATTGTACAAAATTGATTGATTGAGCTAATGTGCATGTTTATATGAATGTTTAGACTTGTAAATTGTATTTTAAAGTATTCATGGTTAAATAAATATCCCACATAAGCTGCAGTTTAGGATTTGTTCATATCATGGTGGAACTTGGTGTGACCACCAAAGTGGCAACCTTGTTTTATTATGATGTGTTCAAATTCTAGAATATATGTTTGTAAATGCTTCAATTTTGATAATGTTCACCCAAAGGTGACATTGTTCAAGTTTATTCAAATTATGATTTATAGCTATTGTGTAAGGATTATGGTGTGACCACCAAAGTGGCAACCTTAGTTCTATCATAATATGCTCAAATCTAGCATTTATGCATTTACAAACTACTGTAAGAAAATATAGTGTTCACACAAAAGTGACACTAACATAAACTCTCACTTTTATGGATGCAGCAAAGAATGACACTATCCACCCAAAGGTGACATTGTCAAAGAAAATAAAGAACTCATGCACATGGTTGAAGGATTGTGGCTTTAGGGGTCTTCATCCACCCAAAGGTGGTGAGATTTTCGAAAGTCATTTTCTCTTCGCAGTTATTGCACAGATATTGAGAGGACCAGTGCACATATTGTCCCAAAGGATGTGTGTGTAGTTCGATTGACTTTTCAAAGATATTAATTAGCTTGCACATGTTATGTATATATATTATTGCTAGCTAATTTTATTTGATATTAATCGTAGACTTACAGTTATTTACATTGTTGTAGACATGTAATGATTAAATACCTTAAGATGTCTGTCTTTGGCTGCCAGTTTTATGAATTGGCATGAAAACTGTAAACTAGTCTAGGATTGTTTAACCTAGATGTACTCAACAGAAAAATTGTATTATGATCCTTAGGGTGTTCAGTCCTTAAGATCAAGTAAAGCAATGTTCATATGAGAAACATTGAAAAAGGATATTTCTTGAGAAATCCAAATAAAAATTTGATTTTTCAAGAAGGGGCAGAGAGATGTTTTATTACTCAAGTCCATCAGTATCAATTTTTTATGATAAGAGATGGTATTTGAAATGTGAGAAAATACAAGGTAGAACTGTTAAGTATTAATGATAAGCTCAAGGATAAGTGAATATTTGTAGGTTCATTAAAACCTATGTAAGTGATATTTTAGACTTTTCACTTCCTCACAAGAATTGTATAGTCAGATCCTGGTGACCTATAGTACTAAAAAATATAGTGAACCCTAAAATAAGAGAACTAAGGATAAAAATTCAAAGAAAAGAGAAAAATATGAATGCCAATGTCATAATGCATAATATATACCCAGACAAAGACAAGTTGTAAAAGGGGTAGGAAAACCCATAGAAATTTTTTTTTTTCATGGAATAGTCAGAAACCTTATGACAAAGAATTAGACATTAAGAAACTACAAGATAAAATGGATCTAAGTAGAATAAAATTCTTGTAGAGTGACTCAGAAGGGACATGTAAAGAAAGATTTATATAGCTGGACAGCTTAAGTGAATGATTATGAAACTTCTGAGCAAGAAGGTGCAGTATATTGGATACTTAAGCATTAATCGTAGTCTGAACCAATAGAAGTATAAAAATCTTTAATTTATTATATCTTTAGAAGTTAAACTGTATATTGTAATCTTCCACCCTGGTCATAAGGGTTTATGACTGTTGTCCAAAGAAAGATTAGAAAGAATAATATTTGAAAATTCTCCTTTCAAGGTTTATTATATGTATATATGTGAGAATTATTTAAAAGAGAAGATGACAAGATTAAACTATGTGAAGGTTATTCACAATAAGAATTTATTGGACTTGGTGGACATTAAAATTTCATCTAGGACTTCTTGTCACAGTTTAGTCTATGGTTGTTTTTCCAAATAATGAAAATTAAGGTGGAAAATTTTTTATTAAAAGAACTAAAACTATTGGATCTGAATGAGAGAGTTTTGGGAGACCATGTGATACTGATTTATTCCCTGATAAATTTAAGCAAGTGTTTGTAAAAACCTAAGAATGTATTTGATCATGTAAGAAAATAATTGATATTGTAGCCTATATTATTAATAGAGTGCTAGTTAGTCAGATTTCAGTTTCAGTTTCAGTTTAAGTTATCTTCTTGTTATGAGACTGTAGAACTAACATGATTTCATAACACTCGTATGAGAGTGGTTATTTTAGGACATTAAGTTGTCATATTATGAGATGTCAAAATAGACTCAAGAAACTTGAAGTTTTGATGAGACCACATGGAAATGGATGTGAAGTAACCAGTTGAGATACCAGAAATCCTACTAGAGTGTAATAAAATGATTATAGAAATATTCATTAAGATCGATGCTTCAGCCATAGTAGCAGAGCCAGATGAGGCAATGAAGAGATATGTTAGACCATGTAGATCTGTGATTTCATCCAATCACATGTTGTACTTCAAAATAGATATTTTGGTGATGGACAAAAATAAAGATCCTAATGATTTTGAGCAAGTTATTAGTAATAAAATGCTCTTGAATGTTTAATGATCATAAAGGATGTGTTGTTGTCTATGAACAATAACGAGACTTGAAATTTATGCTTTTGTCAATGAGTGGTGTACTCATAGGTTAAAAATAGATATACAACAAATTATGTGATTTCAGTGGGAGAATTGATTACTACAAAGTAAGATTTATAGCAAAGTGGAATCACACAAAGGGAAGAGAAAGAGAACTTCAAATTTTGAGGTTTATTTTGGAGTTGCATCAGGTAGATGTAAAGATCATTTTGATCAAAGAAAATATTTATATATTTTAATCACAAGGTTTTGTGGTAAGGATAAATAAGATATATTTTATAGACTTATAAAATCAATCTGTGGATTAAACGAGTATCCGAATAATGGTATTTGAAGTTTGACAGGATTGTATCTTCTTTCAACTTTGTTGAGATTGTCATTGACCATTGTATATATCTATAGGTCAGTGGGAGTGGATTCATTTCCTTGTCATATGTGTTGATGGTTTTCAGTTGGATGCTGGTATAGCTTACTGGACAATGGGGAAAAGGAAGGTCATAAGGTATATGCAGAGAACTAAAGATCATATGTTCATTTATAAAAGTAATGACACTCTAGGCTATTTTGATGAAATTTATAATGATTGTATTGATGACAAGAAATCAACTTCAAGGTTCATTATCATGGTGATAGGGTTTTGTAACTCTAAGTAAAGATAACAAGCAAGATATCTTGTGTGAAAATTTATTCTTTAATTTGGAGATTGTAGACTCCACTTCTAAATCTATTGAGATGTATTCTGACAGTGGTTCAGCTGTGTTTTTCTCAAAGAATGATATGAAATCTAGTATTTCAAAGTATAATGGAGATCGAATCTCTTGAAGTAAGAAAGATGTCAAAAGATTTTATATCATTGTAGATTCTCGGACGAAGGTTTTGTCAGTGGGAGTCTTTAAGGGACGGTATGTCCAATATAAGAATGGTTGAAAATAAATAATTTTTTCAGAGGCTTAAGTGACCAAAGATCTGGGAATCAGTGGGAATCTCTAGATATGCTTAATCAGTGGGAGACTCTTTATGTTTATACTTGTATTTTCACATTGCTTACTGTGTTTGATTGTATTACTCATGGTTTGATGGGTATAGTTTTTGTAACTATGATTTTATTTACATTAGCATTTGCGTTATTGCTATTTTGCATACATAGTTATGTGTTTGACATGTCACAGATATGAAGCAGTATTTAGTCAAAGTTTCAAGGTAGTATTTAGCCAAAGTTTCAAGGCAGTATTCAGCCAGATATATAAGGCAGTATTCAGCCAAGATAAGAGGCGATATTCAGTCATACAAATAATGACGGTAAGTCAAAGTCTGGTATTAATCCAAGCTAGAGGCGGTTTGCCATGAAAGGATAATATCAAAGAATAAAGGCGGTGTCTAGTCAAAGTATGGTATTATAATTCCAGAATATTTAAATACCATGTTAAGTTGTCCATAAAGGTTTTGGGGCACTTTGATTAAGGTTTTTTAATCAAGTTTGGACTCGCATGGGAGTTTACTTTCATGCATTATCTCAGGCGATTCATGTATTGAGTAGACCTTTGTTGTGGCTGACAGAAGTTTATATACCATATGTTAAGGTGTATTATTTGGTATTGCTCGCATTGAAAAGCTTGATGGATGTTTCAAAGTTAGTGACGATTTAGTATATTGGATTCCGTGGCCACACTGGTTGACGATAGTTTTGTAATTAATATAGCCCAAGTGGGAGATTGTTAGATTTATGTGGGCTTAATTAATTACCTAAACTAGTTAATTCAGTGGGAATCTGATTGACACGATATAACCGGTTTGGTTTGGTTCATCACATGGTATGAGATAGGTTTGGTAACCCTAATTCTATTGTGGGAAGGGTTTTAGGGTTACATCTGTATTCTATAAATACAGGGTTAGAGTCCCCACAGCCATGGTTAATCTGTTCTCCGCACCCATTAGCAAGAGACGTCAGGATATCTTCTGGAGGCTGTGGAAGACTGTAGCCGAGGGATTTCGATCAAAGCTTGGAGCATTGTGGAGCGTATGAAATTAATCTCTTCACAGACAGGTATGTCTTTAAGCTCATTATTTATGGCTTCTCTATTGTATTCTATGGTAACTGTATGGATGGAGAATGGGTTTCATAGAAACCCTAAACTCATAATATTCTAACAACCAGATGAGGAGCCACATTAGGTTTCATAGTTTCTACAGAAAGACCATGAATCTGAGCCCATATTTGAAAATTTTCAAAACTCCACTTTTGATCACCAGACCAGTGTTTGAGGATGATGAGATTAGTCCACAGAGCTTCTTTGAGGACGTTTAATAGATCTAAGCTATGCTTAAATCTGAAAAGATATGTCATTTTATCTATGAAGATAACTTCCACACCATGAATTGTGTTCTACGCAATTCGAAGGGCATCCATTACAGCTTGCCTTCTGAAAGGTTTGCTCCCAATTATATGTCCTACGGCTACTAGAGTAGTTTCTAGATTCTCTTCATTAAAGCTATATGCATCATCTTCAAGTAGGAAAGGTTCTTCGGCATCTTCTGCCTTGGTCATTGTTGGAATATATATATATGTGGGCTTAATTAATTATTAGGTTCATTGATCAGTGAGAGTCTATGTCACTAGGTTAGACCAGTTTGGTCTGATTCGTCACAAGATAAAGAGATAGGCAATCCCTATTACAGTGTGAGACTGATTAAGATTTGTGATAGTATTATATATACTAGGTCGTGAGTCCCCGCAGTCATAGTTGTTTCTTCTCTCTATACCCACGAACAGTGAGAAAGGCGTGGAACCTCTACAGGTTGTGGAAGACCGTGATCAAAGCTCCAACACCATTCTTGGAGATTAACTGCGAAAATCAATCTTCTACTCTCAGGTATGTTTCTATTATTATTGATTACATTGAACATCATTGTATTCTAGATCTCTGTATGGATATTAGGGTTTAGGATGAAACCCTATGAACTGGAAAAAGTCTAACAATTGGTATCAGAGCCATTCCATACAGACCTAGAATCAATGGTTAATGATTGTAGAGACTGAATGTAAGATTGGACTAAAAGTTGGAAAAAATTTTCTTCCCAATTCTTCGTACAAACCTGTCTAGGTTTCGAACCTTAAAAAACTTTTTTGGACCGGTGAAAAATAAATCAAACCATACAGCCTTGTAGGGCTTTGAAAGACGAAGCCGCCAGTATAAAGAACATCGTCGGAGGTGACCTGACGTGCCTCCACGCATCGGTGGAAAAAGCACGTGAAAGCCACGCGCCAGCTAGGGTTTAAAAAAAAAAGCCGCTGACCCGGTCATCGCCGGATCAACTCGGAAATCCTAACGGGTTATCCAGACCTCAGACCGAGTCGACTCGGTCTGGGACCCGACAGTGCTTTGTCTCGCCCCAGTCAACGGTCTGCGAACCCGGTCAATGACCCGAATGGATCGACTCGGTACATCATTGATCAACCGGATACCCGGCCCGAAAACCCGAATATTTGGTCCGGGTACCTAACCCGAAAACCTGGATTTTGACCCGATTACCCATAAATTTGGACCGGGTTGGCTCAATACTGAACCGATAGTTGGTTCGTCGAACCAACTCTGTGGTTCAACCATACCAGACCAAAAGCGGTTCGGTTTGAAGGAATTTAAAAAAAAAGAAATGATTTAATGTATATTCGGCTTGGTTTGAACCGATCCGACCAGCCCAAAACTGAGCCGAACCGAACCGATTTCAAAAAAAGGCTAAATCTTCTTGGGGCACGTGTGAACGCGTCCGACCTCTGATTAAGGTGCGGTTTTTTGCGTTGGATTCATCTCGTCGATATCTTCAGTGTGGTATATAATTTTGCTAGTTTTGGAGACCAATAAAATGTGATTTTGGGCAGAAAGTGTCCTATGGGACTTGGTTCAACGTCGTTTTACAGGATTTTCTAATTATTTGTACCATATATCTTGATGAGCTATTGTGCATGTTTTCAATGAATGTTTAGCTTTATATTTGAAATATAATTATGACATTCATGTTGTTTTAAAATCTCATTTTCGCTGCAAAGAGAGTTTGGTGATATCATGGTGGAATTCGATGGAACCCACCAAAGTGGTACACCTTATTTCATTATGATGTCTTCAAATTCAAGACTATGTATTTATCAATGCTTCAAAGTAAGGGAGTGTTCACCCAAGGGTGGCATTACCAAGCACAGTTATTGTGAGAGTCTGTGAGTATCATGTTGAAATCTGGTGGAAGCCACCAAAGTGGTAAACCTTGTCTCTTCAGGATGCTCTCAAATTCAAGGAGAGCATTTATAAATACATCAAGAATTTCACATCTGCAAGAGCAGCTAGATCGGAAGTGTTAACCCAAAGGTGGCACTACCAAGCCTTTTAAATGTATGTACATGCACATAAGTAGAAGGATTTTGACTTCAAGAGTCTCATTAACCCAAAGGTGGTGGGATTTTTGAATCACTATTCTTTTGCGATCACTGCACGGATACTGAGGAGACCACTGCATGTTTATCCCAAAGGAGAATGTGTAGTTGGTTAACTCTAGGAAATGAAATTTATTTGCATGTGTATTTTGATATTGCTGGTGCAAGAAAATTGTATGTATGAATTTCTATTAATTATCTATTACTGCACAAACACAGAAAAAATCAAATGCATATTTGTCCCAAATGATGAATTTGTATTTTGGTTGACTCCTGAAAATGGGTTATTTGCTTGTATGTTGTGTAAATATTAGCATAGTTGGTTTGTGAGTGTAGGTGATTATTTTATTTACTATACTGCACAATAATTATGCATTATCTCTTAATCTCAGGATGTCTATTAATGCATGCAGTTTGGTTAGTGTTCATGTTCTTACTAGAACCAATTACAAACAATGGATTAATGATCTAGAAATATCTTTAGGTATGCTAGACCTTGATATGGGTATCATGGAGGATAAACCTGCTGAACTCACATATTCTAGTACCCCAGAAGAAAAACAATACATGAAAAAATAGAAAAATGCCAACAAGAAATGTTTGCTCATGATTAGGCGTTATGTCCCCGACTCTATATTAGATGAAATTGAGGAAAAGGAAACAACCAAAAGTTTACTGAAATGCATTAAAGCAAGATATGAGGAAACTAAGAAAGCTCAGATGGGCACCCTAATGGCAAAACTGTCTACCACTGTTTATGATGAAAAAGGTAATGTTACAGATCACCTTGTAGGACTTGCTGGTATAGCTGAAAAACTCAGAGAAATAAGACATGTTGTTGATAAGGATCATTTAGTATACTTGGCAATGAAATCTCTACCTAATGAATACAAACATATAAAAGTGGCATATAGAACTTCTAGAACAAAAATGGACTCTAGATGAATTGATAGCTGCTTGTACTGAAGATGAAGAAAATGACAAAAAAAGGGACTATCGAATCCATTACTGCTACGTTCTACAAGAACAACTTTGACAAGGGCACTAGACAATAAGGATTTGAACCTCACAAAAGAGAAAAATATTTTTCTGATAAAGCAAAGAAACCCTACAACAAGAAAAAAGATGATCAAGAGCAGCATGAAGAAAAAGACTTGAGCGACATCAATGTTTTTTGTGTCAAAAGAAAGGACATATGAAGAGGGATTGCAAGAGTAGAAAGCGTTGGTTAGAGAAGAAAAAGAATTTTGGAAACTCTAAGGAAGATGATGCACAAAAGGAATGAAAGCTTCATCTTCATGAAATACAAGTATAGTTAGGAGTCGGATATATTAATAGTTAGAAGTTATTTAAATTTAATTTGATATTTTCAATCTTCAGCTTTTTGTTTTCTCCATAAAGGAGAGTTTGTTTCCAGTTTAAGTATTAATAAGACATGATTCTATTCAATTTTATTTAAATAAGATTTTATTTTATCTTAAGGCATCTTTATGCAATAAATATTTTTGTGTGTTAAAATCTGAATTTATAATAGTGATTGAATATTTAGGTGATTTTAAGATCTTCAAAGACAAATGATGATTCACTAATGAAATCCTTTAGTGACTTATGAATGATACGGTAGTCACGAATTATTTTGATGTGCTTAGTTAGTAGGAGTTTTCATTCATACCTGGTGCTATGGTTGTTTGTATTGTTGGCGATCTGATTCATGATTCAGGTTGTATTTAGTCAAAGATAAAATAGACAGTATTTAGCTAAATATCAGGCAATATTTAGCCAAAGATCAAACAAGACAATATTCAGCCAAATATAAAAGATCAAACAAGGCAGTATTCAGCCAAATGTAAAAGGTCAAACAGGACGGTATTCAGCCAAATATAAAAGGTGGTATTCAACCAGGATAAAAGGAGGTATTCAGCCAAAGATTAATGACGGTATCCAGCCAAATAAACTATGATGGTGTGTCAAAGTATGATATTAATCCAAATTAGAGGCGGTTTGCCATGAAAGGATAATATCAAGTATAAAAGTTTAAGATAACTCGATCGAAGGTAATTCGATCAAAGATGACTCATATCTCACGACGATTCATGCTGTTAAGTAGGCTTTTGTATGTGGCTGATGGAAGGTAATACACCATTTGTGTTGGAGTATTTTCCGCTATTGCTCGACATTGACAGGCTTAATAGCTGGATCAAAGTAGGTGAAAAGTAGGTGACGATTTATTGTGTGAATGGATTTCATGGCCACAATATTCAATGGTGGCATTGTAATTAATCTAGTCCAAGTGGGAGAATGTTAGAATATATATATGTGGGCTTAATTTATTACTAGACCCATTGATCAGTGGGAGTCTATGTCACTAGGTTAGACCAGTTCGGTCTGGTTCGTCACAAGATAAAGAGATATGCAATCCTTATTACAGTGTGAGAATGATTAGGGTTTGTGACAGTATTATATATACTAGGTCATGAGTCCCCGCAGCGTAGTTGTTTCTTCTCTCTGTACCCACGAACAGTGAAAAAGGCGTGGAACCTCTACAGGTTGTGGAAGATCGTGATCAAAGCTCCAACACCATTCTTGGAGATTAACGGCGAAAATCAATCTTCTACTCTCAGGTATGTCTCTATTATTATTGATTACATTGAACATCATTGTATTCTAGATCTCTGTATGAATATTAGGGTTTAGGATGAAACCCTATGAACTGAAAAAATCGAACAGTCATGGCTATCAAAAGTAGTCTGATTGATACTGGGGTTTATAAAGAGAAGAAGGGTTATTGATAGGTATTTTGTTTCGCTCAATCTGAAACTGAACTAGAAAACCAAGATCTCATTTAGGCTCTCTTGGGTTTGTATTATATAATGTATTATGTAATACATTATGAAATTTGTGATTGTTTGGTATGATTTATAATGTCTATTTATAATTAAAATAAATAGATATAATGCATAATCTACAAATAAGTTATTAATTGTTTATCATTATAATCTATTTCTCATTATATAATGTATTATGTTTAGTAGTATCAAATAGTCATTATTTATTACTCAGAATCTATTATCATAATTGATTTGTCACAAATAACTCATAATACATTATATAATACAAATCAAAGAAAACATTAGTGACAGCAGCAGAGGAAGAAAATGAACGCGACACGTCCAAATGACGAAAGAGGAACCGCACAGACACAGCGTAGAGAAAGTCAGTAGGTATTGTTGAGGCCTGTGTTGACTTAATAGGCAGGACCTCAAGAGAAATGACTTGTGATCGGCATTTTTAACGGCTTGGATAAAACCAGGTTTAGTTATTCTAGCCAACCAAACAGCACCAAATCAATTTTAGAAAAAAAGGTATAAGGATAAAACGGAACTTTCAACCAGATATAAAATAAACAGATATACGCAAAAAATGCGGGAGTCGGACAGGAAGCAGAGGAGAGAGAAACAAAAATATGAGTAGGGGTCGAGCTTTCTTCAAATCTTCTCTCTTCCTCTCCTCCGTCACTTCCTCTCAACTCATATTCATTTCACTTCGAAGATCTCTCAAACCTTCATCGAAGTTCGTTCGAATGTCGACTGAATGCTCCTCATCGAACAGCAACAACAACAGGGACGCAATTCTTGCTGCTGATGCTACAACTGTTGACGGAGCTTCTATCTCTCACTTAGCTTCGGTTTCTCCCTCTAAGGAAGACTACTCCACCTCCTCTGCTTCCTCTGCTATCGATTTCCTCTCTCTCTGCCATCGTCTCAAGGTACTAAAACCTCAATTTCCTTGCTTCTTTGGTTGACAGCGTTTTGATTGTGCTGCTTATTGTCTGAGTACAAAGAAAGAAACGATTTTGGGCTCTTATAATCTGCTGAATCTGAATATCAATCAGACCACGAAGAGAGCTGGATGGATCCGGAAGGAGATTCAGGATCCAGAATCCATAGCTGATCACATGTACCGAATGGGCATAATGGCTCTTATTGCTTCTGACATTCCTGGTGTCGATCGTGACAGGTTAGGGTTTCTCCTTAACTTTTGTTGTCGAGTTGTCTTATTTTCTGAGTTCAATGAAGAATGAGCTTCATTTTGAGAGTTTATTTTGTTAAATGTTTCTTCCCCTCCCCCTTCCCCCCCCATCTCCCCCCCCCATTGCAGGTGTATAAAAATGGCAATTGTTCATGATATTGCTGAAGGTAGGAATCTAGTTCCCACATTTGCTCTGTTTGTCTTTGTTATGTAGTTTTGTTCAGAGCTGTTGTTGATTTTACCAGAACTATTGGCTGCTGGGTAATATGAAGTTATTCAATGCAACTGCTAGAGGAAAACTGGGAGAACTGAATGATGTAAATTTTTATAATAACAATATCTAGTTACCAGTGGGGAAATGTTGTAATTTAAGTGTTTTAAGATTCAAAACACCTCCATATATCGTCGCGTTTGAACGGGCTTTGTCAGCCGCTTTTAACATAGCCAAGTCAGTAGCTATTTTTGTAGTTTTTTTTCAGCTGGGTGATTGGGAGATGACTGGCCTGGACAGTTTACCGGACGATGGGCTCTGAGAGCAGGTGCGGAGTCTGAGGATAGATAGACGAAATGTCCGGTTATCTTAAAGTCCGATGCAACCTTCCAGAGAGTCACGTCTTTTGGTTTAAGCTTTAGCTGAACGTCCAACTTTGCTTGGCGGACTTCAGAAAATGGACTTTTTCATGCTTCTCTATCCAAGAGACCTTCCTTTGGTATACTTGAACAGGCATGTTCAAGAGGCCTTTTCCTCTATAAATAAAGGTCTCCCACCTTAATTGGGATTATTCTAAGTGCCTCAAAGCTCCCTCTTTTTCTTTTTCATTCTCTCACTTTATCACTTTAAAAAAATACTATTTAGTACTGTTCTTCCAGTTTTGAGTCTTCTTCTTGAGTGACTGAGCATAACCTGAGTGTTTCCTGAAGTGTCCGACCGGTGGGCCTTTGGGGCTGTTTTATCTTGGAAATGGATACGTGAGAATGCAGTTTGCACCGATATTGGGGCAGCGGGATAGGGTCTAGTGAATGGGAGGGTTTAAATTGTTTGGAAGATGATCTTGTTCTGTTTGTTAGTGTTTGTGTACGTAAAGGAATGGTTGGGTTTTTGAAGCTAAGGAGGAGGGTGTAGTCAAGGTAGCAGCCTAGCAGGGAGCTAGGAGATTGATCTAATTGTCTATCCATTGTTGACATGTAAAATTTGCATATGAATTTAAGTAATATTTTCTTTTTTGATTAGCGAAGATGATAGTTTTAGATGTGTTTTCCCTCAATTCTTATATGATATCGTTATACCATCTATATCATTTCTTAACAAATTAAATTGTCTGCCAGTGGGTTCCTCTTGTTTTGTTGGCATCTGTCTTTATGTCCATTGGTACACGCAACTTCGTTATTAAGACTGAAATGATTTTTTGCTACACATGACGAAAATATTAAATCTTATGCTAAAATTTCTACTGAAATATTTTTATAATTATATTCCAATAGAAATTTGGGTCTTTCTGTATGGAAATTGAAATATGTCAGTATATTAGGCTGGCATATTTCGACGTTTAATATTACTTCCTCTACTCCGTGTAGACAATCTTACTGCCCTTTCTTAACTGTCCTGAATTATTCATCCATCAAATAGATTAGGTAATAGGTTCCTAGGAAATTTATCTCGTTAACCCTTGTATATATTACCACTGTACCTGTATTATACAGTATCCTGTTTGAAAAGCATTTTATCCTTAGTAATGGAAGGAGAATTTTGGAAAATAGGGGGCTTTTGATGTGCTTTAATGACTGTTCCTTAAACTTAGGGTTTTGTTCACAAAGGGAATGGTCATTGTGGAACAGGAGTATTTTTTTTTTTTTTTTTTGGGTGAATAACAGAGGGAAAATTTTGCTATGGAAGAAATGCCTTAATGTGTTGTCATATCAAGCATCCATAGTCAGCATCATTTGGACCTGTTTCTGCATAAGTAAATTTATAGGATCTTATACCTTTAAGTGAAGGGTACTGAGTGTTTATGTACTTCCCTTGCTTTTTCTTATTTGTTTAATCAAATTTCTCCCCATTATATTTCCTGCCTTTCTCGAAGCCAGTCCATAACTTGCCCTTGCCCCGCTAGAACCAAATCAATGGCAAGTTCAGGTTTGTGTTTGTTAAGTTGGGTTGGGTTGAATTAGCCAACACCTATACTGGACATACTACTGACATAGTTGTCAGGGCATTGCTTAGTCGCCGATAGGCGTCCAGGTGGCTTGGTGTCGCCTTGAAAAATAGGTCACCTTGGTCGCCTGTCAGGCCTCTTTGGTTTGCCTTGACGCCTTGACAACTATGGTACCGGACCTAATCGATTGCTATTCTAAGTCTAGCCAAACGTTACAACTGAAAGGGTAGAAAATTTTAATTTCCCAGCTTCTCTTGGTGAAGAAAGTCTCTGTATGAAGATGTATCTTTATACTTGACTTTCTCCTCTATGCCCTTGAAGCAGTTCCCAATAATGATGTTTTTTGTCCTTAGGCTGTATTATGTAGATATGGCATGCACATGTAACATTTGTAAGTCTCACCAATGCTAAATTTATATTTGCAAGATAAGCATGTGACACAGTGGGAAACCCGTTTTGAAGCATCCAAGTAACATAGCACTTAAGAAATTCATATGGAAAGTGGTTTAGTTAGTCTCAGTCCATGGTACTCAGATTCTAGGTTTTCATGACATGCTGACATGCTTACATGCTTACATGCTTACATGCTTACATGTTACAATATGGAGTTTATGTGACTTCCCTTCACTAATAAGCTCTTTTTTGTTTTTTGAATCCATTTCTATGTTCGTATTTTTTGACTTGTTTCTCTTAATGTCATGTAGCTATTGTTGGTGACATCACTCCATCAGACGGGGTACCAAAGTGGGAAAAAAGTCGACGGGAACGAGAAGCATTGGAGCACATGTGCAAACTACTTGGTGGAGGGTCAAGAGGTTCATTTTTCTTCCTCGATCAATTCTATTGTATTATTCTGAAAAATATCTGATATTTTAGAATTGGAAAATGAGTTACCATGTGTATATATCATGTAACAAAATAAAAAAGGAGAAAATGAGAGAAGATTGAGAAATAGAAAACTGTTTCAGGACTGTGAACAGTACTATGAATAGTAACTCATGAATAGTATGTTAGGGAAAATAGAGAAAACTGTATATAGTACTCTCCCCGTGGCAGTCACTGTTTATAGATATTCAAATAAGGGAAATAGGATAGGACTAGGACTCCACATGAGGAGTCTTATTTACAATTGGAATAAGAATTCCCTATGTCAACAGGACGAGGAATCTTAGATTAATAATGAATCTTAGTTACACAATAATCCTAATCTCCTAATTACATATAATGAAACAGAGATAGTAGGATAGGAGAGGGACTCCACTTTTCAACATAAGAGGGAGTCCCAATTACATATGGTGATAGGAAGAATAGAATGATAAAACCTGTAATCAGATTGGAACGAGGCACATATTCAACTTGTTTCACAAGTTATCAATGCTGGTTTGACTAAGTCAGTAAGCCAGCTCTCCTCTTGTCGATAGTACTAGAACCAAGAGAGAAGAATTGACCCATTTGTTCCCTATAGTTAACATCCCCCTCAAGCTGGAGCATATAAGTCACCCATGTCCAGCTTGGAACAGATAAAAAATCTAAACGTCTCACATAGCTGTTTTATGAAAAGAAAATGGAATTATGTGGAAATGGACTTATGGTAGCCTCATTGCAGAACCTAGGGTTCTACAATTTAGTGGAGTCCATGTGGTGGAATCAAATTCAAGCTAGTCCTAGGTTTTGATGAAAGAAATAGTGAAAATTTGCTGTTTTGGTTATGGAATTTGTAAAAAGCAAAGGGCAACTAGAGTACAGGTAAAACGAGAGCTAGATTTATGTAGTTGATAAAAGGATGAAGATGTGAGTTGATAGCAGATTGCTGGGACAGTCTTCTGGTGAGTCATGAAGTTTGCTGCAGAGAAATGGTGAAAGCAAACTATTTCAGGCCTTCAAGAAACTACTCTAATGGACATAAAAGGCAGTGAATAGACTAGAAAATAGAAGAAGAACTCAAGAGAAAATATTCATTTTATTCTACTAAAAGTAGAACATTACATAAACTTACTTAGGGTTCAAGTAACTAGTACTTATGTCTTAAGGAACTTGATACATATCTACTAAGGAACTAGCAATTTCTCCAAACTAAATGGCAAAAATACCCTCATCTGGCCCCCTTAAGTGCAAATTTGTTCCAAATTACAACTTCTGCTCAGAATAATTTCCAACTCATTGATTCTATACGGATTCTTTTTAAACACTCATACTATTTAATAAACCCTACATAATGATGTAGACATAAAAATAACACCAAAAATACTCCATGTTGACCCTACAAGATGTAAATCCAAATTCTGTCTGCAACAAGTATGCTTAGATAATCATTTCAACCCTCATTCTTCTTCTTTCCATATATAGACTTTGGATCCTCATCAAGCCTATTCTTTGAAATGAGTTTTTAGAAATTCTGTTGGTATTGGTAATTTAACAGATTATTTTAATTTTAAATGTTGTTTACATTTCTTAATCGAAGTTCTACTTTGTTCAGCAAAGGAAATAGGTGAGTTGTGGATGGAGTATGAGGAAAATTCTTCTCCGGAAGCAAAGGTTGTCAAGGATTTTGACAAGGTACTTATCACTTCTATCTTCCACTTTATAATTTAGAAATGTTATCTTGTCAGAGGACCATGGTGGTCCTGATTATGTAGTGATTCAAAATTTGTGACACCAAACTTCTCCCACTTCTTGTATCTTGAACTACTTATTGAAACACAAATTACTGTTATTCTCTTTTTTTATTGCCAACACTCCAGGCAACCTTGTGGTTTTGCTTGTGTCTGAAAGCCTAGGGGCATGCAAATGAAGTTCCTGCCAAACACTATTTTTTTTTTTTTGGGGGGGGTGGGTGGTGTAGTGATTGCCTTCCTCTGGATAAAATGCTAATAGAGTGAGTGACAAGTCATTGCCTAGAGTTTAAGCGTTTGAATGTGAAACATTTAATAGAAATTAAGAATGAGGTAATAGGTCTAATATAAGGGAGGAATAGTGCTAAATAGAGTGGAATAGATTAGGATTATACAGCCTCATGGAATAGTGCTAAATAGGATGAAATAGATTAGCTCATACAGCCTCCCAGTCTTAATGCCAATACTGAAGGATTGAACATAGAAAATCAAGAAACTAAGTCTTGAGGTTATAGCAGATATGACAAGGAAGATAATTAAAGAGGAAGAGGGATTAAAAAAATGAGATATGAAAAGAAAGAAACTACTTGCAACTTATGGATTTCAAGAATGACACTTGCAAAAAGAGAATATTGGAAACATCAATATAGTTATAATTTGCAATAAATCTACTCTTGAAGTTGGAAACTCTGGATAAAAACTATAATTTATTTTAGGATGCTAAAGAGCTCATACACCTAATGTGGAAACTAATGGCTGTCTGCTGATAGCCAAAAGAAGCCAATGGTGGGCCCCAAGACTAGCACCCATTTGCAGTCCATGTGCAAGCATACTATTAGGCCCATATAGGAACCCATGCCTAGGTCCAAGATAATACTCACATAAAGTCCTAAATCACTTATTTGACACTTCTGAGCAGGAGCCTCAATTGAACAGGTCAGTCTATCATGAATGTATAACTTTATTTGACACCTCGTTGATGCTTAAAACTACAATAAACAGGTGGTCACCAATTATCATTTTGTTACCTGATTGGTACCTTGTTAAGATTTTATCCTCTCAAAACCATTCAGGTTTAAGTAGTTATGGAAATTTATTATATAATTATCCTCAACATAGATGTAGTATTGAGATAAAAGTGTGGTGAGTTTACCAATTAAGAAATATACTACCAAAGGAATAATGTGCATGATCATGGAACAAGTAATAAGTTTGGTGGGATTGGGTGTTCAGTGGAGGCTCATGTGTATTTTGAAGTTAGTGGAACTATTGACTCTGTTACAACGCTTATCATAAAAGCTTGAGCTGTTAAGGGCCACAACAATGCATATCAACATCCCCCAGCACATGCTGGCCTACCTGCACACACTGGTCTGCTCATACACCATCACATGGTGGCACCATCATGTGGCACTGATGGTGCAAGGCGTAGGGGCACAACAACATGCAACACAAATCCCTTTCACGTATCAAGGATCGAACTACCAAACTTCTGGCTCTGATATCTTGTTATAAATGCTTATCCCAAAAGCTTGAGTCTCTTTTGTAAGGACCACAACAATGTATATCAACAGAATCGAACAAGAAAATGTTTTGAACATCATGTGGGCCTTGACTAATGAACAACTGGTTGTTACACTTGTTCAATGTGGCCATTACCAATAAATTCTAATTTTTGCATCCATGATAATAAATGAGTCATATTTTTCCATCATTTTGCTTTTCATGCCTATGCTGTCGCCTTAGAAATAATTGTAATGCTTTTTCATGGTTAAATTCTTTCTTCTTGAGAAAGGTAATACTGATTCAATTTTGTTCGTTCAGGTGGAGATGATACTTCAAGCCCTAGAGTATGAAAGTGGTAATGATTTCTATGTTCATTCTTTGGCAACGTTCATAATTTATTATAGACGCATGTAGAAACTTTCCAGAAAGTTTTCAACAGCTTCATTTCAATTATTTGGTAATTTATTTATCTATTTATAGTTGTTTGTGGATACGTGTGGTTCATTAACTGTTAAGAAGCATAAATTTGTTCTTTGAAAGAATTTTTTGGAGTCCAAAAAGTTGGATGGACAATGTCCGGATGCTGTAGGTTCTATTGCTAGTGCTGTTGCAGTTCTAATTTGCAAATCTGACATTTTTAGTCTTCCCTTATTATACATCCTTATAATCACCAAATAACAAAGTCGGCATGAATTTTGAAATCTGTATTTGACAAATTTGGTCCTTTTTGTTGTCATGATGTTATTGACATTACTTGGTTACAATTTTTTAGCAATTATGGAGTTAAAGCGAATTATATAGTAGGATCAGAGTTGAAGAGGCACGGGTGTATTATCATATCTCATGAGAGGGACTTATTGCAGAAAATTGATTTTTTTTTGGTTCCCCTGATGCAGAGCAAGGGAAGAATTTGGAAGAGTTTTTCCAGACAACTGCAGGTATAGATTTAAAAATTTTCATCTAATTCCATGCATCTTTATTTACTATGTTTTAGTTAGCATGTTAAAGTTTTGTAGGGTTTACCGATACAAAAATGAAGAGTGAGGAAATTTTATATCCAGGTTATTTGGCAAAATAATAGGGTTCCTCCTTGACTTAAAAAATTAAATCAACATGCAATTTCAAGAACTGAAAAAGGAAAGAGAAAGCCAAAACATTGTGTCTGAAATTCTTTTAAGGTTGCTAGAAATGGAGAGGATGAGGATGACACTCAAATCCTGAAGGAGGGTCTTCATTAAAGACAAATTTCTTAGATGGAGAATGTATCACAAACACTATTGAGTGAACTATATTTCTTGATTGCCCCTATAATTATGCAAATAGATACAGGCATACTGGATCGATCTTCTTTAAGTTTCCAAGTAATGTTGTTTGGATGGCTTTGAGCCAGCATCTTCTCTAGTTCTTCAGGGGATGTTTAACTAATTCCGGCTTTCTAGTTACCCTGCCATCTCTGTATTTTTTTGTGCAAGAATCCTCGCTAATTGGCAGACTAGTTGAAAAGATTGAAATTCTTTTCTGGTTCTGAGAGCTGAAAATTACCATTTGATAGGTTGGCTAAATGAATGGAAAAATAAACTGTAGTGGTTTGACATTGGTATATTAAGGATGGAAATTGATGTGCAGACAGAATAATTGTAGAGATTGTCAAAGTTTTAACCTTCATGTTGAAATGGATTTTTCTTTTATGTTTTTAATCCATGCCATGATATGCAGGAGGTATGGTAACATTCTCCACTGTGGGTTGTGTTTCTTGAGTATTGTAATGTTTTCCATCAGGGGAAGCGTATTTCTAGGCATAATAACATATGCAAAGCTCTCTTAATGTTTGAAAGGTTAGACAAGACAATTTTCTGGATAGGTACTAGTGAAGTAGTCATAACTCATATCCATGACAGTTACTCATGATCGAGAGGCTGTCTAACTAATATCTAGCAACAGCAGCCAACCCACTTAGAATGACACATCACTTGAAAGTACAAAACAAGAATAGAACTATTTTGTTGCTCACATCTCCATGAAATAAACTGAAAATGGATAGTTTTGTTCTTCTACTAATCAGAAAAGATGTGTGCAGTCTTATTAGGTTGATGTTGGAGTTGCTCTACGACTTCAATGAACACCTTTATGCTCGGTTAGACATTATTATCAGGGTAAATTACCACAAGCTGCCTAGAATTGGGGATTTTTCCGGCAAGCTGATTAAATCTGAAAATGAATCAGAAGTGCCCTGCTTCTAAATTCAAAAATTTATCGTGGCACATGTCAATGAAGGACATTATCCAGTACAACTTTGTTTAACCACTTTATTTATTTATTTTTTGATAATGGAAAATAATATTTTTTTGCTTATAGAAACCAACAGGGCACACCTCAATGTCTGTTGTTGATGGAACCCTAATCTGTTTTAGCAATGTGATCTAGGATAATTACTACTTGTTAACACAATTTTGAAAAGAATGCAACTCTGAGTCATTTGTCAACTCTTATGGAAACTTATAAGAAATATCTTTCGAACAAAATAGCCTGATAATTTTCTCTTTATCAGTGAATATTTCCGGTTTAGTATACTTTCTTTGTTGTATTTCTTTACATGGTTGACTTCATGCTCAGCTCGAGTAAGTGATTAGGATTCAATAAACCTAATTATAAATACTATTAAAATGGTGTGCCCTTTGGTGGGTTATCAGTTTTAGGAAAGTTGTATGTTTAACCAACCAAGGAGTTAGCATAAACATGTCTACAATCTGATTCTTTCAACATCAAGACCATTGGCTATTGGGTAATCTTATGAATCAGTGCTCATTAGTGAACTAGGGGAATTTCAGTTCCTCCTGGCTTGCAAATTAATAGGTTAAGATATAGGTTGTAGGAAAATAAGAAGTCCTGTAGTATGATTATTGGTTATCATTTTAATTACTTTTACCATGTCACACTGCAGGGAAGTTCCAGACTGATGTAGGCAAAGCTTGGGCCTCAGAGATAGTGTCAAGAAGAAGGAAAGAACACTAGCTTCATACACAACCTTTATCCTGATTTTGGTTTCTTGTAATTTCATTATTGCAAGTGCTTCTGAAGTGTTTGAATTTTGTAATGATTTCTTATTTTGATTCGTGTTTTACATTCCCATTTTGGGGAGCTGAACTGCTTTAGAGACCAGTGTTACTTACGACTCTCATGAAGGCCTACAGTTAGCTCAAGTAGTACTGTAATTAAGATCTGTTTTGGGTTACTTTTCTTCATCTCTGTCCTGACTTTTCTCTGTATGGATTCCCTTAGTCTTTGAAACTTGCCTTGTGTTGGTAGGGAAGTGATGAGAACCGAAATATATCCATTGAAAGGGGAAGGGATTTCCCCAACCAATGGAACCTTGAAGCTGAATTTGATGGTAATTCTCTTGCAGAATGGGCCTTGCAAGGATTGGAGGAATTACCCAAAACAGTAGGCTGAAGTGATTATTTGTCATGCAGCTCCTATTAACATTACATACACTACAGTAGCTGGGCGTGGAACCCTTCTATCTCCTTTAAAAATGGATCGGTACTCATCTCTTCATTATCTCCACCCAGTTTATAATAGAATAAAAGATTGTTGTCAAGACCCATTTTTCCTCTGTCCTTGACAATG
The DNA here is from genome assembly GCA_028583415.1 of Protea cynaroides. Classification (NCBI taxonomy): domain Eukaryota; kingdom Viridiplantae; phylum Streptophyta; class Magnoliopsida; order Proteales; family Proteaceae; genus Protea; species Protea cynaroides. Next base: position 85,985,747 of record CM053274.1, read on the forward strand.
CATCAGCCACCATTATGATTTAACTATGATGGAATTTAATGGCATTTCTATTTTTTTGGCTCTTTGAAGTCACTTTTCAAACACTTCTTCTTCTTATTTTCCTTTCCTTTTTTGACATTTGCATTCCTTCTATGTACTTAAGGTCAGTAATCATTTATTTGTAAAAGGTAACAGGGATGGTATAAAAAGCATAGAGATCCTCTGTTGGAGAGCCGCCAGCTGTGATTGTACGCCTGGAGTTTACTCAGTGCACATGTCTTGAGTATTGAGTGAATTGTGGTTGTGCAATCATGGCTGGTGTAATTGGACAACAGGACAGGAGATGATTAAAAAAAAAAAACAACCTTATTGTATACTACTACTATTCGTACGCAGTAGCTAGTAGATCAGGTATGTTGGAAAACTAGAAGGCATTCGGGCACGTAAGCTTTCCATCTGGTTTAGGGACTATGCTCCTGTAGTGGCGACCGCATTTGTAAGTACAATCGGGGTGCAGACCATCTGGGCCATCAGAACAGCCGACGTAAAAACATTTGGAACATTTTGGACAATTCAGATGGCAAGGCAGTACAACATCTCTCTCTGCTTCATCAGCTCGAACCACTATTAAGGCTTGTAGACCTACAAAATTTCTTCAATGAGTTTGGTACCTTGATGATTCATGAGTATATAAAGAAAGAATAACGAAGAAGACATTAAAAGATTAAGCAAAAGTTTTTTCTTGTTTGCCGATCAGCTAACAAACTGTCAGAAGATTAATAATGTGCAACAATGGAGAGAGAGAAAGAGATCTGACATGATATTGTCAAGAGAACAATAAAAGAGGTCAATGTGATTGAAACTCTAGCCATGCTTGTTGAATCTGAAAGCTGAACTGAATTTTCCCTATGAGGGAGAGTTGTAGGATGATGGAGGCTTGGAGCATTATAAATAAAGTGAAACTTGAAATCGAACCCATAGCTTGAAAGATCTATCCTGAATGTTAATTTTTTATTTAATGTTTATATTATTTATTGGGATTTTTGCTTATTATTATACTTTATTATTTTGCTTCTATTATTGTCTTTTTTATTTATTTTTTTTCTGTTTTTTTGTTCCTTATTATTCTTCTTTTTTTTTTTTTTTTTTGTTTTTTTTTATCTACTTTTTTTTTTTTTTTTTGTTTTTTTTTCCTTGGCTAAAATATATTTGTTTTCCGACAAATTTGAAGCCGTCTACATGGGGTATGTTGTTCCTTCAAACCCACCTGATCCAAGACAGGATTTAGATTGACTCAAATCTTTGGTATCACAATGCATCGGACTCCATTTGTTGTTGTTCCAACCCTATTCCCTGGGTATGATTTCAATATGAACTTCACCAAACCAGATATTGAGGACTTCCTCCATTATGTTCCTTCCGGGTTTCTCTTCTTCGCTAAGAGTTGAAATCCAATCTCCCAATAACGTTTATGGCTTCTTCGTTCGGTTGGATCCAATCTCCAAATAAAGATAACCGGCAGAACCGGAGACGATTTAAGCTTCTTCTCTATAGGAACAGTGCCTGGGTTCTTTGGTACCTCCCAGTGAGTGCTTTGAAGGTGTGGTGTACATGCCTAACAACCCTTTTTCCCTTTTTTTTTCTTATTGTTTGTTTTTGAAAAGTGTTTTATAATTTTGAGGTATAATTATCCTAATATATTGTGATGATGAATCACATCATCAAATGATGGGAGAAATATTTTTAAAAGTAGGGGGTGGTTGACATTGTGTGTCAAGTTGGGGGTGTTGTTTTAAAGGTATTCTTTGGGGGTGGGGATTTGCCCCTTTTTTTTTTTTTTTGGATTGTCTCCTTCCATTATTTGAAAACATAAATCTCTCCCTATTTTATTCATTTGTGGTGAGTAACTAGGGGTGTCAGGTTCGTAAGGTGAAGCCCGACTAAGCCTGATCGATTATGGACCGAGCTCGATCGGTCTGATTATTATATGTATTGGTCTTAAGTCTGAATTGATTATTAAACGAACGTTCACGATACAAGGATATAGCCTGACTAAGGCTGTGTTTTGATTGATTTTTATTTCAATTTTTGGTTGTTCTTGAGCTCTTTTTGATTTTGGGCCAAAAATTCTTTCTAACTGTTTTTGCGCACTTGTTTAATGAACACGTGTGTTTTAACATAGGTAAAATAGGAAAATTGATCTTTTTTTAATAACATCTGTTTTAACCTCTCTTTCACCTAGCTATCGACTTCCTCTCTCTCTCCCAATGGCCGAACAATCTGGCCATTGTCTTCCTCTCTCTCCTGACTACCCCTAAAGACTATTTTGCAGCTTCCCAAGTGCTGATGCAAACCTCTTTGCGGGAGCTCTGCCGACCTTACAATGCAGAATCCCACATGGAGAGATGAGTGCTCATGAATCAGAATGGTGAGATCTTTCGTTGGGATTAGGGCTGTGAGACTGAATTGTGTGTGCGTTGGTCTAAGGTTCCACCTCAAAGCTACTGAATTAATAGGGGAATGAGAGTGAAGATCATAGAACTGCAAACTGTCACTCATCAAGCAACACTTGATTTCAATACTACAATTCAGATTGAACAAAATTCAATTTTTTGAAACGGGAATTGGGGAAGATTGGGAATCACAGATTTCGTCAATGGAAAATTGAAAGAATGGAAATCTGCGATTCTTTCCAACAAAAAAATAAATAAAATAAAATAAAAATGGAAAAATTGGCCCAACCACAGGTGATCAAGAACGAAAAGATGGGAGAACACGTAAAAAATGCAATTACAGGTGATACAAATATCTTCCTGAACCTAGTTCTTTTCATATCAACGTTCAACATGGTATCTGGGCTCTGTAGTCCAACCATATTCCAGATTGATGAACCAATCAATATAGTACTTTCTACACTGCAGTGGAAAATTTAGTTGTGATAGAACAGCCACATACTCTTCGTTTCGAAAACCAGCTCAACTGGTCACATACTCAAGCAGGATTTCATACTGCCTAGGTTGGGTGTTTCTCAAGGAGCCAGCTATGGAAAGATGATGCTGCCATTGCAGCTGGAGGAGAGTTTTCTTTTCAGCTATGACCTCATGATTGGTTTTAGTTATAAAATTATTTTTGGACATAGGGATACCAAATCTATTTCTCATTTTTCAATCTATTTTTTTATTATAGTTACCAAACAACATTTTTTTAATGATCAAAAATGATTTTCAAAATTGGTTTTTGATAAATAGACAAAAATCAAAAACAAAAATGATACCAAACTGAGCATAAACTGACCGAATGAACATAATATATCTTTAAATTGAATTAAATCTTGGTTTAAACCAAACAAATACTACCCTAAAGCAGTTAATATAAGGTTTTTGGGCATAAGTGGACCAAACATTTGATGGATCTATAGAGTCCATTGATTTTTTCTTTTGGCTCCATTTGTTTTAAAAGGTTAAATTTTACATGTAACATTTTACATGCTAATTTTTTTTTTTTTAAGTTTGTTCCCAATAGATAAAATATATTGATCTCTAAAGGGAAGAGAAATGAACCATTCGGAAACAAACATTGAAAAAAATTAAAATATAAAATGTTACATGTCAAAACAAATGGAGCCTTTGATGCATACAATTTTATCCTCCATTCTCTTAACCAAATTAAACCCCTAGGTAAAGGTGAGATTGGATCTAAAGACCTAGATACAATGGACCATTTCTATTTACCAGCACATGCCTCGGCTCCTTCAGCCTATAAAACCCTGATACCCAACAATATATCTGAGCTTATTGTTCTATTTAACCACATTTCAATTAGGGGAGAGAATCTCCAAGGGATGGAGGAGAGAAAGGGAGAACGAAGTCAGTTGGATAAAAGTTCAAGGTACAGACCATTCAACATACAGTGGGTTAGGTATTTGTGTCAAATTGAAGGTAGATGATGTTAGATTTATGTGGGCTTAATTAATTACCTAAACTAGTTAATTCAGTGGGAATCTGATTGACACGGTATAACCGGTTTGGTTTGGTTCGTCATACGGTATGAGATAGGTTTGGTAACCCTAATTCTATTGTGGGAAGGGTTTTAGGGTTTCATCTATATTCTATAAATACAGGGTTAGAGTCCCCACAGCTACGGTTAATCAGTTCTCTGCACCCATTAGCAAGAGACGTCAGGATATCCTCTGGAGGCTGTGGAAGACTGTAGCCGAGGGATTTCAATCAAAGCTTAGAGCGTCGTGGAGCGTATGGAATTAATCTCTTCACAGACAGGTATGTCTTTATGATTCATAGTTTATGATTTCTCTATTGTGTTCTAGGGCAACTGTATGGGATTGGAATGAGTTTCATTGAAACCCTAAACATATAATTTTCTAACAGTTGGTATCAGAGCCAACCATACAGACCTAGAATCGATGGAGATCAATTATAAAGACTGATAATGAATGGTCAAATTAAAAGAGAATTTTTCTCAAGTTTTGGATCAAATCTTGATCAAATCTAACAGAGTTTTCTATCGACGAAATTTTTTTTTCGACCGATAAAATAAGTCAAGCAATATACCGTTGGAAAGGTCTCGAAGAGACGGAGCCGGCGATATAAAAATCGCTGGCATCAGACGCTGGACGCGCCGGCAATCGCCGGCAGAATCCATGAGTGAGATGCACTCACGGGTGGGAGAGAAAAAAAATTAAAAAAAAAAAATGTTTCTGACGGCGCCGAGTCATATCCGGCTCGACTCGGCGCCGGATCGCTAACCCTAACTGGGTTGCAGGTTGCTGGGCCGAGTCAACCCAGCCCCGGGGCGCCAGGCCAAGACCGACTCAGCCAGGGCTGGCCCAACCCAGCCCGACCTGGCAAACCCAGCCCGTCTGGCAGACCCAGCCCGGACCCGAAACCCGGGTCCCGTCCCAGTGGTGTGACCCAAAAACCTGAATTTTTTGACCCGATGGAATGGCTCGAAACCCCGATTTGTGCCCCGATGGGTGACCCGGAAACCCGAATTTATGACCCGATAGGTTGGTTCGAAAACCGGATTTATGCCTCGATAACCCACTTGGTTGAACCGGGTTCGATTTTTTTAGCCAGATCGGTTCGGTTTTTGGTTCAGACCGCGGTTCATCTTCGGTCCAGAATCTAAGGCCTGTTTGGCTTGCAGTTTTTTGACTACGTTTACAATCCGACTTTAAACTGGATTTGTGGGAGCTAGGAATGTCGGATTGACCTCCAGTTTGTTTCGTTGGACTTCATTTTTAATGCTCTTCAATCTGGTATAAATTTTGGTATATTTTGATGCATTGAAAAATATGTTATTATGAAAAAATACCCTATGGGAACTCGATTTGTAATGTTTTTGCTGATTTTTCTTAAAGTTATTGTACAAAATTGATTGATTGAGCTAATGTGCATATTCATATGAATGTTTAGACTTGTAAAATTATATTTTAAAGCATTCAAGGTTAAATAAATATCTCACATAAGCTGCACTTTAGGATTTGTTCATATCATGGTGGAACTTGGTGTGACCATCAAAGTGGCAACCTTGTTTTATTATGATGTGTTCAAATTCTAGAATATGTATTTGTAAATGCTTCAGTTTTGATAATGTTCACCCAAAGGTGACATTGTCCAAGTTTATTCAAATTATGATTTATAGCTATTGTGTGAGGATTATGGTGTGACCACCAAAGTGACAACCTTAGTTCTAGCATAATATGCTCAAATCTAGCATTTATGTATTTACAAACTACTGTAAGGAAATATAGTGTTCACACAAAAGTGACACTAACATAAACTCTCACTTTTATGGATGCAGCAAATAATGACACTGTCCACCCAAAGGTGGCGTTGTCAAAGAAAATAAATAACTTATGCACATGGTTGAAGGATTGTGGCTTTAGGAGTCTTCATCCACCCAAAGGTGGTGAGATTTTTAAAAGTCATTATCTCTTCGTAGTTATTGTACAGATATTGGGAGGACCAGTACACATATTGTCCCAAAGGATGTGTGTGTAGTTCGATTGACTTTTCAAAGATATTAATTAGCTTGCACATGTTATGTATATATATTCTTGCTAGCTAATTTTATTTGGTATTAATCATAGACTTACAGTTATTTACATTGTTGTGGACATGTAACGATTAAATACCTTAAGATGCCTGTCTTTGGCTGCCAGTTTTATGAATTGGCATGGAAACTATAAACTAGTCTAGGATTGTTTAACCTAGATATACTCAACAGAAAAATTGTATTCTGATCCTTAGGGTGTTCAGTCCTTAAGATCAAGTAAAGCAATGTTCAGATGAGAAACATTGATAAAGGATATTTTCTGAGAAATCCAAAGAAAGATTTGATTTTTCAAGAAGGGGCAGAGAGATGTTTTATTATTCAAGTCTATCAGTATCAGTTTTTTGATGATAAGAGATGATATTCGAAATGTGAGAAAATACAAGGTAGAGCTGTTAAGTATAAATGATAAGCTCAAGGATAAGTGAATATTTGTAGGTTCATTAAAACCTATGTAAGTGACATTTTAGACTTTTCACTTCCTCACAAGAATTGTATAGTCAGATCCTAGTGACCTATAATACTCAAAAATATAGTGAACCCTAAAGTGAAAGAACTAAGGATAAAAGTTCAAAGAAAAGAGAAAAATATGAATGCCAATGTCATAGTGCATAATATATACCCAGACAAAGGCAAGTTGTAAAAGGGGTAGGAAAATCCATAGAAAGAAAATATTTTTTCATGGAATAGTCAGAAATCTTATGACAAAGAATTAGATTTCTTAAAAAACTACAAAATAAAATGAGCAACTAAGACCTTAAAATTAAAGTTCAATATTTTCTCTTCCCTTTGTGTGATTCCACTTTGCTATAAGTCTTACTTTATAGTAAACAATTCTCCCACTTGAATCACACATTTTCTTTGTATACCCATTCTTAGCCTATGAGTACACCGCTCATTGATAAAAGCATAATTCCAAGTCTCGTTATTGTTCATAGACAACGACACATCCTTTATGATCATTAAACATTCAAGAGCAATTTCATTACTAATAACTTGCTCAAAAAAATATTAAGATCTTTATTTTTGTCTATCACCAAAAACATATATTTTGAAGTACAACAAGTGATTGGATGAAATCACAGATCTACATGGTCCAGTATATCTCTTCTTTGCCTCATCTGGCTCTGCTACTATGGCAGAAGCATCGATCTTAATGAATATTTCTATAATCATTTCATTATACTCTGGTAACATTTCTGGTATCTCAACTGGTTGCTTTACACCCATTTTCAGGTGGTCTCATCAAACTTAAAGTTCTTGGGTCTATTTTGACATCTCATAATATAACAACTCAATGTCCTAAAATAATCACTCTCCTACGAGTGTTATGAAACCAAGTCAGTTTTCAGTTTCAGTTTCAGTTTAAGTTATCTTCTTGTTATGAAACTATAGAACTGACATGGTTTCATAACACTCGTAGGAGAGTGATTATTTTAGGACATTGAGTTGTTATATTATGAGATGTCAAAATAGACCCAAGAACATTAAGTTTGATGAGACCACCTGAAAATGGGTGTAAAGCAACCAGTTGAGATACCAAAAATATTACCAGAGTATAATGAAATGATTATAGAGATATTCATTAAAATCGATGCTTCTGCTATAATAGCAGAGCCGGATGAGGCAAAGAAGAGATATACTGGACCATGTAGATCTGTGATTTCATCCAATCACATGTTATACTTCAAAATATATGTTTTTGGTGATAGACAAAAATAAAGATCTTAATGTTTTTTGAGCAAGTTATTAGTAATGAAATTGCTCTTGAATGTTTAATGATCATAAAGGATGTGTCGTTGTCTATGAACAATAACGAGACTTGGAATTATGCTTTTATCAATGAGCGGTGTACTCATATGCTAAGAATGGGTATACAAAGAAAATGTGTGATTCCAGTGGGAGAATTGTTTGCTATAAAGTAAGACTTATAGCAAAGTGGAATCACACAAAGGGAAGAGAAAGCAAAGTGGAATCACACAAAGGGAAGAGAAAGCAAAGTGAAATCACACAAAGGGAAGAGAAAATATTGAACTTTAATTTTAAGGTCTTAGTTGCTCATTTTATTTTGGAGTTGCATCAGGTAGATGTAAAGATCGTTTTGATCAAAGAAAATCTTGAAGAAAATATTTATATATTTTAATCACAAGGTTTTGTGGTAAGAATAAAGAAGATATATTTTGTAGACTTATAAAGTCAATCTGTGGATTAAACATATATCCGGATAATGGTATTTAAAGTTTGACAGGGTGGTATCTTCGATTGTCATTGACCATTGTATATATCTATAGGTCAGTGGGAGTGGATTCATTTCCTTGTCATGTGTGTTGATGGTTTTCATTGGCCTGTAGTGACATGGTTTATTAATTGAAATCAATATTCTTCTATCTGATAACCTCGACATGTAAAACTGTATGAGCAAATACCTTTGTACCTAGAATTGAGTTTGCTCGTGACAGGAAAAATAAAATTTTGGATTTATCTCAAAGAATAATACTATTCGTGTTTTCGAATGGTTCAGTATGCATGTATAACTAGTAAGTTACGGATGCTAAAATCGGTAAATGAGACAAATTGACAGAATTATGGACAAAGAATGATACTGATTATTAGCATCTACAATGCAGTAGAGAGCTTGATATATGTTTAAGATTGTAATATTTTCATATAGCCTTTTCATTGAGTGTCATAAGATGCTTTCAGTTAGATGCTGGTATAGCTTACTGGACAATGGGGAAAAGGAAGGTCATGCGGTATATGCAGAGGACCAAAGATCATATGTTCATTTATAAAAGTAGTGACACTCCAGGATATTTTGATGTAATTTATAATGATTGTATTGATGAAAAGAAATCAACTTCAAGGTTTATTGTCATGGTGATAGGGTTTTGTAACTCTAAGTAAAGATAACAAGCAAGATATCTTGTGTGAAAATTTATTCTCTAATTTGGAGATTGTAGACTCCACTTCTAAATCTATTGAGATGTATTCTGACAGTGGTTCAGCTGTGTTCTTCTCAAAGAATATTATGAAATCTAGTACTTCAAAGTATAATGAAGATCAAATCTCTTGAAGTAAGAAAGATGTCAAAAGATTTTATATCGTTGTAGATTCTCAGACGAAGTTTTTGTCAGTGGGAGTCTTTAAGGGACGGTATGTCCAATATAAGAATGAATGAAAACAAATAATTTTATTAGAGGCTTAAGTGGCCAAAGATCTGGGAATCAGTGGGAGTCTCTAAATATGCTTAATCAGTGGGAGACTCTTTATGTTTATACTTGTATTTTCACATTGCTTACTGTGCTTGATTGTATTGCTCATGGTTTGATGGTATAGTTTTTGTAACTATGATTTTGTTTACATTAGCATTTGTATTATTGCTATTTTGCATACATAGTTATGTGTTTGACATGTCACAGATATGAGGCAGTATTTAGCCAAAGTTTCAAGGCAGTATTCAGCCAGATATATAAGGCAGTATTCAGCCATACAAATAATGACGGTAAGTCAAAGTCTGGTATTAATCCAAGCTAGAGGCGATTTTCCATGAAAGGATAATATCAAAGAATAAAGGCGGTGTCTAGCTAAAGTATGGTATTATAATTCCGGAATATTTAAATACCATGTTAAGTTGCCCATAAAGGTTTTGGGGCACTTTGATTAAGGTTTTTTAATCAAGTTTGGACTAGCATGGGAGTTTAGTTTTATGCATTATCTCAGGCGATTCATGTATTGAGTAGACCTCTGTTGTGGCTGACAGAAGTTTATACACCATACTTTAAGGTGTATTATTCGTTGTTGCTCGCATTGGAAAGCTTGATGGATGTTTCAAAGTTAGTGACGATTTAGTGTGTTGGATTTCGTGGCCACACTGGTTAACGATAGTTTTGTAATTAATATAGCCCAAGTGGGAGATTGTTAGATTTATGTGGGCTTAATTAATTACCTAAACTAGTTAATTCAGTGGGAATCTGATTGACACGGTATAACCGGTTTGATTTAGTTCGTCATACGGTATGAGATAGGTTTGGTAACCCTAATTCTATTGTGGGAAGGGTTTTAGGGTTACATCTATATTCTATAAATACAGGGTTAAAGTCCCCACAACCACGGTTAATCAGTTCTCTACACCCATTAGCAAGAGACGTCAGGATATCCTCTGGAGGCTGTGGAAGACTGTAGCCGAGGGATTTCGATCAAAGCTTAGAGCGTCGTGGAGCGTATAGATTTAATCTCTTCACAGACAGGTATGTCTTTATGATTCATAGTTTATGATTTCTCTATTGTGTTCTAGGGCAACTGTATGGGATTGGAATGAGTTTCATTGAAACCCTAAACATATAATTTTCTAACAGATGACTCCAAACCATAGAATCTCTTATCTAGACAAAAGAAACTTTTGCCGTCTACCCTTATATACTAGGTGTACAATCACTAACCACTCCTTTATGTCCATCATACACCAAACCGAGACACGATTGTATAGCAAAGTATCAAGTATCAAGGTCTCTCATAAATAAGTCAATTCCTCTATATGTATGTGTACTCTTCATGAGACTCCATCACTGTCCATGAAATATCAGACTGCCCCTCTAAATGTAGGATCCATTGGATATGAACATGGATGGTGATTCCATTTCATGTGTATAGCAACTCAAGAAAGAATAGAAAAAAAGAATAGAGTCATATATAATCAATAATTATTTATTCATAGAAAGGTAACATTGATGGTAAAAATAACCACTTCATGATATACTACTAGTAGTAGCTAATAGTTTAGACAAGCAGGAAAATTACAAGGCAACTTTTGGGCAAGTAATCGTTGCATCTCGGTTAGGGGAAATAAGCTTCATGACCCCACCGCATTTGTAATCACACACCGGATGCTGACCATCTGGGCCATCCGAACAGCCAACGTAATCACATTTAGAACATGCTGGACAATCCAGATGGCAAGGTAATGGAGGAATTACCTTTGCTTCCTCCACTCCAAACGCTATCCACCCTTGTAGACCTACAAAAATTTTTCAATGAGTTTGGAACTAAATGAATGATATATTAAGAAAGAATGATAAAAAAGACATGCAAAGATGGGGAGAAGCTCTCTAGTATGGTCCAGAGATCTTAAAGATTTAAAGACAAGGGATGGAACTTCAAACACAAGATATGAAGAGAGAGAGAGAGAGAGCAAGAGAGAGAGAGAGAGAGAGAGAGAGAGAGAGAGAGAGAGAGAGAGAGAGAGAGATCTGACATGAAATTGTCAAGAGAACAACAAAGGAGGTCAATGTGATTGAAACTCTAGCCATGCTTGTTGAATCTGAAAGCTGAACTGAATTTTCTCTATGAGGGAGAGTTGTAGGATGATGGAGGCTTGGAGCATTATAAATAAGGAGAAACTTGAAATTGAACCCATAGCTTGAAAGATCTTATTCCTGAATAGTAATAATTTTTTTATTTAATGATTTATAATTATTTATTGGGATTTTTATTTGTTTTATTATTATTATACTTTATTATTTTATGCATTCTATTATTGTCTTATTTATTTATTTATTATATTTTATCATTTGTTTATTTTGTTACCATTATATATTACTTATCTATTATATTTTATTTGTTTATTTATTGTTATTATTATTTATCTACTTATTATTTATTATTATTACTATTGTTATTTTTTTACCTTGAGCTAAAAATATAATTTAGTTTTCTCGACAAATTTGAAGCATCTACAATGGGAGTATGTTGTTCCTTCAAAACCCACCTGAAATCCAAGCCAAGGATTTAGATATGACTAAAATCTTTGGTATCACAATGCATCGGACATCCAATTTGATTGTTGTTCCAACACCATATATCCCTTGAGTATGAATTTCAATATGAACTTCACCGAACCAGATATTAGAGAAGACATTCCTCCATTATGATTCCTTCTGGGTATTCTCGTTCTTCGGCTCAGAGATTGGAATCCAATCTCCCAATAACGATTTATGGCTTCTTCGGTTCAGAGATTGGAATCCAATCTCCAACTAAAGATAAACTGGCAGAACCAGAGACGATTTAAAGCTTCTTCTCTATAGGAACAATGCCTGGAGTTCTTTGGTACGTCCCCGGTGAGTGCTTTGAAGGTGATGGTGTACAATGTCTAACAAACCCTTTTTCCCTTTTTTATTTTCTTAAATTAGATTATAGATTTTTGAAAAAGATGTTTTATAATTTTGAGAGTATAATTATCCTAAATATATTGATGATGATGAATCACATCATCAAATAGATAGGGAAGAAATATTTTTAAAAGTAGGGGAAGTGATTGACATTGTGTGTCAAGTTGGGGGTGATTGTTTTAAAGGTATTCTTTAGGGGAGGTGGGAGAAATTTGCCCCTTTTTTTTTTCTTTTGGAAAAATAATGTCTCCATATCACATTATTTGAAAACATAAATCTCTCCCTATTTTATTCATTTGTGGTGAATAACTAGGGGTGTCAGGTTCGCAAGGTGAAGCCCGACTAAGCCTGATCGATTATGGACCGAGATCGATCGGCCTGATTATTATATGTATTGGTCTTAAGTCTGAATTGATTATTAAACGAACGTTCACGGTACAAGGATGTAGCCTGACTAAGGCTGTGTTTTGATTGATTTTTATTTCAATTTTTGGTTATTAAAAGGGTTTGGTATCAGTTCTTGATGCTATTTATTAAAAACAAAAATAAAAATAGGTCCAAAATCAAAAAGAGCTCAAGAACTCTTTTTGATTTTTGGCCAAAAATTCTTTCTAACTGTTTTTGCGCACTTGTTTAATGAACACGTGTGTTTTGACATAGGTAAAATAGGAAAATTGATCTTTTTTTATAACATCTGTTTTAACCTCTCTTTCACCTAGCTATCGACTTCCTCTCTCTCCCAATGGCCGAACAATCTGGCCATCATCTTCTTCTCTCTCCTGACTGCCCCTAAAGACTATTTTGCAGCTTCCCAAGTGCTGATGCAAACCTCTATGCGGGAGCTCTGCCGACCTTACAATGCAGAATCCCACATGGAGAGATGAGTGCTCATGAATCAGAATGGTGAGATCTTTCGTTGGGATTAGGGCTGTGAGACTGAATTGTGTGTGCATTGGTCTAAGGTTCCACCTCAAAGCTACTGAATTAATAGGGGAATGAGAGTGAAGATCATAGAACTGCAAACTGTCACTCATCAAGCAACACTTGATTTCAATACTGCAATTCAGATTGAACAAAATTCAATTTTTTTGAAATGGGAATTGGGGAAAATTGGGAATCACAGATTTCGTCAATGGAAAATTGAATGAATGGAAATCTGCGATTCTTTCCAACAAAAAAATAAATAAAATAAAATAAAAATGGAAAAATTGGCCCAACCACAGGTAATCAAGAACGAAAAAATGGGAGAACACGTAAAAAATGCAATTACAGGTGATACAAATATCTTCCTAAACCTAGTTCTTTTCATATCAACGTTTAACATGGTATCTGGGCTCTGTAGTCCAACCATATTCCAGATTGATGAACCAATCAATATAGTACTTTCTACACTGCAGTGGAAAATTTAGTTGTGATAGAACAGCCACATACACTTCGTTTCGAAAACCAGCTCAACTGGTCACATACTCAAGCAGGATTTCATATTGCCTAGGTTGGGTGTTTCTCAAGGAGCCAGCTATGGAAAGATGATGCTGCCATTGCAGCTGGAGGAGAGTTTTCTTTTCAGCTATGACCTCATGATTGGTTTTAGTTATAAAATTATTTTTGGACATAGGGATACCAAATCTATTTCTCATTTTTCAATCTATTTTTTATTATAGTTACCAAACAACATTTTTTTAATGATAAAAAATGATTTTCAAAATTGGTTTTTGATAAATAGACAAAAATCAAAAACAAAAATGATACCAAACTGAGCATAAACTGACCGAATGAACATAATATATCTTTAAACTGAATTAAATCTTGGTTTAAACCAAACAAATACTACCCTAAAGCAGTTAATATAAGGTTTTTGGGCATAAGTGGACCAAACATTTGATGGATCTATAGAGTCCATTGATTTTTTCTTTTGGCTCCATTTGTTTTAAGAGGTTAAATTTTACATGTAACATTTTACATGCTAATTTTTTTTTTTAAGTTTGTTCCCAATAGATAAAATATATTGATCTCTAAAGGGAAGAGAAATGAACCATTCGGAAACAAACATTGAAAAAAATTAAAATATAAAATGTTACATGTCAAAACAAATGGAGCCTTTGATGCATACAATTTTATCCTCCATTCTCTTAACCAAATTAAACTCCCAGGTGAAGGTGAGATTGGATCTAAAGACCTAGATACAATGGACCATTTCTACTTACCAGCACATGCCTCGGCTCCTTCAGCCTATAAAACCCTGGTACCCAACAATATATCTGAGCTTATTGTTCTATTTAACCACATTTCAATTAGGGGAGAGAATCTCCAAAGGATGGAGGAGAGAAAGGGAGAACGAGGTCAGTTGGATAAAAGTTCAAGGTATCACAGACCATTCAACATACAGTGGGTTAGGTATTTGTGTCAAATTGAAGGTAGATGACTTTAAACCATAGAATCTCTTATCTAGACAAAAAAAAACTTTTGCCGTCTACCCTTATATACTAGGTGTACAATCACTAACCACTCCTTTATGTCCATCATACACCAAACCGAGACACGGTTGTATAGCAAAGTATCAAGTATCAAGGTCTCTCATAAATAAGTCAATTCCTCAATATGTATGGGTACTCTTCATGAGACTCCATCACTGTCCATGAAATATCAGACTGCCCCTCTAAATGTAGGATCCATTGGATATGAACATGGATGGTGATTCCATTTCATGTGTATAGCAACTCAAGAAAGAATAGAAAAAAAGAATAGAGTCATATATAATCAATAATTATTTATTCATAGAAAGGTAACATTGATGGTAAAAATAACCACTTCATGATATACTACTAGTAGTAGCTAATAGTTTAGACAAGCAGGAAAATTACAAGGCAACTTTTGGGCAAGTAATCGTTCCATCTCGGTTAGGGGAAATAAGCTTCATGACCCCACCGCATTTGTAATCACACACCGGATGCTGACCATCTGGGCCATCCGAACAGCCGATGTAATCACATTTAGAACATGCTGGACAATCCAGATGGCAAGCTAATGGAGGAATTACCTTTGCTTCCCCCACTCCAAACGCTATCCACCCTTGTAGACCTACAAAAAATTTTCAATGAGTTTGGAACTAAATGAATGATATATTAAGAAAGAATGATAAAAAAGACATACAAAGATGGGGAAAAGCTCTCTAGTATGGTCCAGAGATCTTAAAGATTTAAAGACAAGGGATGGAACTTCAAACACAAGATATGAAGAGAGAGAGAGAGAGAGAGCAAGAGAGAGAGAGAGAGATCTGACATGAAATTGTCAAGAGAATAACAAAGGAGGTCAATGTGATTGAAACTCTAGCCATGCTTGTTGAATCTGAAAACTGAACTGAAATTTCTCTATGAGGGAGAGTCGTAGGATGATGGAGGCTTAGAGCATTATAAATAAGGAGAAACTTGAAATTGAACCCATATCTTGAAAGATCTTATTCCTGAATAGTAATAATTTTTTTATTTAATGATTTATAATTATTTATTGGGATTTTTATTTGCTTTATTATTATTATACTTTATTATTTTATGCATTCTATTATTGTCTTATTTATTTATTTATTATATTTTATCATTTATTTATTTTGTTACCATTATATATTACTTATCTATTATATTTTATTTGTTTATTTTATTGTTATTGTTATCTATTTCAAACATCACTATTATTTATTAAAGCCCCCCCCCCCACACTCGACAAGAGACAACGGACTATACCACCCGCCGAACAAGAACCAAAAGGCGCCGACAGCGGCCAAGCCCCCACTCCATCGCTTCCATAATACCGCGTCGACAACCGCGACCCATTCCCGTAATGACGCAGAAAATGAAGGCGGTTCTTAGTAGGATGTTGAGTCTACTTCCATGCTGTTCCGCTTCAATGGATTTTTGGGAATCGAGAATGATTTCTCCTAAATTGTAATGACCGAAATGAAGGCGGTTATTAGCGGGATGTTGTCTATTGGGGCTCCGATTTCCGTCGAGGAGGATGATGTGGAGTTCTCGTTTGCTATGGAGTCGATGGGCCTCCTGTTTCTTATAAACTTCCACGAGCTGCTCCTATCGATATCAATGGATTCCAACCGCCGCAATGGTTGCCCCGCCGTTGTCCGATAAAGTGTCCTTACCGCTTGTCCAGCCCTCCTCTCCGCCCGTCGTGGGTTGTTTTTTTTTAAAAATATTAAAAAAATAAAAAAAAAAAAAAAAAAAAATAAAATTTTTTTTTTTTTAAAAAAAAAAATTAAATATTTTTAAAAAAAATTTTTTATTTCAATTAAACTTTCAAAAATAAAGAAAAAAAAAAAACAAGAATAATTTTTTTTTAAAAAAAAAAAAAAAATAGGAGATAAAGTAAATTTTCTTTTTTTTGGGGGGGAAAAATATTTAAATTTTTTTTGGGGTGTTATAAATTTTTTTATTTATTATTATTACTATTGTTATTTTTTTACCTTGAGCTAAAAATATAATTTAGTTTTCTCGACAAATTTGAAGCGTCTACAATGGGAGTATGTTGTTCCTTCAAAACCCACCTGAAATCCAAGCCAAGGATTTAGATATGACTAAAATCTTTGGTATCACAATGCATCGGACATCCAATTTGATTGTTGTTCCAACACCATATATCCCTTGAGTATGAATTTCAATATGAACTTCACCGAACCAGATATTAGAGAAGACGTATGGTTTGCATGCTACCGTGGCCTGCTTGTGGACCGCGGTAGGCAGATACGAGTATGGTCTTCATGCTACCGAGGTCTGCTTGTGGACCGTGGTAGGAAGATATGCATATGGTCTGCATGCTACCGTGGCCTGCTTGTGGACCACGGTAGGCAGATACGAGTATGGTCTTCATGCTATCGAGGTCTGTTTGTAGACTGTGGTAGGAAGACATGCGTATGGTCTGCATGCTACCGTGGCCTGCTTGTGGACCGCGGTAGACAGATACGAGTATGGTCTTCATGCTATCGAGGTCTGTTTGTGGACATTGGTAGGAAGATATGGCGTATAGTCTGCGTGCTACCAAGGTCTGCTTGTGGACCACGGTAGGCAGATACGAGTATGGTCTTCATGCTACCGAGGTCTGCTTGTGGACCATGGTAGGAAGACATGCGTATGGTCTACGTGCTACCGAGGTCTGCTTGTGGACCGCGGTAGGCAGATACGAGTATGGTCTTCATGCTACCGAGGTCTGCTTGTGGACCGTGGTAGGAAGACATGCGTATGGTTTGCGTGCTACCGAGGTCTGCTTGTGGACCGCGGTAGGCAGATATGCCGAGGTCGATGTTTAACCTATGCCCGGTTGATATTGGTTCGGCCAGAAGAAAGGCTATGAAAGACAATTGCTGTGAGTTGACTGAATCATACTTCCACTGCTTTGAATTAAAAGAAACTTAGCGGATGCCCCTCAGGGGGTCCGGTGTACAACTGAAACTATTAACAAAAATTAAAAATTTATACTTCGACCGAAAATGAGTGGCCGACTATAAAGACAAATGCAGTTTTTTACTGATAATATTTTCGGAGGTTGGTGGCATGCCAAGTCCTCGGAATTTCTTCACCGCCCAGGGTGGTCAGCTTGTACGAACCCGGTCGTCCGGTCCGGAGCACGCGGTATGGCCCTTCTCAGTTTTTG
This sequence comes from Protea cynaroides, assembly GCA_028583415.1. Taxonomy (NCBI): domain Eukaryota; kingdom Viridiplantae; phylum Streptophyta; class Magnoliopsida; order Proteales; family Proteaceae; genus Protea; species Protea cynaroides. The sequence goes on from CM053274.1 coordinate 86,003,614, forward strand.
GCCATCTTCCCTTGATTGGTGGGGTTGGAGACCGCTGTTTTTCTAAGGACAAGATCTCCGACCTTAAATTGTTTTGGTCGGACCGTCTTATCGTAGTGACGTGCAGTCGTCTGCTGGTAACTGGCTATTCGGAATGCTGCTGACTCCCGTACGTCTTCAAGGTTGTCTAAGTTTGTCCGGAGATCTTCGGAGTTGGTGTGCTCGTTAAAGTTCAGCATCCAAAAAGTGGGATGAAATACTTCTACGGGGACGACCGCATCCATGCCGAAGGCAAGCATGAAGGGCGTCTCCCCCGTGGGTGTTCGACTGGTCGTCTTCTATGACCAAACGATACTTGGTAGCATATCCACCCACTTTTCTTTCTGGTCGGTTACCATTTTCTTTAGACCGCACAATATTGTTTTATTGGTGGCCTCGGTCTGACCGCTTGTCTGCGGGTGGCCGACTGACCCAAACCTATGGTCTATTCGGAATTCTTTGCAAAAATTCGTGAAGGATGCGCTAGTGAACTGAGTGCCGTTGTCTATAACAAGAACCCTCGGCACGTCGAACCTGTACACAACCGAGTGTCTGAAGAACTGTTCCACCTTGGACGTGTCGATCTTGGTTATGGCTTCTACCTCGATCCATTTAGTGAAGTAGTCGATAGCTACGATGATGTACTTTCGCTGATAAGTGGCTTGGGGGAAAGACCCCATGATATCCATACCCCATATGGCAAAGGGAGAGGACTTGTGATCGGCTGCAGAGGAGCGGTCGGAGCATGTGACACGGGTGCATAGAACTGGCACTTTCACATCTTCGGACCAGCTCAATGCAGTCGTCATGCATTCTCGGCCAATGGTAACCCTGGCGGAGGATCTTTTGGAAAAGTGATCGTCCACCCTGGTGCCGGCCGCAGATGCCTTCATGTACTTCTTTCATAACATGCTCGGCCTCGTCTGATCGCAGGCACCTAAGCAGTGGTAGGGTATAAGATCTCCTGTATAGTACATCGTTGTGAATGGTGTATTGCCGTGACTTGGCTTGGATGCGGCGAGCATCTTTTCTGTCAGTCGGGAGGGCGCCCGTCCGGAGGTATTGGTATATGTCGTCATACCAACTGGATACAACTCCGACGGGGGCAACGACTTCAACAGAGTTGCTGGCGTGCTCCAAGAACTCCACGTATACGGTAGAGTCCATCGCATGGATGTCTTCCAGGGATAGTCTCGATAGCTCGTCTGCTTCGGTGTTCTCTTCGCGACCGACGTATTGTAGTTTGACACTTTTGAAGGTCGCGATGGCCGAGTTTACGTTCTCGAGGTACTTCCACATCTCGGGCTGTCTGGCCTCGTAGTTGCCCTGTACTTAGCGGATGACCAAATGCAAGTCACCTTGTATCAATAGCCGACGGACGGCTAGGCTTTTGGCCAGTCTGAGTCCGGCCAGTAGGGCCTCATACTCGGCCTCATTGTTCGTTGTGCGGAATCCGAACCTTATAGCTGACCGTATTTTGAACCCTTCCGGACTTGTCAGAATTACTCCTGCCCTTGTGTGGCTGTCCATGGAAGAGCCGTCCACGTTCAGGGTCCATGCATTTTCGGCTGGTTCTGGGGCCTGTACGGCCGGATGTTCGGCAAAGTCTTCATCTGGTAAGGTGCTTTCAACGATAAAGTTTGCCAAGGCTTGTGCTTTGATGGCCGTCCTGGGGATGTACTTTATGTCGAACTCACCGAGCTTTACCGACCAATTGATGAGTCAACCAGATACCTCGGGCTTCGATAGTACCTTCTTCAGGGGCGCGTTGGTCAGCACCGAGATGGGATATGCTTGGAAGTATGGTCGGAGCTTCCATGCGGCCGTTACCAAGGCAAGCGCCAGTTTCTCAATCGGCTTGTACCTGGTCTCGGCGTCAAGCAATACCTTGCTGACGTAGTAGATTGGCCGTTGGACCTTGTCTTCGTTCTTCAGCAGAACAGCGTTGACAGCCCGATCAGAGACTCCGCGGTATATCTGCAGCTCGTCTCCCGGTTTGGCTTCACCAGCAGGGGAGGTGATGACAAGTATGCCTTGAGGTCTTCGAAAGCCCTCTGGCACTCTCTAGTCCACTAGAACTTCCCGGCTCCCTTCAGTGTTTTGAAGAATGGGAGGCGACGTGCGACAGACTTAGACATGAAATGGCCAAGTGCGGCTATTCGACCATTCAGCTCCTGTACTTGCTTGCCTCTTGTCGGCGCAGCCATGTCCATGATGGCTATGATCTTTGAAGGGTTGGCTTCAATGCCCCTCTGTGAGACCATGAATCCTAAGAATTTTCCCGATCCGACGTCGAAGGCACACTTTGTCGGGTTGAGCTTCGTGTTGTGTCTTCGGAGGACCTGGAATGCTTCACCGAGGTCGGCCATGTGATGATCGGCTCGTTGGCTTTTAATAAGGAAGTCATCGACATATACTTCCATGTTTCTGCCAATCTGACGTCTGAAGACCTTGTTCACTAGCCTCGGGTAGGTGACTCCTACGTTTTTGAGGCCAAAAGGCATGACCGTGTAGCAGAAGAGCCCCTAATTGGTGACGAAGGTGGTGCATTCCTCGTCGGCCCTTCGCATCTTTATTTGATTGTAGTCGGAGTATGCGTCGAGGAAGCTGAGTAACTCGTGCCTGGCTGAGGCATCTATGAGCTGGTCGATGCGCGGCAGCGGATAGCTATCCTTTGGACATGCTTTGTTGAGGTCGGTGAAGTCTATGCAAATCTGCCACTTGCCGTTAGACTTGAGCACCATAACAACATTGGCTAGCCAGTCTGGGTAATCGACCTCTCGTATGAAGCCGGCTGCCAGTAGTTTCTGCACCTCCTCGTCTATGACGGACTACCGGGAGGGTGTAAAAATTCTCTTCTTTTGCCGCACAGGCCGATGCTGAGGGTCGATAGCGAGGTGGTGCTCGATGACGTCTCGGGGAATTCCCGGCATCTCCGAGGTCGACCTTGCAAAAACGTCGAGGTTCTACCTCAAAAATTCGATCAATTTTTCCCTTTCTTCCTCGGGCAGCAGGGAGCCGACCTGGAATGTCACACCCCAATTCCACACATTTCAGAATGGTGTGATGAACCGCTAAATAACCAACGGTTCACCCAGGATCTCGAATAGGCTATCCCCACGTTATCTAAACCTCCATACATCCATGATCATAATCAGAGTAAATACACAATAGCGGAAGTCATAATAAATAAATGAACTGAGAACTAAAATGATATCCATAAATAATAGCAAATTATTCTGTATTCAACTTGAGACATAAATATTTAAATATCAAATACATGTCTTATAAATCCAATAAAGGAACCTATAAAAATATCTAATCAAATACACACAAGTTGCACTCGCAAGAGGAGTCGTGTGTATCATCTTCAGCTCCAGCGTCCATTGCTGCTATATTCCCGTACGCGGGACGCTTCATATAATCTTCAACTGTGTAACCTGCATCATCAACTAAAAATATTCGACGTCGAGGGGTGAGCACACAACACGGCTCAGTGAGTAGCCAAAACAATGCAACATTACATATGCATGCACATCAATTTATATCTTTGGTCTGGTTTGAAGTTTTCAATATGCAATAGAAAGGTTGAGGTAGCCAAAGGTCGCGTTTATTGACTCCACCTCTATACACGAGTGTGTGACGTTACCCGAAGATCACGTTTATCGTCAACTCACATGCACCCAATCATGAACATTATATAACAAAGGTTACGTTTATTGTTATATAGTGCCATACCAACACGTAAGCCCCTGCTGGCGAGGACTGCAAACTTGGCTCACAACTAACCAACCCTAATGCCAAACAGTGTATCCAAGGCCTCACCCCAGCATCCCTCAGAATGCCCATAGAGATAAAGCTAAGGCCCCTCAGTAGAGTCAGAGACTACAAGGACCGAAACCACCTCCCCTGATACTCTACGACATAATAGTTTCGCTAAGGTAATGGCGATACGACGATGCCAATGCACAAGACTTAAGTTAGAGATAGCGCTAAAGTATTGAGACCCGCCAAAGGTTAACGTTTATTGACGTTCTCATCACACCCCCCTGATACTCGCTCGCATCAAGCACATCAACCACATACATACAAGCACATGCCTATTCCTATCATCATCATCATCATCATGTTATAAACAATAAAGTAAATATGCATGAACAAATAATAGAAATATTGGATGGCATGCTGTATGCACATAACAATCATATTCGCATAGAATCAAACATGGCATAGGACTCAAGAAATAGAAAACAATTTATTATTAACCAATTTAGTTTGGAGTTAAGGTTCCTCACCTTAGTTTGTTATAAGATACTTTTTCAAGCTTTAAAATCACCTCTATAGTGATTATAATGCTAGCAACCTAACAAAGTCGTTAAATTTAATTAGAGTTAATTTCCAATTTAAAAACCATACTGTTATCTGAGGGTCGATGCTCAGAATGCATAGGGTCGATGGGTCTATCGACCCTGTCCTCTGTCTGAAATTCCCGAATGCTCCTAGGGTTTTCCATGAAAACCTAACCATGGATGGATGGTTTGGGTTTCTCCGAAATCCTACACTCAACCATATCTAACCTAAGGTCTGTAGAAACTCATGGAATTAGTATCCATACCTGAGAAGATTACTTTTCTCTGGAAATTCTTCTCCTTTTTGCTAAGTCTTCTTCCTTGCCTCTTTTCTTCCTTTTTTCCTTCTTCTCTCTTTCTCTCAATTCAATTAGGGTTGTGAAAGGAGTGAAAGTGGCTTAGGGACGTCCTTTAAATAGAGTAGGAATGTAAGACCCGCACTCTGAAAACCCGGTCTAACCTTGGTTTTGTATCGTGACAGGTCTTCCGATCATCACCGAGCCAGACGGGGCTAGCGGATAACAAACAGGTACGAAATCGGACCGAGGTCGACCAATTATACCTGATTTTAGGTATACCGGTCGATGGTACCGATGATGGTACCGGTCGACCGGTATGGCCCGCACGCTATGTGCGGGAATTTGGAAATTTGTCTCTACGGTCCCGCTTTCTTGATTTCGAATCCTAGAAGTTTCCTAATCCTAGTAGGGTTACTAAACCCTATTTCTAGCCTATAAATACACCCTTAAACCCCTCAAATCCTTTCCATTGTCTCTCACAAACCCTAGAGAAGAGAAAGAGCTTGGAAAGGAGAAGAAGCTAGGAAGAAGAAGGAGGTGCCGTCGTTACCGTGCGACGAAGCTCACGCTACGCCTGTCAACGGTAAGTGTTTGAATCCATCTTCTTACCCTATGTTAGTTGTGTGGGTGGATCAATACCATGCAAAGTAGGTATTGATCTAAAACCCTAAATTGGCCAATAAACCCTAAGTTGCCGTCAAACTCTAGATTCGAGTTTCGAGATGATATTCGTCGAAACGAGACTTGAATGAGTTGGGGGTAACTCTAACTCAAAGCCTAGACTTAGGATGGATAGGAGAAACCCTTCTTCCGGAGACATACCGGTCGACTATACCGGTTGCACAGAGTGCGACCGGTATGTTGCGACCGCTACCTCTCGGGAGGTTATCTGTGGGGACCGGCTGACCATACCGGTCGCCGGCTTTCCCACGAGCCGCGACTAGTACATGCCATCGGCCGGCTCGTGAGGGTATTTTGTGATCTCCGTTGGTTTCCCGACCAACATGAAACCCTAAATAATATATTCTAATGAAACCCTAATATTATGTAGGACACGTGACTTATCGCTTGGATCTTGCGACGTGGAGCAAGTAATCGAACGAGCGTCGTAAGGGAATCGACCTAATCCTATAATTAATGGACAGAATTGTTGTTAATCATTGAATATCTATGATGTGATGTTTGTGCATATTCACATGCCATCCTTTACTTTCAGCTATTATTATTGTTCATGCATTCATAGGATGTGATTGTTGGCATGTGATTGTTTCGTTGGTGTGTGGAGTGGGGCATGGGCCTGGGATCGTGGTATGGGTAGAGTATCAAGGGAGGTGCGGGTATACCTTAGCTCTATCTCTATTCCATGATGGGTGCATGTGGGTTGGTGGTAGTGTGATTACTGTGCGGCGCCACACACTCGTGTATAGAGGTGCGGGGGCCACCAAACCTTTCTATAGCACATTGTAAACTTAAAACCGGACCACAAAGCATAAAATTGATTGTTACTCATGCATAATCTTGTGAAACTGTCCGATTGTCTTCCGAGCTGTGTTGTGTGCTCACCCTTTGTATATACATTGTTTTAGATGTTGATGCAGGATACACCGTGGACGATTATGTGAACGCTCCGACGTATGGAGGTGTAGTCGCTTTGGATGTACAAGCGGGGAGGACGAGCATGATGCTTCATGCGAGTGCCCTTTTCGTGTACCTTTGATTTGTTTTATTTATTTCAGTTATTTTTTATTGGATTAAAGGGGTGTAAAAGATTATTATTCTATGTGTTTGAATTTGAATAATGAGATATTTATTTAAATTATCATTAAATACTCAGTTCATTATATTTAAAGTCTTCCGCTGTACATTTATATTCTGATTGTGGTTATGTGTAATTGGTTTGTATGGGTGGACACGGCCTATTCGAGATCCTGGTGTGAACCGTTGGTTCAATGACGGTTCACTCACACCGTTCTGGTTGGATCAGAATTGGGGTGTGACAAGGAATGTCCTATAATAGTCTCATTGAGATTTGAAAAGAATCCCAATCAAAAATTAGGAAGTTTCCTAATTTCAGTTTCGGCGGTAAGTGAGGGTCGATTAGAGGGTCGATGATCCCGTCGACCCTGTGGTCTGACACTGTCCGACCCTCTGTCCATTTTTCAGGGTCTGAGTTTCTAATTTGAGAGGGTTGACCCTGTTTAGCTGGGTATGCGACCCTTGCTCTATTTTAAGTGTTTTTGGGTCGAGTTGATACCTGGGATCTCGCTCTCCTTCACGCCTTTGGTCCATTGACTCGACCATGATGGGTAAACCTGGTTCAAGGTGGTAAGACCGGGTTAGTTTGACACGGGTTTTACGACTCCCCCCAACTTATAAAAATTTCATCCTCGAAATTGGACGTACCTTCTGAATCAAATAAGTGAGGGTATTGCTTCCGCATAGCATTTTCTTCTTCCCATGTAACTTCTTCCATGTCTCTACTTTTCCATGTGACCTTAACATAGTAGATATCTCTGTTGCGTAGACGTTGAACCTTTCGACTAGTGATTTCCGTTGGCATTACTTCAAATGTCAAATCATCAGTCTATTCTGGCAAATCCACTATCAAAACATGCGTTGGGTCTTTGACATACTTCTTTAATAAGGAAATGTGAAATACATCATGCACGCTTGACATAGATGGTGGTAGTGCTAACTGATAAGCTACTTTTCCACGCTTAGCTAGAATTTCATATGGCCCGACATATCTTGGACTTAGTTTCCCTTTTTGTCCGAACCTTTTCAATCCTCGCATAGGCGATACCTTCAAAAATACTTTATCACCTACGGTGAACTCTAGATCTCTTCGTCGAGTATCTGCGTATTGCTTCTGACGGTTCTGAGCTGTTCTTACTCTTTCCTTGATAATGTCGACCACTCGACAAATTTCTTCAACGAATTCCGGTCCAATAATACTACGTTCTCCAACTTCATTCCAAAACAATAGAGTTCGACACTTCCTTCCATACAGTGCTTCATAAGGTGACATCTGTATAGTAGCCTGATAGCTATTATTATAAGCAAACTCGATCAATGGTAATCTTTCATCCCATGATCCCTTGAAATCAATTACACATGCTCGTAGCATATCTTCTAGAATCTGAATTGTGCGCTCTAATTGCGTCAACTACTCGAGGAGTCAATGGTAGTCCTGTGACGAAGTCCATAGTGATGCAGTCCCATTTCCATGCTAGTTCCGGTAACGACTGTAACAGTCCTGCGGGTCTTTGTCGTTCAGCCTTTACTTTCTGACAATTTAGGCATTGAGACACAAAATTTGCTACATCTGCTTTCATTCCCCTCCACCAATGTAATTTTTTTAGATCATGATACATCTTTATACTTCCAGGATGTATCGAATAGATGGTGGTATGAGCTTCTTTCATCAGTCGGTGTCTAATGTCCACACTTTCTGTTTCGGGTACACATATTCTTCCTTTGTATTTCAATACTTTTTCTTCATCCAAGGTGAACTCAGGGTTAGTCCTACCTTTCTCAATGTCTTCTTGTACTGTTCTCAGATAAGGATCTGCTTGGATAACTGTCTTCACTTCATCCATTATATCCGGTATAATCTTCAATGCCGCGAACATATTCGAAAACCGATGAATAAACCCTTGGTTGGCTGATCCATCCGTTGTGTCTATCACATACTGCTCATTGTCGTGATTGAATACCATTCCGGTAGTGCATATTGCCGCAGTCGTGCTAACTTCTCCTTAAGATTTTATCATTGCTTTTCTGCTCAATGCATCTGCTACTACGTTCGCTTTTCCTGGATGATACTGGATATCACAATCATAGTTTTTCAATAGTTCCATCCATCTTCTTTGTCTCATATTCAACTCCTTCTGATTAAATAAATAAGTAAGACTTTTATGGTCCGACTTAATCTGGAATTTCTCTCCGTATAGGTAGTGTCTCCATATCTTGACAGCATGTACTACTGCCGCTAACTCTAAATCATGAGTGGGGTAATTTTTCTCATGTACCTTCAATTGTCTCGAGGCATAGGCAATCACTTGCTCTCCTTGCATAAGCACACATCCTAATCCCAATCCCGACGCATCGGTATATAAGGTAAATGTCTGTCCTGGGATCGGAATAGTCAAAATCAGAGCGGATATCAATCTGGTCTTCAGTGTTTGAAAACTCTTTTCACACTTATCCGTCCATACAAATTTTTCACCTTTCTTGGTCAAACTGGTGAGAGGTACGGCAATCCGAGAATAGTCTTCTACGAATCTCCGATAATAACCAGCTAGACCCAGAAAACTTCTAATTTATGAAACGCTCTTTGGTGCTTCCCACTTTACGATAGCCTCGATCTTACTGGGGTCCACTTTGATTCCTTCAGCGGATACTACATGGCCTAGAAAGGCGACTTCACTTAGCCAAAACTCACACTTTGAAAATTTGGCGTATAATTTCTCTTTCCTTAAACGCTGTAGAGCTGCGTTTAGGTTCTTGACATGGGTTTCCTTGTCCTTGGAGTATACCAATATGTCATCAATAAATACTATAACCGACGTGTCCAACATATCGTGGAAAACTCGGTTCATAAGTTCCATGAATGTTGCCGGTGCATTAGTTAATCCGAATGACATTACTAAGAATTCATAATGTCCGTATCTTGTCCTGAAAGCTGTCTTCGAAATGTCACCTTCTTTAATCTTCAGCTGATGATAGCCCGATCGAAGATCGATCTTTGAAAATACTTTTGCTCCCCATGAACCGATCGAACAAGTCATCGATCCTAGGTAGTGGGTATCGATTCTTGATGGTCAGTTTATTCAACTCTCGATAGTCGATACATAATCGAACGCTACCATCCTTCTTCTTTCTAACAACACCGGTGCTCCCCATGGAGATATACTGGGTCTAATATAACCCTTATCTAGCAGTTCTTGTAATTGCACTTTTAATTCCTTCAGTTCAGTAGGAGCCATCCTATAAGGTACTTTTGATACGGGTGCGGCTCCGGGTAGAAGGTCTATTACAAACTCTGTGGCTCGGTTGGATGGTAATCCGGGTAGTTCCTCCAGAAATACATCGAGAAAATCTCGCATGACATCAATATCTTCCATTCATGGCACGTCCTTGGTTAGGTCGACCACTGATACTAGATATCTGACGGCTCCCTTTTCAAGGCACTGAGAGTATGAGCTTACGTCTCCTGGGAAGTTTGGTTCTCGAGAAACTGAATTCTGCTCCTTCTTTATCTTCAAATGTTAGTTTCTTTTCGGCGCATAACAGATTTGCAGAATGCCGAGCTAACCAGTCCATTCCCAAGATGACGTCAAAGTCTGCCATCTCAAGTTGTATCAATGTTGCATCCAAAGTCTGCTCTCCAATGAGAACTGGACATGGTCCATAATCTTTCTCTAATTCCACTTTTAATCCCATCGGTGACCGTACAAATAATTTGTAGTCTAATATTTTGATGGGAAAATTGGTCTTCTTTCCAAATGACACAGATATAAATGAATGAGTAGCTCCTGAATCAAAGAGTACTCTGGCGGGTATGCCATTGATAGGTACGATACCTGTGATTCGTTTTTACTTAGTCTACATGCTCAATCAATGTAATTAAAATCTTAAAAATTTTGGTAATACCTGTGACTACATCGGGCGATGCGGCAGCATCTTCCGATGTAACAAGATATACCCGTCCTTGATGTAATCGCTTCTTGGGTTTTGGGCACTCTCTTGCCATATGCCACCGGTTGGTTGCGGTTAAAGCACTTCGGGACTTCAAAATTTGACTTTGGCTGTGGATGAGCTGCTGAAATAGGCTTCCATGGAGTAGTCAAATTCTGAGGACGAAAAGGTTTATACGTCCTATTATTGCCTCCGTTGTAGGTGTTTCCGGCTGGTCTCTTGATTCCTCGGTTCGGGGAGAAATAGCTCTCCTTCCGGCTCGATTCAATTACTCGAGCGATCCGGACAGCCGTTGTAAATCTTCTTCTCTAAGCCCAGAACATTTTCACTTATGCTTCCTCTTAGTCCCGCGATGAACCTACGGGTTTTTGTATCTTCTTCTTGCATACTCACCGGTGCGAAGAAAAACAGTTCTTCGTAGCGCTGTTGATATGCGTTTACGGTCATCTGTCCCTGGTACAAACTCAGGAACTCTTTCTCCATTGAGTCTCTGAAGCTTCGCGGGAAATATTTCTCGAAGAACGCTTCTTTATATAAAGCCCGTGTCAGTAGGGCATGTCTGGTCAATAAGTATGTTTTTGTGGATTTCCACCAATGGTGTGCGTCGCCTTTGAGCATGAAGGTGGCGCATAATACTTTCTCTTCTTCTGAAATAGTCATCATAAGGAAATTTCTCTCCATATCGTCTATCTAGTGTGTTGGCCACAATGGATCAGACGGTTTACCGTTGAATTCCTTAGGTTTCATCTTCAGAAATCTCTCTACTAGTCGGGAGTGATCCAGTTGGTTTTGGGGGTTTGCCCCAAACATATAGTGTGGATACTGATAGTTCCCTTGGGCTGCTTCTGGGACTTGCACTGAAATTGGTGTAGCCGGTTGTTGAGGTGTCTGATGGGCAGGGTGGTTACCCACTGGTGCCGCATTGGCTTGTCCTATGTGCATGGGTGCAGCCTGAGTAGTTTGAAACATAATGTCCATGGCAACCTGCATCTGAGCCTGCGCGTGTTGCATCTGCTGCAGCTGCTGTTAGAGCTCGTGGGGATCTGGTCGACGATGACGATCGTATGTATATGGACGTCTTCTGCGGCGGCTCGAGTTGGTACATCTTCTGCGGCGGCTCCTGCACCTGAGGCTGGTCCTTCCCATTCGGCTGATCCTTCACTTCCACCTTCAGCCATGATGGAGATCTTTGCGAAGATCGGGGGATGCTCGGCGCAGATCTGATCGAGGATGGATGAGCTGTTGGCTGCTCGGCACGCATCGAGCGTACGGATGGGGAGCTCCTAGAGGTGCAGCTGGCGACGGATCAGAGGATAGCCGGTTTCACAGCTAGTCTCCAGACGACCCAGACCCAGGTGGCCTGGTTGACTAGGGTCTATGCTGAGGACTATGACAGAGATCGTGAGGCCCCGCCTCCTCCTTTGCCTCCAGCTTCTTGATTGTACTTTATTTTTCTTGTACTACAGAGTAACTGTCCGGGTTGTGGACTGTACTATGCTTTCGTTATATATATATGTTTTGTTTCGCTCTCATTGTTATGTAAACTTGTTTCTCTTCTTAATAGATGCATTATTCTCTTTTAAACTTTGTCTCAAACAGCACTGGTGCTTACAATGTGTTAATATTACTGTTTTTATTTTTATCCTATCTCAGTTCACAATTGTGTTGAATGTATGCTAGTTCAGCGGACAAGGCCTGAGATGCTCTGATACCAAGTTGTCACACCCCAATTCCGCACATTTCAGAATGATGTGATGAACCGCTAAATAACCAACGGTTCACCCAGGATCTCGAATAGGCTATCCCCGCGTTATCTGAACCTCCATACATCCATGATCATAATCAGAGTAAATACAAAATAGCGGAAGTCTTAATAAATAAATGAACTGAGAACTAAAATGATATCCATAAATAATAGTAAATTATTCTGTATTCAACTTGAGGCATAAATATTTAAATATCAAATACATGTCTTATAAATCCAATAAAGGAACCTATAAAAATATCTAATCAAATACACACGAGTTGCACTCGCAAGAAGAGTCGTGTGTATCATCTTCAGCTCTAGCGTCCATTGCTGCTATATTCCCGTACGCAGACGCGTTCATATAGTCTTCAACTGTGTAACTTGCATCATCAACTAAAAATATTCGACGTCGAGGGGTGAGCACACAACACGGCTCAGTGAGTAGCCAAAACAATGTAACATTACATATGCATGCACATCAATTTATATCTTTGGTCTGATTTGAAGTTTGCAATATGCAATAGAAAGGTTGAGGTAGCCAAAGATCGCGTTTATTGACTCCGCCTCTATACACGAGTGTGTGACGTTACCCGAAGATCACGTTTATCGTCAACTCACATGCACCCAACCATGAACATTATATAATAAAGGTTACGTTTATTGCTATATAGTTCCATACCAACACGTAAGCCCCTGCTGGCGAGGGCTGCAAACTGGGCTCGCAACTAACCAACCCTAATGCCAAACAGTGTATCCAAGGCTTCACCCCAGCATCCCTCAGAATGCCCATAGAGATAGAGCTAAGTCCCCCCGGTAGAGTCAGAGACTACAAGGATCGAGACCACCTCCCCTGATACTCTACGACATAATAGTTCCGCTAAGGTAATGACGATACGACGATGCCAATGCACAAGACTTGAGTTAGAGATAGAGCTAAAGTGCTGAGACCCTCCAAAGGTTAACGTTTATTGACGTTCTCATCACACCCGCCCTGATACTCGCTCGCATCAAGCATATCAACCACACACATACAAGCACATGCCTATTCCTATCATCATCATCATCATCATGTTATAAAGAATAAAGTAAATATGCATGAACAAATAATAAAAATATTGGATGGCATGCTGTATGCACATAACAATCATATTCGCATAGAATCAAACATGGCATATGACTCAAGAAATAGAAAACAGTTTATTATTAACCAATTTAGTTTGGAGTTAAGGTTCCTCACCTTAGTTTGCTATAAGATACTTTTTCAAGCTTTAAAATCACCTCTACAGTGTTATTATAATGCTAGCAACCTAACAAAATCGATAGAATTTAATTAGAGTTAATTTCCAATTTAAAAACCATACTGTTATCTGAGGGTCGATCAGAGGGTCGATGCTCAGAATGCATAGGGTCGATGGGTCTATCGACCCTGTCCTCTGTCTGAACTTCTCGAATACTGAGGGTCGATGGTCAGGGTGCATAGGGTCGATGGGTCTATCGACCCTGTGTGCGACCCTCTGTGCAATCAGGTCCAATTTTCAGTTTTTAATTCATTCTTCATGTTTGGGGTCCTATGGCTTGCTTCCACATTCCATTAAACATTCATTCCATGGTCTGAAACCATGATTCATCCTCTTAAATAGCTTTCATGCATTCTCCTAGGATTTTCCATGAAAATCTAACCATGGATGGATGGTTTGGGTTTCTCCGAAATCCTACACTCAACCATATCTAACCTAAGGTATGTAGAAACTCATGGAATTAGTATCCATACCTGAGAAGATTACTTTTCTCTGGAAATTCTTCTCCTTTTTGCTAAGTCTTTTCCTTGCCTCTTTTCTTCCTCTTTTCCTTCTTCTCTCTTTCTCTCAATTCAATTAGGGTTGTGAAAGGAGTGAAAGTGGCTTAGGGACGTCCTTTAAATAGAGTAGGAATGCCCTATAATAGTCCCATTGAGATTTGGAAAGAATCCCAATCGAAAATTAGGAAGTTTCCTAATTTCAGTTTCGGCGGTAAGTGAGGGTCGATTAGAGGGTCGATGATCCCGTCGACCCTGTGGTCTGACACTGTCCGACCCTCTGTCCATTTTTCAGGGTCTGAGTTTCTAATTTGAGAGGGTCGACCCTGTTTAGCTAGGTATGCGACCCTTGCTCTATTTTAAGTGTTTTTGGGTCGATTTGATACCTGGGATCTCGCTCTCCTTCACGCCCTTGGTCCATTGACTCGACCATGATGGGTAAACCTGGTTCAAGGTGGTAAGACCGGGTTAGTTTGACACGGGTCTTACATGGAATGTCTTCTCGGGCTGATTGTCCGTGATCGAAATTTGTAAAAGTTCCTCCGTGGGCTCTCCTCTACTCAGAGAGGCGTTCTTTCGAACATCTACCATGTTGACTTGTGCGGTTTTTAAAGCTCATTGACTGTTCTTGAGCTCGGTGGCGTACCATCTCCGTGACGTGTCCTGGTCCGTTCGACATTCTCCGACTCCATCCTCGGTCGGGAATTTCATCACCAGATAGTAGGTAGACATGCACGCCTTCAACTTGTTGAGCGAAGGGCGACCGAGGATGACGTTGTGCGCGGATGGCCGATCGACCACCATGAATTCGACCATCACCCTCCGCTGTTTGGGCTTCTTGCTGAGAATGATAGGCAATTAGATGCCTCCCTTCACCGTGATCGGGTCTCCAGAGAAGCTGATGAGTTCGATGGTGACGGGCTGGAGCTGGTCGTCCATCAGCTGCATCCTTTGGTAGGCATGATAGAATATGATGTCTACCGAACTCCTGGTGTCTACCAAGCACTTTGCGACGTCACCGTGTCCGATCCCGGCCGTGAAGACAATGGCATCCTCATGAGGGACCGCGACGTTGACAAGATCTTCGTCGCTGAACGTGATGACCTCTCCGGTCCGAGCTCTTTTTGATGGCCACTCTGTCTTGGCAACCAAACGCGAGTAGGCCTTGGCCGACCTGTTAGAGGTGTTCTCGGCCGCTGGTCCTCCTATGATGGTGAGGATTGACTTGCCCTCGGCTTGGGGACCCTTGGTGATGGTATAGACCCCATTGTCACCAAGGATGCGCAAACCCATTGCCGTGTGTGGTCGGTCCTTGGGCTGCGGACTGCCCACGAACCTTCGCTCGGCCTTTTTTCTCTTTGAAGCCGGATGAGACTTCCTTCTTCTTCTTCCTCGGCTTTCTTCAAGGACGGCTTCCGGTTCTGACCAAGACGGGATGGACCCATGGTGGATGTGCTGTCGGCCTCCAAGTATTTCTTTTACCGACACTTTTTCTTTTCCAGCTCCAGATGAGCTTTCTATCGTCCCAAACTGAATGACGCCGACCCACTGTCTGGGGGGAGCCGGCTCTCCATCAGGGTCTCTGTCGTCCCTCCGAGCGGCGTTTTGATTATCGCCAGCGTCTGCTCGGCAGTTGTTGGGTTGAGGGTTCTTCGAAGGTGGGGGTGGTAAACCCCGGTCCCTCCGGGCGGGAGCAGGTCCTCGGTTTGTATTTCGAACGAAGTTACCGTAGTATCCTCATCGGATGAGGTCCTAAATTTCCCCTTTGAGGTACTTGCACTCCTCCGTTTCGTGGCCATAGTCGTGATGTAAGCGACAGTATCGGGAGCGATCTTTATTCCTCCCTTCGCCGAGTGGTTTCGAAGGATGTCGGAGGTTCTTGATTACTTCAAGAATCTCCATCATCGAAGTGTTGAGCGGAGTATAATACTCGAACGTCTTGTAAGGACCCCGGTAGGTCTGATCCTTACCAGACTTTTGTTTCTTGGGGTCAACAGAGCTCGGCGCCTAGTCAGCCGCCTCAGACCTCTTCTTGTCTGCAAGCTTGGGTTTGGCCTTCAGATTGTTCATCGTCTTATTTTTCTGGATCCTCGTCATCTCGTCTGTAGAGGCGTACTTCTCGCACCTGGCCAACAGGTCGTCCAGGTTCTTGGGTGGCTTTTTGGCAAGGGACCAACAAAGCTCACGGTCTGTCATTCCGGCCTACAGGCTGGACATGTGCACCGTGGGCTCGACGTCCTTGATCTCGAGCACCTCGGTGTTGAAGTGTTTGATGAAGTCCCGCAGGGACTCGTCCTTCTGCTGCTTGACCATCGACAGATGGTAGGAAGTCTTCTTGCGCACTCGGCTGGTTTGGAAGTGCGTCAAGAATTTGTTCGACAGTTGCTCGAACGATGTAATACTCTTCGGCGGGAGATTGTTGAACCAAGTGCGAGCGGCGCCCCTAAGCGTTGAAGGAAACGCCCTACAGATGAGGCTGTCGCTCAATGGGTAGAATAGTATCGTAGAGACGAACACGTCCAGATGCTGCTCGGGGTCGGTATTCCCATGGTACGAGTCCAAGACCGGCATCTTGAAGTTGTCAGGAGGGGATACCCTCATGATCTCATCCGAGAGCGCAGTGATTGCAGTATCGGCTGTCCTCGGTGGAGCTACCCGGTTCTGCTCCACCTGCTGAAGCCGATTGGTCAGCTCCAGTAAACGTCGCTCGACCTCGGACTGAGGCATATCCGGAGGTGGCGCAACCATTCCCGGTGTCTCTACATTAACCCGCTCCTGGCGGAGGGCATCGAGGAAGGACCTCACGCTTCTCACCGGAGGTGGCGCTGTTGGCTCCTGGTGTTGATTTGCCGGGGGATGCCGAGCGGCTGACTCGGCCATACTCCGTCCAGGCGCCTGATCTCCCCTGGGGGGATTATTTGGCAAGGAGCTGGTTGAAGCTGTTCTCGCCGACCGCGGATGGGCCGCTGGCAGAACTTCAGGGGGCGGATTCATCGCCGGATGGTGATTATTTCCTCCTGCTGCAGAACCGCTTGCTCGGGGGCCCCTCAAGACTCTCGTTAGCTGTTCGATTTACTGCCTCAGCTCGTCGAACTGCCGACGAGTAACATATTGGGGGGGGTGGTGGTGTCGCCGTTGGCGTATGACTCGGAGTCGGAGCTGGTACCGGTGGTGCTGGTGGTGGTATTGGTGCTGGTGCTAATGCAGGCATGGGCTCGCGGTTCGTCCCAGTCGTACTTCCGCTGCTGCCAACCTGAACATGCACCGATGGCTCTAAAGGGGCATGGGATGCCTGTGCTTGAGTTCTTCTGTAAGCCATTGAAATCAGAGTGCTCGTGCGTTAATTCTTTAAACTTAGTCAAAAAAGGCCCCACGGTGGGCGCCAAACTGTTACGGTTGGAAATTGCCCGTCAATCCGCGCTCTGAGTTACCTGCAACCACAAAGATGAGACAAAGGAGTGGGGCACCTAATCCCCGGGTACACTCCGATGCCTAAGTCAGATTCCCAATGCAAGCAGTCAAGAGATAGCGGAAAGCTATCTCCAGTTTAGAGAATGTGGGACGATGAAAGAGTTTGAGCGTGCGAGAATGAGAGAGATACTATGAACTAGCAATTTGTGCGTAAGAAATTACCTTGAGGGATCGCCCTCTATTTATAGATTGGGAAGAAGCATGGAGGTACCAGGACTCAAGGAAGTAGATCGCCAATAGGATTGCCACGTGTCGCTCTGAGGGACACTTGTGTGGTAGACTCCGAGTAGGAGTAGGAGACCTTAGCCAAGGAAGCTAGGTCGGTCAGCTTTGGGACTGACACATGTCAATGTGTGAGTAATCACGGACCGTGATAGTCGGCGTCGTATCAGACTGGGAGAAGGACTCCTCGGATGTAGCATAATCACCTTATGACTCTGACCACCGACTGGGAAACGTAGCCGGCGGGTAGGACTATGACTCCGAGCTACCGTAGATAATGGTAACCAGAAGGCGTAGGGCGTATGCGGCATGCCGGGCGCATGAGAGGCCGATGGCAAGGTACCGAATGCCTGATAAGCCGAGCGTAAGACACTCCGATCGGTCGGCTCCGAAGGTGAAGCTTGACACGTGTAAGATTTTAAATGGATGGGATTTTTCCCACATAACAGGGGGTGTGGAAGATATTTTTATTTAACTTATTGAAGTTCATCCATATAATAACAATCTCCAAAACTTATCCCACCCCCCCCAAAAAAAAAAAAAAAAAAAAAAAAAAAAAACCTCCAACACTTACTTGAAAAAAAATCCTCCAAGAAAAGCATGGAAGTATGTTGTTCGTTCAAAACCCACCTGAAATCCAAGCCAAGGATTTAGATATGACTGAAATCTTTGGTATCACAATGCATCGGGCATCCAATCTGATTGTTGTTCCAACACCATATATCCCCTAAGTATGAATTTCAATATGAACTTCACCAAACCAGATCTTACAGAAGACATTCCTCCATTAAGATTCCTTCTGGGTATTCTCGTTCTTCGGCTCAGAGATTATAATCCAATCTCCCAATAACGATTTAGGGCTTCTTCGGTTTAGAGATTGGAATCCAATCTCCAAATAAAGATGAACCGGCAGAACCAGAGACGATTTTAAAGCTTCTTCTCTATAGGAACAGTGCCTGGAGTTCTTTGGTTCCTCCCCGATGAGTGCTTTGAAGGTGATGGTGTACAATGTCTAACAAACCCTTTTTCCCTTTTTTTATTTTCTTAAAGTAGATTATAGATTTGTGCAAAAGATATTATAATTTTGAGAGTATAATTGTCCTAAATATATTGATGATGATGAATCTCATCACCAAATAGATAGAGAAGAAATATTTTCAAAAGTAAGGGAGATGGTTGACATTTGCATTCCTTCTATGTACTCAAGGTCTCCCATATATATATATCAGTAATCATTTATTTGTAAAAGGTAACAGGGATGGTATAAAAAGCATAGAGATCCTCTCCTGTTGTTGGAGAATCCTCTCTTGTTGTTGGAGAGCCGCCAGCTGTGATTGTACGCCTGGAGTTTACTCAGTGCACATGTCTTGAGTATTGAGTGAATTGTGGTTGTGCAATCATGGCTGGTGACTGGTGTAACTGGACAAACAACAGGAGATGATTAAAAAAAAAACAACCTTATTGTATACTACTACTATTCGTACGCAGTGGCTAGTAGATCAGGTATGTTGGAAAACTAGAAGGCATTCGGGCACGGAAGCTTTCCATCTAGTTTAGGGACTATGCTCCTGTAGTGGCGACCGCATTTGTAAGTACAATTGGGGTGCAGACCATCTGGGCCATCAGAACAGCCGACATAAAAACATTTGGAACATTTTGGACAATTCAGATGGCAAGGCAGTACAACATCTCTCTCTGCTTCATCAGCTCGAACCACTATTAAGGCTTGTAGACCTACAAAATTTCTTCAATGAGTTTGGTACCTTGATGATTCATGAATATATAAAGAAAGAATAACAAAGAAGACATTAAAAGATTAAGCAAAAGTTTTTTCTTGTTTGCCGATCAGCTAACAAACTGTCAGAAGATTAATAATGTGCAACAATGGAGAGAGAGAGAGAGAGAGAGAGAGAGAGAGAGAGAGAGAGAGAGAGAGAGATCTGACATGAAATTGTGATGAGAACAACAAAGGAAGTCAATGTGAGTGAAACTCTAGCCATGCTTGTTCAGTCTGAAAACTGAACTGGATTTTTTGTTTCCTCCTCTATGACAGAGAGTTGTAGGATGTTGGAGGACTATAAATAAGGAAAAACTTGAGATATAGGCCCTAGGTTTGATGATCTTACTGCTAGGATCCCAGCTGCATTCTGTGGTCCTTCCTATGTGCATCCCATTTGTGATTTGACATGGAAGCATTCACATGCAAGCATTGCACCTTTTGGAAGGAAATTTTGTTCGTTAGGTGTTCGTTTGTTTGTGTAGGAGGCTTGATTAGTTCAGATTCCTCTAGAATGTGGATGTTTATAGGAAGACAAAGCATATGCTACGAGAAGTGAATTTGGATTAAAGTTACTTGAGATTAGTAAAAATAATAAAGATTAAAATTTTTTATTAGAAGGTTTTTGTTTTTTTTTTTTTTTTTTTTTTTTTTTTTGTGTTATCACTTAAGGACTAGAAGTTATTAACACTGCTTTTGATGTTTTTCTATGTCGAGGGACCTACAAATATGTTGGTTTATACTTAAATCTCTCTCTTGAATTATGTACTTGATTCATTTGTGGTGAGTAATCCGTTACTAATTCTTCCTCTGCACCCAAGGGCTAAGAGGTGATTTCTTGAATCAAGCAATCGACAAATCCATAGCCTAGGTGACTCACAACCTCTGTCTTTTGCTCGGTCAACCATCTCTGGAATTATAATTTTTTCTGGTTCTGTTTTTACTCTGCCCATCATCCAATGGATCTCCACCTAGTTAGGATTCCGATTCTTGAACAGGGTAATGCAATCGATGTCAACCTGTGGATTTTACAATCGGGTTTGACTGATCCTCACCATTTTAAGACCTAGGACCATGATCTTATGGTTTAACTCAGTCCTTATAATCTAAACATTGACTAACTTATATTTGATCAGTCGGTTAGTGTTATGGGTTTCTTAAAATCTGCACTTTTGGATTCATGACCCGTTTTGAACATTGACATGCTCTGACAATTTTGGCGGTGACCTAATGAGAATTTTTCTGAGATCAGTAATGGTATTAGAGGGTTTGGGCTGATGGAGTGACTCAATGAAGAGGCCCGACTTGGAGGACGTCGTATAATATGTTCTTTTCTCTCTTTTTGTAAACCTAACTACAAAAAGGAAGAGAAAAAGGAAGTTTTCGAGCTTGGACTTGGGAGAGAACTTTGATCTTGAGAGATCTCCATTGTAACTTCAAATTTGACATTGTAAATCATCTTCATCTCTTCCGTAGACGTAGCACAACACGTCGGTGGTTACATACCACCAATGTGTAACTATGTTAAATCCTTGTGTCATTATGCTTGAATCATTTTCTATTTTTTGTTCGTATTTCTTGACGTTTGCTCTAATAAATTAGTATCAAAACTCTTGGTTTGCTTTCAATCTTTGCATCCATTGCTTTTGTAAGACCCGTACTCCGTAAACCCGGTCTAAACCTTGGTTTTGTGTCGTAGCCGGTTTTTCGATCATCACCGGGCCGGACGGGACGAGCGGATGACAAACAGGTATGAAATCGGACCAAAGACGATCGAATCAACATAATTTTATGTTGACCGGTCGATGGTACCGGTCTTGGTACCGGTCGACCGGTCAGGTCTGCGCAGATAAGTGTGGAAATCCAGAAATTGACTTCTGAGGGTCCTACTTGCCTGATTTCGAATTCTAAGACTTTCCTAATCCTAGTAGGGTTACTAAACCCTAAATCTAACCTATAAATACACCCTTAAGCCTCCTCAAATCCTTTCCATTGTCTCTCACAAATCCTAGAGAAGAGAAAGAGGTTGGAAAGGAGAAGAGCTAGGAAGAAGAAGAAGGTGCTGCCATTACCGTTCGACGAAGCTCACGCTACGCCAGTCAACGGTAAGTGTTTTAACTATTCTTCTTATCCTATGTTAGTTGTGTGGGTGGATCAATACCATGCAAAGTAGGTATTGATCTAAAACCCTAAATTGGCCAATAAGCCATAAGTTGCCGTCAAACCCTAGATTCGAATTTCGAGATGATATTCATCGAAACGAGACTTGAATGAGTTGGGGATAACTCTAACTCCAAGTTTAGACTTAGAATGGATAGGAAAAACCTTGGAAATCCATGGAGGATGATCGACGGCAGTCGAAAACCCATGTATGGTCTTCCGGAGACATACCGGTCGACTATACCGGTTGCACATGGTGCGACTGGTATGTTACCACCGGTATCCCTCGGGAGGCTGGTCTGTGGGGACCGGCTGACCATACCGGTTGCCAGTCTTTCCCACAGAGCTGCGACCGATACATGCCACTGGACAGCTCTGTGAGGGTATTTTGTAACAGTGTTGGTTTCCGACCAACATGAAACCCTAAGAAAAATATTCTAATGAAACCCTAATAATATTGTAGGACTTTGTGACATATCGTTTGGATCTTGCGACGTGGAGCAAGCTAACAAACGAGCGTCAGGTAAGGGAATCTGACCTAAACCTAATAATTAATGGACAGTAAGTCGATGTTAATCACCTGATTATATATGATGTGATGTTTGTGCATATTCACATGCCATCTTTTAATTTCAGTTATTATTACTGTTCATGCATTGATAGGATGTGATTGTTAAGCATGTGATTATTTTCATTAGTGTGTGGAGTGGGGCATGGGCCTGGGATCGCTCCTCACACTAGCACCTTTTTGTAGTATTCTATCTTAACATGCTTGGTACGGGTGGGGCATCAGGGGAAGGTCGTGGTACGGTGGTCTCCGATATTGATGTTGGCTTGGCCATGGTTATGTGGCACTGTGGTCTCCGAGTCGACGCTGGCTTGTCCACGATGCTTTAGCTCTATCTCTATGCCATAGGGAGTTATGTTGGGATTGGGTCTACCTGCGTATTGTCTCTATCCTAGTGAGTTAGTTGCGGATAGGGCATCAAGGGAGGTGTGGGAATGCCTTAGCTCTATCTCTATGCCGTAGACGGCTGTGCTGGGATAGAGCATACATTGATGACATATAGGATTGGTTAGTTGCAAGCCCAGTTTGTGAGCCCTGGCCAGTAGGGGCTTAGGTACTGGTATGGGTAGAGTATCAGGGGAGGTACGTGGGTATCTTAGCTCTATCTCTATTCCATGATGGGTGCATGTGGGCCAATGGGGGTGTGATCCATGAGGTACCACACACTCGTGTATAGAGGTGCGGGGGCCACCAAACCTTTCTATAGCACATTGCAAACTTAAAACCAGACCACAGCATAAAACTGATTGTTACTCATGCATAATATTGTGAAACTGTCTAATTGTCTTACTGAGCTGTGTTGTGAGCTCACCCTTTGTGTACGCATTGTTTTAGATGTTGATGCAGGTTACACTGTTGACGACTATGTGAACGCTCCGGCGTATGGTGACGTTGCTGCTTTGAGTGTACAGGCAGGAGAGGACGAGCATGACGTTTCATGCGAGTGCCCTTTCTGCGTGTACCTTTGATCGGATTTTTATTTATTTCTTTCAGTTATTTTCGGTTGGATTAAATGGATGTAAGGATATTATTTTATGTGTTTGAATTTGGATAATTAGATATTTATTTAAATTATCAATAGATACTCAGTTCATTCTATTTAAAGTCTTTTGCTGTATATTTATATTCTGATTGTGGTTATGTGTAATGGTTTGTATGAGCGGACGCGGCCTATTCGAGATCCTGGCGTGAACCGTTGGTTCAATGGCGGTTCACTCACACCATTCTGGTTGGATCAGAATTGGGGTGTGACAACTTGGTATCAGAGCTCTCGGGCTCCGTCCACAGACCATATTGCACCTAACTAAGTCGATGAACTGAGTTAGGAAATATTAAAAATTTTAATACAAACACACCCTAAGCATTGTTTGATACCTGAGACTGACTAAGAAAGAGAATAATGTATTATTCTAAATATGAAACTTAACATGTGCACATACACTAGATAGGTGAAACATGAAAATTTCCATTAAACAAGAAAACAAGTATCAAATGAAGTAGTGCTACAGGGTACAGTCCACAAACCGGACAGTTACCCTATTATATAAACAGTCATATGCAAAAGGGAAGAAAATAAAGAGGGACAATCATGGGGTAGGGGGCCTGGGAGGAATAGGGTCTGCTATATCATACTCTCGCTCGTAAGCAACCCCCGAGCCGTGCACTGATCCTCGTGTGACTCTGAGACTGCGAGCCAACTGCGCCAAGTCGCGGCTCATCTCACGCTGAGTGTCCCTGATCTCCATCATCATACCCATCATGGTGTCGGAGGGAGGCTGAGATGGTCCAGCGGTAGAGGTAGATGGTGGTGCTGTTGGTGAAGGCTGTGGAGCTGGCACTGGTACACCCTCGGCCCTATCCTCATCATCATCCCGCTCAAGCTCGGCTGCATAGGCAGCATTGGCTGCTAGTGCTGCTGCCGCCCCGGCTGCTACCCTCCCAAGTGGGCCAGGGCGAGCCTCCAACTCATCATCGCTAACTGGAAGATCAACCATCTGCATCCTCTGAATGGCGTCCCAGTCTATGTCGGATGTCATGGTATCCTCAACGGTCACCTCGCCTCTCATGCTCACGCCCAGACGACGTAGCAGGGAGGTAATGAGACGACCGTAGGGAAGGTTACTGGCCTGATCGGCCGGGGGTCACCTGATGCATGGTCCTAATGATAAGATATGGGAGAGAGACCCGCTCCCCAGTGCAGACGCAATAAGTAATGTACTGAGTGAGCTGGGATAACTCACTATAATGGCCGCTCTGGGGAATGATGTTGTGTTGAATGATGCGATTGTAGACCCGAGGTGTAGGTCTCAGGCTAGCCGCCTTCATAGGAGCTCCAGGGTTCAGTATCTGATGTGCTATCTCCCGACGCAGGTCCTCAGTCAGATAGCCTTTTGCTTTGGGAGGGCAATACACTAGGTCTCCATCATTTGGAACCCCTAGAAGGTCGACCAACTGGTGAGTGTTAAAGGAAATGGGAACACCCCGGACATAGCTAGAGATGCGTAAATCCCTACTTTGGTTGGGATCGTTAACATCTCCGTGCAACTCCAGGTTAACAAAGAAATGCTTAACCAGATTAGGACAGGTGGTATCTGTGTAAGAAATGACGGGCAACCAACCAAGCCTGTCGAACGCCGCTCGTACGTCGAACCGGTCCAATTGCTCCAAGTTAACCCGACGCCCGGATTCTATGCTTTTGTTATCGAACCACGGGAATCGAGCCTGTGCCTCAACGAAACGAAACCAGTGCTCGTCAAGCTGGGGAACTGGTGGTTGGGGAGCACGTGAACTCGAGCCATGAGGGCGTTTCCCAAGGGCGCATCGTAGAGCCATATTAATCTGCAAAACAAAAGACAACAAGATAAAATGTTAGAAATTATCGAAATTTCGACAGCATAACGACTGTAATTCAAGAAAAAGCCTCAAACTCACCCAAAAACATGGGGGGGAGGACTTACGTAACCCCCACACTCTTCAACAAACCAATCACAGGCAAATACAATAAGAAATTTCAAAAAATTAAGAAAAAAATCAAGAATTTTTGAAAATTTTGGAAAACCTAGGTCAAAAAGGAGAAAAATTCGATTTTCTATCAAACTGTTCGGTGAAACCCCAAATTGGTTGAGGGCTTTTGCTCTTGGGGGTTCCTAAACCCTTTCCAAGCCGAAGGAAAAGAGTTCCTATGGTTGAAACATCTCGAACAATGAAAAACCTAAATTTCAACATATAGACGATATGGAAAATTTGTAAAAACATGAGAGAGAGGGAAGAGACCTACCTGGAGACGATGTGCTAGGTCTTGAATGGAAGGAATCGGCTTCAAATAGCACTGGTTGGACTGTAGCAACTCGGAACCCAGAGGAAAATCGCCACCAGAGAGAAAGAAGAATGAAAAAGTGAGAAATTTCTCACTTTTTTCGCAATTTTAAAGCCAATCTGGGCATACCGGTCGACGGTTTTGCCTATACCGGTCGACCGGTATCTCCCCAGAGGTGCGACCGCTATGTCTCGGTCAGAATTTTAATGTTGACCGGCCGACTATACCGGTCGCAACCCTGTATACAGAAGTGCGACCGGTATGCACCATAAAAGTTAGAAAATTTTCTAATTTTTTTTTTTAAAAATTGTGTAAATTGAAATTTTACTTCGCGACTATTTCCCCTGTATTATTCAAGACTAACACTACTATTATTGTGGTTCTCACGTGTTATGTCTTCTTCTCAGATTCAAACAGAATAGTCTGAGATGGTGGGAGGAAACGATCGTAGGGTCGGAAGCGTCATCAGGCCAGGATGCGCCTAGAGGAAGAACAGGTTGAACAAGACCATGTTAGAGAGCCAAGTCCGGAAGTGGAGGAGGAACAGGTTCTAGAAGTGCCGACAAATTTACCTGGCCCACCCCACAGGAATTCTGAGACCATTGTTACAAACTTGGTCTATCAGATGCAAGCTCAGGCGAAGGAATTCTCGGCGAGATACTGAAGATGCTTAGGCCATCGGGTTCTGTTCCCACTGGAGATACGCCTGAGTCTGGAGAGAAAATGTCTTCACAATCGATGCAGGGTAGCCCAAGACCAATGGGCCAAGCTCAGAATGTACCACCACCGCATCAATTTCCGTCGCCTTCTGCGTACCCGGGAGCCTATCCGTATCCACCACCATGGTACCGGAATGAACACTCAGGGACAGCATGATCTGAGCAGAGCGGTGGATAGATTCCTGAAGTTGAAGCCTTCATCGTTCACCGGTAAGAGAGGGAGACCATTGTGGCCAGCACAGTGGGTTGCAGAGATGGAGAAGAATTTCTGTCTGATGACATGCACAGAAGAGGAAAAGGTTTTATTTGCTACTCACATGCTGAGAGAAGATGCAAATGCTTGGTGGAATTCTACATGGTCATATCTGGAGACTAAGTATACACTGGTGGATTGGGAAGTGTTTAAAGCTGCCTTCTTCGATAAATACTTTCCGAAGAGTTTTAGAGATCAAATGGAGAAGGAGTTCCTCAACCTACAACAATCTCAGTCGACCGTGGATGCTTATCAGCAGAGGTATGAAGAACTATTCTTCTTCGCACCGGCAAGTATGCAAGAGGAAGAGACCAAGACACGTAGGTTCACCATGGGACTACGTGGGAGCATCAGAGAGCACATATTGGGTTTGGACAAGAAGATCTACAATGAGGCTGTGCAGGTTGCGAGGGTGATAGAGTCCAGTTAGAGGGACAGCTTCTTTGCTCAGAACAGGGGAGTGAAGAGACCTGCTAGTAAGAGTTCGGGTGGCGGTAACAATAGACCCTTCCGCCCATACAGGGCTCAGACCGCTACAGTACCCGCGAGGAACAACATGGCACCCCCTGTGCCACAGAATGCCGGATACAACCCGAATATAAAGTGTTTCAACTACCAGCAAGTGGGTCATATTGCAAGGACCTGCACTCTACCTAAGAAGCAAACTCCCCAGCAAGGAAGAGTTTATGCGGTCACCACTGAAGAAGCAGCTGCATCACCTGATGTGGTCACGGGTACGACTCTATCCCTTACTATTTGGCTTATCTTTATCATTTGTGTGTATGCGCATATAGAACTAAGGGATGATAGAAAATTTCAAGAATTGTAAATGTAGCTGGTATACCGGTCAGAGTATTATTTGACTCTGGGGCCACGCACTCCTTCGTTTCTATTTCTTTTGGGAAGCGAATGGAGTTACCAATCAAGAACTTGAACCCAAGCTTGATAGTTTGCTCTCCACTAGGAGTCGAAGTGGCTTTGACTGAATATTATGGGCCATGTACTGTATGTATTGAGGGCCGAGACTTAGAAGCAAGCCTAGTACTACTCGAGATGACAGACTTTGATGTCATTTTGGAAATGGATTGGCTAGGCCATCATTCG
Source organism: Protea cynaroides (assembly GCA_028583415.1). Classification (NCBI taxonomy): domain Eukaryota; kingdom Viridiplantae; phylum Streptophyta; class Magnoliopsida; order Proteales; family Proteaceae; genus Protea; species Protea cynaroides. The sequence continues at coordinate 86,031,112 of CM053274.1, forward strand.
ACCATCCTATTATGTGGTGAAAGGAAGCTTGTGCTTACTGACAAAAAGGGAAGGGAATATAGCTTCACTGGGATCAGGCTATCTAGGAAGCGGAAGCTGATTCTCTCTGCCCTAAAAGCCAAGCGATGCTTAGAGAAAGGGGGAGTGGGGTATCTAGTATCTGTAGTCGACATCACGGCAGAGTCACTCAAGATGGAAGATATAGATGTGGTTCGAGAGTTCCCAGATGTATTTCCAAAGGAGCTTCCAGGTCTACCATCGGACAGCGCTACAGAGTTTGTAATAGACCTTATGCCAGGTTCGGCGCCGGTGTCCAAAGCACCATACAGGATGGCCCCTACCGAGTTAAAGGAGTTGAAGACCCAGTTACAAGAATTGTTGGATAAGGGTTTCATACGACCTAGCAAATCACCTTGGGGAGCACCGGTATTATTCGTCAAGAAGAAGGACGGAAGTGTAAGGCTGTGTATTGACTATCGTGAACTGAATAAGTTGACGATCAAGAATCGGTATCCTTTGCCTAGAATCGACGATCTGTTCGATCAATTGCAGGGTGCAAAGGTTTTCTCAAGATTGATCTCCAATATGGGGTATCACCAACTGAAGATCAAGGCCGAAGATATTCCGAAGACTGCTTTCAGGACGAGGTATGGGCATTATGAGTTCCTAGTTATGTCTTTCGGGTTGACCAATGCTCCAGCGTCGTTCATGGAACTGATGAACCAAGTGTTTCATGATATGTTGGACACTTCGATCATCGTATTCATCGATGACATATTGATCTACTCTAAGGACATGGAGACTCATACATCGCACTTGAGGGTAGTCCTACAACGGCTGAGACAAGAGAAGCTTTATGCTAAGTTCAAGAAGTGTGAGTTTTGGCTGAAAGAAGTGGCTTTCTTGGGCCATGTTGTATCTGAAGACGGTATCAAGGTTGATCCAAGCAAGATAGCTGCTATAGTAGGATGAGAAGCACCAAAATCTATTGCGGAAATTCGTAGTTTCCTTGGGTTGGCTGGTTATCATAGAAGATTCGTGGAAGATTACTCCAGGATCGCTGTTCCACTCACCAGATTGACCAAGAAGGGAGAGAAATTCATATGGACAGATGAGTGCGAGAAGTGCTTTCAGACTTTGAAGTCAAGACTAGTCTCTGCACCTATCTTGACCATTCCAGAACCAAGCGTACCGTTTACCTTATATACGGATGCTTCAAGGTTGGGTATTGGGTGTGTTCTGATGCAAGGAGAACAGGTGATTGCTTACGCATCAAGACAATTAAAGGAGCATGAGAAGAACTATCCTACGCATGACTTGGAGCTAGCAGCGGTTATTCACGCAATCAAGACTTGGAGACACTACTTGTACGGTGAGAAGTTTCAGATCAAGTCAGATCACAAGAACTTAACTTATCTTTTCACTCAGAAGGATCTGAATATGAGGCAGAGGAGATGGCTGGAATTGTTGAAAGATTATGATTGTGACATCCAATACCATCCGGGTAAAGCAAATGTTGTGGCTGACACTTTAAGTAGAAAGTGGGCATCGAAACCTGAGGTAGGACCAAGTACAAATGCTGCATTATGTGCCGCAGTTTCAAGTTCAATCGAAGGTGATGAAGAGTATATTATAGAGACTGCAGAAGATCCAATCGAGCAAGGCTTAATTCATAAGTTCACTATGATGTTCGCAGCTTTGAAGATCTCACCGGATCTAGTTGATGAAGTCAAGGTAGCAATCCTACAGGATCCTCATCTCAAGACAGTGCAAGAAAACTTAGAGAAGGGTACGAGCAATCCTGATTTTACCTTGGATTCAGACAAGGTACTCAGGTATCGTGGACGGTTATGTATACCTGAGAGTGAAGACTGCGATATCAGAGATCGAGTTATGACTGAAGCTCATTACACTCCATATTCGGTACATCTAGGAAGTACCAAAATATTCCATGATTTAAGAAGACTATATTGGTGGAGGGGTATGAAAGCAGATATAGCTCGTTTCGTGTTCCAGTGTCTGAATTGTCAACAAGTTAAAGCAGAAAGGCAGAGACCCGCAGGTTTACTACAGCCATTACCAGAACCTGCATGGAAGTGGGATTGTATTACTATGGATTTCGTCATTGACTTACCTTTGACACCAAGGTCAGTGGATGCAGTTTGGGTTATAGTGGATCGACTCACCAAGACAGCTCGATTTATTACGGTTAGACCTCAGTATACCATGGAGAAACTGGCCAAGTTATATGTTGATAATATAGTCAGACTTCATGGCGTTCCAGAGAGTATAGTATCTGACAGAGATCCCCGTTTTACATCAAAGTTCTGGGAAGGGTTACAGAAATCTATGGGAACCAAGTTGAAGTTCAGCACAACTTTTCACCCTCAGACGGACGGTCAGTCAGAGCGAACTATTCAAATTTTGGAAGATATGCTCCGAGCTTGTGCAATAGATTTCAAGGGAGCTTGGGATGATAAGCTATCACTTATCGAGTTCGCTTACAACAACAGTTATCAGGCTACAATTCAGATGGCCCCATATGAAGCACTCTATGGAAAGAAGTGTCGTACACCTCTGTTATGGAACGAAGTGGGGAAAAAAGAATTGTAGGACCGGAGTTTGTTGAAGAAACTTGCCGAGTGATTGATCAGATCAAGGAGAGAGTAAAGACAGCTCAAGTTCGACAGAAGCACTATGCGGATAATCGACATTGAGATCTGGAGTTTGCAGTGGGTGACAAAGTATTCTTGAAGGTATCACCGGTGCGAGTTCTGAAACAGTTTGGTAAGAAGGGGAAGCTATGCCCCAGGTATGTGGGACCATATGAAATATTGACCCGACGTGGTAATGTAGCATATCAATTGGCTCTACCACCATCTATGTCCAGTGTTCATAATGTGTTCCACGTATCATTACTGAAGAAGTATGTCAGAGATCCATCGCACATCTTAACCGCTGATCCCCCAGACTTGACCGAAGACTTAACATTCGAAGTGGTGCCTGTGATGCTCTCAAGTCGAAATGTCCAGCAACTTCAAACCAAGGATATCCATTATGTGAAGGTGCATTGGAGAAGCCAAAATGTGGAGGAAATTACTTGGTAAGAGGAGAGCGCGATGAGGAAGGAGTACCCTAACCTTTTCAACGATCAAGGTATGTTCAAATTTCGGGATGAAATTTCTTTTAAGGGTGGGGGAGTTGTAAGACCCGTACTCCGTAAACCCGGTCTAAACCTTGGTTTTGTGTCGTAGCAGGTCTTCCGATCATCACCGGGCCAGACGGGACGAACGGATGACAAACAGGTATGAAATCGGACCAAAGACGATCGAATCAACATAATTTTATGTTGACCAGTCGATGGTACCGGTCTTGGTACCGGTCGACCGGTCAGGTCTGCGCAGATAAGTGTGGAAATCCAGAAATTGACTTCTGAGGGTCCTACTTGCCTGATTTTGAATTATAAGACTTTCCTAATCCTAGTAGGGCTACTAAACCCTAAATCTAACCTATAAATACACCCTTAATCCTCTTCAAATCCTTTCCATTGTCTCTCACAAACCCTAGAGAAGAGAAAGAGGTTGGAAAGGAGAAGAGCTAGGAAGAAGAGGAAGGTGCTGCCATTACCGTTCGACGAAGCTCATGCTATGCCAGTCAACGGTAAGTGTTTTAACTATTCTTCTTATCCTATGTTAGTTGTGTGGGTGGATCAATACCATGCAAAGTAGGTATTGATCTAAAACCCTAAATTGGCCAATAAGCCCTAAGTTGCCGTCAAACCCTAGATTCGAGTTTCGAGATGATATTCATCAAAACGAGACTTGAATGAGTTGGGGATAACTCTAACTCCAAGTTTTGACTTAGAATGGATAGGAGAAACTTTGGAAATCTATGGAGGATGATCGACGTCAGTCGAAAACCCATGTATGGTCTTCCAGAGACATACCGGTCGACTATACCGGTTGCACATGGTGCGACCGGTATGTTGCCACCGGTATCCCTCGGGAGGCTGGTCTGTGGGGACCGGCTGACCATACTGGTCGCCAGTCTTCCCCACAGAGCTCCGACCGGTACATGCCACCGGATAGCTCTGTGAGGGTATTTTGTAACCGTGTTGGTTTCCGACCAACATGAAACCCTAAAAAAAATATTCTAATGAAACCCTAATAATATTGTAGGACTTTGTGACATCGTTTGGATCTTGCGACGTGGAGCAAGCTAACAAACGAGCGTCAGGTAAGGGAATCTGACCTAAACCTAATAATTAATGGACAGTAAGTCGATGTTAATCATCGGATTATATATGATGTGATGTTTGTGCATATTCACATGCCATCTTTTAATTTCAGTTATTATTATTGTTCATGCATTGATAGGATGTGATTGTTAAGCATGTGATTGTTTTCGTTAGTGTGTGGAGTGGGGCATGGGCCTGGGATCGTTCCTCACACTAGCACCTTTTTGTAGTATTCTATCTTAGCATGTTTGGTACGGGTGGGGCATCAGGGGAAGGTCATGGTACGATGGTCTCCGATATTGATGTTGGCCTGGCCATGGTTATGTGGCACTGTGGTCTCCGAGTCGACGCTGGCTTGTCCACGATGGTTTAGCTCTATCTCTATGCCGTAGGGAGTTATGTTGGGATTGGGTCTACCTGCGTATTGTCTCTATCCTAGTGGGTTAGTTGCGGATAGGGCATCAAGGGAGGTGTGGGAATGCCTTAGCTCTATCTCTATGCCGTAGACGACTGTGCTGGGATAGAGCATACATTGATGACATATAGGATTGGTTAGTTGCGAGCTCAGTTTGTGAGCCCTGGCCAGTAGGGGCTTAGGTACTGGTATGGGTAGAGTATCAGGGGAGGTACGTGGGTATCTTAGCTCTATCTCTATTCCATGATGGGTGCGTGTGGGTCAATGGGGGTGTGATCCATGAGGTGTCACACACTCGTGTATAGAGGTGCGGGGGTCACCAAACCTTTCTATAACACATTGCAAACTTAAAACCAGACCACAACATAAAACTGATTGTTACTCATGCATAATAATTTGAAACTGTCTGATTGTCTTACTGAGCTGTGTTGTGAGCTCACCTTTTGTGTACACATTGTTTTAGATATTGATGTAGGTTACACTGTTGACGACTATGTGAACGCTCCGACGTATGGTGACGTTGCTGCTTTGAGTGTACAGGCAGGAGAGGACGAGCATGACGCTTCAGGCGAGTGCCCTTTCTGCGTGTACCTTTGATCGAATTTTCATTTATTTCTTTCAGTTATTTTCGGTTGGATTAAATGATGTAAGGATATTATTTTATGTGTTTGAATTTGGATAATTGGATATTTATTTAAATTATCAATAGATACTCAGTTCATTCTATTTAAAGTCTTCCGCTGTATATTTATATTCTGATTGTGGTTATGTGTAATGGTTTGTATGAGCGGACACGGCCTATTCGAGATCTTGGTGTGAACCGTTGGTTCAATGGCGGTTCACTCACACCATTCTGGTTGGATCAGAATTGGGGTGTGACAGCTTTTACATCAACTAAATATGACATTGATTGATTCGATAGCAACATCAGTTTCAGTTTATGTCAAGTTCGAATGATGGCTGCTCTTGTACAAGGGTTGAAGAAATCCAATTTTTTTAACATATGTCGTAACAACCCTTGTTACATTGAGGTTTCCATGATGGCCCACTGAATGTATGTTGTTACAACCCTTGATACGTCCAAACTGACCCTATAATATATATTAGAGATGTTTGGAGATGTAGGAGATATGAGATCTATAAATATCAGGAGACTGTGAGTTTGTCTCAAGATTAAAAATCTTATCAGTATCTTCGTGTAAACGTCTCGGTTACAACTACAAATTCTAACCGGGTTTTATTCTTGTCAAATTTGTGTCAGAACCCAAATAAAATACCAAATCTTTCCATATATATTGAGGTTTTCATGACGATCCAATGAATGTAATTTAAAGGGAATCGATTACATGTATTCTAAAAGAGATCCACTTTATTGTTGACTCTTTAGATTGGAGGGTGCTGTCTTTAATGGGAATGACAGTCTATAGATTGGAGGGTGCTGTCTTTAATGGGAATGACAGTCTAGACCAATTTTGATCCATGGCTACAGAAGCAATGTCTGACTCCCTCCATATGCCCTTCTCGTCTTTATGAATAAAATTTTGTTTACCCTAAAAAAAAAAAAAAAAAAAGAAAATTGGGTACTGGGTGCGACCTGATTACGTTAAGACGGACCCAATCTTATCGATAGAAAGCCAGCTATATTTTTTTTACCTATTTTTATTTATAATTTCTATATATGAGAGGGTGTAGTCGTGTAGATCGGATAAGGAGGAATTCATCCATGACTTTTTTCCAAAATAAATATGAGAGAGAGAGAGAGAGAGTGAGTGTTAATATAGGGTTTTTGGGCCTAAGTGAGCCAAAGTTTTGATGATCCATCAAGCCCACTGATTTTTTCTTTTGGTTCCGTTTGTTTAATGTAAATTTTACGTGTAATACTTAAAATGTCAAAATAAACAAGCCTTTGATGCATAGAATTTTATCCTCCATTCCCTTGATCCCCTAACCCAAATTAAACCCCAAGGTGAAGGTGAGATTGGACCGAAAGACCTAGGGACAATGGGCCATTTCTATTTAGTGGTGCATGCCTTGACACCTACAACCCTATAAATCACTTCTACCCAACAATATGCTTGTAACTTAACCCTTTTAAACACATTTCAATTAGGAGGTCGGTTGGATAAGGGTTTGGGGTATCACAGATCATTCAACATACGGGGTTTATGTATTTGTGCGGGATTAAAGGGTAGATGACCTCAGACCATAGAATCTCCTCTCTAGATTCCAGACTAGAAAAACATTTGCCTTTCAATTAAGCTTCTAGAGAAAATAAAATAATCTATCCTTATGTACTATGTGTACGATCACTGGCCATCCCCTTATATCGATCGTACACCAAACCTAGACACGTAGAATATCGGACTCATTCTTAAAATATGGGACCCATTAAATATAGATGGAATTAAAATCCCATAAAAGATACAGGTATGTGTCGGTGATATCCATTCCATGCATAGCGATCAAGAAAGAACAGAGTCATATATAATCAATAATTTATTCATTTGTAAAAAGGAAACATTGATGGTAAAAGAAAAAAAAAAACCTTTATTATATACTACTAGTAACTAGTAGATCAGACATGCAGGAAAATTAAAAGGTATCATCTGGGCAAGTAAACTGCCCAGCTGAGCTAGGGAAAATAAGCTTCTCGATGCCACCGCATTTGTAATCACACGCGGAATGCAGAACATCTTGACCAGCCAAACATTGGATGAAAACACAATTAGGACATGTTGGACAATTCAGACGGCAATTAGGTAATGGGGCACCTATCTTTGTTTCCTCTGCTCCAAACACCATCCAGGCTTGGAAACCTACAAAAAAAATTTCAGTGATTTTGGTACTAGATGAATGATATATAAAGAAATAATAACAAAAAAGACATAAAAACATGGGGAGAATGTTCTCTGGTTTGGTCCAGAGATCATAGAAATTGAAATAGCAGGGAAGGAATTTCAAATACAAGAGAGTAGAGGGTTTTGCAATTTTTTGGGGCAGAATACTCTTAATAGACCATAAAGTCGTTTAGCTGAAGGGCAAACCAGAGAACATTTTCTCTAAAAAGATTAGGTAAAAGATTTTTTGGTCTGCCACCATCCGTACACAAATTCCAGTAATTACCCCCTTTTTGTCTCTGTATCTTATGATATCTATCTTCTTTGGATTAGAATACCTCTCCCAAAAAATTAATAATGCGCAACAATGAGAGTGAGAGAGAGAGAGAGAGAGAGAGAGAGAGAGAGAGATCACATGAAATTGTTAGGAGAACTACAAAGGTGGTCAATGTGAGTGAAACTCTAACCATGCTTGTTGAGTCTGAAAGCTGAACTGGATTTTCTCTATGATGGAGAGTTGTAGGATGTTAGAGGCTTGGAGAGCATTATAAATAAGGAGAAACTTGAGATTAAGCCCATAGCTTCATAGATCTTATTCCTGGGCCAGCTATGAAAATACCATTTTGATTTGAAAGGCAAACATTGCTCTTTTTGGGAGGAAATTTTGTTGGACTTACCATATATAATCTGATGATTAGGTGTTTATTTATGTTTGAGACATGATGAGATAGGTTCTTCTGTGATAGATCCTTATACATTGGTTGCACATCAAGTGATTCAAGTTTTAGGATCGGTTGCACGTTAAGTGATTCAAGACCGTCGGATCACTTATTAGATATTCCGCCGCTGGAGAAGATGCGGAGGCCGGAGAAGGTACATGTTGATATTAAGACAAAGCACAAGTTAAGATAGTATGATTTTGGTTTGAGTAATTGATTTTACTAAAAATAATAAAGGATTAAAAGTTCTAAGTATAAATACTGTTTTGATCTATGTCAGGGGACCCACAAATATGTTGGTGGAGCTCGTCTCTGGTCGTCCAATCATTCAGTCGTTCATCGAACAGACTGGACTGCATTGACATGGGTATTGATCACTCTAGTTCATTCGATGGACAGCTATATACAGAACTGATGACAAGAGAATAAATTGTCCCAAATATGTGGATTTACTTGGGGCATTTATTATAAATCTTTTGCGGGATTCTTATATCTCATGGAGATTGATCGAATTTATTGGGTGTGGTTGCGTTTATTTTCTTTTTTGTTTTCTTATTTAATTTCCCTGTCCTAAGGATCTCTCGGTCACATTCATTGAAAATTTAAAAATCTTTCTCTCCCTCCATCTAAGTAAACAAATAATAAATAAATAAAATATAAAAAATAAAGAAGAAGGGAAAACATAAAAATAAATAAAATAATAAACTATAATAAATAAAAAAAAGAAGAAAATGATTAATGGAAATAAAATAAAAATGAAAGATAAGAAGAAAAAGAAAAAAAAGAATAATAAAAAAAAATAATGATGTAATAATAATAATAATAATAATAATAATAAAAATAATAAAAATAAATAAAAGGGGAAGGATCATAATAATAATAATAATAAATTATAAAATTAAAATTACTTAGGTTGAAAATTTTTGTTATTAATTTTTTGCTTTTAAATTTAAAACAAATAAATAAATAATAAATAATAATAATAAATAAATAAATAAAACTTAATGAAATAAATAAATAATAATATATAACGATAACAGAATAAATAAAAATAATAAAATTATTATTCAGATTAAAAAGGAAGTTGGTTAATTAATTTTCTTTTACTTTAAATTTTAAAACAAAATAAAGTAAAAAATATATAATAATAATAATAAAAAATATATAAATTATAATTATAAATAAAAATTGGTTGATACAATCAAAAATTAATATCCACGTGGTTTGAAAACAAGATTTCAAATCCACAGTAAATTAAACAAGGTTTAGATTTAAGAGAGAAGGGTATTTTAGGAAAATTGTGTATATATATATATATATATATATATATATATATATATATATATATATATATATATATATATATAAAAGAAAAGAAAAAGAAAAAAAAAAAGACAAAAACAGAAGCTTCATTTTTTCTAAACCGACGAAGCAAGAACAGAGAGCCGAGGAAGGGGGTTTGAGGAAGAAGAAGAAGAAGATGGTGGCGGTCTAGTGCGATGGCAACGGTAGTGCGACGGCGACGGAATGGCAGCGGATGACTTTGACGATCTGAGATTTGGTCTTATTCTCCAACACGATTCAGATTTGGTACTTTCCGACGATTTGAGATTTGGTCTTCTTCTCCAACACGATTCAGATCTGGTACTTCCCGACGATCTGATATTTGTTCTTCTTCTCCGGTGGGGTATATTTCTCAGATCTGGTTCTTGAATCCAGATCTGAGGTCCGGTTTCATTTTTCCAACAAGGTTCAGTGGATTTCTCAAAGAGGTGAGTCTGTTCTTAACCTAACAGACGGCGAGTCGATTCTTGTAGTTAATCCCAAATGGAAGAAAGTTCATTTGTCGATTTTTGTGTGATTATTATCTTAGAATTTTTATAAGAATTTTTTCTAGAAATTGAATCCATAGCTTTGTTTGCCGATTTTTGATGTCTGACTTGAAGTTCCTGACGAAACAAATCTGAGATTCAAATTTATTATGGATCTGAGATCAGGTGTCAAGAACCTGTGTAGCAATATGATTCTTTACGATTTCTAATCTCAATGACTGGATTTCTTGAATTTTTTGTTTGATAATTGATTTTTTGGATTCCTCTGTAGTTCGGTGGTTTCGCTAAGAGTTTCTTGAGCAGATATACTGATATGGTTTCAGACTGGATTTCTTGAATTTTTTTATTTTTTTATTTGATATGATTTCTTGGAATCATTTGTAGTTTCGGTGGTTTCGGTAAGAGTTTCTTGAGCAGATATACTAATATGGTTTCAAACTGGATTTCTTGAATTTTTTTATTTGATAATTGATTTCTTGGAATCCTCCGTAGTTCGGTGGTTTCGGTAAGAGTTTCTTGAGCAGTTTCAAATTGAATTTCTTGAATCAGTATACAGAGAATGGAGTTCGGTAGGAATTTTTTTGGATTAAATATATTAAAAAGGAGTTTCGGGTTGAAATTTCAATATTGGAAATTAGTTTTAAAGTTTCAGTTATCATTCCTACTGCCACATGTATAATGTTCTCTCTTATACTTTACTCAATATATCATTTAAAGTTCACATTATGTTATCGATTTGTTCTTTCTTAGGCTTGATACAGCAATCCGTTTCAATCATGTTTAATGAAGTCTCAAGCATGCTCCATTGATGGGTAGTTTATTAAGCTTGTTGTGATGACTATTACTTCCATATATTTATAGAATAAGTTTATTTTTAATTTTATTGTAGTTAAATTAAAAAATTCATATAGATTTCAATTCCGTTTATTTCATATATTTTATGAGTTTGATAGAATTATTTTACAAATCAGATGGACATAATTTTCTTTTACCGATCAACCCCTATAACCCTACTATTTTTAATTGAACTAATTTCATATTTATCGATCCCTAATTCGATTGAATTAATTTCCATGTCTAATAATACCAAATTTTAAATTTGTCAGACCAAACCTACCTTGATCATTATGCTAATATTTAAATTGAGTTTTCTATCCAAACCTGAATTGTATTAGCTTAAGTAAACCGGCCCTATAAATTTATTGGATAACAAAAAATTGGCATTCTAATTGGTTAATTTTTCACATTAGTTAAATTAGTCATGTTTTATATAATGAATTATTTCGACCTTATCAATTTTTTTTCCACTTTCATTATCACCTGCCATCCCACCTATATACATACCTATACGGGTTTAGTCAAATTTAAGAATGTTATTTGCTAGTTTATAGTTTGTTTGACATTTTCTATATACAATAAGTCCATAGTTATACGTTTTCAATTATTCATACTTCATTTAGCTATTGTTCTCATATTTGTAAATATCAACATTGGAACGTGCAACTTAGGCTTTCACATATACAAGTACGGCGTTAAAGCACATAGGATCACTTCTTCTCCTTTGGCGTCCACCTCTACTCATAGGTAGGTAACATCCCTATTTTATGTGGTATATGGGTTCGGCCATTGTGCACCCATAATTATTCGATGCGGGTGGGTAATACGATATGTATGAACCACTTGCCATCCCTAGCGTAGTGGTGGGCACGATAGACTAGGATGTCCCCTACCCCTTCAATGTATCCCATAATGTGAAAGGAAAATGTATTAAATAATTTTTTTTTTATCCCCAATCTCTACTTATGTATCCCGTAGAAATTTATATAAATTTTTGTAATTATTCTCGTGCAATGCGGGCTCACGCGTTTGTGATGCGCGAATAAATATAGACATGTGGATGTATGTAAGAATAAAGCGTGACTCTGATGCCTATTTTCTAATGTCGAGAACACACTCTCATATGTTGACAAATAGAGATCATTTCCATATCTCTTTGTGCGTAGTTCATTCCGAACTACGTTTGAGCTTGATTCTCGGACCTCCTCCTGAGATACGTAAGCTGCCTGGGAATCCATCACCCAAGCTCTGTTCAATTGTAATGAGGGTTGCAATAATATTCACACATTGACTTCAAAAATCATGTTCTTTTCAAATTTTACTGTTTCAATCAGCAAGCATAATTTTAAAATTCAAATTTCAAAAAAAAATAAAATTTAATTCAATTTCAATTCTAATTTTAATTCCAATTTCAAATTAACTTCAAAAATTCAATTTCAATTCAATTTTCAAGTTCAATTTGAATTCCAAATCTATTTTCAAATTCAAATTCAATTTTTATTTCTATTTCAAGTTTCAATTCCAAATTCAATTTCAATTTCAAATTCAATTTTCAAATTTCAAATTTTATTTCAATTCTCCATCTTCGCATGGAACATTAGGCAAACATTCCATCATCGCATGGAAGTCCTTTTCAATCTTGGGCAAGCATTTCATCATCGTATGGACGTCCCTCAATCCTGGGTGAGAATTCTATCATTGCATGAAAGTCTTTTTCAAACTCTATTTTACATATACGGTCTACCAGCTTGACTAATGGCTGTAGAAGTCTATTCGTTGTTCTTTATATAGACGGTCTACCTGTCACATCTCAATTCTAAACCAACCAGAATGGTGTGAGTGAATCGTCATTGAATCAACGGTTCATCCCAGGATTTTAAATAGACCGTGTTTATTCATACAAATCATTGCACATAACCATAATCAGAATATAAATAATACAGCGAAAGTTTTTAAATAAATGAACTAAGTATCTATTGATAAATTTAAATAACATAATCAATTATCTAAATTTTCAAACATAAAATATAATATCTTTATATCCATTAAATCTAATTGAAAATAATTGAAAATAAATAAAAATCCAATCAAAGGTACACGCAGAAAGAACGCTCGCATGTAGCGTCATGCTCGTCCTCTACTGCCTGTACGTCTAGGGTAGCAACGCCACCATACACCGATGTGCTCATATAGTCATCCACTGTGTAATCTGCATCAACATCTAAAAAATAATGTACGTACAAAGGGTGAGCTCACAACTTAGCTCAGTAAGACAATCAGATAGTTTCACAATATTATGCATGAGTAACAATCATTTTATGCTGTGGTCTGGTTTAAGTTTGCAATGTGCTATAGAAAGGTTTGGTGGCCCCCGCACCTCTATACACGAGTGTGTGGCACCGCACAGTAGATCACACCATCACCGACCCACATGCACCCATCATGGAATAGAGATAGAGCTAAGGTATACCTGCACCTCCCCTGATACATAAGCCCCTATTGGTCAGGGCTTGCAAACTGGGCTCGTAACTAACCAATCCTATATGTCATCAATGTAGGCTTTATCCCAGTACAGTCGTCTACGGCATAGAGATAGAACTAGAGCGTGCAGGTCGGGCTGGAGACCACAACGCCTCACCTCCCCCTGATACCCTACTCGCAACAAGCATACTAAGATAGAACAATCGCAGGTAGACCTTATCCTAACACAACTCCCTACTGCATAGAGATAGAGTTAAAGCATCGTGGACAGGTCAACGTCAACATCGGAGACCACCGTGCCACGACCTTCCCCTGATACCCCACCCGTACCAAGCATGTTAAAATAGAATACTACAAAAGGTGCCAGTGTGAGGAATGATCCCAGGCCCCATGCCCTTCCCATTCGACACAACAACGATCATGCCTAACAATCACATCCTATCATGCATGAACAATAATAATAACTGAAAGTAAAGGATGACATGTGAATATGCACAAACATCACATCATATATTCAGGCGTCATTAACAAAGATTTATTGTCCATTAATTATTAGGGTTTAGGTCAGATTCCCTTACCTGACGCTCGTTTGATAGCTTGCTCCACGTCGCAAGATCCAAAAATACTATCACAGAGTCCTACATAATATTAGGGTTCTATTAGTATAGTTCTTAAGGTTTCACGTTGGTCGAAAAACCAATAGGGTTCCAAAACCAGTCTTTGAGAGCTGACCGGTCGCAACATACTGGTCGCAGCTCTGTGGAAAAAAACTATCGACCGGTATGTCTCCGGAAGACCATACTTTAGGTTTTTCGACTGTCGTCGATCATTCTCCATGGTTTCCAGGGTTTCTCCTATCCATTCTAAGTCTGAGCTTTGAGTTAGAGTTATCTCCAACTCCTTCACGTCTAGTTTCGATGAATATCATCCTAGAACTCGAATCTATGGTTTGACAGAAATTTAGGGTTTAATGGCCAATTAGGGTTTTAGATCAATACCTGCTTTGCATGGTATTGATCCACCCATACAACTATCCTAGAGTCATAGAGTAAAAAGAATGATTAAAACACTTACCTTCGACTGGCGTAAGGTGAGCGTCGTCGAACGGCAATGGCGGCACTTCCTTCTTCTTCCTAGCTTCTTCTCCTTCTCCAATCTCCTTTTCCTCTCTAGGGTTTGTGAGGATCAATGGAAGAGATTCTAGGAGGCTTAGAGGGGTTTAAATAGGCTAGGAATTAAGTTTAGGAAGCCTCTTAGGATTAGGAAAGTCTTAGGATTCGGAATTGGGAAAGTGGGACCCGCAGAGATCCAATTCCGGATCTTAGTAGTCTGCTGCACAGACCATACCGATCGACCGGTACCAAGACCGGTACCATCGGCCGGTCAACATAAAATAATGATTATTTGACCGCCTTTGTTCTAATTTCATACCTGTTTGTCATTCGCTCGTCCCGTCTGGCCCGGTGATGATCAGAAGACCTGTTACGACATGAAATCAAGGTTTAGATCGGGTTCACGGAGTGCGGGTTTTACAACTCCCCCACCCTTAAAATAAATTTCGTCCCCGAAATTTGCATGTAGGTCTCACAACTCCCCCACCCTTAAAAGAAATTTTGGCCTCGAAATTTGAACGTACCTTGATCGTCGAAAAGGTTAGGGTACTCCTTCCTCATCGCACTCTCCTCCTCCCAAATGATTTCTTCGACATCTTGGCTTTTCCAATGCACCTTCACATAATGGATATCCTTGCTTCAAAGTTGCTGTACCTTTCGGCTTGAGAGCATCACAGGTACCACTTCAAATGTTAAGTCCTCAATCAAGTCTGGGGGGTCTGCTGTCAAGATGTGTGATGGGTCCCTGACATATTTCTTCAATAATGATACATGAAACACATCATGGACACTTGACATAGATGGTGGTAGGACCAATTGATATGCCACATTACCACGTCTGGTCAATATCTCGTATGGTCGTACATACCTGGGGCATAGCTTCCCCTTCTTACCAAACCTTTTCAAACCTCGCACCGATGATATCTTCAAGAATACTTTGTCACCCACTGCAAACTCCAGATCTCGACGTTGATTATCCGCATAGTGCTTCTGTCGAACTTGAGCTGTCTTTACTCTCTCCTTGATTTGATCAATCACTCGACAAGTTTCTTCAACGAACTCCGGTCCTACAATTCTTCTTTCTCCCACCTCGTTCCATAACAAAGGTGTTCGACACTTTTTCCCATAGAGTGCTTCGTATGGAACCATCTGAATTGTAGCCTGATAGCTGTTGTTATAAGCAAACTCGATAAGTGATAGCTTCTCGTCCCAAGCTCCCTTGAAGTCTAACGCACAAGCTCGGAGCATATCTTCCAAAATTTGAATGGTCCTTTCTGACTGCCCGTCCGTCTGAGGGTGAAAAGCTGTACTAAACTTCAACTTGGTTCTCATAGCTTTCTGTAATCCTTCCCAAAACTTTGATGTAAAACGAAGGTCTCTGTCAGATACTATACTTTCTGGGACGCCATGAAGTCTGACTATATTATCAACATATAACTTGGCCAGCTTATCCATGGTATACTGAGGTCTGACCGCAATAAATCGAGCTGTCTTGGTGAGTCGATCGACTATAACCCAAACTGCGTCCACTGACATTGGTGTCAAAGGTAGGCCAGTGACGAAATCCATAGTAATGCAATCCCATTTCCACGCAGGCTCCGGTAGTGGTTGTAGCAAACCTGCGGATCTCTGCCTTTCAGCTTTGACTTGTTGGCAATTCAGACATTGGAACACGAAACGAGCTATATCTGCTTTCATACCCCTCCACCAATACAGTCTTCTTAAATCATGGTACATTTTTGGTACTTCCGGGATGTACCGAATATGGAGTGTAATGAGCTTCAGTCATAACTCGATCTCTGATATTGTAGTCTTCACTTTCAGGTATACATAATCGTCTACGATACCTGAGTACCTTGTCTGAATCCAAGGTAAAGTCAGGATTGCTATTACCCTTCTCTAGGTCTTCTTGCACTGTCTTGAGATGTGGATCCTGTAGGATTGCTACCTTGACTTCATCAACTAGATCCGGTGAGATCCTCAAAGCTGTGAACATCATGGTGAACTTATGAATTAAGTCTTGCTCGACTGGATCTTCAGCAGTCTCTATTATATGCTCTTCATCATTTTCCATTGAACTTGAGGCTGCAGCACACAATGCAACATTTGTACTTGGCTTGGCCTCAGGTTTCAATGCCCACTTTCTGCTTAAGGCGTCAGCCACAATATTTGCTTTACCCGGATGATACTAGATGTCACAGTCATAATCTTTTAGTAATTCCAACCATCTCCGCTATCTCATATTCAGGTCTTTCTGAGTAAACAGATAGGTTAAGCTCTTGTGGTCTGACTTAATCTGAAGCTTTTCACCGTACAAGTAGTGTCTCTAAGTCTTGATTGTGTGTATAACTGCTGCTAGCTCCAAATCATGCGTGGGATAGTTATTCTCATGCTTTTTTAACTGTCTTGATCTGTAAGCAATCACATGTTCTCCTTACATCAATACACACCCAATACTCAACCCTGAAGCATCCGTATATAAGGTAAACGGTACGCTTGGTTCTGGGATGGTTAAAATGGGTGCAGAGACTAGTCTTGACTTCAAAGTCTTAAAGCACTTCTCGCACTCATCTGTCCATATGAATTTCTCTCCTTTCTTGGTCAATCTGGTGAGTGGAACAACGATCCTTGAGTAATCCTCCACGAATCTTCTATAATAACCAGCCAACCCAAGGAAACTATGAATCTCTACAACAGATTTTGGTGCTTCCCATCCTACTATAGCAGCTATCTTACTTGGATCAACCTTGATACCGTCTTCAGATACTACATGGCCCAAGAAAGCCACTTCCTTCAGCCAAAACTCGCACTTCTTGAACTTGGCATAAAGCTTCTCCCTTCTCAGCCGTTGTAGGGCTGCTCTCAAATGTGTTGTATGAGTCTCCCTGTCCTTTGAGTAGACCAATATGTCATCGATGAATACGATGACCGAAGTGTCCAACATGTCATGAAACACTTGGTTCATCAGTTCCATGAACGACGCTAGGGCATTGGTCAACCCGAACGACATAACTAGAAACTCATAATGCCCATACCTTGTCCTGAAAGCAGTCTTCGGAATATCTCCGGCCTTGATCTTCAGTTGGTGATACCCTGATCGGAGATCATCTTCAAGAAAACCTTTGCACCCTGCAATTGATCGAACATATCATCGATTCTAGGCAAAGGATACCGATCTTTATCGTTAATTTGTTCAGCTCACGGTAGTCGATACATAGCCGTACACTTCCGTCCTTCTTCTTGACAAATAATACAGGTGCTCCCCAAGGCGATATGCTAGGTCGTATGAAACCCTTATCTAACAATTCTTGTAATTGGGTCTTCAACTCCTTTAATTCGGTAGGGGCCATCCTGTACGGTGCTTTAGACACCGACGCCGAACCTGGCATAAGGTCTATCACAAATTTTGTAGTCCTGTCTGATGGTAGACCTGGGAGATCCTCTGGAAATACATCCGAGAACTCTCGCACCACATCTAGATCTTCCATTTTTGGTACCTCAGCAGTGATGTCGACTACAGACACTAAATACCCCACTCCCCCGTTCTCTAAGCATCTCTTAGCTTTTAGGGCGGAGAGGATCAGCTTCCGCTTCCTAGGTAACTTGGTCCCAGTAAAGCTAAACTCCTTTCCCTTTTTATCTGTAAGCACAAGCTTCCTTTCACCACATAATAGGATAGCTGAATGATGGCCTAGCCAGTCCATTCCCAAGATGACATCAAAGTCTGCCATCTCAAGTTTTACCAGATTTGCTTCTAAGTTTTGGCCTTCAATACATACTGTACACGACCCATAATATTCAGTCAAAGCCACCTCGACTCCCAGCGGAGAGCGAACTATTAAGCTTGGGTTCAAGTGCTTGATTGGTAACTCCATTCGCTTCCTAAAGGAAATAAAAACAAAGGAGTGCGTGGCCCCAAAGTCAAAGAGTACTCTGGCAGGTATACCAGCTACATTTACAATTCTTGGAATTTTATTGTCCCTTAGTTCTATATGCTCACACACACAATGAAATAGTAAGCCAAATAGTAAGGGGTAGAATCATACCAGTGGCCACATCAGGTGATGCGGCTGCCTCTTCGGTGGTGACAGCAAATACTTTTTCTTGCTGTGGAGGTTGCTTCTTATTTAGAGTGCCGTTCCTTGCAACATGTCCCAGCTGCTGACAGTTATAACATTTGATATTCGGGTTGTGTCCAACGAACTGTGGCACAGGTGGTGCCGTATTGTTCCTTGCAGGCACTGTAGTGGACTGAGCCCTGTATGGGCGGAAAGGTCTATTGTTACCACCACCTGAAATCTCCGTAGCGGGTCTCTTCAATCCCCTGTTCTGTGCAAAGAAGCTGTCCCTCTGACTAGATTCTATCACTCTTGCAACCTGTACAGCCTCATTGTAAATTTTCTTGTCCAGACCCAATATATGCTCTCAGATGCTACCACGCAATCCCATGGTAAACCTACATGTCTTGATCTCTTCCTCTTGCATACTTGCCGGTGCGAAGAAAAATAACTCTTCGTACCTCTGCTGGTAAGCATCCACAGTCGACTGAGACTGCTGCAGATTAAGGAATTCCTTCTCCATCTGATCTCTGAAGCTCTTCGAAAAATATTTATCAAAGAAGGCTACCTTGAACACTGCCCAATCCACCTATGTATGCTTTGTCTCCAGATATGCCCGTGTAGAATTCCACCAAGCATTCGCATCTTCCTTCAGCATATGAGTGGCAAACAGAACCTTCTCATCCTCTATACAAGTCATCAGGCGGAAATTCTTCTCCATTTCTACAACCCACTGTGCTGGCCACAATGGTTTCCCTGTCTTACCTGTGAATGAAGAAGGCTTCAACTTTAAGAATCTGTCCACCGCCCGACTCAGATCGTGCTGCCCCTGTGTATTCATCCCGTACCATGGTGGTGGATACGGATAGGCTCCCTGATAAGCAGAAGACGATGGAAACTGGTGCGGTGGTTGTACATTCTGTGCTTGGCCCATCGGCCCTGGACTACCATGCATTGGCAGTGTAGTATTATTCCCTCCAGACTCAGGCGTACCTTCAGTGGGAACATGACCCGGTGGCCTGAACATCTTTAACATCTCGCTCAGGAATGCTTTCTGCTGAGCTTCCATTTGATATACCAGATTGGTCACAATTGTCTCAGAGTTCGTGTGAGGAGGGCCAGGCAAATTTGTCGGTGCCCTTGGAACCTGCTCTTCCTCAACTATCGGGCTTGGCTCTCTAACATAGCCTGGTTCTACATGTTCTTCTTCATCCTGGCGCACCCTAGAATGGTGACGCTTTCGGCCCCTATGACCGTACCATCTCAGACTATTTTGTTTGGATCTGAGAAGAAGACATAACACATGAGAACAATAATAGTAGTGTTAGTCTTGAACAATATAAGGCGAACAGTCGAAAGGTAGAAATTTAAATTGCAAATTTTTTTTAAAACTTTTCATAAATTTTATGGCCTTTCTATAGTTGACCGGTCGCAACATACCGGTCGCACCACTGTAGAGGGTTGGGCGACCGGTATAGTCGACCGGTCAGAATGTCTATTCTGACCGAGACATAGCGGTTGCAACCCTCTAGGGGTACCGATCGACCGGTATGGGTCAAACCGTCGACCGGTATGCCCCAAACTGGCTTTAAAGTCGCGAAAAGTGAGAATTTTTCTCACTTTTCTCTCCGGTGGCGATTCTCCTCTGGCTTCTGAGTTTCTACAGTCCGACCGGTCATCTTAGGAGTGATTTTCTTCTGATCCAGACTCAGCACCTCGTCTCCAGGTAAGCCTCTTCCCTTTCTATCAAATTTTTACAAAATTTTCATATCGTCTTTACCTAAAATTCTTGATTTTTCTTCGATTGGAAGATTCTAACCGAAGGAACTTCTTTCCTTCAGCTTAGTAAGGGTTTAGAGACCCCCAAGAGCAAAATCCCTCAATAAATTTCGACTTCCACCGAATGGTCTTAATAAAAATAAAAATTTTCTAGTTTTTAACCTAGGTTTTGCAAAAATTTCGAATTTTCTTGAATTTTTTCTTAATTTCTCAAATATTTTGCTTGAATTGCATATGATTGGTTTGTTTGAAGAGTGTGGGGGTTACGTAAGTCCTCCTCCCCAAGTTTTGGGTGAGTTCGAGGCTTTTTCCCAATTTACTCTCGTTATGCTGTCGAATTTTTGAAAATTCTTAACGTTTTTCTTCTTGTTTTCTTTATGTTTTGCAGTTTAAATGGCCCCCCGAAGAGGTCCTGGCAAGCGTTCCTATGGCCTAGGCATGCACCTTCCTCACCCACTAGTTCCACAGCTTGATGAGCGGTGTAAGACCCGTACTCCGTAAACTCGGTTTAAACCTTGGTTTTATGTTGTGACAGGTCTTCCGATCATCACCGGGCCAGACGGGACGAGCGGATGACAATCAGGTATGAAATCGGACCAAAGACGATCGAATCAATATGATTTTATGTTGACCGGTCGATGGTACCGGTCTTGGTACCGGTCGACCGGTCAGGTCTGCGTAGCTAAGTGTGGAAATTCGGAATTTGACTTCTGAGGGTCCCACTTTCCTGATTTCGAATCTAAGACTTTCCTAATCCTAATAGGGTTACTAAACCCTAATTCTAGCCTATAAATACACCCTTAAACCTCCTCAAATCCTTTCCATTGTCTCTCACAAACTCTAGAGAAGAGAAAGAGGTTGGGAAGGAGAAGGAGCTAGGAAGAAGAAGGGGGTGCCGCCATTGCCGTTCGACGAAGCTCACTCTACGCCAGTCAACGGTAAGTGTTTGAATCAATCTTCTTACCCTATGTTAGTTGTGTGGGTGGTGGATCAATACCATGCAAAGTAGGTATTGATCTAAAACCCTAAATTGGCCAATAGACCTTAAGTTGCCGTCAAACCCTAGATTCGAGTTCCAAGATGATATTCATCGGAACGAGACTTGAATGAGTTGGGGATAACTCTAACTCCAAGTTTAGACTTAGAATGGATAGGAGAAACCTTGGAAATCCATGGAGGATTATCGACGGCAGTCGAAAAACCCATGTATGGTCTTCCGGAGACATACCGGTCGACTATACCGGTTGCACATAGTGCGACCGGTATGTTGCCACAGGTATCCCTCGGGAGGCTGGTCTGTGGGGACCGGCTGACCATACCGGTCGCCAGTCTTTCCCACAGAGCTGCGACCGGTACATGCCACCGGTCAGCTCTGTGAGGGTATTTTGTAACTTTGTTAGTTTCTGACCAACAGAAAACCCTAAGAAAAATATTCTAATGAAACCCTAATAATATTGTAGGACTTTGTGACTTTTCGTTTGGATCTTGCGACGTGGAGCAAGCTAACAAACGAGCGTCAGGTAAGGGAATCTGACCTAAACCTAATAATTAATGGACAGTAAGCTATTGTTAATCACCTGAATATCTATGATGTGATGTTTGTGCATATTCACATGCCATCATTTACTTTCAGTTATTATTATTGTTCATGCATTGATATGATGTGATTGTTAAGTATGTGCTTGTTTTCGTTAGTGTGTGGAGTGGAGCATGGGCCTGGGATCGCTCCTCACACTAGCACCTTTTGTAGTATTCTATCTTAACATGCTTGGTACGGGTGGGGCATCGGGGGAAGGTCGTGGTACGGTGGTCTCCGATATTGATGTTGGTCTGGCCATGGTTATGTGGCACTGTGGTCTCCGAGTCGACGCTGGCTTGTCCACGAAGCTTTAGCTCTATCTCTATGCCGTAATGAGTTTTGTTGGGATAGGGTCTATCTACGTATTGCTTCTATCCTAGTGGGTTAGTTGCGGATAGGGCATCAGGGGAGGTGTGGGAATGCCTTAGCTCTATCTCTATGCCGTAGACGGCTGTGTTGGGATAGAGCGTAAATTGATGACATATAGGATTGGTTAGTTGCGAGCCCAGTTGCAGCCCCGGCCGAGGGGCTTAGGTACTGGTATGGGTAGAGTATCAGGGGAGGTACGGGGGTATCTTAGCTCTATCTCTATTCCATGATGGGTGCATGTGGGCCAATGGGGGTGTGATCCATGAGGTGCCACACACTCGTGTATAGAGGTGCGGGGGCCACCAAACCTTTCTATAGCACATTGCAAACTTAAAACCAGACCACAACATAAAATGATTGTTACTTATGCATAATATTGTGAAACTGTCTGATTGTCTTACTGAGCTGAGTTGTGAGTTCACCCTTTATATATACATTGTTTTTAGATGCTGATGCAAGTTACACGGTGGATGACTACATGAACGCTCCGGCGTATGGAGGTGTAGCTGCTCTGGATGTGCAAGCAGGAGAGGACGAGCATGACGCTTCATGTGAGTGCCCTTTCTGCGTGTACCTATGATCGGATTTTATTTATTTCTTTCAGTTATTTTCGGTTGGATTAAATGGATGTACGGATATTATTTTATGTGTTTGAATTTAGATAATTAGATATTTATTTAAATTATCAATAGATACTCAGTTCATTCTATTTAAAGTCTTTTGCTGTATATTTATATTCTGATTGTGGTTATGTGAATGGTTTGTATGAGTGGACACGGCCTATTCGAGATCCTGGTGTGAACCGTTGGTTCAATTACGGTTCACTCACAGCATTCTGGTTTGATCAGAATTGGGGTGTGACAAGCGGTGGTTCCGTTCTGAGGCGGCACAAGCCGGCTTTCCCTGGTTCGATAGGAAGAATATAGAATCTGGCCGACGTGTCAACTTGGAGCAGCTGCACAGGTTTGATGTGCAAGCAGCTTTCGACATGCTTGGGTGGGTGCCTGTCATCACTTACACTGAGACCACTCGCCCCAACCTGGTCAAACAATTCTATGCTAACCTGGAGCTTCATGGGGATGTCAATGATCCCAATCAGGGTCGGGACTTGCGCATCACTAGTTTTGTCAAGGGCGTCCATATTTCCTTTGATACTCATCACCTGGCTGACTTGCTGGGGGTCCCCAATGATGGAGATTTAGTATACTGCCCTCCAAAAGTGAAGGGCTATTTGAGCGAGGATCTACGCCGAGAGATAGCGGAGCAGATACTCAATCCCGGGGCTCTTATGAAGGCGGCTAGCTTGAGACCTGCACCTCAAGTGTACAGTCGCATTATCCAGCACAACATCGTGCCCCAGAGCGGTCACTATAGTGAGTTATCCCAGCTCACCCAGTATCTTACCTACTGTGTCTGCACCAGGGAGCGGGTCTCTCTCCCCTACCTCATCATTCGGACTATGCATCAGGCGACTCTGGCCGATCAGGGTGGTAACCTCCCATATGGCTGTCTCATCACCACTCTTCTGCGGCGCCTACGAGTGAGCATGAGGGGCGAGCTGGCTGTTGAGGATACCATGACTTCCGACATCGACTGGGATGCCATCCTTAGGATGCAGATGGACTCCCTGCCTGTTAGTGATGATGAGATGGAGGCTCGCCCTCGCCCACTCAGGAGGGTAGCAGCCACAGCAGCAGCCAATGCGGCACATGCAGCAGAGGCTGAGAGTGATGATGGGGATGACGATGATAGGGCGAAGGATATACCAGTGCCAGCGCCACAGCCTATACCTGCAGCACCACAGCCTACACCTACAGTAGGAACATCTCAGCCTCCTCCCGACACCGTGATGGGTATGTTCAGTGAGATCAGGGACGCTCAGTGTAAGATGAGTTGTGACTTGGCGCACTTGGCTCGCAGCCTCAGAGTCACTCAGGATTAGGTGCACTGACTTAGGGTCGCTTACGAGCAAGATTATGACATAGCGGACCCTATTCCTCCTAGGCCCCCCCGCCCCATGATAGAGTGTTATTTCTTTCTTTCTTTTTGGTATATTTATGTATCAGGGTAACTGTCTGATTTATGGATTGTACCCTGTAGTACTATTACATTTGATACTCTCTTTTCTGTTTAATGAAAATTTTATGGTTTTCCTAACTAGTGCATGAGTATCATTAAATTTTATATTTAATATAGTATATTATGCTCTTTCTTAATCAGTCTCAGGTATCAAACAATGCTTCGGGTGTGTTTGTATTAAAATATTTAAATTTTCCTAACTCAGTTCATCGACTTAGTTAAGTGCAATATGGTTTGTTGGACAGAGCCCGAGGGCTCTGATACCAAGTTGTCACACCCCAATTCTAAACCAACCAGAATGGTGTGAGTGAACCGTCACTGAACCAACGGTTCCCCCAGGATCTCGAATAGACCGTGTCCACTCATATAAACCATTGCACATAACCACAATCAGAATATAAATAATACAGCGTAAGTCTTTAAATAAATGAACTGAGTATCTATTGATAAATTTAAATAACATAATCAATTATCTAAATTTCCAAACATAAAATATAATATCCTTACATCCACTAAATCCAACTGAAAAGAACTAAAAATAAATAAAAAATCCAATCAAAGGTACACGCAGAAAGAACACTCGCATGTAGCGTCATGCTCGTCCTCTACTGCCTGTACGTCCAGGGCAGCAACGCCACCATACACCGGCGCATTCATATAGTCATCCACTGTGTAACCTGCATCAACATCTAAAAAATAATGTACGTACAAAGGGTGAGCTCACAGCTTAGCTCAGTAAGACAATCAGACAATTTCACAATATTATGCATGAGTAACAATCATTTTATGTTGTGGTCTGGTTTAAGTTTGCAATGTGCTATAGAAAGGTTTGGTGGCCCCCGCACCTCTATACATGAGTGTGTGGCACCGCACAGTAGATCACACCACCACCGACCCACATGCACCCATCATGGAATAGAGATAGAGCTAAGGTATACCCGCACCTCCCCTGATACTCCACCCATACCAGTACCTAAGCCCCTATTGGACAGGGCTTGCAAACTGGGCTCGCAACTAACCAATCTTATATGTCATCAATGTAGGCTCTATCCCAGTACAACCGTCTACGGCATAGAGATAGAGCTAGAGCATGCAGGACGGGCTGGAGACCACAATACCTCACCTCCCCAGGATACCCTACCCGTAACAAGCATATTAAGATAGAACAATACGCAGGTAGACCCTATCCCAACATAACTCCCTATGGCATAGAGATAGAGCTAAAGCATCGTGGACAGGTCAACGTCAACATCGGAGACCACCGTGCCACGACCTTCCCTGATACCCCACCCGTACCAAGCATGTTAAAATAGAATACTACAAAAGGTGCCAATGTGAGGAATGATCCTAGACGCCATGCCCTTCCCATTCGACACACCAACGAAAACAATCACATGTCTAACAATCACATCCTATCATGCATGAACAATAATAATAACTGAAAGTAAAGGATGACATGTAAATATGCACAAACATCACATCATATATTCAGGCGTATTAACAAAGATTTACTGCCCATTAATTATTAGGGTTAAGGTCAGATTTCCTTACCTGACGCTCGTTTGATAGCTTGCTCCACGTCGTAAGATCCAAACATACTATCACAGAGTCCTACATAATATTAGGGTTCCATTAGAATAGTTCTTAGGGTTTCACGTTGGTCAGAAAACCAATAGGGTTCCAAAACCAGTCTTTCAGAGCTGACCGGTCGCAACATACCGGTCGCAGCTCTGTGGAAAAACTATCGAGCGGTATGGTCGATCGATATGTCTCCGGAAGACCGTACTTTAGGTTTTTCGACTGTCGTCGATCATTCTCCATGATTTCCAGGGTTTCTCCTATCTATTCTAAGTCTGAGCTTTGAGTTAGAGTTATCTCCAACTCCTTCACGTCTAGTTTCGATGAATATCATCCTAGAACTCGAATCTAGGGTTTGACAGAATTTTAGGGTTTAATGGCCAATTAAGGTTTTAGATCAATACCTGCTTTGCATGTTATTGATCCACCCATACAACTATCCTAGAGTCATAGAGTAAGAAGAATGATTAAAACACTTACCATCGACTGGCGTAAGGTGAGCGTCGTCGAACGACAATGGCGGCACTTCCTTCTTCTTCCTAGCTTCTTCTCCTTCTCCAATCTCCTTCTCCTCTTTAGGGTTTGTGAGGATCAATGGAAGGGATTCTAGGAGGCTTAGAGGGGTTTAAATAGGCTAAGAATTAGGTTTAGGAAGCCTCTTAGGATTAGGAATGTCACACCCCAATTCTGATCCAACCAGAATGGTGTGAGTGAACCGTCATCGAACCAACGGTTCACACCAGGATTTCGAATAGGCCGTGTCCACCCATACAAACCATCACACATAACCACAATCAGAATATAATAGTACAACGGAAGTCTTTAAAATAGAATGAACTGAATATCTATTGATAAATTAAATAAGTAGCCAATTATTCAAATCCAAACATAAAATAAATATCTTTTACATCTTTTTAATATCAAACGAAAATAACTGAAACGAATAAATAAAATCCGATCACAGGTACACGCAGAAAGGGCACTCGCATGAAGCGTCATGCTCGTCCTCTCCTGCCTGTACATCCAACGCAGCAACACCACCATACGCCGGAGCGTTCACATAATCGTCCACTGTGTAACCTGCATCAACATCTAAAACAATGTACGTACAAAGGGTGAGCTCACAACTTAACTCAGTAAGACAATCAGACAGTTTCACAATATTATGCATGAGTAACAATCAATTTTATGCTGTGGTATGGTTTAAGTTTGCAATGTGCTATAGAAAGGTTTGGTGACCCCCGCACCTCTATACATGAGTGTGTGGCACCGCACAGTAGATCACACCACCACCGACCCACATGCACCCATCATGGAATAGAGATAGAGCTAAGGTATACCCGCACCTCCCCTGATACTCCACCCATACCAGTACCTAAGCCCCTACTGGCCAGGGCTTGCAAACTGGGCTCGCAACTAACCAATCCTATATGTCATCAATGTATGCTCTATCCCAGCACAGCCGTCTACGGCATAGAGATAGAGCTAAGGCATTCTCACACCTCCCCTGATGCCCTATCCGCAACTAACCCACTAGGATATATACATAACGCAGGTAGACCCTATCCCAACATAACTCCCTACGGCATAGATGTCACACCCCAATTCCACACTGTTCAGAATGGTGTGATGAACCGCTAAATAAACAACGGCTCAACCAGGATCTCAAATAGGCTATCCCCGCGTTATCCAAACTTAACACGCATCCACAATCATAATCAGAGTAATACACAATAGCGGAAAATTTATAAATAATATGAACTGAGAACTAGAATGATACTCGTAAATAATATCAAATTATTCTGTGTTTAACTAAGACATAAATATTTAAATACCAAATACATGTCTTATAAATCCAATAAAGAAACCTACAAAAATATCTAATCGAATACACACGAGTTGCACTCGCAAGAGGAGTCGTGTGTATCGTCTTCAGCTCCAACTTCCATAGCTGCTACAGTTCCATACGCTGTCAGGTTCATATAATCTTCAACAGTATATCCTGCATCATCAACTAAAAATATTCGACGTCGAGGGGTGAGCACACAACACGGCTCAGTGAGTAGCCAAAACAATGCAACATTACATATGCATGCAAAAAGTCAATTCATATCTTTGGTCTTGGTTTATAGTTTGCAATGTGCAATAGAAAGGTTGGGTGATCAAAGGTTAACGGTTATTGATACCGCCTCTATACACAGGGTGTGGAAGCCCGCCCGAAGGTTAACGGTTATCGTCGTCCCCATCCACCCTACCATAACATTATACAACAAAGGTTAACGGTTATTGCTATATAATGCTATACCAACACGTAAGCCCCTGTTAGCGAGGGCTTGCAAACTGGGCTCCCTGCTAACCAATCCTAATGCCAAACAGTGTATCCAAGGCCTCACCACCCCAGCATCCCTCAGAATGCCCATAGAGATAGAGCTAAGGCCCCCCGGTAGAGTCAGAGACTACAAGGACCGAGACCACCTCCCCTGATACCCTACGACATAATAGTTCCGCTAAGGTAATGGCGATACGACGATGTCAATGCACAAGACTTGAGTTAGAGATAGAGCTAAAGTCTTTGAGACCCACCAAAGGTTAACGTTTATTGACGTTCTCATCACACCTCCCCTGATACTCACTCGCATCAAGCACATCAACCACACACATACAAGCACATGCCTATTCCTATCATCATCATCATCATCATGTTATAATCAATAAAATAAATATGCATGAACAAGTAATAAAAATATTGGATGGCATGCTGTATGCACATTACAAACATATTCGCATAGAATCAAACATGGCATAGGACTCAAGAAATAGAAAACAGTTTATTATTAACCAATTTAGTTTGGGGTTAAGGTTCCTCACCTTAGCTTGCTAATAGATACTTTTCCAAGCTTTAGAATCACCTTTATAATGTTATTATACTGCTAGCAAACCTAACAAAGTCGATAGAATTTAATTAGAATTAATTTAGAATTTAAAAACCATTATGTCAACTGAGGGTCGATGCAAGGGTCGATGCTAGGGTCGATGGGTCTATCGACCCTCCCTCCATTCCCGAACTTCCCGAATGCTGAGGGTCGATGGTCGAAACACCTAGGGTCGGATGGTCTATCGACCCTCGGTGCGACCCTCGGTGCACTCCGGTCCAATTTCCACTTTTTAATCCATTCTTCGTGTTTGGGGTCCTATGACTTGCTTCCAACATTCATTCAACATCCATTCCATGGTCTAGAACCATGTATTCAAACCATCTAAATAGCTTTCGTGCATTATCCTCGATGGTTTTCCATGAAAACCTAACCATGGATGGATGGTTTGGGTTTCTCCGAAATCCTACACTCAACCATATCTAACCTAAGGTCCGTAGAAACTCATGGAATTAGTATCCATACCTGAGAAGATTACTTTTCTCTGCAATTTCTTCTCCTTTTTGCTAAGCCTTCTTCCTAGCCTCCTTTCTTCCTCTTTTCCTTCTTCTCTCTTTCTCTCAATTCAATTAGGGTTGTGAAAGGAGTGAATGTGGCTTAGGAACGTCCTTTAAATAGACTAGGAATGTCCTATAATAGTCCCATTGAGATTTGGAAAGAATCCCAACCGAAAATTAGGAAATTTCCTAATTTCGGTTTCGTCAGAAACCGAGGGTCGATGGGAGGGTCGATGATCCCGTCGACCCTAGGGTCTTAAGCTGTCCGACCCTCCCTCAAAAACGAGGGTCTGACTTTTTGTATTGGGAGGTCCGACCCTGCTTCACTGGGTGTGCGACCCTCCCCTAGAATTAAGTGTTTTTGGGTCGATTTCGTACCTGGGATCTCGATCTCCTTCATGCCCTTGGTCCATTTGACTCGACCATGATGGGTAAACCTGGTTCAAGATGGTAAGACCGGGTTAAATTGACACGGGTCTTACAACTCCCCCCAACTTATAAAAATTTCGTCCTCGAAATTGTACGTACCTTCTGAATCAAACAAGTCAGGGTATTGCTTTCTCATAGCATTTTCTTCTTCCCATGTAATCTCTTCCATGTCTCTACTTTTCCATGTGACCTTAACATAGTAGATATCTCTGTTGCGTAGACGTTGAACCTTTCGACTAGTGATTTCCGTTGGTGTTACTTCAAATGTCAAATCATCAGTCAGTTCCGGCAAATCTACTGTCAAAACATGCGTTGGGTCTTTGACATACTTCTTCAATAAGGATATGTGAAATACGTCATGCACACTTGACATAGACGGTGGTAGTGCTAACTGATAAGCTACTTTCCCACGCTTAGCCAGAATCTCATATGGTCCGACATATCTTGGACTTAGTTTTCCTTTTTGTCCGAACCTCTTCAATCCTCGCATAGGCGATACTTTCAAAAATACTTTCTCGCCTACGGCGAATTCTAGATCTCTTCGTCGAGTATCTGCGTATTGCTTCTGCCGGTTCTGAGCTGTTCTTACTCTTTCCTTGATGATGTCGACCACTCGACAAGTCTCTTCAACAAATTCTGGTCCAACAATACTACGTTCTCCAACTTCATTCCAAAACAAGGGAGTTCGACACTTCCTACCATACAATGCTTCATAAGGTGACATCTGTATAGTAGCCCGATAGCTGTTATTGTAAGCGAACTCGATCAATGGTAACTTCTCGTCCCATGATCCCTTGAAATCAATCACACATGCTCGTAGCATATCTTCTAAAATCTGGATTGTATCGCTCCGACTGTCCGTCGGTCCGTGGGTGGAATGCGATGTTGAACTTCAATGTTGTACCCATAGCCTTTTGCAGTCCTTCCCAAAATTTGGAAGTAAATCGTGGATCTCTATCGGACACAATGCTTTCTGGAACACCGTGTAACCGAACAATGTTATCCACATACAGCTTTGCTAACCTTTCGAGTGTATATTGGGGTCGTATCGGTATGAAGCGAGCTGTCTTAGTCAGACGGTCTACAATCACCCAAACTGCGTCAACTACTCGAGGAGTCAATGGTAGTCCTGTGACGAAGTCCATAGTGATGCAGTCCCATTTCCATGCTGGTTCCGGTAATGGCTGTAACAGTCCTGCGGGTCTTTGTCGTTCCGCCTTTACTTTCTGACAATTTAGGCATTGAGACACGAACTTAGCTACATCTGCCTTCATTCCCCTCCACCAATACAGTTTCTTTAGATCATGATACATTTTTGTACTTCCAGGATGTACCGAGTAGATGGTGGTATGGGCTTCTTTCATGAGTCGGTGTCTAATGTCTACACTTTTTGTTTCGGGTACACATATTCTTCCTTTGTATTTCAGTACCTTCTCGTCATCCAAGGTGAACTCAGGGTTAGTCCTACCTTTCTCAATATCTTCTTGTACCGTTCTCAGATAAGGATCTGCTTTGATAGCTGTCTTCACTTCATCCACTATATCCGGTATAATCTTCAATGCCGCGAACATATTTGAAAACCGATGAATGAACCCTTGGTTGGTTGATCCATCCGGTGTATCTATCACATACTGCTCGTTGCCGTGATTAAACACCATTCCATTGGTATACATTGCTGCAGTCGTGCTGATTTCTCCTTGAGATTTTATCATTGCTTTTCTGCTCAATGCATCTACTACTACGTTCGCTTTTCCCGGATGATACTGGATATCACAATCATAGTCTTTCAATAGTTCCAGCCATCTTCTTCTTTGTCTCATATTTAACTCCTTCTGATTAAATAGATACGTAAGGCTTTTATGGTCCGACTTAATCTGAAATTTTTCTCCGTATAGGTAGTGTCTCCATATCATGACTACATGTACTACTGTCGCTAATTCCAAATCATGGGTTGGGTAATTTTTCTCATGTATCTTCAACTGTCTCGATGCATATGCAACTACTTGTTCTCCTTGCATAAGCACACATCCTAATCCCAATCCCGATGCATCAGTGTATAAAGTAAATGTCTGTCCCGGAACGGGAATGGTTAAAATTGGAGCGGATATCAATCTGGTCTTCAGTGTTTGAAAGCTCTTTTCACACTTATCCGTCCATACGAACTTTTCTCCTTTCTTGGTCAAACTGGTGAGAGGTACGGCAATCCGAGAATAGTCTTCTACGAATCTCCGATAATATCCAGCTAGACCCAGAAAACTTCTAATTTCTGAGACGCTCTTTGGTGCTTCCCACTTCACAATAGCTTCGATCTTACTGGGGTCCACTTTGATTCCTTCCGCGGATACTACATGGCCTAAAAATGCGACTTCGCTTAGCCAAAACTCACACTTAGAAAATTTGGCGTATAACTTCTCTTTCCTTAAACGCTGTAGGGCTGCGTTTAGGTTCTTGACATGGGTTTCCTTGTCCTTGGAGTATACCAATATGTCATCAATAAATACTATCACCGACGTGTCCAACATATCGTGGAAAACCCGGTTCATAAGTTCCATGAATGTTGCCGGTGCGTTAGTCAGTCCGAAGGACATCACTAAGAACTCATAATGTCCGTATCTTGTCCTGAAAGCTGTCTTCGGAATGTCACCTTCTTTAATCTTCAATTGATGATAGCCTGATCGAAGATCGATCTTTGAAAATACCTTCGCTCCTTGTAACTGATCGAACAAGTCATCGATCCTGGGTAGTGGGTATCGATTCTTGATGGTCAGTTTATTTAATTCTCGATAGTCGATACATAATCGAACACTACCATCCTTCTTCTTTACGAACAACACCGGTGCTCCCCATGGAGATATACTGGGTCTAATATAACCCTTATCCAGTAGTTCTTGTAATTGCACTTTTAATTCCTTTAGTTCCGTAGGAGCCATTCTATAAGGTGCTTTTGATACCGGTGCGGCTCCAGGTATCAGGTCTATTACAAACTCCGTGGCTCGGTCGGGTGGTAGTCCGGGTAATTCCTCCGGAAATACATCAGGAAAAATCCCGCACGACATCAATATCTTCCATTCGTGGCACGTCCTTAGTTAGGTCGACCACTGATACTAGATATCCGACCGCTCCTTTCTCAAGGCACTTCTTAGCCTTTAATGCTGAGAGTATGAGCTTGCGTCTCCTGGGAAGTTTGGTTCCCGAGAAACTGAATTCTGCTCCTTCTTTGTCCTTGAACGTTAGCTTCTTCTCGGCGCATAACAGATTTGCAGAATGCCGAGCTAACCAGTCCATTCCTAAGATGACGTCAAAGTCT
Organism: Protea cynaroides; assembly: GCA_028583415.1. Classification (NCBI taxonomy): domain Eukaryota; kingdom Viridiplantae; phylum Streptophyta; class Magnoliopsida; order Proteales; family Proteaceae; genus Protea; species Protea cynaroides. Next base: position 86,064,190 of record CM053274.1, read on the forward strand.
GCCATCTCAAGTTGTATTAAGGTTGCATCCAAGGTCTGCTCTCCGATGAGAACTGGACATGGTCCATAACCTTTCTCTAATTCCACTTCTAGTCCCATCGGTGACCGTACAAGTAATTTGTAGTCTAATGTTTTGATGGGTAGATTGGTCTTCTTTCCAAACGACACAGATATAAATGAATGGGTAGCTCCTGAATCAAAGAGTACTCTGGCGGGTACGCCATTGATAGGTACGATACCTGTGATTCGTTTTTACTTAGTCTACATGCTCCATCAATGTAATTTTAATCTTAAAGTTTCGGTCATACCTGTGACCACATCGGGCGATGCGGCTGCATCCTCTGATGTAACAGCATATATCCGTCCTTGATGTAACTGCTTCTTGGGTTTTGGGCACTCTCTTGCCATATGCCCTGGTTGGTTGCAGTTATAACACCTCGGGGCTTCAGAATTTGGCTTTGACTGTGGTTGAGCTGCTGCAGTAGACTTTGGTGCAGTTGCAAAATTTTGAGGACGGAAAGGTTTATACGTCCTATTGTTGCCTCCGTTATACGAATTTCCAGCTGGCCTTTTTATGCCTTTGTTTTGAGTGAAATAACTCTCCTTCTGGCTCGATTCAATCACTCGAGCGATCTGGACAGCTTCATTATATATGTTCTTCTCTAATCCCAGAACATGTTCCCTTATACTTCCTCTTAGTCCCGCGACGAATCTACGGGTTTTTGTATCTTCTTCTTGCATACTCAGTGGTGCGAAGAAAAATAGCTCTTCATAACGCTGTTGGTACGCATCCACCGACATCTGTCCCCTGATAAAAACTCAGGAACTCCTTCTCCATCGAATCTCCGAAGCTTCGTGGAAAATATTTCTCAAAGAAAGCTTCTTTATATATAGCCCAAGTCAGTAGGGCGTGCTTAGTCAATAGATAGGCCCTGGTCGATTTCCACCAATGATGTGCGTCGCCTTTGAGCATGAAGGTGGCACACAATACTTTCTCCTCTTCAGTAATAGTCATCATAAGAAAATTTCTTTCCATCTCGTCTATCCAGTGTGCTGGCCACAGTGGATCAGACGGCTTTCCGTTGAATTCTCTTGGTTTCATTTTCAAAAATCTCTCCACTAGCCGGGAGTGATCCAGTTGATTTTGATATGCCCCAAACATAGGGGGTGGATACTGATAGTTCCCTTGGGCTGCTTCTGGGGCTTGCACAGGAACTGGTGCAGCTTGTTGTGGAGGTGTCTGAGGGGCTGGGTGGTTACCCACTGGTGCTGCACTAGCTTGCCCAGTGTGCATGGCTGCAGCCTGAGTGGCTTGAAACATAACTCCCATCGCAACCTGCATTTGAGCTTGTGCATGTTGCATTTGTTGTAGCTGTTGAGCCGGATTCATCACCACCTGTTGCTAGCTCGGTGGTGGTGGTGGTAAATTTGTAGGGTTCACCGGTTCTGGATTTTCCGGTACCTGGTTATTCTCTTGACTAGTCTCCTCCACGGGTGGTGGTGGTGGGACTGTGTTTCGGGTCTGTCGGGTAACTCTACGGCCAGACATATTTCCTTTCTGAGATGGGTGGTGCCTGAAAGTCATCAAAATCGGTGAGAAATCATTTATACTTCATGTAGGCACGCTAACCGATATAAAATTCAAGATCCTCAATTTATTCTGAAATAAATACTGGCTTTTCTATGTAGGGTCGATAGTGAGGGTCGATGGTATGTCCGACCCTTGGTATCCGACCCTGGGAATGACCTGTTCTTCCCGAGAGCTGAGGGTCGATGCGAGGGTCGATGGGTGTCCGACCCTCAGTCCGACCCTTGAATTTCCGTCGATTCCCAGAGAGTCGAGGGTCGATTGGAGGGTCGATTCGAGGGTCGATGGTGTCGGTCCGAATTGTCCGACCCTCGGACTAAAAATCAGATTTTTAAGATCCGATTTCGGGTCATTTCTCACTATTCCCCCTCCGTTTCGACTCGTCTCTACTCTCCGAGTTACTACAGTGCTACTTCACTATTGTGGATCGTTCTTAGTCCGAGTTTCGACATCCACATCACCTCTACAGGTAAAATTTCCCAACTTTCCCTGTTTTTAGGTTTTTATTTCGAGGTTTTTGCTTATTTAACTCGTATTTTCCGAATTAAACTTTTTCCAACCGTAAAAATTTGATTTTTATTGGGGGCTTTTGTTATTGGGGTCTTGAGGAACGAAAGCCCTCAAAAAATTTTCAGTTTCATCGGTTGGTTATCGAGAAACTTAAATTTTTCTCTTTTTGCCCTAATTTATCGAAATTTTTTATTTTTCTTGAATTTCTTCAAATTGGACATCGTCAGTTAAAATTTCCTACTACATGTGGGTTGTAGGATATGTCTAAACCTTCGTAAGTCCTTATGCCCACTTATATGGCAAGAAATGGGGCTTTATGGTCAACTTACGTCGTTATTAAATCAAATTTTGGATTTTTATCCTGCTAACTCCTTGTTTCTTTTCTCTTTCTTATTTTGCAGATACTATGGCCCGTACCAAAGTGCCAAGATTGCGTGATCCACTCCGCTTCCGTTCAAATGAAGCCGAGGCACAGTATGCCTACTATACCGGCAAGAAAGTGGAAGGGGGTCGCATGGTGAACCTGGCTGATCTAGCCTTGTTCAACGTAGAGAGCATTCGGTGACATGGGGTGGCTCCCTGTCATCACATACGACGCGTGCACATGTCCGGACTTGGTGCGCCAGTTCTATTGTAATCTCCGGTGGTGGGGGGATTACAATGATGTCGGCGTGGTCGGGAGTTGCGCATCACTAGCTACGTCAAGGGGGTGCACATTTCTTTTTGACTATCGGCAGCTGGCCGATCTGTTGGGCATTCCCTTTGATGGTCCTATGGTGTACTGTGCGCCGGGAGAGCCACGGTTTGTTGAGATGGAGATGAGAGCGAAGATCGACAATCGGTTGCTCCGTCCCGATAGATGGCGGATGAGAGCTTGCTACTTGCGTCCATCTCCACGAGTCTTCTGCAAGATTATCCAAAGCATAATCTGATTCCGCAGAGTGGGCACTATGAGAGGGTGTCTCGGCTGACCCGAGTTCTTGATCTACAACATATGCACTCGACGGCCGGTCTGCCTTCCTTACATCATCATGCGGACGATGATCGGTGCCACATTGTCCGGTCATAGGGGTAATCTACCCTATGGACGCATGATTACAGTGCTACTGACCCGTTTGGGGGTGGATCTGGTTGATGAGAAGATCCAGGAGAAGACCTTCTCGTCGCCTCTAGATTGGGAGGCTATCTGCAAGATGGGGCTGCGAGATGCGGAGGTTAGCGATGAGGAGAGGAACGCGATGGTGCGCCCTCACACTCGGGTCGAGGTGACCGATGCTGCGGCTGCTGCTAGGGCTCGGGGAGATCCGGTCGACGATGATGATCGTATGTATATGGATGTCGACGCGATACCCCCGCCATCACCCACACAGGCGGATGGAGTTGGTACTTCTGCTGCGGCGGCTTCTGCACCTGAGGCTGGTCCTTTTCACTCGGCTGATCCTTCACTTCCACCTTCAGCCATGATGGAGATGCTGTAGGAGATCAGGGATGCTCAGCGCAGATCTGATCTGAGGATGGATGAGCTGTTGGCTGCTCAGCACGCATCAGACGCGCGGATGGGAGAGCTCCTAGAGGTGCAGCGTGCGACTGATCAGAGGATAGCCGGTCTTACAGCTAGTCTCCAGACGACCCAGACCCAGGTGGCCTGGTTGACTAGGGTCTATGCTAAGGACTACGACAGAGATCGTGAGGCACCGCCTCCTCCTTCGCCTCCAGTTTCCTGATTGTACTTTACCTTTCTTGTACTACAGAGTAACTGTCCGGGTTGTGGACTGTACTCTGCTTTAGCGATGTATATACGTTGTAGTTCTCTTACTCATTGTATGTAACTGGTTTTCCCTTTAATAGATTCATTATTCTCTTTTTAATTCGGTTTCAGTCATCACTTGTGCTTACAATGTGTTTGTATTAAAGCTTTTAATTTATCCTATCTCAGTTCACAATTGTTTTGAATGTATGCTAGTTCGGCGGGCAAGGCCTGAGAAGCTCTGATACCAAGTTGTCACACCCCAATTCCACACTGTTCAGAATGGTGTGATGAATCGCTAAATAAACAACGGCTCAACCAGGATCTCAAATAGGTTATCCCCGCGTTATCCAAACTTAACACGCATCCACAATCATAATCAGAGTAATACACAATAGCGGAAAATTTATAAATAATATGAACTGAGAACTAGAATGATACTCGTAAATAATATCAAATTATTCTGTGTTTAACTAAGACATAAATATTTAAATACCAAATACATGTCTTATAAATCCAATAAAGAAACCTACAAAAATATCTAATCGAATACACACGAGTTGCACTCGCAAGAAGAGTCGTGTGTATCGTCTTCAGCTCCAACTTCCATAGCTGCTACAGTTCCATACGCTGTCAGGTTCATATAATCTTCAACAGTATATCCTGCATCATCAACTAAAAATATTCGACGTCGAGGGGTGAGCACACAACACGGCTCAGTGAGTAGCCAAAACAATGCAACATTACATATGCATGCAAAAAGTTAATTCATATCTTTGGTCTTGGTTTATAGTTTGCAATGTGCAATAGAAAGGTTGGGTGATCAAAGGTTAACGGTTATTGATACCGCCTCTATACACAGGGTGTGGAAGCCCGCCCGAAGGTTAACGGTTATCGTCGTCCCCATCCACCCTACCATTACATTATACAATAAAGGTTAACGATTATTGCTATATATTGCTATACCAACACGTAAACCCCTGTTAGCGAGGGCTTGCAAACTGGGCTCGCTGCTAACCAATCCTAATACCAAACAGTGTATCCAAAGCCTCACCCCAGCATCCCTTAGAATGCCCATAGAGATAGAGCTAAGGTCCCCCGGTCGAGTCAGAGACTACAAGGACCGAGACCACCTCCCCTGATACCCTACGACATAATAGTTCCGCTAAGGTAATGGCGATACGACGATGTCAATGCACAAGACTTGAGTTAGAGATAGAGCTAAAGTGCTGAGACCCACCAAAGGTTAACGTTTATTGACGTTCTCATCACACCTCCCCTGATACTCGCTCGCATCAAGCACATCAACCACACACATACAAGCACATGCCTATTCCTATCATCATCATCATCATCATGTTATAATCAATAAAATAAATATGCATGAACAAGTAATAGAAATATTGGATGGCATGCTGTATGCACATTACAAACATATTCGCATAGAATCAAACATGGCATAGGACTCAAGAAATAGAAAACAGTTTATTATTAACCAATTTAGTTTGGGGTTAAGGTTCCTCACCTTAGCTTGCTAATAGATACTTTTCCAAGCTTTAGAATCACCTTTATAATGTTATTATACTGCTAGCAAACCTAACAAAGTCGATAGAATTTAATTAGAATTAATTCAGAATTTAAAAACCATTCTGTCAACTGAGGGTCGATGCTAGGGTCGATGCTAGGGTCGATGGGTCTATCGACCCTCCCTCCATTCTGAACTTCCCGAATGCCGAGGGTCGATGGTCAGAAACACCTAGGGTCGGATGGTCTATCGACCCTCGGTGCGACCCTCGGTGCACTCTTGGTCCAATTTCCACTTTTAAATCCATTCTTCGTGTTTGGGGTCCTATGGCTTGCTTCCAACATTCATTCAACATTCATTCCATGGTCTAGAACCATGATTCATCCTCCTAAATGGCTTTCATGCATTATCCTCGAGTTTCCATGAAAACCTCACCATGAATGGATGGTTTGGGTTTCTCCGAAATCCTACACTCAACCATATCTAACCTAAGGTCTGTAGAAACTCATGGAATTAGTATCCATACCTGAGAAGATTACTTTTCTCTGCAATTTCTTCTCCTTTTTGCTAAGCCTTCTTCCTAGCCTCCTTTCTTCCTCTTTTCCTTCTTCTCTCTTTCTCTCAATTCAATTAGGGTTGTGAAAGGAGTGAATGTGGCTTAGGAACGTCCTTTAAATAGACTAGGAATGTCCTATAATAGTCCCATTGAGATTTGGAAAGAATCCCAACCGAAAATTAGGAAATTTCCTAATTTCAGTTTCGTCAGAAACCGAGGGTCGATGGGAGGGTCGATGATCCCGTCGACCCTAGGGTCTTAAGCTGTCCGACCCTCCCTCAAAAACTGAGGGTCTGACTTTCTGTATTGGGAGGTCCGACCCTGCTTCACTGGGTGTGCGACCCTCCCCTAGAATTAAGTGTTTTTGGGTCGATTTCGTACCTGGGATCTCGATCTCCTTCATGCCCTTGGTCCATTTGACTCGACCATGATGGGTAAACCTGGTTCAAGATGGTAAGACCGGGTTAGTTTGACATGGGTCTTACAATAGAGATTGAGCTAAAGCATCGTGGACAAGCCAGCGTCGACCTCGGAGACCACAATGCCACATAACCATGGCCAGGCCAGCATCAACATCGGAGACCACCGTACCACGACCTTCCCCTGATGCCCCACCTGTACCAAGCATGTTAAGACAGAATACTACAAAATGTGCTAGTGTGAGGAGCGATCTCAGGCCCATGCCCCACTCCACACACTAACAAAAACAATCCCATGCTTAACAATCACATCCTAACAATGCATGAATAGTAATAATAACTAAAATTAAAAGATGGCATGTGAATATGCACAAACATCACATCATATATAATCAGGTGATTAACATCGACTTACTGTCCATTAATTATTAGGTTTAGGTCAAATTCCCTTACCTGATGCTCGTTTGTTAGCTTGCTCCACGTCGCAAGATCCAAACGTGCTTTCACAAAGTCCTACAATATTATTAGGGTTTCATTAGAATATTTTTCTTAGGGTTTCATGTTGGTCGGAAACCAACAAACTTACAAAATACCCTCACAGAGCTGACCGGTGGCATGTACCGGTCGCAGCTCTGTGGGGAAGACTGGCGATCGGTATGGTCAGTCGGTCCCCACAGACCAGCCTCCCGGAAGATACCGGTGGCAACATACCGACCGCACTATGTGCAACCGGTATAGTAGACCGATATGTCTCCGGAAGATCATACATGGGTTTTTTGACTGCCGTTGATCATCCTCCATGGATTTCAAAAGTTTCTCCTATCCATTCTAAGTCTAATCTTTGAGTTAGGGTTATCCCCAACTCATTCAAGTCTAATTTCGATGAATATCATCTCGAAACTCGAATCTAGGTTTGACGGCAACTTAGGGTTTATTGGCCAATTTAGGGTTTTAGATCCATACCTACTTTGCATGGTATTGATCCACCCACACAACTAACCTAAAGTCATAGAGTAAGAAGAATGATTAAAACACTTACCGTTGACGGGCGTAACGTGAGCGTCGTCGAACGGTAATGGCGGCACCTTCTTCTTCTTCCTAGCTCTTTCTCCTTTCCAACCTCCTTCTCTTCTCTAGAGTTTGTGAGAGATAGTGGAAAGGATTTGAGGAGGTTTAAGGGTGTATTTATAGGCTAAAATTAGGGTTTAGTAACCCTATTAGGATTAGGAAGGTTCAGGCATTAGGGTTTAGGAAAATGGGACCCACAGAGATCCAATTCCGGATCTCCGCACTCAGCTGCGCAGAGCTGACCGGTCGACCGGTACCAAGATCAGTACCATCGACCGGTCAACATAAAATGATGATTATTTGACCGTCTTTGATCCGATTTCGTACATGTTTGTCATCCGCTCGTCCTATCTGGCCCGGTGATGATTGGAAGACCTGCTACGACACAAAACCAAGGTTTAGACCGGATTTACGGAGTGCGGGTCTTACAAGGAAAGTCTTAGGATTCAGAATTGGGAAAGTGGGACCCACAGAGATCCAATTCTGGATCTTGGTAATTTGCTGCGCAGACCATACCGGTCGACCGGTACCAAGACCGGTACCATCGACCGATCAACATAAAATAATGAATAGTTGACCGTCTTTGTTCTGATTTCGTACCTGTTTGTCATCCCCTCGTCCCGTCTGGTCCGGTGATGATCGGAAGATCTGTTACGACATAAAATCAAGGTTTAGATCGGATTTATGAAGTGCGGGTCTTACACTACCAGCATAACTAGTGGCTGTAGAAGTCTATTCGATGTGCTTTACATAGACGGCCTACTAATTTGACTAGTGACTGTAGAAGTCTATTCAATATTCTAAACCTAGATGACCTATTAGCTTGACTAGTGGCTATAGGGATCTACCATCTTCTCAACCCTATCCTAAACCTAGATGACCTATTAGCTTGACTAGTGGCTATATGGATCTACCATCTTATCAACCCAAGTGGTTGAACTACGTTGGGCTTGATTCTTAGGCTTATCCTGGGATACGTAGGTAGCTTGAGTGCTTATCATTCGAGTTCAGTCCTAAACTAATTTACTTTAATTTACTATTTATTTTTTTAACTTCAAAGTCATTGCATTTAAGCTTTGGACTACGCTTCAATAGTTGAAAATGATTTTTGTTTGTCAACATATTGAGAGTTGTGCATTTGTTATCCGAAATTGCTTGATTGGTCCGTCATCCAATCATTTTATTTCTGATCTATGTCATATTTTAATTTTTCTTTTTGTTATATTCGTAATTGTATGGCTTGCTCTTAGATTGAAATATATCTAAAACCTAGGTCTGGTACCTATTAAAAGTTGTTTAGCCATTGTCTGTAATTTAAATTAGGATAGAAAATGATAGTATATGGAGACTAATCTTCGGATTAGGCAATTTGGGTGTCTAACACCTTCCCAAATTATAACATGACACTTACCTATTGTTTCTCTGGTTTGACCATAAGCCTTAATCCATTACGTGAGTCATTAGTATTTCTCATATGAGAAATTATATATAGGTCCTAGACCTTATGTAGGTGGCGAATCCATTTACATTTTTTATATTTCAATCATTTCATACAATTACAAAACATCATCCTTACACCAGTATTTATAGAATACTGTTGTAACTCTAAAACCCTTCCCACAATAGAATTAGGGATACCAAACCTATCTCATACCATGTAACGAACCAAACCAAATCGATTCTACGTATAAATCAGACTCCCATTGAATAATTGGTTTAGGTAATTAATTAAGCCCACATACAAGTCTAACAGTGGATACGTGATGTGTTGCTAGTGTGAGTTTCACCTTTCATGAGAGAGTGAACCCACGTATTTTTTTTTCTTTTCCCAAAAAAAAAAAAAAAAAAAAAAAAAAAAACTTTTTTGGTAGAATATAAATTTAATGAGTAAGAGAATGGGTATAAGCCGAAGCATCATTCAAACAAAGATCATGAAGCCAAAGTTATTCAACAAAAATCATGAACCAAGGAGAGAGAAGGAGCCAATTGAACATCCCCGTCGATGTTAAGACGGAAAGAAAAAAAAGAGGCCTTCAATATTAATTTGTGAGTGATTAATATAGATGATGGATCTCTAGAGCTTTTCCTCCCACTAATCCCTGTGTTTTTTTTTCCATTGGGCTCCCACTAGTTCCAATCTCAGTTTTACCTTGAACTTCTTCCTCATTATCAATATGAGGTGGGATTAAACATATCATCTTATATGTTTTGAATATGTTCTTTCTCCTGAACGTCTTGAACATTTTCCACATGTTCAAACTTAGTTCAACCACTTGGGTTGAACTATTAAACCTTTATCTTTATGATAAATTCTATACCTGAACCATTCTCTTGAAATTGATCCTATGTATTTACATTCATAGGTTTGATGACTAAATCACCAACAAACCTATATAAAGAAAAAGTCTTTATAATAATATGTGATCTAACATAATTTATAATAGGGAAAAGGACCGATGCCCCACAATGTTCCTCGGCACCTTTTCGCATAGGGCAGTGAAATGACGAGGGGTTAGGTGGTCATTTCATTGTTCCATGTGGGAGATTGTAGGAAGATGTTGTCTGATAATTTTCTCTCTCCATTTACCCACACTACCACAATTCTTAATTTTGCAAAGAAAATTTTTCATCACCGAAAATGCATTGCCATCGCCTAAGATTTTTACTGACGCTTCGTTTTCCATTGCGGCTCAATCGGCTAAACTGACGTGCGTAAAATCACGACGGTAATTAAAACGTGGGGTGTCCGTAATAATAGTTTTCACGACGGAACTATAATTTTCTTTGTGAAATAATAATTTTTCGAGACGAAAATCTAAATTTGTTGTGTAAAATACTTAGTTTGCATGACAAAACTAAATTATTGGTCATTTATAATACTTATTTTGCACGACAGAACTGAGTTATGCGTAGTGAAAAATAAGTGTTTCACATGACGGAAGTTAATATTACCGTCTTGAAAAACTATTTTTTTTCACAACGGAACTAAATTACCATCGTGAAAAATATCCTCTTCTTTCTTTTTTTTTTTAAAAAAATTTCCTATTACCCCACTAAACAGTTCAAATAGAGAGAAATACCATACAAAAGTCTAAATCCCTACATTAATTACAAACCAAACCAACCAACGAAAAGGATGAAAAACCAATTAAACCAACCAATATGAACAATTATGGATAACTGAAATCATTTCTTTTGCAATACAGAAAGAACCAAGAACAGCAACTATCGATAGAGAATTGGGGTACAAAAACTAGATAAAAGGAGTCAAACTAGGATCAAAGGATGACTTTGTATCCTAGTAGGGTTCAAGACACAAGAACCGAATAAACAACTAAAACACAGTGAATACAGCTTTTTCTCTACTCAGAGGACGGAGAAGCAACCACTGAGAAGTGGAATTTTTATTTTTCATCGACCGAGAATGAACATACCTCTTGGGACAGCGCAAGGATCATGGCATCCTCGTGCTGTAAGTTCTGTTTCATGTTTATCCCTAGTTATTGTGTGCTGTCTACTCTACAAAACCATTACAAACACTCATATAATCAACAAATAAAAAAGGAAAATGAACAATTTTGGAAGGTATAAGAAACCCAGAACAAGCCTGAAATTCTTTTTATTTAAAATCCAAATTTCAAGGAAAATTCAGTCCAATTGCAATGAGGGTTGCAATAATACCCAATTTGCATCATAATGTATTTTGTACATTGATTTTAAAATTATATTCTTTCCAAATTTATAATTTCAGTCATCCTGCATAGTTTCAAAAATTCAAATTTCAAGGAAAATTCAGTCCAATTGCAATGAGGGTTGCAATAATACTCAATTTGCATCATAATATATTTTGTACAATGATTTTAAAATTATATTCTTTCAAAATTTATAATTTCAGTCATCCTGCATAGTTTCAAAAATTCAAATTTCAAGAAAAATTCAATCCAATTGCAATGAGGGTTGCAATAATACCCAATTTGTATCATAATGTATTTTGTACATTGATTTTAAGGTTCATTAATGTTCGGTCCAGGCTGGGTTCGGATTATATCAGGCCGGCTCGGTCCGTGCTACCGGGCCGGGCCCAATTTTGACACCCTTAATCAAACATAATTTCAAAAATTCAAAATTCAAGGAAATTAAAATTTAATTCAATTTCAATTCCAATTTTATTCCAATTTCAATGTCAATTTCTAATTCAAAGTCAAATTTCAAAAATTCAATTTCGGTTTCAATTTCTATTCAAATTCCAAATCTATTTCCAATTTCAAATTCAATTCAATTTCTATTTCAATTTCAATTTAAATTCCAAATCTATTTTCAATTTCAAACTCAATTCGATTTCTATTTCAATTTCAATTCAAATTCAATTCAATTTCAAGTTCAATTCAATTTCTATTTCAATTTCAAGTTCCAATTCCAATTTCAATTTCAAATTCAATCCAAATTTTCAAATTTCAAATTTCATTTCAATTCTCCATCTTCGCATGAAATTTTGGACAAACATTCCATCATCGCATGGAAGTCCCTTTCAATCTTGGGCAAACATTCCATCATCGCATGGAAGTCCCTTTCAATCTTGGGCAAACATTCCATCATCGTATGGAAGTCCCTTTCAACCTTGGGCAAACATTTCATCATCGCATGGAAGTCCCTTTCAATCTTGGGCAAGCATTCCATCATCGCATGAAAGTCCCTTTCAAACCCTACTTTACATAGACGGTCTACCAGCTTGACTAGTGGCTGTAGAAGTCTATTCGATTGTTTTACATAGACGGTCTACCAGCTTGACTAGTGGCTGTAGAAGTCTATTCGATTATTTTACATAGATGGCTTACCAGTTTGACTAGTGACTATAGGAGTCTATTCAATATCCTAAACCTAGATGACCTATTAGCTTGACTAGTGGCTATAGGGATCTACCATCTTATCAACCCAAGCGGTTAAACTACGTTGAGCTTGATTCCTGGGCTTGTCCTGAGATACGTAAGTAGCTTGAGTGTTTACCATTCAAGTTCAGTCTTAAACTAATTTATTTTTAATTTACTTTCATTTTTTTCATCTCTAGAGTTAATTTCAAAAATCATTGCATTTGAACTTTGGACTACACTTCAATAACTAAAAAATGATTTTTGTCTGTCAACATGTTGAGCGGTACGCTTGTTATCCGAAATTGACTGATTGATCCGTCATCCGATCATTTTATTTTGATCTCTATCACATTAAAATTTTTCTTTTTGTCATATTGATGGCTTGCTCCTAGATTGAAATACATCTAGAACCTAGGTTTGGTGCCTGTTTAAAGTTATTTAGCCATTGTCTGTAATTTAAATTAGAATAGGAAATGATAGTATATGAAGACTAATCTTCGGATTAGGCAATTTGGATGCTTAACACCTTCCCAAATTGTAACATGACACTTACCCATTGTTTCTTTGGTTTGACCATAAGCCTTAATTCATTACGTGAGTCATTAGTATTTCTTATATGAGAAATCATATCTAGGTCCTAGACCTTATCTAGGTGGTGACTCCATTTCATTTTACATTGTAATCATTTCATACAAATTACAAGCCATCATCCCTACACCTTTTTTTTTTTTTTTAAATAATCTCTCCATATCACATTTATTGAAAACTTAAATCTCTCCCTATTTTATTCATTTGTGTTGAGTAACTAGGGGTGTCAAGTTCACAAGGTGAAGCCCGACTAAGCCTGATCGATTATGGACCGAGCTCGATCGGCCTTATTATTATATGTATTGGTCTTAAGTCTGAATCGATTATTAAACGAATGTTCACAGCACAAGGATGTAGCCTGATTAAGGCTGTGTTTTGATTGATTTTTAATTCAATTTTTGGTTATTAAAAGGGTTTGGTATCATTTCTTTATGCTATTTATTAAAAACAAAAATAAAAATAGGCCCAAAATCAAAAAGAGCTCAAGACCTCTTTTTGATTTTTGGCCAAAAATTCTTTCTAACTGTTTTTGCACATTTGTTTAATGAACACGTGTGTTTTAACATAGGTAAAATAGGAAGATTGATCTTTTTTATAACATCTGTTTTAACCTCTCTTTCACCTAGCTATCGACTTCCTCTCTCTCCCAATGGCTGAACAATCTGGCCATCGTCTTCCTCTCTCTCCCGACTGCCCCTAAAGACAACTACCTATTTTTCAGCTTCCCAAGTGCTGATGCAAACCTCTATGCGGGAGCTTTGCAGACCTTACAATGCAGAATCCCACATGGAGAGATGAGTGCTCATGAATCAGAATGGTGAGATCTTTCGTTGGGATTAGGGCTGTGAGACTGAATTGTGTGTGCGTTGGTCTAAGGTTCCACCTCAAAGCTACTGAATTAATAGGGGAATGAGAGTGAAGATCATAGAACTGCAAACTGTCACTCATCAAGCAACACATGATTTCAATACTTCAATTCAGATTGAACAAAATTCAATTTTTTGAAATGGGAATTGGGGAAAATTGGGAATCACAGATTTTGATTCATTCAATGGAAAATTGAATGAATGGAAATCTACGATTCTTTCCAACAAAAAAATAAATAAAATAAAATAAAAATGGAAAAATTGGCCCAACCACAAGTGATCAAGAACTAAAAGATGGGAGAATACATAAAAAAAATGCAATTATAGGTGATCCAGTTATCTTCCTGAACCTAGTTCTTTTCATATCAACGTTCAACATGGTATCTAGGCTCTGTAGTCCAACCATATTCTAGATTGATGAACCAATCAATATAGTACTTTCTATACTGTAGTGGAAAATTTAGTTGTGATAGAACAGCCACATACTCTTCGTTTTGAAAACCTGCTTAACTGGTCACATACTCAAGCAGGATTTCATACTGCCTAGGTTCGGTGTTTCTCAAGGAGCCAGCTATGGAAAGATGATGCTACCATTGCAGCTGGAGGAGAGTCTTCTTTTCAACTATGACCTCTTGATTGGTTTTAGTTATAAAATTATTTTTGGACATAGGGATACCAAATCTATTTTTCATTTTTCAATCTATTTTTTTATTATAGTTAACAAACAACATTTTTTTATTGATCAAAAATGATTTTCAAAATTGGTTTTTGATAAATAGACAAAAATTAAAAACAAAAATGATACCAAACTGAATATAAACTGACTGAATGAACAAAATATATCTTTAACTGAATTAAATATTGATTTAAATCAAACAAATACTACCCTAAAGCAATTAATATAAGGTTTTTGGGCATAAGTGGGCCAAACATTTGATGGTCTATCGAGTCCATTGATTTTTTCTTTTGGCTCCATTTGTTTTAAGGTTAAATTTTACATGTAACATTTTACATGCCAATTTTTTTTTTTTTAATGTTTGTTTCCAATAGATAAAATATATTGATCTCTAGAGGGAAGAGAAATGAACCATTTGGAAACAAACATTGGAAAAAATTAAAATGTAAAATGTTACATGTCAAAACAAATGGAGCCTTTGATGGATATAAAGACCTAGATACAATTTTATCCGCCATTCTCTTCACCAAATTAAACCCCCAGGTGAAAGTGAGATTGGATCTAAAGACCTAGATACAATGGGCCATTTCTACCTACCAGCACATGCCTCGGCTCCTTCAGCCTATAAAACCCTGATACCCAACAATATTCTGAGCTTATTGTTCTATTTAACCACATTTCAATTAGGGGAGAGAATCTCCAAGGGACGGAGAAGAGAAAGGGGAGAAAGAGGTCAGTTGGATAAAAGTTCAAGGTATCACAGACCATTCAACATACAGTGGGTTAGGTATTTGTGTCAAATTGAAGGTGGATGACTCCAAACCATATAATCTCTTATCTAGACAAAAAAAACTTTTTTCGTCTACCCTTATATACTAGGTGTACAATTACTAACCACTCCTTTATGTCCATCATACACCAAACCGAGACACGGTTGTACAGCAAAGTATCAAGTATCAAGGTCTCTCATAAATAGGTCAATTCCTCTATATGTATGTGTACTCTTCATGAGACTCCATCACTGTCCATGAAATATCAGACTGCACCTCTAAATGTAGGATCCATTGGATATGAACATGGATGGTGATTCCATTTCATGTGTATAACAACTCAAGAAAGAATAGAAAGAAAGAATAGAGCCATATATAATCAATAATTATTTATTCATAGAAAAGTAACATTGATGGTAAAAATAACCACTTCATGATATATTACTAATAGCTAATAGTTTAGATATGCAGGAAAATTAAAAGGCAACATTTGGGCAAGTAATCGTTCCATCTGGATTAGGGGAAATAAGCTTCTCGACCCCACCGCATTTGTAATCACACACCGGATTCTGACCATCTGGGCCATCCGAACAGCCGACGGAATCACATGTAGAACATGCTGGACAATCTAGATGGCAAGGTAATGGAGGAATTACCTTTGCTTCCTCCACTCCAAACGTTATCCACGCTTGTAGACCTACACAAAATTTTCAATGAGTTTGGAACTAGATGAATGATATATTAAGAAAGAATGATAAAAAAGACATACAAAGATGGGAAGATGCTCTCTAGTATGGTCCAGAGATCTTAAAGATTTAAAGACAAGGGATGGAACTTCAAACACAAGATATGAAGAGAGAGAGAGAGAGAGAGAGAGAGAGAGAGAGAGAGAGAGATCTGACATGAAATTGTCAAGAGAACAACAAAGGAGGTCAATGTGATTGAAACTCTAGCCATGCTTGTTGAATCTGAAAGCTGAACTGAATTTTCTCTATGAGGAAGAGTTGTACAATGATGGAGGCTTAGAGCACTATAAATTAGGAGAAACTTGAAATTGAACCCATAGCGAAAGATCTTATTCCTGGAACCAGCTATGTATATTCCATTTGTGATTTGACACGCAAGAATTGCTCTTTTTGGGAAGAAATTTTGTTGGACCTTACCATGCATAATCTTATGGGCAGGTGTTTGTCTAGTCAGAGACATGATAAGACTGAAACCGTCTTATTTTCTCTGCCAAATTTAGATCCAGAGCTCAGATTGAGGAATCCATATTGTGAATGAAAACCAAACTAAAATCAGGTCCTTTAGATGAATGATCCCCTTTCGGCTAGAAACACCACTCTCAGAGCCAACTGGTGTTTTGAGGTTCACTATGGGGGTGAGTCGTGTTGAGGTCCCTAGCCTGTATGTGATTCTATCTTGGGCTTTTCCTGTTTCTTGTTGAGTTTGCTGTTGTGGGGTGCCTTCTTGAGGTTCTAGGCCATGTTGGTCTTCCCTCTTGATTTCGCTCCTGTTTTGTGTTTTTTCGCTTTTGTCCAGGGTGGTAGGCTTGTTGTGTTTTCTTATTGGATTAATAAATTATCTACTTATTAAAAAAATGATAATATCAATTCCTCTATCACAGTTCCTTATATTAGGGGTTGTTTGCTGAGTTATTCAAGGCCAAATGGATCATTTTTTCTTTTTTGGTAGAAGCCAAACGGATCATTCATTGAACGCTAAACTAGGAGAGTGATTTTTTGGATTAAGAGATATTGAGTTTTCTAAAAAAAAAAAAAAAAAAAAGATTAGAAGATCTATTCTGCTTTGATTATTTTCTATATCGAGGGGCCCACAAATATGTTGGTTTATTTGGGGTCGGGCTCCTCTTAATCACCTCTAAGTGATTCAGGGGGTGGAACATCCTTTAGATGACTGCCACATGTCCTTGCAAATATCCAATGGTCATCACAGAAAAAATTGTAAAATGACATGTGATGTAACAGTATACCTAATCAAATGGAAAAAGAAAAACAAAATCCCTAACCAACACCATTGTGTTTGTGGAGAGCGGGAAGATGAAGGAGAGCAGCAGAAAGTTCGGCCGGTGTCCCTGTTGCCTCACTCGCCGGTGCAGGATTCCACCACCAATAGTGGAATCAAATGTTATATAGCAATACACCTAATCAAATGGAAAAAGAAATTAAAACAAAATCATTCATGAATAAAATTTTAGAGGATCTATTGCTGAGTATGGGGAATTATCAAATGGAAAAGTCAGGTCTATAGGTGTTATTGGTGGTAGCTTTTGTAAAAAATTTTCTGATTTTATTATTATGGGCAACATTATTTTACTTGCATATTTTGACTGGTGAGAATCCAATCAAGGACCCATACCTAAGGGAGAGGAGACTGTAGAAGATCTAGACAAAGGCGGAAAACAATCTTCTACTAAAATGTATATCCTATCTCTTTTATTGATTATGTTATTATTCAAATGTATTTTATATTCCATATGCGATTTATTGAAATGAATTTTATTAGGATTAATGAAAATCTTACAGTGGTATCAGAGCCATCCTACATGGATTTAAAATCATTGAGTATTGAAACATGAAGAAAATTCTTTTTAGTTCCATTTGAATTTTTGGTGAAAAAAAAGAGATTTAAATAATCGGATAATTTTTCAACCTTCAAAATTACAAGAAAAATATACCAATATGTAGATCTCCCTGAGACGGTCATGGCGATATAAAAATCGCCGTCACTGGCCACCGGATGCGCCATCATGCCCCGGAGATCGAAGCAAGTGAGATCCACTCGCTGGACTAAAAAAAAAAAAAAAAAAAAAAAAAGGGGCGGGCGACCGGGTTGACCCGAGACCGACCCGGCGTCAGAACCTCTACCCAGGTAACCCAGGTCGACTAAACCCAATCCGAACCAAACCAACCCGGTTCAGTCAATTCGGGTCAATCTGACCCGAACCGGGGGGGGTTGAAGATGGGTCAACCCGATCCGAGCTATAACTCGACCCAAATAAATCGGAGGCGGGTTAAGTGAGGCGAATTATGATATGACCCGAATTATAAACCGACCCGACCCGGGTAAATGTAAATTCGGACAAACCCAACCCGTTTAAGATGAAGATGGGTCAACCCGACCTGAACTATAACACGACCCGAAAAATCGAAGACGGGTCAATCCGACCAGGATAAGCTGAAAATGGGTCAATCCGACTCGAATTGTAGCCCAAACCGGGATGACCCGGTTCTGTTTTGGACCAGAATTGGATAAACCGAACCAAACCAAGACCAGTTTTATTGAACCAAACCAAAAATCGGTTCAGACCTTAGGCCCTGTTTGGATCACAGGCAAGTGATCCCATGCGTCGACTTTAATGGGCGCGTTATGGGTCCGATTGACCTGAAATTTTTTCCGTTGAATTCCTTTTTTGATTATCTTTGTTCTGGTATATTTATAGTGTCATTTGTGGAATCCCAAATCTATAGTAATTGGATAAAAACTAGTTTTGGGATTATTTTATAAGATTTTTGTAATTTTAAATTATGAGATGATTACCAGATGAGTAATGTGCATGTTTATATTGGTTTGTTGAGACATAATTTCATGTTTTCAATTTTTGAATAATATTATATATGACTATATATTAGAATTTACAGATATAATTATGTAATAGAGTAAAACCCACCAAAGTGGCATACCTATTGCAAGGTTATGTCTGTAAATTCAAGAATTTTATTTTATTTTATACAAAAGTAGTCAAACCTGATGATGCATACCCAAAGATGGCATTGTCCAGTTATGTTAGTAACATGCACTCACTTATTAAGGATGATCGACTGAGGGTTTTTCATTCACCCAAAGGTGATGAAATTTTTTGAAGTCATCATTCCTTGGCAGTTTTACCTGGATATCTAAGAGGACCAGTGCGTACTTATTCCAAAGGATAAATGTGTAGTGCGGTTGACTCTTAAGAAAAAAAATTATTTTTAAGGATGTTCGGCTGAGGATTTTTCAATCACCCAAAGGTGATGAAATTTGTCGAAGCCATCATTCCTTGACGGTTCAGCCTGGATATCTAAGAGGACCAGTACATGCTTATCTCAAAGGATAAGTGTGTAGTGCGATTGACTCTTAGGAAGGGGAAATAATGACCTTCATTCTGCTGTGGTCTAATGATTTATTTATTTCCTTGATATACACATCAGTGTTGGATATATTAATTGCATACATGTTTTTAAATGTAAACTCATATAGTAAATTTCATCTCAGGATGTCGATACCTGCAAATGTATTAGCCTCTTTACCTGTGTTGACTGATTTGAATTATCAAAAATGGTATGAGGCAGTGGAAACCCAACTCAGCATATCGGATTTGGACTTAGCTCTCAGAGAGGAGAAACCTGCTCCTATCACTCCTGAGTGCTCTCCCACTCAGATTCTAAAAATGGAGATGTGGGAAGCTTCTAATCGAAAATCTCTAATCCTGATGAAATTTTTTTCTGAATCTCTTCGTGGTAGTATCCAGATGAAAGATACTGCCAAAGAATATATGAAAGAGATACAGACAAAATTTAATGTGACAAATAAAAGTCTCAAAATTAGTCTGATGGCAGCCCTAACTAGAGCAATGTTTGATTCAAATGGCAGTATTCGAGAACACATACTCGAATTGGTTGCAAAAAGGGAAAGACTAAAGGGGCTGAGAACCTCTTTGGATGATGACTTTCTGATTTATCTTGCCTTGACTTCTCTCCCAAATGAATATAGTCAGGTTCATGTATCTTACAATACTCAGAAAGACAATTGGAGTTTGGATGATTTGATTTCCTTTTGCTCTCAAGAAGATGATAGATTGAAAAAGAAGAAACCTGAGAGTGTAAATTTAGTTCAGCACAAACCTTTTTCTAAAAAGGAAAAGGGAAATGGAGGAGTAGGACCTCAGAAGAAGAAAAAAAATTTCAAGAAGGGAAATGGAAAATCCTATGATAAATCATATACCTTAAAAGGAAATGATGACAAGAAAGACTTGAATGGCATAGACTGCTTCTGGTGCAAAAAGAAGGGACACATAAATAAAGATTGTTGAGACAGACAGGCCTGATTGAATAAACAGAAAGAATTTGGTACTCATCTATCTCTAGTATGTTTTGAGTCATTTCTGGTTGATGCTCCTTTAGATTCCTGGTGGATTGACTCTAGATCATCCATTCATGTTACTCATTCCTTGCAGGGGTTTCTAAGCCGCAGAGCACCAAGCAGGGATGAGGTTAGTGTGTTCGTAGGGAACGGTGTGAGAGTTGCAGTGGAGGCCATTGGAGTAGTTAGACTGCTTCTGACTTCAGAAATTTTTATAGATTTGGAAGACACTGTATATGTTCCCTCAATGAAGAAAAATTTGTTTTCTATGTCAAGACTAGTAAATAATGGATACAGTTTGAGTTTTAATAAGAATGGTTTTGATTTATGTCTGAATTCTTTTGTAGTTGGAAATGGAATGGTAGTGAATGGTTTATATCAATTGAATTTAGCACCTTCTATGGTTTTAAACGTGTCTTATAAACGTCCTATGCTGGATGAATCATCATTTATTCTTTGGCACAGGTGCTTAGGACATATTTCAGTGGAGCGTATGAAAAGAATTATTATTGATGAAATTCTGAAATCTTTACAATGATGATATGCCTGTCTGTGTGGACTGTACCAAGGGAAAAATGACTAGAAACAGAAAGAAGAAGTCAGTTCGCAGCAATGACTTGTTGGAACTGATTCATACTGACATCAGTGGTCCTTTTCCCTCTCCTTCCATTGGAGGTCATCGATATTTTATTATCTTTATTGATGATTATTCAAATATGGTTATGTCTATCTGTTGGCTGACAAATCTAGTTCACTGGATGTCTTTAAGATTTATAAAATGAAAGTGGAGAATTTTTTGTCAAAAAGGATAAAAGTTGTTAGATCAGATCGATGAGGTGAATATTATGATAAGCCAGGTGATTCTACTCAACACCTTTGTAAGACCCGTGTCAATCTAACCCGGTCTTACCACCTTGAACCAGGTTCACCCATCATGGTCGAGTCAAATGGACCAAGGGCATGAAGGAGAGCGAGATCCCAGGTATCAAATCGACCCAAAAACACTTAAAATAGAGGAAGGGTCGCATACCCAGCTAAACAGGGTCGACCCTCCCAAATCAGAAACTCAGACCCTTAAAATTTGGGAGAGGGTCGGACAGTGTCAGACCACAGGGTCGACGGGATCATCGACCCTCTCATCGACCCTCACTTGCCGCCGAAACTGAAATTAGGAAATTTCCTAATTTTCGATTGTGATTCTTTCCAAATCTCAATGGGACTATTATAGAACATTCCTACTCTATTTAAAGGACGTCCCTAAGCCACTTTCACTCCTTTCACAACCCTAATTGAATTAAGAGAAAGAGAGAAGAAGGAAAAGAGGAAGAAAAGAGGCAAGGAAGAAGACTTAGCAAAAAGGAGAAGAATTTTCAGAGAAAAGTAATCTTCTCAGGTATGGATACTAATTCCATGAGTTTCTACAGACCTTAGGTTAGATATGGTTGAGTGTAGGATTTCAGAGAAACCCAAACCATCCATTCATGGTTAGGTTTTCATGGAAAACCCTAGGATAATGCATGAAAGCCATCTAGGAGGATGAATCATGGTTTCAGACCATGGAATGAATGTTTAATGGAATGAGGAAGCAAGCCATAGGACCCCAAACACAAAGAATGGACTAAAAATTGGAAATTGGACCAAAGTGCACCGAGGGTCGCACACAGGGTCAATAGACCCATCGACCCTAGGCACCCTGACCATCGACCCTCAGCATTCGGGAAGTTTGGACAGAGGGTAGGGTCGATAGACCCATCGACCCTATGTATCCTGAGCATCGACCCTCTAGTCGACCCTCAGTTAACAACATGGTTTTTAAATTCGAAATTAATTCTAATTAAATTCTATTGACTTTGTTAGGTTTGCTAGCATTATAAAAATACTGTAGAGGTGATTTTAAAGCTTGGAAAAGTATCTTATAGCATACTAAGGTGAGGAACCTTAACTCCAAACTAAATTGGTTAATAATAAACTGTTTTCTATTTCTTGAGTCCTATGCCATGTTTGATTCTATGCGAATATGTTTGTAATGTGCATACAACATGACATCCGATATTTCTATTACTTGTTCATGCATATTTACTTTATTGTTTATAACATGATGATGATGATGATGATAGGAATAGGCATGTGCTTGTATGTGTGTGGTTGATGTACTTGATGCGAGCGAGTATCAGGGGAGGTGTGATGAGAACATCAATAAACGTTAACCTTTGGCGGGTCTCAGTACTTTAGCTCTATCTCTAACTCAAGTCTTGTGCATTGACATCGTCGTATCGCCATTACTTTAGCGGAATTATTATGTCGTAGAGTATCAGGGGAGGTGGTCTCGGTCCTTGTAGTCTCTGACTCTACCGGGGGGCCTTAGCTCTATCTCTATGGACATTCTGAGGGATGCTGGGGTGAGGCCTTGGATACATTGTTTGGTATTAGGATTGGTTAGTAGTGAGCCCAGTTTGCAAGCCCTCGCTAACAGGGGCTTACGTGTTGGTATAGCATTATATAGCAATAAACGTTAACCTTTGTTGTATAATGTTATGGTAGGGTGGATGGGGACGACGATAAACGTTAACCTTCGGGCGGACTTCCACACCCTGTGTATAGAGGCGGTGTCAATAAACGTTAACCTTTGACCACCCAACCTTTCTATTGCGCATTGTAAACTATAAACCAGACCAAAGAGATAAATGAATGTGCATGCATATGTAATGTTGCATTGTTTTGGCTACTCACTGAGCCGTGTTGTGTGCTCACCCCTCGACGTTGAATATTTTTAGTTGATGATGCAGGTTACACAGTTGAAGACTATATGAATGCTTCTACGTACGGGACGGTAGCAGCAATGGAAGCTGGAGCGGAAGATGATACACACGACTCCTCTTGCGAGTGCAACTCGTATGTATTTGACTAGATATTTTTATAGGTTTCTTTATTGGATTTATAAGACATGTATTTGGTACTTAAATATTTATGTCTCAGTTAAACACAGAATAATTTGTTATTATTTATGGATATCATTTTAGTTCTCTGTTCAGTTATTTACAAGATTTCCGCTATTGTGTATTTACTCTGATTATGATGGTGAGTGTATGAAGGTTCGGGTAACGCGGGGATAGCCTATTTGAAATCCTGGTTGAACCGTTGGTTATTTAACGGTTCATCGCACCATTCTGAATAGTACATAATTGGGGTGTGACAACTTGGTATCAGAGCATCTCAGGCCTTGCCTACTGAACTATCATACATTCACAGCAATAGTGAACTGAGATAGGATAAAATAAAAACAGTAATATTAACACATTATAAGCACAAGTGATGTTGAGACCAAATTTAAAAAGAGAATAATACATCTAATAAAAGGAGAAACAAGTTGACATACAATGAGAGCGAAACAAAGTGTAAATATATATCTAAAAGCGAGTACAGTCCACAACCCGGCAGGTTACTCAAGTACAAGAAAAACAAAAAGTACAATCGGGAAGCGGGAGGCGAAGGAGGAGGTGGAGCCTCACGATCTCTCGTCGTAGTCCTCGGCATAGACTCTAGTCAACCGGGCGATCCGAGTCCGGGTCGTCCGGAGACTAGGCGTGAGATCGGCTACTCTCCCGTCGGTCGCGCGCCGGGATCTCCATGAGCTCACCTATCCGCGCGTCGGATGTGTCTTGGCAGCCAACAACTCATCCACTCTCATGCGCTGAGCATCTAGCAACTCCTCCAACCTCAGGTCCGATCTGCGCTGAGTCTCTCTGATCTCACGCAACATCTCCATCATATCAGAAGACGGATGCGAAGGACCAGCCTCATGAGAAGGACCAGTCTCAGGTCGTCGACGGGATCCACCTGAGCTCTAGCAGCAGCAGCAGCAGCCGCAGCTCAACCACAGCCAAAGCCAAATTCTGAAGCCCCGAAGTGCTATAACTGCAACCAACCAGGGCATATGGCAAGAGAATGCCCAAAACCCAAGAAGCAGTTACATCAAGGACGGGTATATGTTGTTACATCAGAGGATGCTGCCGCATCGCCCGATGTGGTCACAGGTATGATCGAAACTTTTAAGGTTATAATTACATTGATTGAGCATGTAGACTAAGTAAAAACGAATCACAGGTATCGTACCTATCAATGGCATACCCGCCAGAGTACTCTTTGATTCAGGAGCTACTCATTCATTTATATCTGTGTCGTTTGGAAAGAAGACCAATTTACCCATCAAAATATTAGACTACAAATTACTTGTACGGTCACCGATGGGATTAGAAGTGGAATTAGAGAAAGGTTATGGGCCATGTCCAGTTCTCATTGGTGAGAAAACCTTAGATGCAACTTTAATACAACTTGAGATGGCAGACTTTGACGTCATCTTGGGAATGGACTGGTTAGCTCGGCATTCAGCAAACCTATTATGCGCCGAAAAGAAGCTAACGTTCAAAGACAAAGAAGGAGCAGAATTCAGTTTCTCGGGAACCAAACTTCCCAGGAGACGCAAGCTCATACTCTCAGCATTAAAGGCTAAGAAGTGCCTTGAAAAGGGAGCCATCGGATATCTAGTATCAGTGGTCGACCTAACCAAGGACGCGCCACGAATGGAAGATATTGATGTCATGCGGGATTACCCAGATGTATTTTCGGAGGAACTACTCGGATTATCACCCGATCGAGCCACGGAGTTTGTAATAGACCTTCTACCCGGAGCCGCACCAATATCAAAAGCACCTTATAGAATGGCTCCTACTAAACTGAAGGAATTAAAAGTGCAATTACAAGAACTGCTGGATAAGGGTTATATTAGGCCCAGTATATCTCCATGGGGAGCACCGGTGTTGTTCGTAAAGAAGAAGGATGGTTGCGTTCGATTATGTATCGACTATCGAGAGTTGAATAAACTGACCATCAAGAATCGATATCCACTACCTAGGATCGATGACTTGTTCGATCAATTACAGGGAGCAAAAGTATTTTCAAAGATCGATCTTGTGAGGACAATGGATTTTCATATGTGATCCTCCACGAAATCAAAATTAGGCTCTCGCCTTGGTTACTTTTATCCATCCACGCCAATATGGAGTCGCCACCTAGATAAGGTCTAGGACTTATAAATGGTCTCTCACTTGGAGAGACACTATGACTCATGCTCAATGGATTGGCTTCTAGTCTTACCAAAGAAGGGTAAGTGTCAAGTTACGAGTTGGGAAGGTGTTAGGCACCCAACTCGCCCGGTCAATGGACCGGTCTCCTTCTGTCCTATCCTTTCCTGCATTCTTAAAACTTATGTATGTTCAGGTCGTTCAATTTAGTCTAACTAGGCAAATGGGGAACCCTAGACCAAGTTTCTAAGTTGTTCTAACTTAGGGTGCCGCCACATAGATTTGAAAAATAAAATACAAGTCAAAAGACAATAAATGGATCAATGAACAAATGAATGGATAAAAAAAATGAAATAATCATGAATAAACAAATAATGAATTAAAAGAATGAATAACATAGAAAATACAACAGATAATGGATGACCGAGCTCGAGATCAAGCCGCCTACGTATCCCTGTGCGGCGGGAATCAGGCCAAACGTAGTTCGTGCGTGGTTGTAGTTGTGGTTGTGTGTGAGGTGCTCCCTTGACAAAGGAAGCACGTGTGACCGTGCGCGAAGGGTAAACTACTCAGAGTTCTACACTTCTCGCTGCCTACGTATCTCTTTAGAGAATCAGGTCAAACGTAGTTCCCATCAGTTAACGGGCTGTTGGACCCCACATAGCATTACTCAAGAGGTGCTCGGACCTCAGAGGTACTCGGACCTCAGCTCCCTACACTCGGCAAGGCATCGCTCAAGAAGTACTCGGACCTCGACTCCTCGCACTCGGCAAGGCATCACTCAAGAGGTACTCGGACCTCGACTCCTTGCACTCGGCAAGGCAAACTCAAGAGGTACTCGGACCTTAACTCCCCGCACTCGGCAAGGCAACACTCAAGATTTTAAAAATGATCCGTCCGCACACCAATTCCCAAACATGGGAAATGATTGGCCTAAGGCCAAAGACAAAACTAGGTAAAAGCTAGGTTGGAGATCAACATGATCCCAACCGTCGCCTGAAAATATGCAAACATGACACCTTTTTTTTTGTATTTTTTCTTTTCTCTCCTTTATTGATATTTTTCTTTGAGAGGGGGAAAAACAATTATGTAACGAACCCTAATGGTTGAGCGGGCCCATGGCCTAGTCAGGGCCCACACCAGTCAACATGGGATTTGGGAATCCCAACAAAGATAGACTTATTGGAGTCATCCTAAAAAAACTCACAACGTTGGGGAAGGGGATCCCTAAACTATGACACCCATGAAGTGGGCGGATGCATCACTTGAGGGTAGGGCATATGCATCAACTACGCATAAGAATCAATTCAATCCAAGCATATAAAATTGGGATCAAACCCATGCATGAGACAACATGTATAAGTAGGCATGTAAATCACATGAGACAACAATAGATGACAAAAAAAATCATGTAGGACAGTGCGATGGCGCTTAAGGAATAAAGAAACCATGTGTAGCAGCTGTTTAAAGAAAAAAAGCCAACATGGGATGGGAACTGATCTACTTGGAAAATGATGAAACTCAGCATATGTAGACCAAACAAGACTGACAAGTCAAAGTAAAATAACAGGTTTCAGCAAGACCAAGCAAAATTATAAAAAGAATTGCAAAAAGTAGTAAAAAAGAACAAATGGTTAGCCATAAACTGTACTAAGCTGAACACAAATCAGCAAGTCATATAAGTTGCAGGAAACATGAGAGAAAGAAATTTAGGCATGAGTAGGTGCCGAGCTCAACATGATTAAACCAAATCTACAAGATGCCAGATCAAAACCCAATTTAATTAAATCAAAAATCTCGGGACTGAAACAAGCATTTACCCATATATAGCTAATGATAAAGGCACATGGGCAGCAATCAAAAAATGATTTATATGCACCGTAGATTATGGATAAAGAGACAAATAACTAGATATTGAAAAGAATCAGCATGGAGATGGAATCACACAATGATGAATCAACATAGCCGCTCAAAAAAATAATAAAAAAAATGGATGCGGAAACTGACGAACAACATAACATGGATTGATTCAACAAAATAAAGAGGGGTAGCAAATCACAGAAAAGTAATAAATTAAACCTCTATTGTGAACAAAATTCCCATTCAATCATTTAAAATTGAATCCCAGTTGAAAACCCAATAAAATCTGAACCTATCACTGAGAAACATGTAGAACAGTAAACTAAACCCCTGTATGACACTGCCTGTGGGCAGAATATGAGAATAAAAGAGAAAAATACAAGTTAAAATGAATTGAATTTTGGCAAGCAAACAAACACTATAAAATGCCCCTGTGAAGCTAAAAAGAACAATAATCAAACCTAACCGAACACCCTGCCTGTGGAAAACAATTTTCAGTAGGAAAGAAGAAAATAACACAAAAATCTAATCCTTCAATACCGAGTCCAACTGAGAATAGAGGGATAAGACCATCGTTTAATCCTAAGGAAAACATGGCCGAAACCAACATCCATTCAGAATAATAAACACTCTAGTTGAAGAAATCAGCAGCATGTTCGGGAAGAAATATATCTTAGCATACCATGAACAGCAACATATCCCGGCAAGGAGAAGGTATATTCAAAAAGAAAAAATGAAAACATAAATGTCAAACGAATTGGACTCACCTGAGTAGCCTAATAGAAATTACAATCGAACTGTACCGAAGCTGGCTTGGTAGCTCAAGAATCGTCGGCCAGGTCGGAGAAGAAAAAAAACCACAAGTGTGTGATTTCTTCTTCTGCTTAATTGGCTCTTTGTTCAACTTCTTCTCTCTTTTCCTCGGCCTCGCAGCTGGTAAAACAACAGGCTCAGAAGCATCAACCCCTGGTTCCTTTAATCTCTCTCAAAACAACAGGCTCAGAAGCATCAACCCCTGGTTCCTTTAATCTCTCTCTCACACACCATTTTCTCTCACTGCTCAGTCCTCTCTTTCTCTCTCGGATTCATTTTTCTCTCCCAGCCACGACCGACCCTCTCTCATTTTTTTCCTAATTCTTCTTCAGGCTTTCCTCCCTTTCCTCTGGTTTTTTTCTCCTCTCTGTCTCTCACCGCCGATCTCTCTTCACCTCTGCAACAGCAACCGAAATCACCTTCTCTTCTTCTTGCGGTTCTCTATTTGTGGCTTCTTTTTTTGTTCTGCTACTGCCGCCATTTCTTCCTCCTTATTTCTCTCACTCTTTTCTCTTCTCTTCTAGCCGAAATCCATTCTCCCCCCTTTTTCCCTACTTCTTCTCGACTTTTGTTCTTTTTTCTTTTCTGGTTTTCACGCCCCAAATGGCTGCCGCCTCCTTCTTTCTTCTTGTCTAGTTTTTTCTTTTCTTTTCCTAACCCTTAATCCAAGGGCCAGGATTCTTCTCACTTAATTTCCTTTTAACCCAACATATGTGATAGAAAAAAGATTTCTACACCATTGATCCTAAGCCCAAACCCAAGCCCATTAACCTATACCTTATTAACACCTAATTTAAACCCACAGCCCAAACCCATTGACTCAAATAACTAAAAGAAATTTAAAAAAAAAACTCTATCATAAGGCCCAATAACAACAAATGCCTAAAACAAAACAACAAAAAGAAAACAAAACTAAAACCCAACTAACACCTAAACTAAACCCATTTAAATAACAAAATTAAAACCCACTACCACAAAACTAAAGTTATAGGCCCAAGCCCGATTCTCTTAACAATTTTTCCCATTTTTTTCATTTCATAATAACCTAAAATGGTAGAGACATTCTAACATGACCAAAAGATGACAAAAATACCCTTGATGAGAAATAGGCCAAAATGGGGGTCTTACAGAATGCCCCTCTTCGGTCGAAATTCAAAGTGAATGAGGGCGAAGAAAAGAGAAGACCGCATTTTGGTCCATGAAAATTGCACAAAACGAAAAAAGGGGGAAACAGAACATTCTGACTAGATGTTCCGTCAAGGAATCAGCATACCTGACTAGGCGCTGACGAAGAAAAATGAATCTAATCGAAGCACTTGACTAAGTGTTCCGACGAAAAAAAAGCAAAGCGGAGTGCTTGACTAAGCATTCCGATGAGAAACAGAACATTCTGACTAGATGTTCTGTCAAGAAATCAGCAAACCTGACTAGGTGCTGACGAGGAAAAATGAATCTAATCGGAACACTTGACTAAACATTCCGACGAAGAAAGAAGCAAAAATGGAGTGCTTGGCTAAGCATTCCGATGAGAAAGAGAACATTCTGACTAGATGTTCCGTCAAGGAATCAGCATACCTGACTAGGCACTGACGAGGAAAAATGAATCTAATCGAAGCACTTGACTAGTGTTCCGACGAAAAAAAGCAAAGTGGAGTGCTTGACTAAGCATTCCGATGAGAAACAGAACATTCTGACTAGATGTTCCGTCAAGGAATCAGCATACCTGACTAGGTACTGACGAGAAAAAATGAATCTAATCGGAACACTTGACTAAACGTTCCGACGAAGAAAGAAGCAAAATGGAGTGCTTGGCTAAGCATTCCGATGAGAAACAGAAAATTCGGACTAGATGTTCCGTCAAGGAATCAGCATACCTGACTAGGCGCTGACGAGGAAAAATGAATCTAATCGAAGCACTTGACTAAGTGTTCCGACGAAAAAAGCAAAGTGGAGTGCTCGACTAAGCATTCCGATGAGAAACAGAACATTCTGACTAGATGTTCTGTCAAGGAATCAGCATACCTGACTAGGCGCTGACGAGGAAAAATGAATCTAATCGAAGCACTTGACTAAGTGTTCCGACGAAAAAAGCAAAGTGGAGTGCTTGACTAAGCATTCCGATGAGAAACAGAACATTCTGACTAGATGTTCCGTCAAGGAATCAGCATACCTGACTAGGCGCTGACGAGAGAAAGATCATATTAGAGCGCTTGACTAAGCGTTCTAAAAGGAATCAAAACATCTGACTAGACATTTTGACAAGCTCGAATCACCCGCCAAGGTGTTCGAGAAGAACGACCAGATCACCCGCCAAGGTGTCTGACGACGACAACTAATCAAAACACCCGCCAAGGCGTCTGACGAACACAATCGGATCACTTGACTAAGTACTCCGACGGTAAAAAGAAATCAGAATCACCTACCAAGGTGTCTGACAACACAAAGACAAACACAATCGAAACACTTGACTAAGTGTTCCGACGGCAAATAAAGATCAGAATCACCCCTCAAGGTATCTGACAAACACAATCGGAGCACTTGACTAAGTGTCCCAATGGCAAATAAAGATCAGAATCACCCCTCAGGGTATCTGACAAACGCAATCGGAGCACTTGACTAAGTGTCCCGATGGTAAAAAGAAAATCAGAATTACCCCTCAGGGTATCTGACAAACACATCAACAAACACAATCGGTACACTCGACTAAGTGCACCGACGGTAAACAGAAATGGAATCACCTACCAAGGTGCCCCAAGGAATGGATGTTCATAGACCACAAAAATTCAGATTATCAACTCAAGTTAGGGCGTGCGCTCATGACAGCACAAACACAAAGATTCAAGGCACCTCAAGACTTAAAAATCTGATATTGATGAACTTTAAAATCACTGTTAATAAGTCAAGAACTTAGTAAAAATGATCCTCTAAAAAATAAACCCTCCGCAGACGGTATTGATAAAATAGTTACATTTCTTTCAACATTTAGGTTCCCAAAACCCATGATAGAATAGCCAAATATGGATGGGTCCATGATAGATCTAACTAAGGGCCCGAGCTGCTGGCAATCTCTTCAGTAGACGCTGTTGCAGTCATTAGGGTTGGGGTTGGGTGATCCTGATAATGCCACGCATCTGCAATGCTCCAAACAAAATCCTTGGTCAATTCCTTAGGAGGGGAGACATCTGTAATATCACCGACCACACTTGGCAACCTGTTCAATTGACGATACAACAAGGATGGTACATAGAAGGATGAGTGAGTCAGACCCATAATTTGTATACATGAGTTTCCTCGAGTTCTCAACACTGGACATGGGGTTGACATCCACTTGCTCCTCCATGTGATATCGTCGACCTTCAAGGCTCTCAATCGCTCAGGCCAGTTATGTTCCTTGTAAAAATCTGAATTCTTGGCTCTTTTCATATAATGGACGGGCCGAAATACCGAAACCTCTAAAGGCGCAAACAGACTTAGCTTCTCAGTCAACCAGATGTGTAATAGATAAGGGGAGCCGTTGAGAGTATCCGTATGAAGACGACCTCCCTTCTTGGCCCAGCTGTCTAAACCCTTTAATGTCTCGGCCAGGATTGTTGGTATGATATCAAAACCCTGCTGGAGATGCTTAATGACATCAATGATGATTGGAGAGTACAGGCGCTCATGCGTATTCAACAAGTACCTTGCGATCATATAGAAACAAAAAGCCTTCCTTCGATACTCACGACCCAAACGCGAGCAAGTTTGTTGGTGGGCATACTTGGTGACCATGGCTGAGACATCGATTTTGCCAAGTTTGATGATTGGTAGAGCCTCCTTCTTGGTCCAACCAAAATATTCCCGGATCTCATGGTCGTAAGTCTCTCGCAATGGAGGGCAAAAGATCTCTTCTCACGCAGGAAAGATAAGACATCCACGAAACTCTTCGTATGTAGGGCATATCTCTATGTTCCCAAATCTGAACACATGCATTGTAGGATCCCAAAACCTGGAAGCTGTCCCCAAAAGATCATGACAGATTTTAACATGTCGAAGTTGGTAAAGGGCTTCTAAATCAAGATTGGCCAGAGCTCCTTTGTCATTCTGGGACATATCACGAGCCCACTCTTGCAATTGCTTATCCATTTCTGCACAAGTTAACAAATGATTAGCGTTCGACCAAACCGAAAGCAAACTTAAAGAGACACAACCTCCACATTACGTGTCACACTCCAATTTTGGTCTAACCAGAATGGTGTGATGAACTGCTAACAAACCAACGGTTCAACCAGGATCTCAAATAGGCTATCCCCGCGTTATCCAAACTTACACGCATCCACAATCATAATCAGAGTAAATACACAATAGCAGAAATCTTATAAATAAATGAACTGAGAACTAAAATGATATTTATAATTTAATAGAAAATTATTCTGTATCAACCGGGACATAAGTAAATATCAATACAAGTCTTTAATAAATCCAAATAAAGAAACCTATAAAAATATCTAATCAAATACACACGAGTTGCACTCGCAAGAGGAGTCGTGTGTATCGTCTTCAGCTCCAACTTCCATAGTTGCCACATTTCCATACGCTGACGCGTTCATATAATCTTCAGCTGTATAACCTGCATCATCAACTAAAATATTCGACGTCGAGGGGTGAGCACACAACACGGCTCAGTGCGTAGCCAAAACAATGCAACATTACATATGTATGCAAAAAGTCAATTTATATCTTTGGTTTTGGTTTATAGTTTGCAATGTGCAATAGAAAGGTTGGGTGGTCAAAGGTTAACGTTTATTGACACCGCCTCTATACATAGGGTGTGGAAGCCCGCCCGAAGGTTAACGTTTATCGTCGTCCCCATCCACCCTACCATAACATTATACAACAAAGGTTAACGTTTATTGCTATATAATGCTATACCAACACGTAAGCCCCTGTTAGCGAGGGCTTGCAAACTGGGCTCGCTGCTAACCAATCCTAATGCCAAACAGTGTATCCAAGGCCTCACCCCAAAGATCCCTCGGAACATCCATAGAGATAGAGCTAAGGCCCCCGGTAGAGTCGAGACTACAAGGACCGAGACCACCTCCCCTGATACTCTACGACATAATAGTTCTGCTAAGGTAATGGCGATACGACGATGCCAATGCACAAGACTTGAGTTAGAGATAGAGCTAAAGTGCTGAGACCCGCCAAAGGTTAACGTTTATTGACGTTCTCATCACACCTCCCCTGATACTCGCTCGCATCAAGCACATCAACCACACACATACAAGCACATGCATATTCCTATCATCATCATCATCATCATCATGTTATAAACAATAAAGTAAATATGCATGAACAAGTAATAGAAATATGGGATGGCATGCTGTATGCACATTACAAACATATTCGCATAGAATCAAGCATGGCATAGGACTCAAGAAATAGAAAACAGTTTATTATTAACCAATTTAGTTTGGGGTTAAGGTTCCTCACCTTAGCTTGCTAAAAGATACTTTTCCAAGCTTTAGAATCACCGTTATAACGTAATTATATTGCTAGTAAACCTAACCAAGTCGATAGAATTTAATTAGAATTAATTCGGAATTTAAAACCATTCTGTCAACTGAGGGTCGATGCTAGGGTCGATGCTAGGGTCGATGGGTCTATCGACCCTCCCTCCATTCTGAACTTCCCGAATGCTGAGGGTCGATGGTCAGAAACACCTAGGGTCGAATGGTCTATTGACCCTCGGTGCGACCTTTGGTGCACTCTGGTCCAATTTCTAAATTTTAAATCCATTCTTCGTGTTTGGGTCCTATGGCTTACTTCCTACATTCATTCAACAGTCATTCCATGGTCTAGAACCATGTATAGTCTATCTAGATAGTTTTCGTGCATCCTCCTACGGTTTTCCATGAAAACCTAACCAATGATGGATGGTTTGGGTTTCTCCGAAATCCTACACTCAACCATATCTAACCTAAGGTCTGTAGAAACTCATGGAATTAGTATCCATACCTGAGAAGATTACTTTTCTCTGCAAATTCTCCTCCTTTTTGCTAAGCCTTCTTCATAGCCTCCTTTCTTCCTTTTTTCCTTCTTCTCTCTTTCTCTCAATTCAATTAGGGTTGTGAAAGGAGTGAATGTGGCTTAGGGACGTCCTTTAAATAGACTAGGAATGTCCTATAATAGTCCCATTGAGATTTGGAAAGAATCCCAACCGAAAATTAGGAAATTTCCTAATTTCAGTTTCGTCAGAAACCGAGGGTCGATGGGAGGGTCGATGATCCCGTCGACCCTAGGGTCTTAAGCTGTCCGACCCTCCCTTCAAAACTGAGGGTCTGACTTTCTGTTTTGGGAGGTCTGACCCTGCTTAGCTGGGTGTGCGACCCTCCCCTAAAATTAAGTGTTTTTGGGTCGATTTTATACCTGGGATCTCGATCTCCTTCATGCCCTTGGTCCATTTGACTCGACCATGATGGGTAAACATGGTTCAAGGTGGTAAGACCGGGTTAGTTTGACACGGGTCTTACATTACGGTTAGGGAATACTAATGGGTCATGTCGACCATACTGAGGGCATCCAAAAAAAATCCATGTATACCTCCACAAGCTGCACAAGGTATGTCGAAACGGACATGACTCTGTCTAGGCCTAAACCAACTAGATTCGTAAACAAGCATGATGCTGGAGGTCCAAGTGGACTGATAAGAAACTGCCCATATGGGTCCACCATTGGGGAGAATAGGGGCTTATCATGTAGAATGGTGGATTCACTGAGGAATCACCATTTATGGCTTAAAACAAGGGCTATTGAAATCTTTGGACGTCACCAAAGTGATGAGTGACAGATAGAGATTTCAGCCAGATTATAAACCCAATACTCACATAAAAGAGTGACATGTTCACAAGAAGCAACATTACAAAAGCCAATAAATGATGTGAAATGAAGGGCTTTATGATGGAGACTCTTGGAAAACCGTCAGATTAATGGACGGGAGAAAGAGTCTATGCCAAAAAAAGAAGTCATCTTCCAACAATGATCGAGTGATGAATCCAACCTTCAGTGAAAGGGGTAAGCCTAAATGGATGTTAAGGCTAACCATGCTATAAGGCTCCAAAATGATCTCTCATCAAACCAACCAACATTTTTTTTTTTTTTTTTTTTTTTTTTTTTTTTTTTTTTTTTTTTTTTTTTTTTTTTTTTTTTTTTTTTTTTTTTTAATGTGGAGGTTATACAAAGTACTTTTTCACCTGGTCAAGGTTGGTCAGATATTGTAACTCATTTCCATCTGTATCTGTGAGACGAACAGCCTTCCCTGGCAAGATCTCCTTTACTACAAAAGGTTCACTCCAATTAAGACGGAACTTGCCCCTGGGGTCATGTACTGGAGCTCTCTGCTCTTTGAGCACCAAATCTCCGATTGCCAAATGGCGAAGACGAACTTTCTTATTAAAAGTTGTAGCAATTCTCAGTTAATATTTCTTCATATTATCTACAGCTTTGATTTGCCTTTCATCTATTAGGTTCAACTCTTCATATCTAGTCCGAAGCCATTCAGTTTCTGGGACTTGACATTCCATTAAGACCCTCAAGGATGGTACCTCTATCTCAATTGGAAGCACGGCCTCCATGCCATACACCAATGAATAAGGCGTTGCCCCAGTTGATGTCCTAATTGAGGTCCGATAAGCCCACAAAGCAAAAGGCAACTTGTCAGCCCAATCGACAGTTGTCTCTGCCATTTTCTGAAGGATGGTCTTCATATTTTTGTTTGCTGCCTCAATGGCCCCATTTGTTTGTGGACGATAGGGAGAAGACCTATGCCTCACAATGTGAAGCCTATCACACAACTCTTGCACTTTACCCCGAAAATGTTGCCCCTGATCGGAAATCAATGCATGAGGCGTCCCATGTCGGCATATGATGTGTTCTTGCAGAAATTTGGCAACCTTGGCTGCCGTGAGCTTGGCGTAAGATTGAGCTTCAACCCATTTGGTGAAGTAATCTATAGCCACTAAGATAAACTCATGCCCATTTGATGCTTTTGGGGAGATCTTGCCTACTACATCAATGCCCCAAGTAGAGAAAGGCCAAGGAGAGCTGAGTGTGTGCAACTCAAATGGAGGGACATGTATCAAATTGGCATGAATCTGGCACTTATGGCATTTCTTTACAAATTCCACGCAGTCTACCTCCATTGTGTTCCAATAGTAACCTAGGCGAAGGATTTTTTTGGCAAGCATCCGAGCATTCATGTGGGGCCCACAAATCCCTTCATGGATCTGCTCTATGATATTCTGCGCTTGCTCTTCGTCCACACAGACCAGCTGCACACCATCATACGACCTCTTGTATAAGATGTTTTCATGCAAAATAAACTGAGTGGCATACTGCCTAAGGAATTTCTTCTCCCTTGAAGAAGCTTCTGGAGGATACTTCCTTTCTCTGATAAAATCCACTATTGGCGCAAACCAAGGTCTCCCATCTATCGTTAAGGCATTCACCTCCTCCAAGTACGCTTGTTGCGTTCTTCGCTCTATCACCAAGGGTTGCATTCTCTCATCACCTTCAAAATTGATCATTGCAGCCAAAGTTGCCAGTGCATCAGCATATCTATTATAATCCCTTGGAGAAAACTCAAAGCTAATTTCTGAGAATTATTGTGCCAAGCTCACAGCATACTGCCGGTACGGTTTCAATTTCTCATCCATTGACTTCCATTCTTTGCTAATTTGATAGATCACCACTGAAGAATCTCCATATACTTTCATCTTCTGAATTCCAATGGCCAAAGCTGCCCTTAATCCTATGATGCAAGCTTCATATTCAGCCATATTATTGGTGCATTCAAAGTCTAGCCAGAATGAAATGGGCACGAACATCCCGTCAGGACTAATGAACATCACCCAGGGGTCCACCTCTCCTTCTTGGGCTTGAACAAATGCCACCTCTTCGTCTGGGAATACATCTTCCAGATTTTTCAAATCATCCACCGGGTGGGTAGACAAATGCTCAGCGATGACACTTCCTTTGATAGCCTTCTGGGTGGCATAGATGATCTCAAATTCAAACAAAAGTAGTAACCATCTTGCTAGCCTTCCCGTCAATGCTGGCTTCTCAAATAAATACTTTATGGGATCCATCCGTGAAATTAGGATGATCTGATAAGAGAGCATATAATGCCTCAACCTCTTAGTAACCCAAATTAAAGCAGCACAAGTTTTCTCCAAAGGTGTATAGTTTGCTTCATAGCCTGTGAACTTTTTACTCAAATAATATATCACCCACTCTGTCCGACCATCTGAATCGTGCTGTGCAATCATTGATCCCATAGAGTTTTCCAGAACCGATAAATAAAGTAACAGTGGTCTCCCTGGTTCTGGAGGCACCAAAATTGGTGGATTCGCCAAGCATGCCTTGATTCTGTCGAAGGCTAACTGGCATTGTGGATTCCAAGTTTTGGGCTAATCTTTCCTCAACAATTTGAATATTGGTTCACATGTGGCCGTCAAATGTGCAATGAATCGACTGATGTATTGGATTCTTCCCAGAGATCCTATAATCTCCTTCTCAGTTTTCGGTGGAGGCATTTCTGTAATGGCCTTAATTTTAGATGGGTCGATCTCTATCCCCCTTTGACTGACCATGAACCCTAGCATTTTTCCAGCAGTAACCCCAAATGCACACTTTTGTGGGTTCAACCTCAGGTTGTACTGCTTGATTCTTTAAAAAAAAAACCCTCAAGGCTTGGAAATGATTCTCTCTACTGATCGATTTCACTATCATATCATCAACATAAACTACAACCTTTTTATGAATCAGGTCATGGAGGACCGTGGTGGCCATCCTTTGGTATGTGGCACCGGCATTCTTTAAACCGAAAGGCATCACCGTATAACAGTAGGTTCCCCAATCGGTTATGAAAGAAGTTTTCTCCTTATCCTCAAGCGCCATTTTAATTTGATTATACCCTGAGAAGCCATCCATAAAAGATAGAAGGGCATGTCTGGCAGTATTGTCCACTAATATATCAATCTTAGGCAAGGGAAAATCATCCTTAGGGCTTGCCTTATTCAGACCTCTGTAATCCACACATACACGAAGCCTACCATCCTTTTTCGGTACAATGACCACATTGGCTAACCATTCAGGGTAATTGCAAACCTCAAGAAATCCTACATTCAGCTGTTTCTCTATATCTTCTTTAACTTTCAATGTCCACTCGGCCCGAGGCGTCTCAACTTCGTTTGGTAGGCTTCACACCGGGGAAAGTGGAATTCTATGTTGTACCACTTCGGGGTCAATACCCGGCATGTCATCGTATGACCAAGCGAAAAACTTCCCGGAATTCTTTCAATAGAAACGGACAACCGGGCAGTCTCGTGATCATTTAGAGTTATGCCAACTTTTATTTCACGAGGCTGTTCGGTTGTCCCCAAATTGATCATCTTAAAGTCTTCACGCACGTGTTGGGCCCTTTGTTCCTTTAAAGCTTTAAGAGATTGCAAAAATTCAGGTGAGGGTTCATCACAAAGATCATTATCAGAATCAGAATTAGTAAGGGAAAGGGAAGTGGAAGAAGCAATATACTCGGAAGAAGTCATTTCATTAATACCATCCGAAAGAAGTACAGC
This sequence comes from Protea cynaroides, assembly GCA_028583415.1. Taxonomy (NCBI): domain Eukaryota; kingdom Viridiplantae; phylum Streptophyta; class Magnoliopsida; order Proteales; family Proteaceae; genus Protea; species Protea cynaroides. Next base: position 86,102,879 of record CM053274.1, read on the forward strand.
GAGATGAGGTCTTATCCGGGACAACAGACTCAAAATCAATGACGACTCTGACTTTCTGCTGCGGACCCCTACGCACTCAGGCCCGGACATGGCTAAACCATCAACTTCCCGGCGCAGCGAGTTAGGACACATAAACTTATCCGGATAACTCCAGGTTAGGGAGGACTCCAATAGTAGGGGTAATGAATTGTTGTGGGGTTGGAACTCCATTCAGGTTGCCGGGTGAGGGTCATCACGCTGTCCCGAAAAAGGCTCCTGAGGTTTGCAATTTCTTCTTCGGACACTGGCTCTTTCATCCGACCTTTCTTCCAAGCACTCTCAATTTCGCCCGTCCAAGTGTACAAACAAAGAAAATTTCAAACCCCGGGAGACGCTTCGAGTAATCTCATCAAACCATGGCCCTGGAAATCCACAAAAGGGGAAGTCTTCTCCTTCCTTGACGAAATATCCATTGAGGGTCCGAAAGTATGAAACTGGTTCTCGATCAATGCTGCCCCACTGCAAATAATCACAGGCCATAACCGAATCCAACCGTTGATTGTTCCCGCCCATATGTTATCACTTCGAAACCGCACTCTCTTCACTTCTTGACCGCCCTTCCCGTTGGGTGACATTGCTGCTTTATAGAACTGGTCACTATTCTTGTATTTCTTCTTTCTCGCCCAGATGAAAGCGCTCTCTGCCTTTCACTTTTTCTGTTTGATGAGCTTCAGATCGTCTTCATTTGGAATATATCCCACACCAAACCTATGCTCATTGATAGTAGCAGATAATGCATTGACAACCCCTTGTTGGTTCCTGCCCAAACCCATTCCGGGAAAGTAAGACATCTTAAGGAATTGCTTGAAGAAAAATGGAAGCTTTACTGATGATTCTTGATCCATGGTAGCATTGATGGTACTGATTTGAAAGCCACTCAATCGAGCATCAAGGGTTGGACTGCTGCCGTCTCCAATTTCTGACTCAGTGGAAGCCAACATGTTGATAGCCCCTAGGTCAGCTGCCACTGTAACTGTTACACCTTTGTGCAAAAATTTGATCTTTTGATGTAGAGAGGAGACAAGTACTCCAGCTTCATGTATCCATGGCCTTCCCAACAAAGATATTGAACGAGGCGGGGATATCGACCACTTGGAATTCAATCTCAAAGACAGCTGGCCCAATAGTGACGCCAATAATAAGAACACCTAGGACATCTCGCCTAGTGTTATCATAAGCTTTTACACCATGCTTTGGAGGTGTCAAATCCGACTCCGAGAAACCCAAGTGTTTGAAAGTCTGAAGGGGAAAGATGTTCAGAGCAGATCCATTGTCAATCAAGACCAAAGGGATTGTGTTGTCCCGACAAGTAACTGTGATGTATAAGGCTTTGTTGTGACTTTTGCCCTCTGGTGGTAGGTCCAGATCCCCAAATGTTAGCAAGTTCACCGCCTGAGACCCGGTAATCAAAGAGACCAGATGGCCAGGGTCAGTAGTGATTGGGACTTGGATGCTAGCCAATGATTTCAGAACGGCTTCCCTGTGAACTGGCGATGCCATCAATAAACCCCAAATGGAAATATTGGCCTGGGTCTTTTGCAACTGTTTCAAGACTACATTCTCAGGCTCTGGTTGCTTGCCACCCTGTCCTTGTTCTTTCTGCCTTGCTTGTTGTGCCAAATTTTCCGCTCTCAGTGTTGTTGGTGTATATGACTTGCCAGATCTAGTTTCTGACACTGACTCCTCCCTCCCAGGGATGTAGATTTCAAATTCTTCTTCATTCACACCTACTTGTGCAATATCTTGTTCTTCGTCAGACATGTAAATGATTATGGGCTTTTTTTTTCTACTCTCATTACATTCTCCCTTGGAAATTGTGGGGCATAGCTTTCATGATCATATATCCCTGCACCTGCTATTGCTTCCTCTGAATATCCTGGGACAAAAATCTCATATTCATCTTCTGCAACAGCCACCTCACTTCCTGAATATTGAGGGATCAAAGCTTCGTACTCATCTTCATATTCTTCCTCCCTTGTCATAGCTATCTCATCTTCTGAAAGACCGGGAACGAAGATCTCATATTCCTCTTCTCCTGCAACTGCCACTCCTTCCTCTGTTTGCTACGACATGAAAGTTTCATATTCATTCTCATACTCTTCATCTGATCCGATCATGTTGACATAACAGTCGCTCTCCTGATCAAAGCTTTGTGGTCGTCCTCTGGGCGGATGATCTTGACCATTCAGTGGGCTAATGAGGCTTGTTGGATTAAAGTGACTTTCATCAATTTCAATGGCCCCGATTGTATGCTGAGGTAATGGGTTGGTTGTCACAGAGGGGCGCTTTGCCCTGACCTCAAATTTCCCGTCGTCGAGTAGGTCTTGGATGGCATGCCTCAGGCGAGGGTAGTTTTCAACATCATGTCCAGCCTGATTATGGTATTTACAGAAGAGTGTTGGATTAAACCATCTCGGCTTGTTTTCCAGCAAGGGTTTTGCTTCAAGAGGTGCCAACAATCCCACCTTGCACAAATTCTCAAAAGTCGCCTTCCTCGACATACCAAGGTCAGTGAATTGTCTTGGTTGTTTCTGAGGGTATGGTGGGGCAAAATTTTCTTGTCTTGTGATCACAATCGGGGCTTGGGTAGCTACTGCAACAACACCCTTAGAAATAGGGGTAGGATTGGGATTGAACGGTCTTGGGGAATAAGGCTTCCTGCTGCTACTACCGCCAGCTTCGAATGTACTCTTCTCTTTCTTGTTAGGGAGCTCTTCCCCATGAGCAATAATGTCTTCCACCTGTTGTGCTGCAGCAATGAGAACCTCAAAGGTAAGGATGCCCTGGCCAAAAATATAATTCTTGTACCTCTTATGGAACCCCTTCATCATCATGGCCACCTGTTCTCTCTGGGGGACAGTCCCACATTTGTGCAGCCAATGCTCTGAACCTTGTAAGATAGGCAGTAAAACTCTCACCCGACATCTGAACCAAAGTTTTCAATTGCCTTCGAGTGGTCTCAATCTCGGTATTGTATGAATACTGCTCGATGAATGCATTATGAATATCTGCCCATGACCGGATTTGGCTAGGCCTTAGGTTCATTAGCCAACGAAGGGCACTTCCTGTTAGGGAATGTTGGAAGGCTTGACCTAATTGCTCATCAGTAAAGTCCTTGCCCCCTTTTAACAATCCAGTAAATAACCTCAGGTGGGTTCGGGGATCCCCAGTCCCGTCAAACTTCTCATCTTGCCACTTAAACTTGTCCGGAAGTCGAGATTTTGGGAAGAAAAGGAGGCCCTCTATGTCTACCATCTGATTCTCAAATCCCTTCATACCTTTCAAAGATTGCTCCAGGAGCTCTATTTTGCTCCGAAGTTCCTGAGTCTCTGCATTGGTTTGTACTACTGCTGGAGGTGGACGTTGTGGGAATCTCCCTCCCCCATTATACGCACCGTGAGCTGGTGGAGGAACATATGGAGGATTGGGGGGAGGAGTCTGCATCCAGCTGCCCTGATCTGGCTGTTCAGTTGGTAAAGTTGGTGGCAGACGAGTCTGTATAAAATTAGTCAGATTGATCATCATATCTTCCATTCTGGCTATTCGAGCTTCCATGGCCTCTAAGGAATTCTGATTGTTGTCTGGATTCGTGGTCTTAGAACTTGTTGCTGCTCGGGAAGGTGTAGGATCTGATGGAGGATAGGCAACCCTAAAAAGTCTCCTAGAACAAGGGCTTCTAACCCAGGACAGTCCGGCTCTTGAAGATATGGTGACTTAGACAACTTGACTGTAACCGGAAAATCAATAAATTAGAAGAATGAGAAATTGGGTTGGGATTTGGAAGAGACAAACATGCCTATTTATAGGAGACTTGACCAAACAAAGTTAGTTCACTTGTAGTATGAGTCAAATCAAATATATTTTGGTCGGATTTTCTGAATCAAACGGCATTGTACCCTTGGATAATGGACAGCATGTATCTTTACCAAGTTATACTTTTGTCCCAGAATCCAAAGACACAAAACTGGTTCGACATAGAAAATTCGACAAAACTATGGACAGTTCTTCTATCACATAATCAATTCATGATAAATTACTTGGTTTGCTCTCGAGGTTGATACTCCGAACATAGAAGGTACGACATACGGGAGACGAAAATATACCGAATGATCAGCATAGTTTCGCATACCCACGTGTTGAGCCATCTATGAAAGTGTATCAACAAGGAGAACAAATCATGTTTCGTTTATCACGAATTGGGTGTGATAGATGACATAAGTCTATAGCATTATTCTTTCTTGTACCCCAAGATGATGTTAGTGTAGAGACCTAAGTGTAAGTTCTATGTCAAATGATGCATGATAGGTGGTTATAGGACCAGCAAGCTACCTTGACGGGATGCAAAATATACCTATCACTCGTATAAACGGAATGAGTCGCAGGTACGGGCATCATTTATATACCCGAAGGTACTAGATCAAGGTTGTGGTTTCGTCGGAGGGTTGCCCAAAATATTCATAATGGGTCCGTTCCAACTAACCACGAGGTTTGGTTGATCTCATCCTCACAAATGCAATGCAAGATGCAAAAATGAAAATTAACAAACAAGTATTTACAACTACCTAGCATCCAAGTATTTACAACAAACTAAAACAGTTATTTACAACATGTTATATACAAGAGTCTACAACAAGCTAAACCACAGGTATTTACAAGAAACCAAGATACAAGAATTTACATGTAAACAACATACGGGTATTTACAACATGCTATGAGTATTTATAGGAAACACGAAATGTAAACATTTAAGCTACAACACATATATTTACAAGAAATAAAATACAACAATTTACATCAAGTAAACCTACAAAATACATCGAATTAAAAATACAGAAGGGGAAGGAAAGGAATGGACAGAATTCGGAGTCTGACATGATTCCCCAGTGGAGTCGCCACTGTGAGGACAATGGATTTTCATATGTGATCCTCCACGAAATCAAAATTAGGCTCTCGCCTTGGTTACTTTTATCCATCCACGCCAATATGGAGTCGCCACCTAGATAAGGTCTAGGACCTATAAATGGTCTCTCACTTGGAGAGACACTATGACTCATGCTCAATGGATTGGCTTCTAGTCTTACCAGAGAAGGGTAAGTGTCAAGTTACGAGTTGGGAAGGTGTTAGGCACCCAACTCACCCGGTCAATGGACCGGTCTCCTTCTGTCCTATCCTTTCCTGCATTCTTAAAACTTATGTATGTTCAGGTCGTTCAATTTAGTCTAACTAGGCAAATGGGGAACCCTAGACCAAGTTTCTAAGTTGTTCTAACTTAGGGTGCCGCCACATAGATTTGAAAAATAAAATACAAGTCAAAAGACAATAAATGGATCAATGAACAAATGAATGGATAAAAAAAAATGAAATAGTCATGAATAAACAAATAATGAATTAAAAGAATGAATAACATAGAAAATACAACAGATAATGGATGACCGAGCTCGAGATCAAGCCGCATACGTATCCCTGTGCGGCGGGAATCAATCCAAACGTAGTTCGTGCGTGGTTGTGGTTGTGGTTGTGTGTGAGGTGCTCCCTTGACAAAGGAAGCACGTGTGACCATGCGCGAAGTGTGAACTACTCAGAGTTCTCCACTTCCTGCTGCCTACGTATATCTTTAGAGAATCAGGTCAAACGTAGTTCCCATCAGTTAACGGACTGTTGGACCCCACATAGCATTACTCAAGAAGTGCTCGGACCTCAATGGTACTCGGACCTCAGCTCCCTGCACTCGGCAAGGCATCACTCAAGAGGTACTCGGACCTCGACTCCTCGCACTCGACAAGGCATCACTCAAGAGGTACTCGGACCTCGAATCCTTGCACTCGGCAAGGCAAACTCAAGAGGTACTCGGACCTAGACTCCCCGCACTCGGCAAGGCAACACTCAAGATTTTGAAAATGATCGGTCCGCACACCGATTCCCAAACATGGGAAATGATTGACCTAAGGCCAAAGACAAAACTAGGTAAAAGCTAGGTTGGAGATCAACATGATCCCAACCGTCGCCTGAAAATATACAAACATGACACCTTTTTTTTTTTGTATTTTTTCTTTTCTCTCCTTTATTGATATTTTTCTTTGAGAGGGGGAAAAACAATTATGTGACGAACCCTAATGGTTGAGCGGGCCCATGGCCTAGGCAGGGCCCACACCAATCAACATGGGATTTGGGAATCCCAACAAAGATAGACTTATTGGAGTCATCCTAAAAAAACTCACAACGTTGGGGAAGGGGATCCCTAAACTATGACACCCATGAAGTGGGCGGATGCATCACTTGAGGGTAGGGCATATGCATCAACTACGCATAAGAATCAATTCAAACCAAGCATATAAAATTGGGATCAAACCCATGCATGAGACAACATGTATAAGTAGGCATGTAAATCACATGAGACAACAATAGATGACAAAAAAAATCATGTAGGACAGTGCGATGGCGCCTAAGGAATAAAGAAACCATGTGTAGCAGCTGTTTAAAGAAAAAAAGCCAACATGGGATGGGAACTGATCTACTTGGAAAATGATGAAACTCAGCATATGTAGACCAAACAAGACTGACAAGTCAAAGTAAAATAACAGGTTTCAGCAAGACCAAGCAAAATTATAAAAAGAATTGCAAAAAGTATTAAAAGAGAACAAATGGTTAGCCATAAACTGTACTAAGTTGAACACAAATCAGCAAGTCATATAAGTTGCAGGAAACATGAGAGAAAGAAATTTAGGCATGAGTAGGTGCCGAGCTCAACATGATTAAACCAAATCTACAAGATGCCAGATCAAAACCCAATTTAATTAAATCAAAAATCTCGGGATTGAAACAAGCATTTACCCATATATAGCTAATGATAAATGCACATGGGCAGCAATCAAAGAATGATTTATATGCACTGTAGATTATGGATAAAGAGACAAATAACTAGATATTGAAAAGAATCAGCATGGAGATGGAATCACACAATGATGAATCAGCATAGCAGCTCAAAAAAAATAATAAAAAAATGGATGCGGAAACTGACGAACAACATAACATGGATTGATTCAACAAAATAAAGAGGGGTAGCAAATCACATAAAAGTAATAAATTAAACCTCTATTGTGAACAAAATTCCCATTCAATCATTTAAAATTGAATCCCAGTTGAAAACCCAATAAAATCTGAACCTATCACTGAGAAACATGTAGAACAGTAAACTAAACCCCTGTATGACACTGCCTGTGGACAGAATATGAGAATAAAAGAGAAAAATCCAAGTTAAAATGAATTGAATTTTGGCAAGCAAACAAACACTATAAAATGCCACTGTGAAGCTAAAAAGAACAGTAATCAAACCTAACCGAACACCCTGCCTGTGGAAAACAATTTTCAGTAGGAAAGAAGAAAATAACACAAAAATCTAATCCTTCAATACCGAGACCAACTGAGAATAGAGGGATAAGACCATCGCTTAATCCTAAGGAAAACATGGCCGAAACCAACATCCATTCAGAATAATAAACACTCTAGTTGAAGAAATCAGCAGCATGTTCGGGAAGAAATATAACTTAGCATACCATGAACAGCAACATATCCCGGCAAGGAGAAGGTATATTCAAAAAGAAAAAATGAAAACATAAATGTCAAACGAATTGGACTCACCTGAGTAGCCTAATAGAAATTACAATCGAACTGTACCGAAGCTGGCTTGGTAGCTCAAGAATCATCGGCCAGGTCGGAGAAGAAAAAAAACCACAAGTGTGTGATTTCTTCTTCTGCTTAATTGGCTCTTTGTTCAACTTCTTCTCTCTTTTCCTCGGCCTCGCAGCTGGTAAAACAACAGGCTCAGAAGCATCAACCCCTGGTTCCTTTAATCTCTCTCTCACACACCATTTTCTCTCACTGCTCAGTCCTCTCTTTCTCTCTCGGATTCATTTTTCTCTCCCAGCCACGACCGACCCTCTCTAATTTTTTTCCTAATTCTTCTTCAGGCTTTCCTCCCTTTCCTCTGGTTTATTTCTCCTCTCTGTCTCTCACCGCCGATCTCTCTTCACCTCTGCAACAGCAACCGAAATCACCTTCTCTTCTTCTTGCGGTTCTTTATTTGTGGCTTCTTTTTCTGTTCTGCTACTGCCGCCATTTCTTCTTCCTTATTTCTCTCACTCTTTTCTCTTCTCTTCTAGCCAAAATCCATTCTCCCCCCTTTCCCCTACTTCTTCTCGACTTTTGTTCTTTTTTCTTTTCTGGTTTTCACGCCCCAAATGGCTGCCGCCTCCTTCTTTCTTCTTGTCTAGTTTTTTCTTTTCTTTTCGTAACCCTTAATCCAAGGGCCAAGATTCTTCTCACTTGATTTCCTTTTAACCCAACATATGTGATAGAAAAAAGATTTCTACACCATTGATCCTAAGCCCAAACCCAAGCCCATTAACCTATACCTTATTAACACCTAATTTAAACCCACAGTCCAAACCCATTGACTCAAATAACTAAAAGAAATTTAAAGAAAAAACTCTATCATAAGGCCCAATAACAACAAATGCCTAAAACAAAACAACAAAAAGAAAACAAAACTAAAACCCAATTAACACCTAAACTAAACCCATTTAAATAACAAAATTAAAACCCACTACCACAAAACTAAAGTTATAGGCCCAAGCCCGATTCTCTTAACAATTTTTCCCGTTTTTTTCATTTCATAATAACCTAAAATGGTAGAGACATTTTGACATGACCAAAAGATGACAAAAATACCCTTGATGAGAATTAGGCCAAAATGGGGGTCTTACAGATCTTCGATCAGACTATCATCAACTGAAGATTAAAGAAGGTGACATTCTGAAGACAGCTTTCAGGATAAGATACGGACATTATGAATTCTTAGTGATGTCATTCGGATTAACTAATGCATCGGCAACGTTCATGGAACTTATGAACCGAGTTTTCCAAAATATGTTGGACACGTCGGTTATAGTATTTATTGATGACATATTGGTATACTCCAAGGACAAGGAAACCCATGTCAAGAACCTAAACGCAGCCCTACAGCGTTTAAGGAAAGAGAAGTTATAAGCCAAATTTTCAAAGTGCGAGTTTTGGCTAAGTGAAGTCGCCTTTCTAGGTCATGTAGTATCCGCTGAAGGAATCAAAGTAGACCCCAACAAGATCGAGGCTATCGTAAAATGGGAAGCACCAAAGAGCGTTTCGAAAATTAGAATTTTTCTGGGTCTAGCTGGTTATTATCGGAGATTCGTAGAAGACTATTCTCGGATTGCCGTACCTCTCACCAGTTTGACCAAGAAAGGTGAAAAATTTGTATGGACGGATAAGTGTGAAAAGAGTTTTCAAACACTGAAGACCAGATTGATATCCGCTCTGATTTTGACTATTCCTATCCCAGGACAGACGTTTACCTTATATACCGATGCGTCGGGATTGGGATTAGGATGTGTGCTTATGCAAGGAGAGCAAGTGATTGCCTATGCCTCGAGACAATTGAAGGTACATGAGAAAAATTACCCCACTCACGATTTGGAGTTAGCGGCAGTAGTACATGCTGTCAAGATATGGAGACACTACCTATACGGAGAGAAATTCTAAATTAAGTTGGACCATAAAAGTCTTACTTATTTATTTAATCAGAAGGAGTTGAATATGAGACAAAGAAGATGGCTGGAACTATTGAAAGACTATGATTGTGATATCCAGTATCATCCGGGAAAAACGAACGTAGTAGCAGATGCATTGAGCAGAAAAGCAATGATAAAATCTCAAGGAGAAGTTAGCACGATTGCGGCAATGTGCACTACCGGAATGGTATTCAATCACGGCAACGAGAAGTATGTGATAGACACAACAGATGGATCAGCCAACCAAGGGTTTATTCATCGGTTTTCAAATATGTTCGCGGCATTGAAGATTATACCGGATATAGTGGATGAAGTGAAGATAGCTATCAAAGCAGATCCTTATCTGAGAACGGGTACACGAAGATATTGAGAAAGGTAGGACTAACCCCTGAGTTCACCTTGGATGACGAAAGGTACTGAAATACAAAGGAAGAATATGTGTACCCGAAACAGAAAGTGTAGACATTAGACACCGACTCATGAAAGAAGCCCACACCACCATCTACTCGGTACATCCTGGAAGTACAAAGATGTATCATGACCTAAAGAAATTATACTGGTGGAGGGGAATGAAAGCAAATGTAGCTAAGTTTGTATCTCAATGCCTAAATTGTCAGAAAGTAAAGGCTGAATGACAAAGACCCGCAGGACTATTGCAGCCGTTACCGGAACCAGCATGGAAATGGGGCTGCATCACTATGGACTTCGTCACGGGACTACCATTGACTCCTCGAGTAGTTGACGCAGTTTGGGTGATTGTAGACCGTCTGACAAAGACAGCTCGTTTCATACCTATATGACCTCAGTATACAATGGAAAGGTTAGCAAAGCTGTATGTGGATAACATTGTTCGCTTACACGGTGTACCAGAAAGCATTGTATCGGATAGAGATCCACGATTTACTTCTAAATTTTGGGAAGGATTGCAAAAGGCTATGGGTACAACGTTGAAGTTCAGTACTGCATTCCACCCACAAACAGATGGACAGTCAGAGCGCACAATTCAGATTCTAGAAGATATGCTACGAGCATGTGTAATTGATTTCAAGGGATCATGGGATGAAAGATTACCATTGATCGAGTTCGCTTATAACAATAGCTATCAGGCTACTATACAGATGTCACCTTATGAAGCACTGTATGGCAGGAAGTGTCGAACTCCTTTGTTTTGGAATGAAGTTGGAGAACGTAGTATTGTTGGACCGGAATTTGTTGAAGAGACTTGTTGAGTGGTCGACATTATCAAGGAAAGAGTAAGAACAGCTCAGGACCGTCAGAAGCAATATGCAGATACTCGACGAAGAGATCTAGAGTTCGCCGTAGGTGATAAAGTATTTTTGAAGGTATCGCCTATGCGAGGATTGAAAAGGTTCGGACAAAAAGGGAAACTAAGTCCAAGATATGTCGGGCCATATGAAATTCTGGCTAAGCGTGGAAAAGTAGCTTATCAGTTAGCACTACCACCGTCTATGTTAAGCGTGCATGACATATTTCACATTTCCTTATTAAAGAAGTATGTTAAAGACCCAACGCATGTTTTGACAGTGGATTCGCCAGAGTTGACTGATGATTTGACATTTGAAGTAACACCAACGAAAATCACTAGTCGAAAGGTTCAACGTCTACGCAACAGAGATATCTACTATGTTAAGGTCACATGGAAAAGTAGAGACATGGAAGAAGTTACATGGGAAGAAGAAAATGCTATGCGGAAGCAATACCCTCACTTATTTGATTCAGAAGGTACGTCCAATTTCGACGACGAAATTTTTATAAGTTGGGGGGAGTTGTAAGACCCGTGTCAATCTAACCCAGTCTTACCACCTTGAACCAGGTTCACCCATCATGGTCGAGTCAAATGGACCAAGGGCGTGAAGGAGAGCGAGATCTCAGGTATCAAATTGACCCAAAAACACTTAAAATAGAGGAAGGGTCGCATACCCAGCTAAACAGGGTCGACCCTCCCAAATCAGAAACTCAGACCCTTAAAATTTGGGAGAGGGTCGGACAGTGTCAGACCACAGGGTCGACGGGATTATCGACCCTCTCATCGACCCTCACTTGCCGTCGAAATTGAAATTAGGAAATTTCCTAATTTTCGATTGGGATTCTTTCCAAATCTCAATGGGACTATTATAGGACATTCCTACTCTATTTAAAGGACGTCCCTAAGCCACTTTTACTCCTTTCACAACCCTAATTGAATTGAGAGAAAGAGAGAAGAAGGAAAAGAGGAAGAAAAGAGGCAAGGAAGAAGACTTAGAAAAAAGGAGAAGAATTTCCAGAGAAAAGTAATCTTCTCAGGTATGGATACTAATTCCATGAGTTTCTACAGACCTTAGGTTAGATATGGTTGAGTGTAGGATTTCAGAGAAACCCAAACCATCCATTCATGGTTAGGTTTTCATGGAAAACCCTAGGATAATGCATGAAAGCCATCTAGGAGGATGAATCATGGTTTCAGACCATGGAATGAATGTTTAATGGAATGAGGAAGCAAGCCATAGGACCCCAAACACGAAGAATGGACTAAAAATTGGAAATTGGACCAGAGTGCACCGAGGGTCGCACACAGGGTCGATAGACCCATCAACCCTAGGCACCCTGAACATCGACCCTCAGCATTCGGGAAGTTCAGACAGAGGGTAGGGTCAATAGACCCATCGACCCTATGTATCCTGAGCATCGACCCTCTGATCGACCCTCAGTTAACAGCATGGTTTTTAAATTCGAAATTAATTTTAATTAAATTCTATCGACTTTGTTAGGTTTGCTAGCATTATAATAACACTGTAGAGGTGATTTTAAAGCTTGGAAAAGTATCTTATAGCAAACTAAGGTGAGGAACCTTAACTCCAAACTAAATTGGTTAATAATAAACTGTTTTCTATTTCTTGAGTCCTATGCCATGTTTGATTCTATGCGAATATGTTTGTAATGTGCATACAGCATGCCATCCAATATTTCTATTACTTGTTCATGTATATTTACTTTATTGTTTATAACATGATGATGATAGGAATAGTCATGTGCTTGTATGTGTGTGGTTGATGTACTTGATGCGAGAGAGTATCAGGGGAGGTGTGATGAGAACGTCAATAAACGTTAACCTTTGGCGGGTCTCTGCACTTTAGCTCTATCTCTAACTCAAGTCTTGTGCATTGACATCGTCGTATCGCCATTACCTTAGCAGAACTATTATGTCGTAGAGTATCAAGGGAGGTGGTCTCGGTCCTTGTAGTCTCTGACTCTACCGGGGGCCTTAGCTCTATCTCTATGGACATTATGAGGGATCTTTGGGGTGAGGCCTTGGATACACTTGTTTGGCATTAGGATTGGTTAGTAGCGAGCCCGGTTTGCAAGCCCTCGCTAACAGGGGCTTACGTGTTGGTATAGCATTATATAGCAATAAACGTTAACCTTTGTTGTATAATGTTATGGTAGGGTGGATGGGGACGACGATAAACGTTAACCTTCGGGCGGACTTCCACACCCTGTGTATAGAGGCGGTGTCAATAAACGTTAACCTTTGACCACCCAACCTTTCTATTGCGCATTGCAAACTATAAACCAGACCAAATAGATAAATGAATGTGCATGCATATGTAATGTTGCACTGTTTTGGCTACTCACTGAGCCGTGTTGTGTGCTCACCCCTCGACGTCGAATATTTTTAGTTGATGATGTAGGTTACACAGTTGAAGACTATATGAATGCTTCTACGTACGGGACGGTAGCAGCAATGGAAGGCTGGAGTCGAAGATGATACACACGACTCCTCTTCCGAGTGCAACTCGTGTGTATTTGACTAGATATTTTTATAGGTTTCTTTATTGGATTTATAAGACATGTATTTGGTACTTAAATATTTATGTCTCAGTTAAACACAGAATAATTTGTTATTATTTATGGATATCATTTTAGTTCTCAGTTCATTTATTTATAAGACTTCTGCTAATGTGTATTTACTCTGATTATGATGGTGAGTGTATGAAGGTTCAGGTAACGCGGGGATAGCCTATTTGAGATCCTGGTTGAACCGTTGATTATTTAGCGGTTCATCGCACCATTCTGAATAGTGCAGAATTGGGTTATTTAGCGGTTCATCGCACCATTCTGAATAGTGCAGAATTGGGGTGTGACAACCTTGGTCCTTTTGTCAAGTTCTTACAAGAGCATGGCATTATTGCTCAATATTCCATGCCCGGAACCCCTCAACAAAATGGAGTTGTCGAAAGAAGGAATAGGACTCAAAAATACATGATGAGAAGTATGATAAGTAACACCAATCTTCCAGATTTTCTGTGGGGAGAAGCTCTGAAAACTGCCACTTACATACTCAATAGGGTGCCAAGTAAGTCTGTTCCCAAAACACCTTTTGAGCTATGGACTGGTAAAAAATCGAGCTTGAATCATCTACATGTTTGGGGATGCAGAGCAGAAGCCAGATTATATAATCCTCATGAAAAAGTTATGGATCCAAGGACAATCAGTTGCCATTTTGTTAGCTATCCTACTAGATCCAAGGGATTTAGATTTTACTGTCCCAGTTCTACCAATCAGATAGTTGAGACTGTTCATGCCAAGTTTATTGAAGACTCCTGTGAATTAGTAGAACCAAGAATATTGGAATTTGATGAAGTCCTTATATTTCCTAATTCCGTGATTCCCAGCACTATTGTGCCTACTGTTATGCATCCCTTGGTCCCACCAATGGCAGAGCAATTTACGGGGATTGAGGTACCTGATCCACCTACGGCACCAGTATTGATTGCAGAACCTGAAGAGATGGTCAGGAGATCTACTAGATAACGCAAGAGTGTTATTTCTTCTTACTACATTCTATACTTGACTGAAGGAGAATTTGGCATTGGTCAACCAATAGATCCTTTTAGTTTTGAGGATGCCATGAATAGCTCTAATGCACCAAAATGGTTGGAAGCTATGAAAGATAAGTTGTCATCTATGGCTAACAACGGTGTTTGGACGCTTATAGATTTACCTAATTCTTGTAAACCCATAGGCTCCAAATGGATTTTCAAGACTAAGTGTGACTCTAGGGGAAGAATTGAGCGCTACAAGGTCAGGCTAGTAGCTAAGGGATTCACACAGAGGGAAGGAGTTGACTTCAAGGAGACATTTTCTCCAGTCTCCTCGAAGGATTCCTTTAGAGTTATTATGACGCTTGTGGCTCATTATGATCTAAAATTACATCAAATGGATGTCAAAACAGCCTTTTTGAATGGAAACTTGATTGAGGAAGTTTACATGCGTCAACCAGAAGGTTTTGAGGTACAAGGCAAGGAAGGAATGGTTTATAAGCTCAACAAATCCATTTATGGTCTCAAACAAGCTTCTAGACAATGGTATCTAAAGTTCCACTAGATTATATCCTCTTTTGGTTTGGTTGAGAGTGCTATTGATCAATGCATTTATCACAAAATCAGTAGGAGTAAGTTCATTTTTCTTCTTTATATATAGCCCATGTCAGTAGGGCGTGCTTGGTCAGTAAATATGTCTTCGTGGATTTTCACCAATGGTGTGCGTCGCCCTTGAGCATGAAGGTGGCGCATAGTACTTTCTCTTCCTCTGTGATAGTCATCATGAGGAAGTTTCTCTCCATTTTGTTTATCCAGTGTGCTGGCCACAATGGATCAGACGGCTTGCCGTTGAATTCTCTGGGTTTCATCTTCAAAAATCTCTCCACTAGTCGGGAGTGGTCCATCTGATTTTGGGGGTTTGCCCCAAACATATAAGGTGGATACTGATAATTTCCTTGAGCTGCTTCCGGTACCTGCCCTGGAATCGGTGCAGCCGGTTGTTGAGGTATCTGAGGGGCTGGGTGGTTACCTACTGGTGCGGCACTAGCCTGTCCGGTGTGCATGGGTGCAGCCTGAGTGGCTTGGAACATAATTCCCATGGCAACCTACATCTGAGCCTGCGCGTATTGCATCTGCTGCAGCTGCTGTGCCAGATTCATCACCACTGTTGCTAGCTCGGGTGTGGAGGTGGCAAATTTGTAGGGTTTACCAGTTCTGGATTTTCCGGTGCATGGTTATTCTCTTGACTAGTCTCCTCCACGGGTGGTGGTGGTGGGACTGTGTTTCGGGTCTGTCGGGTCACTCTACGTCCGGACATAATTCTTTTCTGAGATGGGTGGTGCCTGAAAATCATCAAAATCAGTGAGAAATCATTTATACTTAATGTAGGCACGCTAACCGATATAAAATTTAAAATCCTCAATTCATTCTGTGAAAAATACTGTCTTTTCTATGCAGGGTCGATGGTGAGGGTCAATGGTATGTCCGACCCTGGGAATGACCTGTTCTTCCCGAGAGCTGAGGGTCGATGGGAGGGTCGATCCGAGGGTCGATGGTGTCAGTCGAATTGTCCGACCCTCGGACCAAAAATCAGATTTTTAAGATCCGATTCTGGGTCATTTCTCACTATTCCTCCTCCGTTTCGACTCGTCTCTACTCTTTGAGTTGCTACAGTACTACTCCACTGTTTTTGGTCGGTTTAACTCCGGGTTTCGACGTCCACGCCATCACTACAGGTTTGTCCACTCATTTTCACCTGTTTTTAGATTTTCCTTTCTAGGTTTTTGCACATTTAACTTGTATTTTCCAAATTAAACTTTTTCCAACCGTAAAAATTCGATTTTTATTGGGGGATTTTGTTATTGGTGTCTCGAGGAACGAAAGCCCTCAAAAAAATTTTAGTTTCATCGTTTGTTTATCGAGGAACTTGAAATTTTCTCTTTTGCCCTAATTTATCGACATTTTCGATTTTTCTTGAATTCCTTCAAATTGGACATCGTCAGTTAAAATTTCCTACTGCATGTGGGTTGTAGGATATGTTTAAACCTTCGTAAGTCCTTATGCCCACTTGTATGGTGAAGAATGGGCTTTATGGTTAACTTACGTCGTTATTACCTCAAATTCTGGATTTTTACCCTGCTAACTCCTTGTTTCCTTTTTCTTTCTTATTCTGCAGATACCATGGCGCGTACCAAAATACCCAGAGTGCGTGATCCGCTTCGCTTCCATTCAAATGAAGCCGAGGCACAGTATGCTGACTATGCCCGTAAGAAGGTTGAAGGGGGTCGCATGGTGAACTTGGCTGAGCTAGCCTTGTTCAATGTAGAGGGAGCGTTTGGTGATATGGGGTGGCTCCCTGTCATCACATACGACGCGTGCACATGTCCAGACTTGGTGCGCCAGTTTTATTGTAATCTCTAGGTGGTGGGGAATTACAATGATGTTGAGCACGGTCAGGAGTTGCGCATCACCAGTTACGTCAAGGGGGTGCACATCTCCTTTGATTATCGACAGCTGACCGATCTGTTGGGCATTCCCTATGATGGCCCCATGGTGTACTGTGCGCCGAGAGAGCCACAGTTTGTTGAGATGGAGATGAGGGCAGAGATTGACAACCAGTTGCTCCGTCCTGATCGTTGGTAGATGAGAGCTTGTTATCTGCGTCCAGCTCCATGGGTCTTCTGTAAGATTATCCAGCATAATCTTATCCCGCAGAGTGGGCACTATGTGAGGGTATCTCAGCTGACCCAGTTCTTGATCTACAAGATCTCGCACTTCGTCGGCCGGTCCGCCTACCTTACATCATCATGCGGACGATGATTAGTGCTACATTGTCCGGTCATAGGGGAAATTTACCATATAGGCGCATGATTACGGTGCTCTCTGACCCGTCCGGGGGTTGATCTGGTAGATGAGAAGATCCAGGAGAAGACATTCTCGTCGCCTCTAGATTGGGAGGCTATCTGCAAGATGGGGCTGCGAGATGCTGAGGTTAGTGATGAGGAGAGGAACGCGATGGTGCGCCCTCACACTCGGGTCGAGATGGCTGATGCTGAGGCTGCTGCTAGAGCTCGTGTGGATCCGGTCGACGATGACGATCGTATGTATATGGACGTCGACTCGATACCACCGCCTTCACCTACACATGCGGCTGGAGTGGGTACTTCTTCTGCGGCGGCTCCTGCACCTGAGGCTGGTCCTTCCCATTCGGTTGATCCTTCACTTCCACCTTCGACCATGATGGAGATCTTTGCGGGAGATCGGGAATGCTCAAGCCAGATCCGATCCGAGGATGGATGAGTTGTTGGCTCGGCACGCTCGGGGCGTACGGATGGGGAGCTCCTAGAGGTGCGGCGTGCAACGATCGGAGGATAGCCGGTCTCCGGCTAGTCTCCGGACGACCCGGACCCGGTGGCTGGTTGACTAGGGTCTATGCGGGGACTATGGCGAGAGATCGTGAGGCCTCGCCTCCTCCTTCGCCTCCGGCTTCTTGTTGTACTTTATTTTTCTTGTACTATAGAGTAACCGTCGGGTTGTGGGTACTCGCTTTGTTATATATATATGTTTTGTTTCAGCTCTCATTGTTATGTAAATTTGTTTCTCTTTTTAATAGATGCATTATTCTTTTTGATTTTGTCTCTAACATCACTGGTGGTTACAATGTGTTAATATTACTGTTTTTATTTTTATCCTATCTCAGTTCACAATTGTCTTGAATGTATGCTAGTTCAGTGGACAAGGCCTGAGATGCTCTGATACCAAGTTGTCACACCCCAATTTTGGATTAACCATAATGGTTTGATGAACCGCTAATCAACCAACGGTTCAACCAGGATCTCAAATAGGCTATCCCCGCGTTATCTAAACTTACACACATCCATGATCATAATCAGAGTAAATACACAATAGCGGAAGTCTTATAATAACATGAACTGAGAACTAACATGATATCATTAATTTAATAGCAAATTATTCTGTTTTCAACTGAGACATAAATATTTAAATACCAAATACATGTCTTAATAAATCCAATCAAAGAAACCTATAAAATATCTAATCAAATACACACGAGTTGCACTCGCAAGAGGAGTCGTGTGTATCCGCCTCGATTTCAACCTCCATAGCTGCCACGTTCCCGCACGCGGACGCATTCATATAGTCTTCAACGGTATAACCTGCATCATCAACTAAAAATATTCGACGTCGAGGGATGAGCACACAACACGGCTCAGTGAGTAGCCAAAACAATGCAACAATACATATGCATGCAAAAAGTCAATTTATATCTTTGGTCTGGTTTAAAGTTTGCAGTATGCAATAGAAAGGTTTAGGTAGCCAAAGGTCGCGTTTATTGACTCCGTCCGCCTTTATACACGAGTGTGTGACGTTACCCAAAGATCACGTTTATCGTCAACTCACATGCACCCAACCATGAACATTATATAACAAAGGTTACGTTTATTGCTATATAGTGTCATACCAACACGTAAGCCCCTCGTTGGCGAGGGCGCAAACCGGGGCTCGCAACTAACCAATCCTAATGCCAAACAAGGTATCCAAGGCCTCACCCTAGCATCCCTCGGAATGTCCATAGAGATAGAGCTAAGGCCCCCGGTAGAGTCGGAGACTACAAGGACCGAGACCACCTCCCTTGATACTCTACGACATAATAGTTACGGCTAAAGTAATGGCGATACGATGCCAATGCACAAGACTTGAGTTAGAGATAGAGCTAAAGTCTTTGAGACCCGCCAAAGGTTAACGTTTATTGACGTTCTCATCACACCTCCCCGATACTCGCTCGCATCAAGCACATCAACCACACATACAACAGCACATGCCTATTCCTATCATCATCATCATCATGTTATAAACGATAAAGTAAATATGCATGAACAAATAATAGAAATATTGGATGGCATGCTGTATGCACATTACAAACATATTCGCATAGAATCAAGCATAGCATAGGACTCAAGAAATAAAAAACAGTTTATTATTAACCAATTTAGTTTGGGGTTAAGGTTCTTCACCTTAGCTTGCTAATAGATACTTTTCCAAGCTTTAGAATCACCGTTATAATGTTATTATATTGCTAGCAAACCTAACAAAGTCGATAGAATTAATTAGAATTAATTCTGAATTTAAAAACCATTCTCGAGATCACTCTCTCTCCAATAACTATCCTAAGGTCTGTAGAAACTCATGAAATTAGTGTCCATACCTGAGAAGATTAATCTTTCTCTGTAACTCTTCTCCTTTTTGCTAAATTCTCTTCCTTGCCTCTCTTCTTCCTCTTTTCCTTCTCCTCTCTTCCTCTCAATTCAATTAGGGTTGTGAAAGGAGTGAAAGTGGCTTAGGGACGTCCTTTAAATAGACTAGGAACATCCTAAATAAGTCCCATTAAGATTTGGAAAGAATCCCAATCGAAAAATATAGAAATTTCCTAATTTCTATATTCGGCAGGAACCGAGGGTCGATGGGAGGGTCGATGATCCCGTCGACCCTAGGGTCTTAAACTGTCCGACCCTCCCTCCAAAACTGAGGGTCTGACTTTCTGTTTTGGGAGGTCCAACCCTGCTTAGCTGGGTGTGCGACCCTTCCCCTATTTTAAGTGTTTTTTGGGTCGATTTGATACCTGGGATCTCGATCTCCTTCACGCCCTTGGTCCATTTGACTCGACCATGATAGGTGAACCTGGTTCAAGGTGGTAAGACAGGGTTAGATTGACACGGGTCTTACAAAGGGTCTGGGGTCTTGGATCATTCCTCACACTGGCACATTTTCGTATTGCTGCTATCATAGCATGCTTGGTGTGGGTAGGGTATCAGGAGAAGGACGTGACATTGTGGTCTCCAGCCTGGCCACCAGACTCGAGCCCTATCTATATGCCGTAGGGAGCTATGTTGGGATAATGTAAAACCCGCACTCCACTAATCTGATCTAACAATATTATGCTAGGTCTTCCCATCATTGCTGGATCAAGTTGACCAACGGTGTGAAGAAGGACCACGATACTAGGTATGAGAATCGACAAAAATCAAGTGTATGGTCGACTACCTGGGTAGGTATGGTCGACCATACGATAGAAAATAAAGGCCACTGATCAATAGCCATGGTCGATGTTTTCAAGTGTATGATCGACGGATTATGCGACTGTATGTCCGACCGTAAGACCCCAAATTTGACTCTAAGTTTGAAAACTTTCCAAATTAAAGGGGGATCTCTTTCCTTTTGTTGGAGAACTCTATATGGAGCGTTTCTCTCTATATAAAGGATGTTCCTCAACCCTTTTTCACTCTTTTGGAACGTTATCAAACCCTAGAGGAAGAGAATGAAGAGAAGGAGAAGGAGTGAAGGCTTAGGAGAAGGCTGAGAGAAGAGTTTTACAGACTCTCTGCAACAAGTAAGGTATGAACCTTGTCTCTGTAGCCTTAGAACACCAAGAGTAGGGGTTTCTAACTAAATTGTAACACCAAACCCAATGTAAGGATTCAACTATGGGATTTTCTGAGCAAATCTCAAAGGGGATCATGGAGAATGGGTTAGGGTAATTAGATTGGTAAAAATAAGAAATTTGGCCTTAGAATGATCATTAGGAAGGACCCTATTGAGGAGCCAAGAGGAAAAACTTGGATTGGAAGTAAGAATTTACAGTAAACTCGTAAGGTCGCAGCTACGGTCGACCATAGGGTGACCAGAGTATCGACCATAGGTATTCGGGAAGAATTCAGGAATCGTATGGTCGCAGGTATGGTCGCATATAATGCAACCATAGGGTATCGACCTTACGTAGTAAGGTCAACACAATATGAGACCATAAGACCAATCAGATACCTATTAGTGATCTGTTTTGATTTTTGACTACTGTAACATGGTACATATGAACTCTAACTTAAATTCGTGTAACTTTTAAATTACTAAATTGATTCAAGGCTTGGAAGGAGATCGAGCTTTGCTAACAGGTGAGGGAACAAGACCTAAACTAATTGAATAATAACAAACTATTTATTTTATTTGTCCAATGCAATGAATGTTTCTATGCTTGTATGCTTGTAATGTGCATCTCACATGTCATTCAATATTTCTATTATTACTGCCCATGCATATTATTTCTGTCTATTTATAACATGGTGATGATGATGCTAGGAATAAGCATGTGATTGTGTATGTGTGGTTAGTATGTTGGATGCTAGTGGAGCATCAGGGGGAGAACGTGACATTGTGATTCATCCTGATCATTAGACTCTAGCTCTATCTCTACTCAAATCTTTCCCACTGACATCGTTGTATCGTCATTACCTTAGTAGAACTATTACGTCGTAAGGCATCAGGGGAGGTGGTCTCAGACCGTGTGATCTTTGACTCTACCGGGGGGCCTTAGCTCCATCTCTATGGATGTATTGAGCGATGCTAGGGTGAGGCCTTGGATACACTGGATGACTTATGTGTTAGTATCGGTAGGGCATTAGGGAAAGTGTTGGCGGTGTGTTTTAGCTCTATCTCTATTCTATGGTGGGGTGGATGTAGACAACAATGGTGTTTGGTCCATTGGGTGGGCTTACACACCAGTGTATAGAGGTGCGGTGACCGTCAAACCTTTCTATAGCATATTGCAAACTTAAAACCAGACCAAAGATATTGAATTGAATGCATGTATATGTTTGTTACATTGTTTTATTTGCTCACTGAATCATGATGTGTGCTCACTCTTTTGATGTCGAATATTTTAATTGCTGATGCAGGTCCAACTGTTAAAGATCATATGAATGCGCCAATGTATGGACGCGTATCGACGATGGACGGGGAACTAATGGAGGAGGCGCATGATCTGTCATGCAAGTGCAATCAATGTGTCTTTGACTAGTTTAGTTATATTTTGACTATTAGACATGTAATTGATTATTTTATTTTTATGTCTTGAATTACTTGGAGATAACTGGATTAAATATTTATTTATCACTGTTAGATACTCAGTTCATTATTTATAAAAAATTTCGCTTATTTGTTTATTATCTCTGATTATCACCGTGGAATGTGTGTATGATTTGATATGGTGGGTACTACCTATACGAGATCATGATTGAACAGTTGATTTATTGACAGTTCATTACACTACTCAGGTTAATCCAGAATTGGGGTGTGATAGATAGGGCCTATTGTGATGACATATAGGATTGGTTAGTGATGAACCCACTTCCAAGCCCTCGCTAATAAATGTGTAGGTATTGATACGTAGAGGGTATTAGGGGAAAGACGTGGGATGAAGGCGTAACCTGCCCACCAGACTTTAGCTCTGTCTCTATACCGGAATAAGTGATGTGGGTCGACAGCGGTGTATGATCCGTTGGGCGTGCTCACACTCTAGTGCATGGAGATGCGATACCTTACCATAGCACTGTGTAAGTATACTAGACCAAATGTGAATGTTATTCATGCATATTACTTGTTGCATTGTCTGATTTTCTTACTGAACTAAGTTGTGAGCTCACACTTATACGTACACCATTTTTAGATGTTGATGCAGGTTATACTATGGAAGACTTCATTGCTACCCCTGCATATGGAATTGTTGCTACTCTGGAAGTGCAAGCAAGAGAGAACGAACATAACGCTTCATGCGAGTGCCCTTACTGTGTGTACCTCTAGGATGTGTTGGTTTTATTATTTATTTCAGTTGGATTTTATAAACAATGTAAAGATATTTTATTTACATTTTAGTGGTTGGATAATTAGATAATTTATTTTATTTATCAATAAAAGTACTCAGTTCATTTACATTAAGACTTTCGTTGTAATTAATTATGTTCTGATTATAGTTATGTGTATTGATTTATGTAAATGGACACGGTCTTATTAAGATCCTAGTGTAAACCATTAGATTAGTGGCGATTTACTCATACTTCTGGTTCAATCGGAATTAGAGTGTGACATCACCCATGAAATGAGACAAGAATATCAAGGCCTCAGTCATATCATATGTAATCAGTAGATAAAGTAGAATCATATGCAGGGCTATACTATCATAAAATGTTAAAGCTTTACGAGGGTAAGTAGCTTCCTCACAGCAATGGTCAGAGGATCCTTCTTTGTATTACATCAGCTGAGATGTGTAATTCTGAGCAGCACCGGCGACACACATGTTCTCCACTCCATGTGGATCGTGACAATCCCTTATCCAGGTGATATCATTTCAAATCATAACTCATTTCATGAACAACTTAAAACTCTATGAACTGATTAACTAATATTCAATTCATATCACTCACTGGCATAATTAAAGGTGCAAGCATCATCAGGAGTATCAATGAAGTGAAGAGGGTTTGACCATCGGTATTTGTACCAGTGACGAATTTGGTCCGGCCACGTACATAAGGCCGACAAGTCTCCATCAACATATTCAGGTAGCAAATGACGAACAAACTCTGATGCTGCAGGATCTAAAAGAGACTGTTTACAATTTAACACTCACTAGTCAATCTTCATCACAGAGGAAGCATATAATCAAATAATCCTTCTCAAACAGAAGAGGATGAACAAATACTTACAGAAGATATGTCAAGAGGCAATTTCAAATTTGTTAAAGAAAAAATCAATTGCAATGTCGGAGTGTGTGGAAGTGAAATTTTACTTAATGTGAGGGAAGAACCTAATTGTTTTCAAGGTTTCAAGATAAATGGCAAACTTAATTATTCTTCAGTTCCCAATTTTGTGAACATGATTACCTCCAACTCCTTGAGAATGAAAACATTATTTAAATACATATTCGGCTAAAATGCATTCTTGATTCTATAATGACGGTTTCCTAATATATGGATGAAATTCCTTCTCGCATTTTATCGAACAATTCATGGGCAAATTCAACGTTGAGTTTCCAGAATCAAACATCTTAATATCTATAAATCAAAATTGATAGTGAAATTAGTTACTGAAATTTTGTTTCAGATTTCCAGCTTCAATGGGGCAACCCGAGGCAACGGATGACAACGAGGGTGAGCAGTCACCAAAGGAGGTGGATACCTCTGAAAAGTTGGATCCGGATTTGAGTGCAAAGCTTCTCAATGAATTCCACGCAAAGGCTTCGTTGAAATCCCACAGGTCATGCATCAGTGAAATGTTTTTGGACTACGAAATGGGGCAGATGACAAGAGACCGCTTACCTAGATGTATACACTGGAATTTCATAGAAACAATGGAAAATTCAGAATAGTTGAGCAGCTAAGCCTCTGTCATCGTCTTGAGTCTCACCGGCATCTATCACAGGCACAATTCTCCACTCCTTTGACGGGGAGATCTTTTGGCATAGCTTCTTATAAATTCTTATCCACCGACCATTTCGGTTTCCTTCAAACAAAATGGGAAAAGAATAAGAATTTCTGCAGAGAAGAACGATAGCAGCCCTGTATGCTACAGAGGAGCCCGACCCAAAATAGAAACAAAAAAACCCATTTCTCACAGTGTTGTACAGTAGAAAGGTCTCGAAATGCTCCGACAAGGAAAATTAGTGAGAAGCAAAGGGAGATGGCGATGGAAGGAGGGTTCCTCTTTGCACAGTTGCAAGGCTACGATGATGGAAGAAGAGGAAGAGACGATGGATGGGAACAACTACAATTAACCTTTTCTTTATTAAATTCAGTTGAAATTGTAATTTATAATCTATATTCAATTAATTTATGGCAACGTGTGATTTCATAAAATTATCTTTATATATTTAATTTCGATTGCATTTTACATATAGTTTATGAGAGTAATTGGTGTCTTGTTATATTTGAAAAAATAACAAAACCTTGTTATGTTAACATTTCCCCTAAACTAAATTCGAAATCAACCTGATTTGGTCCAGTTCAAACCAAAAATGAACCTTATTAGGTCATAATTTGACTATATTTTCAAACTCAGAGAGAAATCAAAATCGAATCAAACCAATTAATTAGTCTAAACCAATAGATCCTACCGAAACCAAACAAATCTAATAATTAACCGATAAGAGTTAACTAAGCCTATGGGTGTTAAATGGTACTGTATTGATTAGTACGGTATGTAATAGGGCAATACCATTAACGTACTAATTATATAAATGGTATGAAACTGTTTACCATTACCGATTGCTAATCAGTATAGATCAATCAATACGTATATGACTTTTGACATAAACGGTTTAAACGGTCTCGGTTGTATTGCCAACCGTTTGGAATATCAGTTTTTTTAAAGGTTTTGTTTGTCATCAAAATGTTAAATTGGTTTTATATCAATTGCATAGTTTTGTAGAAACAAATCTAAACCCAAAAGAAAATCTTTAATTGAAGATTCATCAATTTAAGGTCACCTGAACCCTTAATCAATTAAAACATCAATTTACACAACTAAAACGTCAAATTGTCCATGCAATTAAAACACCTAATTACAAAAATTACAATAAACAACCATTAAGTGAATTTTTTTATATTTTTATTTTTTTTTTTTTTTTTGAAACACGAAATCATTCTAAGGAAGGGATACACACATGGCATCATGATAGCAAAAATCATGAAGCCAATGAATGGAAATTAGCCATCTAGTCACTCCCAAGGATGACTAGGCCTCCTTAACTAAGGCTCTCTTTGGTTTGTATTATATAATGTATTATGTAATACATTATGAAATTTGTGATTGTTTGGCATGATTTATAATGTCTATTTATAATTAAAATAAATAGATATAATGCATAATCTACAAATAAGTTATTAGTTGTTTATCATTATAACCTATTTCTCATTATATAATGTATTATATTTAGTGGTACCAAACGGTCATTATTTATTACTCAGAATCTATTATCATAATTGATTTGCCACAAATAGCTCATAATCCATTATATAATACAAACCAAAGAGAGCCTAAGGAATGAGCTACCACATTGGTTTTCCTTAGAAGAAAGTAAAAAGGGAAAATTATACACACCTCCTCTACTGTTGTGAAACTACATAGAACTATCCTTTCTTTACAAAAGCTACATAGAACACCCCTCTGACAATGCTATCATACACTCTCACCCACACCATTACTTTCAACTTAATGGTAGATGGTCAATTTTTTTTAAAACAAAAATACCCTTACCAAGTGTAAAATTTCTGAGATGAAGAACTTTTGTTGTTTCTAAGATTTCATTTAAATAGGAAAAAAACAAAGAACTAAGAAGACAAAAAAAGCAAAAGGAAAAAAATCACCGAAGAAGAAGAAGAATAGGAGGAAAAACCGAGGGAAAAAGGGAAAAGAACAGAGAATGAGTAAAACAGAAGAAGAAGAAGAATAGGAGGAAGAAGCGAATAAAAGACAGAGGATGCCGCCGGATTCTGGGCACTACTAGAAGTGCTGCCTGATTCGAGGTGGATGGCGGATTGGTAGCGGTAAATTCCTAAGCGAAAAAAACCAAAAATCTGAAAAGGGTTTTCCGTCAAATTCTTCTGCAAAGATTGACTCATGAATTCAAGAGTCAATCTTTGTAGCAATTTCAAATGCCTTTCTCCCACTTGTGATTTTAAGCTCTGTTATTGATGAAAGCATCTTCATATCAGAAAATAGAATAACATAAAATGACGTACACAAATTTCGAATGGGTAAGAAGCAATAAGAACCATGATCCAATGGCCAAGAAATGGGTCTGGTTCTAGCAATTTTCAACAAACTAAATCTCAAAGAGAGATTGATTTTGTGACTTACTTTTGCCACTTCACAAAGCTGTTGGTATTTTTTGCTAGAGTGCAGCTTTGCTAGGATTCTGCTCAGAGCTCCGACGGGCTTAGCAAGCCCATCAATAGTGGCAATTGGAAGTGAAGAAGATAAACCTCGACAAGAAATCGGTGAATGAAGAAGAAAACGGCAGTGGAGAAGAGAAGAAAGAGGAACTAGGGTTTTGTTGGGAGGACTAAACAATAAACCCTTTTAGGTCATTTTACACTTAGTAAAGGTATTTTTGTCTTGTAAAAATTGACCCCCTACCATTAAGTTGAAAGTAACGGTGTGGGTGAGAGTGTATGATAGCATTGTTAGAGGGGTATTTTCTGTAGCTTTTGTAAAGATAAGGTAGTTCTATGTAGTTTCACAACGGTAGAGAAGGTGTCTGTGTAATTTTCCCAAGGAAAAAATACACTAATCACATTTGGAAACAATATTCAATGTGTAAATTCCCTGATAGGTTGAAGTTCCACCTCGCAAATAAGGATCCATGAGAATCTAAATTAAACCTGCATATTCCGATTTGACTTTGATTCTGGAAAATCCTTCCACAACAGTGAGATTCAAAGCCTAAAGGTAGGGTTGCAAGTTTGGCTCTAACAACCTGAACCCGGCCCTAACCCGCCTTGAACCCTGGCAAGGTTGGGTTAGGTTAGGGTTGACCCCCCGGGTTGAGCCCGGCCCAGCCCGGCCTGAACCTATATATATATATATATATATATATATATATATATATATATATATATATATATATATATATATATATATATTGACAAACCCTAATTCATAAAGCTAAACCTAATCTGTCTCTCTCAGTCGCAATGCCTCACCTACCTCATGGCCTCACGAACTCATAGTCTCTCTTAGTTCTCAAATCTCAACTTCAGAACTCATCGTCTTCTGATCTTCTCTCACCCTCACTCTCTAATCTCTATTTTCTTCTTGACTTCTCCCTCATTCTCAGGACCTCATTCACAATCTCACATATCGCGGCTGCTGCAAGTGGCATCGCCTAACAGAGATTCTCTCATAATCTCGATGGACCACACCCTAAAGCTATAGCATTTCTTATTCTAAAAGAATGTGGAAAGAGCTTTCCCTCTTCAATTTTCTGCCATTAAAAGCTCCTTCTATTGCAAATGTGGTTCTCTATTTAAATTGAATCTGATTCTCCAGGCATCTTGCTTAAGGTGTCCTTGCCAATCATAATATTTTTTTACTTTAGATTTTCAATATTGATCGAGAATTTTTTTCTCCTAGATTGAATTTTATTCAATCTAGATAATATTCATTCATCCTTCCCTTTCCGCTTCGGATCAAAAGAGTGGGTTTGCTCTCTTGTTTTGTTTGATTCAAAGAACGAAGTCTTCTGAGTTCGTGAAGTAGTGTAATCACTCAGAATCGAGTAGAGTTTTGGTTTCTTTGGACTATTCGACAATTCTTAAAAGGACCACTTGCTGAATTTTGAGTTTTTCAAGGTTGAGTTATTTTATTTTGAGATAAAGTTTCAATTATTTTATTTTGAGATAAACTTTCAGTCTCTTAAAATGTCTTAATGTGTTATTCTTTGGATGTCTAGAATAGAGATGAATGTAAGGTGTTTGGCTTCAAATTCCAATCTTTTGGCTTTGTTCCACCCCTTATTACTAGATAGATCTAATGGATTTGGTTTTTGTTCAGTTGCTTTTCATGTATGTGCGTGTGAGAGAGAGAGAGAGAGAGACTAAAACCCAACCCAACCCAGCCCTGTTGCAGCCCTACCTGAAGGATAGCTAAAGCCGCCCCTCTTTTAGCAGAATCAGATATCACATCTTGAGAAATAGCCATAATGGGATGCGCACATCATCTCTGAAGATAAGACCAATCTCACATTTCTTATCACCTTCCAAAAAAATGCCAATATTTATATATATATATATATATATATATATATATATATATATATATATATATATATATATATATATATATATATATATATATATATATATATATATAGTAAACCGAGCCAATAGTGGACCAATAAGAGCCATTAAGCCATTCCGATAAAAGAACGAAAAATAACTGGACCAAAACCAACAGACACCAATTTTTTTTGTTGGGCCGTAATTAGGCTGGGGTGTATAGGGCCATAACCAAATAGGACCAAATCAAAACCCGAGCGAGCTAGCCCATTAACACCCACAAGACCGACTTTCTCTTTCTCCCCTACCATTTATCATTATCGCATCCATTGGAAACTTAAATCTTTCTCCCTCTTACAATCTCTCTATATCACATTTCTTGGAAACTTAAATCTCTCCAAAACCCAAGCGAGCTAGCCCATTAACACCCCCAAGACCGACTTTCTCTTTCTCCCCTACCATTTATCATTATCGCATCCATTGGAAACTTAAATCTTTCGCCCTCTTACAATCTCTCTATATCACATTTATTGGAAACTTAAATCTCTCCAAAACCCGAGCGAGCTAGCCCATTAACACCCCCAAGACCGACTTTCTCTTTCTCCCCTACCATTTATCATTATCGCATCCATTGGAAACTTAAATCTTTCGCCCTCTTACAATCTCTTTATATCACATTTATTGGAAATTTAAATCTCTCCCTATTTTATTCATTCGAGGTGAGTAACTAGGGGTGTCAGGTTCGCATGGTGAAGCCTGGCTAAGCCTGATCGATTATGGACTGAGATTGATTGGCCTGATTATTAAAC
Organism: Protea cynaroides; assembly: GCA_028583415.1. NCBI lineage: Eukaryota > Viridiplantae > Streptophyta > Magnoliopsida > Proteales > Proteaceae > Protea > Protea cynaroides. The sequence goes on from CM053274.1 coordinate 86,132,767, forward strand.
GTATCGTGCTTAGGTCTAAATCGATTATTAAACGGGCGTTCATGGTGCAAGGGTGTAGCCCGGTCAAACTGACCGAATGAACCGAATATATCTTTAAACCGAATTGAATCTTGGTTTAAACAAACAAATACTGCCATAAAGCAGTTAATATAAGGTTTTTGGGCCTAAGTGGGCCAAACATTTGATGCATCTATCAAGTCCATTGATTTTTGTCTTTCGGCTCTGTTTGTTTTGAGGTAAAATTTTACGTGTTAATTTTTTTTCTTCAGTGTTTGTTTCCACTAGATAAAATGCAATGATCTCCAACGAGAAGAGAAAATTAATGAACCATTTGGAAACAAACATTGGAAAAAAAATTTAAAATATAAAATGTTACATGTCAAAACAAATGGAGCCTTTGATGCATACAATTTTACCTCCATTCTTTTAACCTCAGAACCCAAATTTAAACCCCTAGGTGATGGTGAGATTGGATACAAAGACCTGGAGACAATGAGCCATTTCTACTTACCAGCACCTTTCACTGCTACCCAACAATATACTTTAACTTGTTCTATTTAACCACATTTCAATTAGGGGGAATAGATTCAGATTCAAAAAAACAAAAAATGGGGGCAAAGGAGGTTCTCTAGTGATGGAGGAGATAAAGGGGAGAAGGCGGTCAATTGGATAAAAAAGTTAAAAAGTAACATAGACCATTCAACATATATGGGATTAGGTATTTGTATTAAATTGAACGTGGATGACTCTAGACCATAGAATCTCTTATCCAGACAAGAAAAACTTTTGTTGTTCAATTAACCTTCAATAGAAAATAAAATAGTCTGTCTTTATATAGTAGGCGTACGATCACTAATCAGCCCCTTATGTCCATCATACACCAAACAGAAACGTTATCGTACACCAAAGTAACAAGTATCAAGATCTCTTTAATATAGGAGGTCAGTTCCTCTATATGTATATGTACTCTCTATGAGATTCCATCACTATCCATGAGATAAAAGACCCACCTCTGAATTATAGGACCAATTAAATATGAATATGAATATGAATATGAATATAAATATGGATATAAATGGTGATCTCATTTAATATATAGCAATTCAAGAAAAAATAGAACCATATATAATCAATAATTATTTATTTGTAAAAAGGTAACATTGATGGTAAAAATACCACTTTATGAAATACTACTAGTAGCTAGTAGTTCAGATAAGCAGGAAATTTTTTTTTTTTCTTTTTTTTGGGTAATAAGATATGCAGGAAAATTAAAAGGCACTACTTGGGCAAGTAAACGTCCCATCTGGGTTAGAGTTAACAGGCTTCATGACTCCACCGCATTTGTAATAACACGTCCCATGCTGAAAATCTGAGCCATCCAAACAGCCATCGAAATCACATCCAGAACAGTTTGGACAATCCAGATGGCAAGGTAATGGAGGATCTATTTTTGCTTCTTCCGCTCCAAACGCTATACACGCTTGAAGGCCTACAAAAAAAATTTCAATGAGTTTGGTACTAGATGAATGATACATAAAGAAGGAATAACAAAAAAAAAGGCATAAAAAGATGGGGAGAGGTTCTCTAGTATGGGATTCAAATTCTCTCATCTCCTTCCTATTGGTATGAGGAAATTCAGTGATTGTCAATCATTGTGCGTGTATACCAATACATCTGTATATACGTACAGTAAATTACAATCACTGGATTTCCTCATGCCAACATCAAGGGCATGAGAAGATTTATGTCTTCTGATATGGTCCTGAGATCATAAAGATCTAAATGGATAAGGAAGAAACTTCAAACACAAGGGAGTAGTGTTTTGCGCCTTAACTTTGGGGCAGATCAGATAATTTTTTTTCCTAAAAAGAGTAGTCCAAAGATTTCTGATCTGCCGATCACCTCCTCTGTGCGAATTCCCATAATTACCCCTTTCTGTTTCTATATCATATGACTCCGCTTGTCTCCAGATTAGAGAACCTCTCTATGAAAGATTAATAATGTGCAACAATGAAGATATATATATATATATATATATATATATATATATATATATAAAAGAGAGAGAGAGAGAGATCTGACATGAAATTGTCAAGAGAACAACAAAAGAGGTCAATGTGATTGAAACTCTAGCCATGCTTGTTGAATCTGAAAGCTGAACCGAATTTTCTCTATGGGGGAGAGTTGTAAAATGATGGAGGCTTGGAGCATTATAAATAAGGAGAAACTTGAAAGTCAGCCCATATCTAGCTTGAAAGATCTTATTCCTGGAACCAGGAAGCTTGAAAGATCTTATTCCTGGAAAAGCTATGTATATTCCATGTGTGATTTGACATGCAAGCATTGCTCTTTTTGGAAGAAATTTTGTTGGACCTTACCATGTATAATCTTATGAGTTGGTGTTTGTCTAGTCAGAGACATGATAAGACTGAAACCGTCTTATTTTCTCTTCCAAATCTAGATCCAGACCTAAGATTGAGGAATCCATTGTAAATGAAATCCAAATTAAAATCAAGTCGTTTAGGGGGTGTTTGGTAACACTTCAGAAGTTGGATTCTGACTTCTGGAGCATAAATGGAGTAGAAGCCTGTTTGGTAACTCGGTTTGGACTTCTGGAGAATCCATGAGTGAACCGGCTCCAAATGAGCTCTAGAATCCAATTTTTTGGAGCATCAAATAGATGCTTTTCGACTTCAGAGCATAATTTTGGAGTAAAAATCACCCCACACCACTACTACCACCAACTACCGCTACCACCACCATAACCCACCAGCCACCAACCACCACCCACCACCGCCACCACCCACTGCCGCCACCCCCACCACCACCACACTGCCACCACCCACCGCCACCACTACCCACCACCACCACCACCATCCTCAATCACCACCCACCGCCACCTACCATCGCCACCACCACCAGCCACCAACCACCGCCACCACCACCTACCACCTACCACCAGCCACCAACCACCGCCACCACTACCTACCACCACCACCAACTATCACCCACCACCACCCCTCGTCGCCATCACCACCAACCACCCACCACCATCCACTACCACCCACTACCACCTACTATCGCCACCACCACTAGCCACCAACCACCACCCACCACCACCACCAACTATCACCCACCACCACTGCCACCGCCACCACCACCACCAACCACCCACCACCGCCACCACCATCCACCACCAATCACCGCCACCTACCATCGCCATCACCACCAGCCACCAACCACCGCCACCACCACCCACCACCTCCACCAACTATCACCCACCACCACCACCACCACCCACCCACCGCCATCCTTCACCACCACCTCCCACCCATCACCACCGTCACCAACCATCACCATTCACCACTAGTGCCACCATCCACCACCCACCAACACTATTTTAGAGTTCATAACTAAATTAGGTTAACAAACATGTTTCTACTCCCATATACTTCTGAATCCTTTTGAAGTTGGAGTAGAAATTTGAACGAGAAGTAAGAATCCCAGAGTTGAAGTTTTAACAAACAGCCCCTTAGGCCCCGTTTGATAACACTCTAGCTCCCATGGAGCTACGTTTGGTCCGGAGTCGTTTTCTACTTCTTCTCCAAAGTCAGGATTTTTGAAGTAGAATGTTGTTTGATAACGCTGCTCTAAAATCAAAAGACTATGCTTCCAGAATGTTGTTTGATGGTGGTGGTGGTGGTGGTATTGGTGGCGGTGGGAGGGGGGTGGTGGTAGTGGTGGCGGCGGCGGTGCTGGTAGGGAGTGGTGGTGGTAGAGGCGTGGGTGGTGGGTGGTGGGTGGGTGGTGGTGGTGGCGGTGGTGGTGGTGGGTGGTGGTGGCGACAGTGGTGATAGGTGGTGGGTGGTGGTGGTGGTAGGTGGTGGCGGCGGTGGTGGCGGCAATGGTGGTAGGTGGTGGGTGGTGGTGCCAGCGTCAGTGATAAGTGGTGGGTGGTGGTGGTGGCGAAGGTGGCGGCTGCAATGGTGGTGGTGGAGGCGGTAGTAGTGGTGGTGGTGGTGGTGGTGGTGGTGGTGGTCACGACGACTGTGGGTGGCTGGTGGTGGTGGGATGGTGGCGATAGAGGGTGGTGGTGATGATGGCAGTGCTAGTGGTGGTGGTGATGGCAGTCGGTAGTGGTAATAGCTCCGAAGCAAGAGAAGTGAGTTTTTTTAGCTCCTAGAGACATTTTTGGAGCGGTTCACTCCATTGGAGTCAAAACTTGAACCGTGTTTATCAATCGTCATTCTACTCCGGATTAGCTCCGAAACTAAGAAGTAAGGAGCTGGAGTGTTATCAAACGGGGCCTTAAAATGAATGATCCCCTTTCGGCTTGGAACCCCACTCTCACAGCCAACTGAAGTTTTGATGTTCACTAAGGGGGTGGGTCGTGTTAAGGTCCCTGTAGGTGCCTTCTTGAGGTTCTAGGCCATGTTTGTAAGACCCGCACTCTGAAAACCCGGTCTAACCTTGGTTTTGTATCGTGACAGGTCTTCCGATCATCACCGAGCCAGACGGGGCAAGCGGATAACAAACAGGTACGAAATCGGACCGAAGTCGACCAATTATACCTGATTTTAGGTATACCGGTCGATGGTACCGGATGATGGTACCGGTCGACCGGTATGGCCTGCACAGCTATGTGCGGGAATTTGGAAATTGGTCTCTACGGGTCCCGCTTTCCTGATTTCAAATCCTAGAAGTTTCCTAATCCTAGTAGGGTTACTAAACCCTATTTCTAGCCTATAAATACACCCTTAAACCCCTCAAATCCTTTCCATTGTCTCTCACAAACCCTAGAGAAGAGAAAGAGCTTGGAAAGGAGAAGGAGCTAGGAAGAAGAAGGAGGTGCCGCCATTACCGTTTGACGAAGCTCACGCTACGCCTGTCAACGGTAAGTGTTTGAATCCCTCTTCTTACCCTATGATAGTTGTGTGGGTGGATCAATACCATGCAAAGTAGGTATTGATCTAAAACCCTAAATTGGCCAATAAACCCTAAGTTGTCGTCAAACCCTAGATTCGAGTTTCGAGATGATATTCATCGAAACGAGACTTGAATGAGTCGGGGATAGCTCTAACTCAAAGCCTAGACTTAGAATGGATAGGAGAAACCCTGAAAATCCATGGAGGATGGTCGACGGCAGTCGAAGAACCCATGTATGGTCTTCCGGAGACATACCGATCGACTATACCGGTTGCACACAGTGCGACCGGTATGTTGCGACCGCTACCTCTCAGGAGGTTGTTTGTGCGGGACCGGCTGACCATACCGGTCGCCAGTCTTTCCCACAGAGTTGCGACCGGTACATGCCACCGGTCAGCTCTGTGAGGGTAATTGTGATCTCTGTTGGTTTCCGACCAACATGAAACCCTAAACAATATATTCTAATGAAACCCTGATATTATGTAGGACTTTGTGACTTATCGTTTGGACCTTGCAACGTGGAGCAAGTTATTGAACGAGCGTCAGGTAAGGGAATCTGACCTAAACCTAATAATTAATGGACAGTAAATCGTTGTTAATCATTGAATATCTATGATCTGATGTTTGTGCATATTCACATGCCATCCTTTACTTTCAGTTATTATTATTGTTCATGCATTCATAGGATGTGATTGTTAGGCATGTGATTGTTTTCGTTGGTGTGTGGAGTGGGGCATGGGCCTGGGATCTCTCTTCACACTGGCACCTTTTTGTAGTATTCTATCTTAACATGCTTGGTACGGGTGGGGTATCAGGGGAAGATCGTGGTACGGTGGTCTCCGATATTGATGTTGTCCCGGCCATCGTTGTGTGGTACTGAGGATTCGAGTCGACGCCGGCTTGTCCACGATGCTTTAGCTCTATCTCTATGCCGTAGGGAGTTATGTTGGGATAGGGTCTACCTGCGTATTGTTTCTATCCTAGTGGGTTAGTTGCGGATAGGGTATCGGGGGAGGTGAGGTTTTGGTGGTCTCCGATCCGGCTGCGCACGCTCTAGCTCTATCTCTATGCCGTAGACGGCCGTCTGGGGGATAGAGCATACATTGTTGACATCTAGGATTGGTTAGTTGCGAGCCCGGTTTGCGAGCCCCGGCCGAGAGGGGCTTAGGTACTGGTATGGGTAGAGTATCGGGGGAGGTGCGGGTATACCTTAGCTCTATCTCTATTCCATGATGGGTGCATGTGGGTTGGTAGTAGTGTGATTCTTGTGCGACGCCACACACTCGTGTATAGAGGTGCGGGGGCCACCAAACCTTTCTATAGCACATTGCAAACTTAAAACCAGACCACAGCATAAAATGATTGTTACTCATGCATAATCTTGTGAAACTGTTTGATTGTCTTACTGAGCTGTGTTGTGTGCTCACCCTTTGTATATACATTGTTTTAGATGTTGATGTAGGATACACTGTGGATGATTATGTGAACGCTCCGGCGTATGGAGGTGTAGCTGCTTTGGATGTACAAGCAGGGGAGGACGAGCATGATGCTTCATGCGAGTGCCCTTTCTGCGTGTACCTGTGATTTGTTTTATTTATTTATTTCAGTTATTTTGATTGGATTAAAGGGATGTAAAAGATTATTATTTTATGTGTTTGGATTTGAATAATGGGATATTTATTTACATTATCAATAGATACTAAGTTCATTCTATTTAAAGTCTTCCGCTGTTTATTTATATTCTGATTGTGGTTATGTGTAATTGGTTTGTATGGGTGGACACGGCCTATTCGAGATCCTGGTGTGAACCGTTAGTTCAATGACGGTTCACTCACACCGTTCTGGTTGGATCAGAATTGGGGTGTGACAATGTTAGTCTTCCTTCTTGATTTTGCTCTTATTTTGTACCTTTTTGCTCTTGTTCAGGAGTGGTAAGTTTGTTGTTGTCAGCATCCAGTTTTTTGCCACTGCGGGGATCCCCGCTCTCATTGGGTACCATACACAATGAGAGGGGTGTATAATGAAAAAAAATAATAATAATAAATAAGAAGAAAAAATATATATATATATATATATATATTATAATAATAATAGAAAAAATAATAAATAAAAAAAAATCTGTCTGATCCCCAAAAGAGGGGATCAAAGCCCAAAAAAAAAAAAAAAAAAAAAAAAAAAAAAAAAAAAAAGGGGGAAATCTATCTGATCCCCAAAAAAAGGGGATCAGAGCCCAAAAGAAAAAAAAAATAAAAAAAGCAAAAAAAAAAGAAAAAAAAGCAGAAAGAGAGAGCAGGGAAGAAGGAGAGATGAGAGAGGCGGTGAGGGAGAGTTGCAGGGGAAGAGGGGGAGGTCGACACCTCACCCCTCCTCCCCGAAAACCTCCCCAAAATCTTGCCGGTTTCCCGGCCTCAATCCCCCTCCCCCTTTTTTTGTGAGTATAAGGAGCAGCAACGGCTGCTCCGGAAAAGAGAGAAAGACGGAAAAAAAAAAAACAAAAAAAAACAAAATCAAGAAGAAATCAGAGAGAGAGGAGAGGAGCGAGAGAGAAGAAAGATTAGGGAAGAAGAAAGCAGCGGCGGTAGCTGCCAGGGAATGAAGAGCAGAGAGGAGTGAAAGGAAAAAAAAAATCAGAGAAAGAGGAAGAAGAAGAGTCGTAGCAAAGGAGGGAAGTAAGAGAAGAGAAAAAAAAATAGAGAGAGCAGCGAGCAGAGAGGAGAAACCAGAAAAGGGAAAAATCAGAAAAAAAAAATCGAAAGTTGGAGGAAGAAGAAAGATGAGAAGCTAAAAGAAGAAAAGGAAGAGGAGAAAAGAAGAAAGAGGAGGAAGGCAGCAGCAGAGCCGCCACCCCCGTGAAAGAGGAAAGAGCCTTACCATCGATGCCTGTCCAAGAAAAAAAAAATCAGAAGCAAGAATTTTCATGCTTCTTGGGCACAAAACGGGCGGCATCGTCTTATGCTCGACATTAGTGGCCCTGGTGTATATCCCGGAGTACTCCTATGGCCGATCTGTCACCTATACATTCTGGGCTTGGCCCCGTCCCGTGTGGAGAATGCCCCCCCTATGGCACGGCTTAGTCAGTTATTCTCGCAGTTCAGAGAAGATTCAGACCACCACTTCTCTGAAAGCATGGTTCTTGCCTCCCTCTCTCCTCCCTCCTTGGAGCTCGTCCATTCGTTGGGTGATCCCTTGCTCTCACGTTCGAGTGTTTGCTCGTCGTTTAGGCCGGTGAGTGAGATTTCTGCTCATTGCAGTCACCTCCGGGGTTCTTCGCACCTGGATAGTACCAGGACCCTTGTGCCCCTGATTTAACGAAGCCCCTTGGGCTGCAAGAGTGAAGGTAGGGAGGGTGACCATTGCTTCTTTTTTTGCTTCTGAACCATTGTCTGGGAGATCTCCTTCCCGGTCGGAGGCAGCTAGGCACAACTATTCCGCCTGTCTTGTCTTGTCAGAAGGGATCACTGAATCTTCTTTTAGAGGTAGGCGCCCAATTGAACGAAATTCTAATGGGTGTGAATTGATAATTGATATAGATACTCTTAGATGTAGATACTGTTATTGGACAAATTCCATTCTATATCCGAATCTGAAAGACAAAATTTTATATTTCTATTTCGAAATCATCACGGTAAAGTGTCCAGTAAGCTATATCTAGCAGCTCCACCCGTCCGCGATGCATGGAAGGATTGGGGTGGGGAATGGTCCATCTTGGAGGACGGGGCTGCCTCGTGGTGCGAAGACATTTGAGTGGAAAGGGAAAGCAAGAATTTTGGAAAGGGATCTCCATGCTATATATGACAAGGGGACTGATCCCGTGCGTGGCATGGGCCCGCCCGCATCCAAAGTCGAGCAAGGACTCGGTACCGACAAATACAATCATGAAGTTGAAAGTACCAGAGATTCCTAAAGGCATACCATCAGAGAAGCTTCCTTGACCGATTGGGTAGATCAAGAAAACAGCAGTAGCAGCTGCAACAGGAGCTGAATATGCAATGACAATCCAAGGGCGCATACCCAAACGGAAACTAAGTTCCCACTCATGACCCATGTAACAAGCTACACCTAGCACACAAGAAATGGAAACTACAGCAGGTTTACTGTCCTAAACTCTGCTATGAAGAAGTTGGCATAACATGTTGCTTGTTGTCGATGTTATTCTTATGTTATTGTTGCTTTCATCCTTGTTATTTCAGTCCATGATAGCTGTCTGTATTACTATCCATTACTATTCATGCTTTGGATTAGATTCATGCTTAGGCTGCTTTGTTGGGTACTCAAGTTGATCCAATCTCATATGCCATCATTGGGTTTAGTTAACAATGATTGATCCATACTTGAACTTGCCTTGAGATAGTGCTTGATTTTATCAGATTCTGTCGTTTAATCTGATCTCATTTTTTTGAATATTATAAATCTGGTATGGCTTGGGTTATTCCCTTCCATGTCAAATCTGGTTCGGGTTCAACTGATTTGTGGTTAAATCTGGCTTGGCTGAAGTTGGTCACTTTTAGATCTAAATCTGATTTGGATTGCATTGGTTCATGTTTTATGATCAAATCTGGTTTATGTGGTTTGAATTGGTTTATTGCCTTAACATGAAATCTGGTTTAGTCCATGTTTGCTGTCCATATGTTCATCACTTGTGAGTTGCTGGTTTGACCTTTAGGCTTCTTGTTCATTTGTTGATATGCTTGAGGATAATATATGTTATATATGTGTGAATCCCATGTTAGGATTTGTGCACCTGTTTTTCTTAGTACCTCATGCTTATTAGCTTGGCTTGATATCTAAACTCTTTCTTATTGCACATTTTTTGTTATATTCACAGATTATGTGATAGAGTATATGGCCATGCTTATAACATGTTAGTTTGTCGAACTAATTCGTGAATAATATCATTCTGCGATATGATGTTTAGGGGACTCCAATGAGTCCAACTCCTGCACGAGATCCAAGATCCTGTGTCGACTTGTGTGGGCCCATTTAGTTTGAGGCCCACCCCAACCTTTGGTTTGGATCCATGAGTGTGGGAAATCATTGTATCAAATGCATAGTAATGAAAGATGTGCGATTGGGTAGATGTACGCATAGGATTGGTGGTCCGACGGACGGTCTACCTGGGCATCCCGAATGTGGGATATGAGTGAGATATTAGTGTACCCCGTGTGTGGGGAGCTGAGGCATTTGGCCTTTCCTGAGTGTTGCCACGCGTGTTCATGGCTCGTCAATCCATGGGAACTACGCTTGACCTGATTCTGGAGAGACAGAGGTCTCGAGGGATACGTAGGCTGCGGGGGAATTTGGTCGCTCCACGCTCGGTTAAATTGAGGTAAGTTCCATGTATTATGGGATTACCTCAGCGAAGGGATTTCCCTGTGGAAGGGAATATCTCTACACCCTGAGATGGGTTCCACTGTTGTGGGAACATCTCATCCTTCGGATGTGTTCCAATATTTTGGGAGCATCATTTTCACACACACACACTCAAATTGAGGTAAGTTCCATGTACTATGGGATTACCTCGCCGAGGGGACTTTCTTGTGATAGGGAGTACCTCAACACTGAGATGGGTCCCACTGTTGTGGGGACGTCTCTCACCATTGGATGTGTTCCATGATTATGGGAGCATTCATCGCTTGGGATGTGTTTCAATATTTTGGAAGTGTCCCTCTTCTCTTGCACACACTTGGTACGTACACACCCGCCCAAACTACGTTTGGCCTGATTCCCGCCGCACAGGGATATGTAAGCGGCCTGGGATTTTCCCAGACCTCGGTCATATGTTATATATCATTTTTTTCTTTTCTTTGAAGTATGATTAAACTATTCTTTAAATTCTTTGATTCATTTTTACAATTATTTTTTTGTTTATAATTGTTTAATTTCAGCTTATGCCATGCTTAGTTAGCAAAGAATTAGAAATTAACTTAGGATTCCCCCTTTTACCTTGTAATGTATTTAGACAGCCTCAAGCATTCATAAACTGTAGGAAAGGATAGGATTTAGGGAGACCGGTTTAACCGGACGAGTTGGGTGCCTAACACCTTCCCAACTCGTAATTTAGCACTTACCCGCCTTTGGTGAGACAAGATAGCCGTTCCATTTGCGCGAGTCATTAGTGTTCCTCCGTTGAGGGACATCATTTATAGGTCCTATACCTTATCTAGGTGGCGACTCCAGTCTTCATACCCTCCACTGGCATGAGTAGATGAGATCTGAAAGTGAGAACTTTCCAGATCCCAGTTTGAGTGTAATGAGGGTAGACAACTTTAACTATATGAAAATTCAATTTTAAAAACGAGGATAAATCCAAATTGAAAATTTCAAGAAGATTGATTTTTTTTTCCCATGTCCTCACAGTTGTGTTCTCTTGTTATGTTAATAAATTATCTACTTATTAAAAAAAAAAAGAAAAAGAAAAAAAAAGGAACATGATGAGATCAATTCCTCTATCACAGATCCTTATATATGATTGTGTGCTGAGTGATTCAAGATCAAACGGATCATTCACTGAACGATCCAACCGTTGAAGATGTGGAAGCCAAAGAATGTGCATGCTGATATTAAGACAAAGCACAAACTAGGAGAGTGGGATTTTTTGGATTAAGAGATATTGAATTTATTAAAAATAATAAAAGATTAGAAGTTATAAAGTATAAACATGCTTTGATGATTTTCTATATCAAGGGGCCCACAAATATGTTGGTTTACTAGGGCATTTCTTAAAATTCTTTTGTGGATTCTTATGCCATGGAGATGGACCGAATTTTTTGGGCTTTGGTTGTGTTTATTTTTTATTTTTTTTCTTATTTAATTTCTCAGTCCTAGGATCTTTCCATGTCACATTCATTGGACACTTAAAAATATCTCTCTCCTTTACCAATATATATATGAGAAAATTTCACGCACTCCTCTTGAACTTTATTTTTTAAATCATCCAATCCTAAACCATGTCCATAATTTCACCCACCCCCTCTTAAATGTTAAATGTGTATCACACAGCTCGAGACTTAACAAGTTTGTCTGTTAAGTGGTGATGTGGAGAGATTAAATATTATATAATGACAAAATTACCCTTATAGAGTGGTAATTAACATATTTACCCTCCCATCACCCCCTGACCTTGCTACAATCCTCTGCTTCTCCTTGTTTGAAAATCCCTAGCTCGATAGAAGCTGTTGCAATGGTGAAATATGTCAGGGTTTTGGACCCCAGGCAACTCCTCGCCAGTGTGCAAGTCGAATTCCACCTCTCGGCGCAAGTGATCCCTTTTGTTTCTCCGACTCTTGCTGCTGTTTCCGAATGACTGCAAAAGTATCTGCGAACTCCTCCTCACCCCCTTCTGTGGAAATCTCTTCTGTTGGTGTGCAGCCTAGCTCTGGTCCTGACCCGATTCCTTTGATTTCCCTTGACGAATTCCACCCCCGCAGCATTTGATTCATGCATCCCCCATTTTGAAGCTGGTTGGTCTGCAAATTCTAAACCAAAAACCTGTCAAAAAAATTGGGATGCTAGGAGGAGCACTTGGTGGGTTTTTGATTGGAGATATGGTGTCTGAATCTGTAGAATATGACGATGTTGGTGACTATGATTTATGATTTTCCTTTAATTGCTTTCATCTTCCTCTAGGAAACCATACTCCTATCCTTCGCATCTCCAGAAATACATCTCCAGCTTGGTGTGGTTACCCATACCCAGCCACCAATGGCACATACCTTCCTTGTGATGTAGGAGAGTAACCAGAGACTCTCGGTAGAGGATGCCCATACCCTGCCGGTTGTGCCAGGTATGCCACAATTGCCCCTGCGACTAACGGATAGGATTCGCTTGCCAGCGGTATTGTAAGACCTGCACGCCATGAACCTGGTCTAACCTTACATTTCGTGTTATGACCAGTCTACATATCATGGTCTAGCCAAGTGGACCAAGTGCGTGAAGAAACCCAAGACCCAATATGAAATTTAACTCAAAAACAGTCAAAATGAGGGTAAGGCCTCATGCCTAAACAAGTAGGGTCAACCCCACCTCAACAGAAGTCCAACCCTTGACTTTTTGATCGTGGGGTTCCATGGGTCTCAGATTATGCGACCCTACATCCGACCCTACCTGCGACCCTACATCCGACCCTACCTGCGACCCTACACCCTAGGGTCTTACGTTTTAAAAACATAGGGTCTCAGTACATCCGACCCTAGGTCCGACCCTAGGAAAACAGCACGAACCGAAAATTAGGAAACTTTCCTAATTCCAATAGGATCTTTCCTAAACTCAATGGGACTTATTTTGGAGGGTTTTTCTCTATAAATAGGGCGTCCCTTAGCCTCTTTCACTCCTTTAAAACCCTAATTGAAAGTGAGAGCAAGAGAAATAGAAGGAAGAGAATAAGAGAAGGAAACTTGAAGAAGAAGACTAAGGAAGAGGAGGAAGCTCAAAGAAACCTCTGAATAAAGATATGAACCTAATTCTTTACCTGAATAAGAGATTCTAGAATAGTTATGAAGAACATAGGATTAGGAGAAACCCAAATCATCCATCCATGGACAAGTTTCAAGAGATTCCATGGAGGAAATCATTATGGACTATGAATAGTGTATAACTCGTAGTTTTGAGCTATAGAACAATCATAGAATGGACCATGAAAGTAAGCAAAATGATCCAAACATGAAAGAATGGAATTTAGAATGAAAGGTCGATTCAGAAAACGTGTGGTCGCACGTAGGGTCGAATGATATCTGACCCTACAAGACCACATGATCGACCCCATGCCCTCGGGAAGTTCCAGGGAGGGTGTGGTCGCACATAGGGTCGATTGGTAACCCACCCCACGTCTGACCCTACCCTTAGGGTCGCAGAAACTGCTACCCTAGGTGCGACCCTACCCTGTGACCCTATGATTTTAGCTAGTCTAAATATATTAGAATTTAGTCTAATTAAAATCTATCGACTTGTTAGGTCTTTCTAGTGATTTTAAAGGTGATTCATAAAGCTTGAATGAGGATCTACTAGCAACCAAAGGTGAGGGAACAAGACCTAAACTAATTGGATAATAAAAAGCTATGTTTGCTTATTGAGTCCGATACCATGATTGATTGATTCTATTCGTGTATGCGTGTATTGTGCATTTAACATGGCATCCAATACTCCTGCTATTACTGTTCATGCATATTTAATTTTGTTTATTTATAACATGATGATGATGATGAAGCTAGGAATATGCATGTGAATGTTTGTGTGTGGTTAGCGTACTTGATGCGAGTAGGGCATCAAGGGGAGGACGTGACACTGTGGTTTTTTCTGGTCACAAGACTCTAGCTCTATCTCTAATCAAGTCTTGTCCACTAACATCGTCGTATCGCCATTACTTTAGCAGAGCTATTACGTCGTAGGGCATCAGGGGAGGTAGTCTCTGACCATATAGTCTCTGACTCTGCCGGGGGGCCTTAGCTCAATCTCTATGGACGTATTGAGGGATGCTAGGGTGAGGCCTTGGATACACTGTTTGACATTAGAATTGGTTAGTTGCGAGCCCAGTTTGTAAGCCCTCGCCAACAAGGGCTTACGTGTTGGTATGGGTGCATGTGGTACAGCAATGCCGATACTCATTGGGTACATTGTTTCCATGATGGGTGCATGTGGGACGGCAATGCCGATATTCATTGGGCGGCTTCACACACTCGTGTATAGAGGTGAGGCGGCCTCCGAACCTTTCTATTGCACATTGCAAACTTATGAACCAGACCAAAGATATGAATTGAATGGATGTATATGTTTGTTGCATTGTTTTGTTTACTCACTGAGCTCAAGTTGGAGAACTGACCCTCGCGCGCTCAATTCTTTTTAGTTCTGATGTTGCAGGTATTACGGTTGAAGATTATGCTGACACACCAACATATGAACAGGTGGCAGCTATGATGAGCAAGCTATGAATGACTATTGTGATACGTTAAGCGAGCGTTTCAACTGTGGATACGTTTAGTGTTAACTTTCGTATTAGGATATTTGTAATATGTATTAAATTATATTTTGGTTACTTGGAGATAAATGGAATATTAATTATTTATCATGACTAGACCTCAGTTCATTATCTGTAAGTCTTCCGCTATTTACTTTATTACTTCTGATTAATGTAGAATGTGTTTTGGTTTAACAAAGTGGGGATAGCCTATACGAGATCCTGGTTGAACCGTTGGTTATTGACGGTTCATCACACCATTCTGGTTGGTTCAGAATTGGGGTATGACAGGTATGGCTATGGCCTGTGCTGTAACTTTGTCGCCGATCATGTATGAAAAATTCAATCGACCTTTGGGTTTACCAGAAGCTTTTCTCACCTGATAACTGATGAATTTTGCCGATCATGTATGAGAAATTCAATTGACCTTTGGGTTTACCAGAAGCTTTCCAACTTCCATGTATGGATTAGGCTCCTTTGTACTTTTGTAGTGAAGAAGCTCACTACAGAGAGTGCAGTGAAGCTAAGATTAAGCCATTTGGCTTAAGACCATCATATGGCTATACATTCACAGGCATTCGCTAGCTTCAAACTACTGAATCTAAATTCCATTGTGAAAAATAATAATTTTTCAAGACTGAAATCAATTCGTTGTGTAAAATACTTATTTTGCATGATGGCACTAAATTATTCATCATGTAAAACAATTATTTCACACGACGGAATTGAGTTATCCGTTGTGAAAAATAAGTGTTTCCCACAACAGAAGTTAATATTATTGTCTTGAAAAACTATTATTTTTCACGACGGAACTAAATTACCATCGTGAAAAATATCCTCTTTTAAAAAAAAAATCACCCCACTAAACAGTATAAATAGAGAGAAATACCATACAAAAATCTAAATCCCTACTATACATTAATTACAAACCAAACCAACCAACAAGAAGGATGAAGAACCAATTAAACCAACCAACATCAACAATTATGGATAACAGAAATCATTTCTTCTGCAATACAGAAAGATCCCAGAATAGGAATTATTAATAGAAAATTGGGGTACAGAAACTACAAAACAGGAATCAAACAAGGATCAAAGGATGACTTTGTATCCTAATAGGGTTCAAGACACACGAACTGAATAAACAACTAAAACACAGTGAATACAGCTTTTTCTCTACTCAGAGGATAGAGAACAACCACTAGAAGAGGAATTTTTATCTACTAAGAATGAACATACCTCTTGGGACAACGCAAGGATCATGGCGTCAACAAAATAACTAACTATTTACCCCCCTCAAAAAAAAAAAAAAGAAAGAAAAGATCATGGCGTTCTCGTGCTATATAAGTTCTGTTTCATGTTTATCCCTGGTTACTGTGTGCTGTCTCCTTTCCAAAACCATTACAAACAATTATATAATCAACAAATAGAAATGGAAAATGAACAAGCCTGAAATTCCTTTTATTTATGCTCTTTGCGTAGTTGGAATGACACATATTTGGTCTACCAGGTATCCCATATGAGATCTTTTTAAACTCAATGCTTATCCGATTAATTAGGTGAAGGAAATATCCAATACTATGTTCCTCGTAGATCGTGTTAGAGTGGCCAAAATAAATCAATAAATAAATAAATAAAAACGAAAAGCTAGGGTTTTCACCGTTTCCTCTGTTTTCTCCATTTTACCATCGTCGATAGCCTTGGCCTGAGAAGACGACCGGACTCGTCACCTCCAACGTCTCTCTTCTCAGGAATAAGTTTCCCATCTCTGTCACGAGCTCCCGGATCCACCACAACAACTTTACCAGAGTTCAGCTTGGAGGTCTTCTTCGGGAATAAAGTTCCCGCATTTGTTATCGATGGAAGAACAATTTTCTCCACGAAGAAACGATTCAGAGATGGTATCAAGCGCTTCGCCATGGCTGCTTCGGAAGACAAGGGAGCGTTTCAAAATGACTACGATCGTCTTGCCTTCAAAACAAGAGAGTAATACAAAAAATGTGTTGGGGCCGATCGTAAAAGTCAGAATATAATCATGATTGGAGAAACAGATTTTATGGAAATTATACCATTTCTCTTGGATCTTTTATTGATTAGCAAAAAAATATTGTTCTCTGGTTTTTGCGATCTTCTCCGACGAGGTTTCACATTGCTCCCTGGTTTTCGTGATGGGCCTATGGGATGATGTCACTTCTCATCATTTTCTCCGATCACATTTATGGCAATGATTCTTATTAGTTTCTTCGATCGATCTTGAGCTAATTCAATCCTGAATCTAATCGACATTCAATGAATCGGTCATCAAGGTCTGGAGTCTCTGATTTTTTGTTTATATTTTCCATATTCTAAATCATCAGAAACTTTATGAGAATCATTTGAGAAGGTTTTTGTCACCGGAGCACTAACAGAAAATGGGGAAAAAGAAGATCGGAAATTAGAAGAAAAAAGATCAGAGAAGGAGATCGGAGAAAAGAAATGAAGTTGCAGAAGGAGGAAGAATATCGTAGTAGCATATTTAGAAATCCCAAGAACAAGTCTGCCTTCAAGACCAGATTCCATAATTACTGGGAAATTCAAAGGAAGATCGTGCCCAAGAGCTCTAGGCATGTCATTTTGGCGCATAAAACCCCTTGGAGATTCTGGAGATGGAACTGGAGGTTGAGGAATCCGAGCGTGTCTTTCCCATTGATTGAGCATCCATAAGGATCGATACTCCAACGGAGGTTTTAAGAAAATCGAGATAATTTTGATAAGAAAATAAAAAAAAATCTTAAAAAAATATATAAAAATAAAACTGAATAGTATTAAGGGTAAAAAAGTTTTTTTTAACCATACTGTGAGTTGAGTCTGAACAACGTTTGAGTGTAAAGAATATTACCGCAACAGGGTGTTTGCGGTAGATATTTTCCCAAAGTTCATCCGTAAAATAACACTAATGCAAAAAAAAAAAAAAAAAAAAAAAAAAAAAAGGCGCGGGAGTATGTTGTTCGTTCAAAACGAGATTCAGAATCTTTGGAAGTTATAACAGAAATCAGGCGGTGGTCATGTGAGTTCGTTGCAAAATTGTTGACTTCAGAAGCGAAGCATATAAAAACCGGTTGAAAGCGTAAGCTCAGCAGTTATACAAGTGTTGGGCTTTCGCAGATAAAACGTTCGTTTAAAGCGTCGATCCGAGACCTTCGCTCTATCTATCTATCTACACGAGAAAGTATCGCACAACCTCGTTTGGGTATCACGATCACTGTTGTCACTTTCTTTCACTGCATTTTCGTGTTTGGATTGAATTCCATCTCTTTAGCAATGTTTTTGTTTCGCCGACCTGGTTTTTTCTTTTATCGCATTGATTTTCTGTTCAATAATGGAGATTCATGACTGGTTTTAGGGTTTTCAGGGGACATACGTTGTAAGGAGAAGCTTTTCAGTCATGGAAAAAAAGAAGTATCCCACCGGTTCTGAGCATTACGATTTGTATGAAGTGATTGGGCAGGGTGTGAGCGCTTCTGTTTATCGTGCGCTCTGTATTCCGTTCAATGAGACTGTCGCCATCAAAGTACTTGATTTCGAGGGACCGAAGACTGATCTGGTAAATCAACTAATCTATCTCCTTCTCAAGGAATCAATTCTGGTATTGTTTAAAATCTCGTTAAATTGTATCGATTTTTGTAAAAAATACCAATCCTCGTGCCCTTCGCTTGAGCTGAAACGGAGCTACCGCTGCTTCTCTGTAACATTTGATCTGGTTATTCTTCCACTAGAAATTTGTTGTAGGATCTCAGCATACTCCTATCCTGAGACATAATGTAATATTAAATTTCTGTTGTAATGACATTGGTCTTTCTCTGTAGAGTAATATCGTTCGCGAGGCACAGACTACGATCTTAATTGACCATCCTAATGTTCTAAAGGCGCACTGTTGCTTTGTTAACGGTCGTACTTTGTGGTTTATAATGCCTTTCATGGCCGGAGGTTCTTTTCTTCATATATTGAAAGCCGCTTACCCGAATGGTTTGGAGGGGGTGGTTATAGCAACTATTTTACGTGAAGTACTAAAGGGTCTAGACTACCTCCATCAAGTTGGGCATATACATCGAGATGTTAAGGTGAGTAACCATTCTAGGGGTTATTCTGAGCATCGGATTGTTCATTGGCTAACTATTTACCCTTTTTGACTTTGTATGTGTTAACAAGTGATATTTGTATTGAAGTTTTTTTTTTCTCTAGGCTCCATTTATTCTGCTGAAATTATTTTACTGGATTGTCTTAAAAGCAAAAGAAAATTGCATAGGGAGTAAAAGATAGAAATTGATTTTACTGAAATGAAATACAAAAATTTGGATCACAATCACTTAAAATATTTGGATGTTATTTTTAAAAGTGAAAAGAGAATTAAAGTGGTAATACCCCCCCCCCCCCCCCCACACACACACACACACCAACCCAAAAAAAAAAACAGAAGAAATGGAAAAATGTCAAAGAAATGCAAATCAAGTCTTATAACAAAAAGTTGATTTCCTGGAAGATTAGTTTGCATTGCAATAAAATTGCTGCAAAGTAGTGAAAGATCAATAATTCATGAGGCTTTGCTGCATCTTGCCAAAAAAATAAAAATCACATTTACACGTAGATATAGCCTCTTGCTTTCATCAGAAAAGTCATCATCTTCTGTTAAAAGCATTTTGCTTCTCCTTTTGTCAGCATAACACAAGATGCATGGCATGGCAAAATGCTCTATATGAGTCTCCAGTTATCTTAAAGTACTTTACTATGTGCCTTCCTGGAACACTTTTATGGAAATCAAATCCAAAATTACTGGCAGGTTTGCTAAAAAGTTCTTTAGGATCTCTTCCAGAACTAAATTTCCAATCAAGAAAAGCCTTGATTCCATCTATAACTGGCAACAGTGAAGAAGCCAGTAGGAACATTTTATTGAAGGCCAAAATAGTTATGGTTCCGGACAGGTTGGTTCCTGCTCATACTACAGCCCAGCCTGTATGGCAGTACCCATATGGCTGGCCCATTGCTGATTTAAAGAAGTGTTTTCCTTTAGACTGTGAACTTCACAATCAGAACCAATAAGATCTCCTTGGTTCTCATTAAATTCTCCCAACATGTTATGGACTTAAGATTCGTCTATTTCTTACTAATTATCTTTGCTTAAGAGAACCAGATCTTGGAGTTAGACTGACGTGGAGGAAGTACTAGAAGAGGCCATCAAATTGGTTGGCTAATCAGAAATATCTTCGCCAACCATATCAATAGTTCAACAGCCAGAAAAAGCTATCCAAATGAAGCTGTAGTTACTGTTTTTGATTCAGTAGATGTGCTTGATGCAAAGACACTGTCCATAAGCGTAAGCAATCGGGTGATGTTGTTGGGGGAACCAAGTGCCATCCTGGTCTACAATGATGATTTTGTGAAATCAGTTGTGCACAGAATATGCCTACAAATATTTTATTTATTTTTAATTGTCTTCCCAAAGTCTTCCAAACGAAGGTTTCAGCAAGTTTGTGTTTGCCATTTGGAGAATTGTGGTGCAATGAAGCCTTAAAATATTGAGGGCAAGTTTTCTCCCTCCGAAGGGGAATATTGTGGGGAACTGTTGGATTTGCACGTCAGCATAGTTGTCAAGGTGCCTAGGTGCAAAAGGTGAAGGCTAGGCACCTAACCCTATGATGTATAATGCGGGAGCATCTTGGGATGCCAAATGGAGGGTCTTGATATGTTCTTATTTAAGTGAGGATTAAGTTTGTAATAAAGGTTATCTATGTATTTCAATTTTTTTTACAGCCGTGATTGGGGAGATTAGCTGGTCATAGGTTGTTTGGTTGGTTCCATTATTTTGAGCCTTATTTAGCTTATCGTTGTATGTCTAGAATCCAACTTTAGAAAGTTATTATAGTTATCCAAGAGTCCTGTTGTTAGTTATTTTAATCTAGTATTTCATTTAGAGTAAGAGAGTATTAAGAGTCCTTATAAGAATAAATTTAGAAATGTTAATAGTCTATATATATGTTACCAACCCACCCTCCATGATAAGTGTCCCAAAAAAAGAAAAAAAAAAAAAAAAAAAAAAACCCACCCCCATGTTTATGAATTTTCTTTGGTTTGTCTGTATCTTTTGGCCTTTCTCTCTCTTCTCGTAATTTGATAAGAGATTTTCTCTCCTTCCTGGCCCCCCACTGTTGCTCCTTTCATTTATCTTTCTATCCTTATACTTCCTCTCATTATTTCTCTACTCATGAGCTGTCTTCTCTTCCTCTATCCCGCTCACATTAAGTAAGATCTCCCTACTTGTATCTTTTTTCTCATACTTTTTCTCCCTTTTTGTCTATTGATTTGTTTAATTTCAGATCCTATTTTCTTAGGAGAGAGATCTTTTCTCACTCTCGTTATTCTCTTAATTTACACCCATCAATCACACACTTTCTCTCTCCTCCCATCTTCCTTCGTTGATTTCTATTATTTAGCTAATTTTTCTGGTTTTTATCTTAAAAATTAGTTTTTGATATGTGGTAGTCATTCTATGAAAATCTGACCGGTAGATCTGAGATCAGATTTAATATTTAATATTCACTATTCACTAATACTAGTAGTAATACAAAAGTGTGAGAGCTGAATCATTTGGTACACTCTGTCAATTCATAATCTAGGTAACGAATTCATAATCTACTATGATTGCAATGAGATACATTGATACAAGGTAATCTATTCAAATATTACGATTGAAACTATTGGTTTCCCTAATAGTGGAATAATCGAGGTTGATTACCTGTGGTTCTGTGTCCCTCCTCCTTTTCCAATCTGGTGCTGCCAGAACCTTGCCAAGGCAGTATTTCTTTGCTGCCTAGCCATCGACAACTTTGATCAATCCACATGGCTTGCTATATATATATATATATATATATATATATATATATATATATATATATATATATATATATATATATATATATATATATTGTTGTAAATGTCGTCCACTTAAATTAGTAGGGATATCTTTGTAATTTGTTGGTTATTTCTTTTATTTCTTTTCTATTATTGTCTGTAGGGATATTATTGTAATCTTGCTTTCAGTATTTCATTGTAAATAAGATATTAGAGTGAGGAGATTATAACTTACTCATTCTTTCTGATCCAACATGGTATCAGAGCCAACCTAAAGCTACCGCCCCACCTTTTCTCATCTTCTCTTCTCTTCTCTTCCCTTCTCTAAAACCTACTGCCACAACCCTAAAATCCTCTATATCTCACCGCCTCTGCTTAATCCCACTGCCACAACCCTAAAATCTTTTACACCTCTACCGCCACTGTCTAATCCCACCGCCAGCACCTAGGAAACCCATTGACATCCCCTAAAACTAACCCTAAACCTACCTATACCTAACTCCATCTCCTTTTAGCAACTCCAAACCTTTTTTCTTTTTTTTAATCTCATACCTATGAACTAAACATCTCCCCAAGGATTTGTTGCTCTCGATTGTCGTGTATCCCTTATTGATGGGATGTGTTTTTGAAGAGATCATACAAATAGCCATCATCAATTCTTCCTTGACAATATATGAAGATCGAAACTTGCTGCAGATGTGTCTCTTGTTCCTGGAAGATTGATACATGGCATCTCTGTTAAAGAGATCGATTCCTTTTCACAAAAGGTTTGATTGATTTGGTATGGTTAATTGACACATATTACTAGATATTGTTTTTTTCCAGCCTATTATCAATATCAATTTTTTGGGTTTTACTAAGTACCCAAATCCAAATTTTTTATCTTTGTATAACATATGCTGGAAGGGATTTTTATAAAATAGAAAATCTCACCATTCTAATTTGTTGTAAATGTCATTATTTAAGTTTTGGGGGTAGATTAGTAATTTGATAGTTATTTCTATTATTTTTTTTCTATTTATTGTCATTAGGGACATTATTGTAATTCTGCTTTTAGTATTTCATTATAAATAAGATATTGGAATGAGGAGATTAGATCTCACTCATTCTTTTCTGATCCAACGTGGTATCAGAGCTAGGTTATCTCAGTGTTGATGCCAACGGTGACTAGTAATTGAATTAGTTCTGTCTGGTCCCCAAACATCAGAATGAACCAAATGAAAAAGAGGGTTACTGTGTTTAAATGAAGGACTATAAGATGACCGAGTTTGCTTAGCCAGAATACGAGCTTCGCAAAGAAACTCGTCTTGTTTACATTTATTTGCTAAAGAAGGAAAAATACTCGCTAAAATTTTAAATGAAGGATGCTCGAGCCACTGGTGCCACTGGTGCCACTGTTGAAGATCAAAAGGATGCTGAATAAAGATAATGTACTAGCTTGGGGAAGCTAAAACTGCTTGGATTTACCTTCTGCGATTGATCTGGTATGGTTGATTGAGAAATATTACCAGATATCTGTTTTTTCCCAGTATATGATCACTATCGGTTTTGGTTTTGTTTTGAGTACCTAAATCGAGATTGTTTCTTCTTGTGATTGCAATGACTTCTGAAGTAACATCTGCTGGAATGGATTTTTATATAATGGAAAATCTTACCATTCCGACAAATGCCACAAACTTGATGGTGGTAACTACCTGATGTGGTCTAATGCCACACAACTTTCTATTACTGCTCGAGGGTTATCTGGTTATCTCACTGGAGCTAAGACTAAACCCATTACTGAAGATACTTCTTTGGACAAATGGAATGCTAAGAATTCCTTAATGATGCAATATCTCCTTAATTCCATGCAACCCGCCATAGCCGAGGGACACCTATTATTGGATACTGCTACAAAGATCTGGAAGTCTGCAAAGGACACAAATTCTCAGGTTGGGAATGATGCATTAATTTATGCTCTACAAAAAAAAGGTTCATGGAACTATACGGAAGGAGTTAACTGTGTCTCAATATTATACTCAGCTGAAGAGTCATTGGTAGACTATCGATTTTTATGATTATGCCAAATGTGAAGAAGATGCTACACTTTTTAAGAAACGGTACAAGGATGTAGCCTGACTAAGGCAGTGTTTTGATTGATTTTTATTTCAATTTTTGGTTATTAAAAGGGTTTGGTATCAGTTCTTGATGCTATTTATTAAAAACAAAAATAAAAATAGGCCCAAAATCAAAAAGAGCTCAAGACCTCTTTTTGATTTTTGGCCAAAAATTCTTTCTAACTATTTTTGCGCATTTGTTTAATGAACATGTGTGTTCTAACATGGGTAAAATAGGAAAATTGATCTTTTTTATAACATTTGTTTTAACCTCTCTTTCACCTAGCTATCGACTTCCTCTCTCTCCTAATGGCCGAACAATCTGGCCATCGTCTTCCTCTCTATCCCGACTGCCCCTAAAGACAATCACCTATTTTGCAGCTTCCCAAGTGGTGATGTAAACCTCTATGCGGGAGCTCTGCAAACCTTACAGTGCAGAATCCACATGGAGAGATGAGTGCTCATGAATCAGAATGGTGAGATCTTTCGTTGGGATTAGGGCTGTGACACTGAATTGGGTATGCGTTGGTTTAAAATTCCACCTCAAACCTACTGAATTGATAGGGTAATGAGAGTGAAGATCATAGAACTGCAAATTGTCACTCATCAAGCAACACTTGATTTCAATACTTCAATTCAAATTGAACAAAATTCAATTTTTTGAAACGGGAATTGGGGAAAATTGGGAATCACAAATTTCGATTCATTCAATGGAAAATTGAATGAATGGAAATATGCGATTCTTTCCAATAAAAAAATAAAAAAAATAAAATAAAATAAAATAAAAATGGAAAAATTGGCCCAACCACAGGTGATCAAGAACGAAAAGATGGGAGAACACGTAAAAAAAAGGCAATTACAGGTGATCCAGATATCTTCCTAAACCTAGTTCTTTTCATATCAACGTTCAACATGGTATCTGGGCTCTGTAGTCCAACCATATTCCAGATTGATGAACCAATCAATATAGTACTTTCTACACTGCAGTAGAAAATTTAGTAGTGATAGAACAACCACATACACTTCGTTTCGAAAACCAGCTCAACTGGTCACATACTCAAGCAGGATTACTCAAGCAGGATTTCATACTGCCTAGGTTGGGTGTTTCTCAAGGAGCCAGCTATGGAAAAATGATGCTGCCATTGCAGCTAGAGGAGAGTCTTCTTTTCAGCTATGACCTCTTGATTGGTTTTAGTTATAAAATTATTTTTGGGCATAGGGATACCAAATCTATTTCTCATTTTTCAATCTATTTTCTATTATAGTTACCAAACAACATTTTTTTTATTGATCAAAAATGATTTTCAAAATTGGTTTTTGATAAATAGACAAAAATCAAAAACAAAAATGATACCAAACTGAGCATAAACTGACCGAATAAACATAATATATCTTTAAACTGAATTAAATCTTGGTTTAAACCAAACAAATACTACCCTAAAGCAGTTAATATAAGGTTTTTGGGCATAAGTGGACCAAACATTTGATGGATCTATCGAGTTCATTGATTTTTTCTTTTGGTTCCATTTGTTTTAAAAGGTTAAATTTTACATGTAACATTTTACATGCTATTTTTTTTTTTTTTAATGTTTGTTCTCAATAGATAAAATATATTGATCTCTAAAGGGAAGAGAAATGAACCATTTGGAAACAAATATTAGAAAAAAAATTAAAATGTAAAATGTTACATGTCAAAACAAATGGAGCCTTTGATGCATACATTTTTATCCTCCATTCTCTTAACCAAATTAAACCCCCAGGTGAAGGTGAGATTGGATCTAAAGACCTAGATACAATGGGCCATTTCTACTTACCAGCACATGCCTTGGCTCCTTCAGCCTATAAAACCCTAATACCCAACAATATATCTGAGCTTATTGTTCTATTTAACCACATTTCAATTAGGGGAGAGAATCTGCAAGGGACGGAGGAGAGAAAGGGAGAACGAGGTCAGTTGGATAAAAGTTCAAGGTATCACAGACCATTCAACATACAGTGGGTTAGGTATTTGTGTCAAATTGAAGGTGGATGACTCCAAACCATAGAATCTCTTATCTAGACAAAAAAAACTTTTGCCGTCTACCCTTATATACTAGGTGCGTGTACAATCACTAACCACTCCTTTATGTCCATCATACACCAAACCAAGACACGGTTGTATAGCAAAGTATCAAGTATCAAGGTCTCTCATAAATAGGTCAATTCCTCTATATGTATGTGTACTCTTCATGAGACTCCATCACTGTCCATGAAATATCATACTGCACCTCTAAATGTAGGATCCATTGGATATGAACATGGATGGTGATTCCATTTCATGTGTATAGCAACTCAAGAAAGAATAGAAAGAAAGAATAGAGTCATATATAATCAATAATTATTTATTCGTAGAAAGGTAACATTGATGGTAAAAATAACCACTTCATGATATATTATTAATAGCTAACAGTTTAGATATGCAGGAAAATTAAAAGGCAACATTTGGGCAAGTAATCGTTCCATCTGGGTTAGGGGAAATAAGCTACTCGACCCCACCGCATTTGTAATCACACACCGGATGCTGACCATCTGGGCCATCCGAACAGCCGACGTAATCACATGTAGAACATGCTGGACAATCCAGATGGCAAGGTAATGGAGAAATTACCTTTGCTTCCTCCACTCCAAACGCTATCCACGCTTGTAAACCTACAAAAAAATTTCAATGAGTTTGGAACTAGATGAATGATATATTAAGAAAGAATGATAAAGAAGACATACAAAGATGGGCAGAAGCTCTCTAGTATGGTCCAGAGATCTTAAAGATTTAAAGACAATGGATGGAACTTCAAACACAAGATATGAAGAGAGAGAGAGAGAGAGAGAGAGAGAGAGAGAGAGAGAGAGAGAGAGATCTGACATGAAATTGCAAAGAGAACAACAAAGGAAGTCAATGTGAGTGAAACTCTAGCCATGCTTGTTCAGTCTGAAAACTGGATTTTCTGCTTCCTCCTCTATGATAGAGAGTTGCAGGATGTTGGAGCATTATAAATAAGGAAAAACTTGAGATACAGGCCCTAGGTTTGATGATCTTACTGCAAGGATCCCAGCTGCATTCTGTGGTCCTTCTTATGTGCACCCCATTTGTGATTTGACATGCAAGCATTGCTCCTTTTGGAAGGAAATTTTGTTCGACAAGTGTTTGTTTGTTTGTGTAGGAGGCTTGATTAGTTCAGATTCTTCTAGAATGTGGATGTTTATAGGAAGAAAAAGCATATGCTACGTGAAGTGAATTTGGATTAAATTTATTTGAGATTACTAAAAATAATAAAGATTAGAATTTTTTTATTCTTTTTATACTTAAAGGATTATAAGGTTTTTTTTTTGTTTTTGTTATCACTTAAGGACTAGAAGTTATTAAATGTTTTTCTATGCCGAGGGACCTACAAATATATTGGTTTATACTTAAATCTCTCTCTTGATTTATGTACTTGATTCATTTGTGGTGAGTAATCCGTTACTAATTCTTCCTCTGCACCCAAAGGCTTAGAGGTGATTTCTTGAATCAAGCAATCGACAAATCCATAGCCTAGGTGACTCACAACCTCTGTCTTTTGCTCGGTCAACCGTCTCTGGAATTATAATTTTTTCTGGTTCTGTTTCTACTCTGCCCATCATCCAATGGATCTCCACCTAGTTAGGATTCCGATTCTTGAACAGGGTAATGCAATCGATGTCAACCGGTGGATTTTACGATCGAGTTTGATTGATCCTCACCATTTTAAGACCTATGACCATGATCTTATGGTTTAACTCAGCCCTTATAATCTAAACATTGACTAACTTATATTTGATCAGTCGGTTAGTGTTATGGGTTTCTTGAAATCTGCACTTTTGGATTCATGACCCGTTTTGAACATTGACATGCTCCGACAATTTTGGCGGTGACCCAAATGAGAATTTTTCTGAGATCAGTGTTGGTATCAGAGGGTATGGGCTGATGGAGTGACTCAATGAAAAGGCCCGACTTAGAGGAGGTCGTATAATATGTTCTTTTCTCTCTTTTTGTAAATCTAACTAAAAAAAGGAAGAGAGAAATGAAGTTTTCAAGCTTGGACTTGGGAGAGAGCTTTGATCTTGAGAGATTTCCATTGTAACATCAAATTTGACATTGTGATTCATCTTCATCTCTTCCGTGGACGTAGCACAACACGTCGGTGGTTACACACCACCAATGTGTAACTATGTTAAATCTCTGTGTCATTATGCTTGAATCATTTTCTATTTTTTGTTCGTGTTTCTTGGTGTTCGCTCTAATAAATTAGTATCAGAACTCTTGGTTTGCTTTCAATCTTTGCATCCATTGCTTTTACATCAACTAATTGATTGATTCGATAGCAACATCAGTTTCAGTTTATGTCAAGTTCGAATGATGGCTGCTCTTGTACAAGGGTTGAAGAAATTCAATTTTTTTAACATATGTCGTAACAACCCTTGTTACATTGAGGTTTCCATGATGGCCCACTGAATGTATGTTGTAACAACCCTTGTACGTCCAAACAGACCCTATAATATATATTAGAGATGTTTGGGGATGTAGGAGATACGAGATCTATAAATATCAGGAGACTCTGTGAGTTTGTCTCAAGAATAAAAATTTTATTAAAAATCTTATCGGGGTCTCCGTGTAAACGTCCCGGTTACAACTACAAATTCTAACCGAGTCTTATTCCCGTCAAATTTGTGCCAGAACCCAAATGAAATACCAATCTTTCCATATATATTGAGGTTTTCATGATGATCCAATGAATTTAATTTAAAGGGAATCGATTACATGTATTCCAAAGGAGATCCACTTTATTGTTGACTCTTTCGATAGGAGGGCGCTGTCATTAATGGGAATGACAGTTTAGACCAATTTCGATCCATGGCTACAGGAGCAATGTCTGACTCCCTCCATATGCCCTTCTCGTCTTTATGAATAAAATTTCGTTTACCCCAAAAAAAAAAAAAAAAAAAATTGGGTAGTGGGTGCGACCTGATTACATTAAGACGGACCCAATCTTATCGATAGAAAGCCAGCTATTTTTTTTTTTTTAACCTATTTTTATTTATAATTTCTATATATGAGAGGGTGTAGATCGGATAAAGAGCAATTCATCCATGACTTCTTTCCAAAATAAATATCTCTGAGAGAGAGAGAGAGAGTGTGTAATATAGGGTTTTTGGGCCTGAGTGAGCCAAAGTTTTGATGGATCCATCAAGCCCATTGATTTTTTCTTTTGGTTCCGTTTGTTTAATGTAAATTTTCCGTGTAACATTTAAAATGTCAAAATAAACAAGCCTTTGTTGCATAGAATTTTATCCTTCATTCCCTTGATCCCCTAACCCAAATTAAGCCCCAAGTTGAAGGTGAGATTGGACCGAAAGACCTAGGGACAATGGGCCATTTCTATTTAGTAGTGCATGCCTTGGCACTTACAACCCCTATAAATCACTTCTACCCAACAATATGCTTGTAACTTAACCCTTTTAAACACATTTCAAATAGGGGAATTCTCCAGGGGATGGATGAGATAAAGGGGAGAAGGAGGTCGGTTGGATAAGGGTTCGGGGTATCACAGATCATTCAACATACGGGGATTACGTATTTGTGCGGGATTAAAGGGTGGATGACTCCAGACCATAGAATCTCTTCTCTAGATTCCAGACTAGAAAAACATTTGCCTTTCAATTAAGCTTCTAGAGAAAGTAAAATAATCTATCCTTATGTACTATGTGTATGATCACTGACCATCCCCTGGTGTATCGATCGTACACCAAACCTAGACACGTATACTAAAGTACCAAGTATCAAGGTCCCTCATATATAGAAAGCCACTTCCTCTATATGTACGTGTGCTTTCTCTGGGATTACGTCACTGTTCGTAGAATATCAGACTCATTCTTATATTGTGAGACCCATTAAATATAGATGGTAATGAAATCCCATAAAAGAAAAAGGCATGTGTCGGTCATGTATAGCAACTCAAGAATAAAGTAAAGTGTTCCTCCCCAGGTCCACCGTCGTCAACTTTCGATGGCCTGCCTGTATAATCAATAATTTATTCATTTGTAAAAAGGAAACATTGATGGTAAAAAATAAAAAAATAAAAAAAAAATAAAAAAAAAAAAAAAAACCTTTATTATATACTACTAGTTACTAGTAGATCAGACATGCAGGAAAATTAAAAGGTACCATCTGGGCAAGTCAACGTCCCAGCTGAGCTAGGGAAAATAAGCTTGTCGATGCCACCACAATTGTAATCACACGCGGAATGCAGAACATCTTGGCCAGCCAAACATTGGACGAAAACACAATTAGGACATGTTGGACAATTCAGAAGGCAATTAGGTAATGGGGCATCTATCCTTGTTTCCTCTGCTCCAAACACTATCCAGGCTTGTAAACCTACAAAAAAAATTTCAGTGAGTTTGGTACTTAGATGAATGATATATAAAAAAATAATAATAAAAAAAGACATAAAAACATGGGGAGAATGTTCTCTGGTTTGGTCCAGAGATCATAGAAATCGAAACAGCAGGGATGGAATTTCAAATACAAGAGAGTAGAGGGTTTTGCGATTTTTTGGGATAGAATACTCTTAGATCATAGAGTCGTTTAGCTGAAGGGCAAACCAGAGAAAATTTTCCCTAAAAGATTAGGTAAAAGATTTTTTGGTCTGCCACCATCCGTACACAAATTCCAGTAATTACCCCCTTTTTGTCTCTGTATCTTATGATATCTATCGTCTTTGGATTAGAATACCTCTCTCAAAAAATTAATAATGCGCAACAATGAGATAGAGAGAGAGAGAGAGGGAGATCACATGAAATTGTTAAGAGAACTACATAGGTTGTCAATGTGAGTGAAACTCTAACCATGCTTGTTGAGTCTGAAAGTTGAACTGGATTTTCTCTATGATGGAGAGTTGTAGGATGTTAGAGGCTTGGAGAGCATAATAAATAAGGAGAAACTTGAGATTCAGCCCATAGCTTCATAGACCTTATTCCTGGGCCAGCTATGTAAATTCCATTTGTGATTTGAAAGGCAAGCATTGCTCTTTTTAGGAGGAAATTTTGTTGGACCTTACCATATATAATCTGATGATTAGGTGTTTGTCTATGTCTGAGACATGATGAGATCGGTTGATTCAGCCCATAGCTTCATAGATCTTATTCCTGGGCCAGCTATGTAAATTCCATTTGTGATTTGAAAGGCAAGCATTGCTCTTTTTGAGAGGAAATTTTGTTGGACCTTACCATATATAATCTGATGATTAGGTGTTTGTCTATGTCTGAGACATGATGAGATCGGTTCTTCTATGATAGATCCTTATCCATTGATTGCACGTCAAGTGATTCAAGTTTTAGGATCGGTTGCATGTCAAGTGATTCAAGTTTTAGGATCGGTTGCACGTCAAGTGATTCAAGACCGTCGGATCACTTATTAGATATTCCGTCGCTGGAGAAGATGCGGAGGCCGGAGAATGTGCATGTTGATTTTAAGACAAAGCACATGTTAAGAGAGTGATTTTGGTTTGAATAATTGATTTTACTAAAAATAATAAAGGATTAGAAGTTCTAAAGTATAAATACTGCTTTGATGATTTTCTATGTCAGGGGACTCACAAATATGTTGGTGGAGCTCGTTTCCTGACGTCTAATCGTTCAGCTGTTCACCGGACAGACTGGACTGCATTGACATGGGTATTGATCACTCTAGTTCGTTCGATGAACAGGTATATACAAGAGAAGAAGCTGTCCCAAATATGTGGGTTTACTATATGACAAGAGAAGAAGCTGTCCCAAATATGTGGGTTTACTTGGGGCATTTATTATAAATCTTTTGCAGGATTCTTATATCTTATGGAGATTGACCGAAATTCAAAAATCTTTCTCTCCCTCCATCCTAAGGTGTCAAAATTAGACCTAAATCGAAAATGGAATCAATCCTGATATACCAGAAATCAGCGTACTTGGATTTGAATTAAGCTAATAGTTTAGAATATTGGTTTTTTAATTGTTTGATTTGCTATTAAATGATTTTATTTGCCATTAAACGGTTTTATATCAATTGCATGGCCCGTCAAAAATAAACAAATCTAAACCCAAGAAAAAAAAAAAAAAAAACACTAAATTGAAACATTCATCAATATAAGGTCCCTTGATCAAACTTCCAATTTACCCAACTAAATCATCAAATTGTCGATGCAATTAAAACACCTAATTACAAAAATCACAATATCAACCATTAAATAACTTGTTTACGTTTTTGTTCCTCCACTAAACAAGAACTCCTGCAGCAAGTTATAAACATGAGTAAATTTCTGAAGTAACATATACATATAGTGAACTGAACCTATAATCAATCTCTCTCTTATTTTATTTTTATTTTTTTGGAAAAACTATCTCTCCATCGTGAAAAATATCCTCTTTTTAAAAGAAAAAATTACCCCACTAAACAGCATAAATAGAGAGAAATACCATACAAAAGTCTAAATCCCTACTATATATTAATTACAAACCAAATCAACCAACAAAAAGGATGAACAACCAATTAAACCAACCAACATCAACAATTATGGATAACAGAAATCATTTCTTTTGCAATACAGAAAGATCCAAGAATAGGAATTATTAATAGAGAATTGGGGTACAGAAACTACATAACAGGAATCAAACAAGAATCAAAGGATGACTTTGTATCCTAGTAGGGTTCAAGACACACGACCTGAATAAACAACTAAAACACAGTGAATACAGCTTTTTCTCTACTCAGAGGACAGAGAAGCAATCACTGAGAAGAGGAATTTTTATCTACTAAGAATGAACATACCTCTTGGGACAGTGCAAGGATCATGGCATCCTTGTGCTATAAGTTCTGTTTCATATTTATCCCTAGTTATTGTGTGCTGTCTCCTCTACAAAACCATTACAAGCACTCATATAATCAACAAATAAAAAAGGAAAATGAACAATTTTCGAAGGTATAAGAAACCCAGAACAAGCCTGAAATTCCTTTTATTTATGCTCTTTGCCCAACATTCATGCATGCGAGCTTGGACAAAGTGTGCAATGGTATGACACATATATGGTCTACAAGGCATCCCATGTTAGAACTTTTTAAACCTAATGCTCATCCGATTAGGTGAAGGAAATATCCAATACTATGTTCCTCGTAGATTGTTAGAGTGGCAAAAAAGAAAAAGGTAAAAACGAAAAGCTAGGGTTTTCACCATTTCCACCGTGTTCTCTGTTTTACCATCGTCTGTAGCGTTGGCCTGAGAAGATGACCAGACTCCTCACCTTTGACATCTTTCTCAAACCTCCGACATCTTGCCTTCAAAACAAGAGAATGATACAGAAAATGTGTTGGGTCTGATCGTAAAAGTCAGAATATAATCATGATTGGAGAAACAGATTTTATGAAATTAAACCATTTCTCTTGGATCTTTTATTTATTAGCAAAAAAAATATTGTTCTCTGGTTTTTGCGATCTTCTTCTACGAGGTTTCACATTACTCCCTGGTTTTCGTGATGGGCCTATGGGACGATTTCACTTCTCATCATTTTCTCTGATCACATTTACGGCAATGATTCTTATTATTTTCTTCGATCGATCTTGAGCAAAATCAATCCTGAATCTAATTGACATTCAATGAATTGGTAGTTAAGATCTGGAGTTTGTGATTTTTTTTTGTTTATATTTTCTATATTCTCAATCATCAGAAACTTCTTGAGAATCATTTGAGAAGGCTTTTGTCATCGGAGCAGTAACAGAAAACGGGGAAAAAGAAGATCGAAAACTAGGAGAAAAAAGATCAGAGAAGGAGATCGGAGAAAAGAAATGAAGTTGCAGAAAGAGGAAGAATATCGTAGTAGCAAATCTAGAAATCCCAAGAACGAGTCCGCCTTCAAGAGTATTTTCCATTATTATTGGCAAATTCAAAGGAAGATCGTGTCCAGAAGCTCTAGGCATGTCATTTTGGCGCATAAAACGCCTTGGAGATTCTGGAGATGGAACGGGAGGTTGAGGAATCCGAATGTGCTTTTCCCATTGATTGAGAATCCGTAAGGAATAGATTAGATCGACACTCGACCAAGTTTTGAAGAAAATCAAAGACAACTTTGACAAGAAAATAAAAAAATCTCAAAAAAAAAAATATAAAAATAAAAAGAAATAGTATTGTGGGTAAAAAAGTTTTTTAACTATTATGTGAGTCTAAACAACGTTTGATGTCCTCAGAAGTGTTAGGGATTTTGAGTGTCCTCAGAAGGTGTTAGGGATTTTTATCACAGACATAGACGGGTGGGTGAGAAAACATACTATAGGAGGTGTGGCAGATATTTTTCTTTAATTTATTGAAGTTCATCCGTATAATAACAATCTCCAATACTTACCCCCAAAAAAGAAAAAAACCTCCAACACTTATTTGAAAAAAAAAATCCTCTAAGAAAAGCATGGGAGTATGTTGTTCGTTCAAAACCCACCTGAAATCCAAGCCAAGGATTTAGATATGACTAAAATCTTTGGTATTACAATGCATCGGACATCCAATCTGATTGTTGTTCCAACACCATATAACCCCTGAGTATGAATTTCAATATGAATTATCTTACAAAAGACATTCCTCCATTAAGATTCCTTCAGGGTATTCTCGTTCTTCGGTTTAGAGATTGGAATCCAATCTCCAAATCTCCCAGTAACGATTTAGGGCTTCTTCGGTTTAGAGATTGGAATCCAATCTCCAAATAAAGATAAACCGGCAAAACCAGAGACGATTTTAAAGCTTCTTCTCTATAGGAACAATGCCTGGAGTTCTTTGATTCTTCCCCGGTGAGTGCTTTGAAGGTGATGGTGTACAATGTCTAACAAACTCTTTTTCTCTTTTTTATTTTCTTAAATTAGATTATGGATTTTTGAAAAAGATATTTTATAATTTTGAGAGTATAATTGACCTAAATATATTGATGATGATGAATCGCATCATCAAATAGATAGGGAAGAAATATTTTCAAAAGTATAGGAAGTGGTTATATTGTGTGTCGTTGGGAGTGATTGTTTTAAGGTATTCTTTAGGGGAGGTGGGAGAAATTTACCCTCTTGTAGAAACTTCAAATTTATCGAGAAAATTAGATTAATTTTTTAATTCAAGGTAAAAAAAATATATAAAATATATATAATAATAAATAAATAAATAAATAATAAATAATAAATAATAAAGGGAAAGGATCATAATAATAATCCTGAATTATAAAATTAAAATTATTATTAAAATTACTTCGATTGAAAATTTTTGTTAATTAATTTTCAGTTTTTAAATTAAAAAAAAAAAAACAAGAAAAACAAACAAAAAGCAAAAGCATTTTCAGATCCGGAAAGAACGAGAGAGAGACGGAAACAGAGAGGGAGAGAAGGAGAGGCGAGAAGCAGAGAGAAAGAAGGGGTTTGAGGAAGAAGAAGAAGATGTTGATGGCGATGGTGATACCGGCGGCGACGGCGACGACGGTTATGTGATGGTGTTAGTGCGACGGTGACGGCAATAATTGATCAGATCTGGCGTGTTCACGGAGGATTTGAAGGAAAAATCAAGAAAGAAGAAAGAAGAGGGTCCGAAATCAAGAAGAAGAAGTTTCTCTGATTTCTGGGTTCGACGCTGGGAGCTGACTGAAAGGTGTGGAGAGAAAGGAAAACAGAGAAGAAAGCTGAGAAGAAACAGGGAAGAAGGAGGAGCTGGCGGCTGCGCGGAATCAAAGAGAAAGAAAGAGTGAGACGAAGTAGATCGAAAAAAAATGGATGTGAATCAGAGTTCGGAAAAAATAGTTTGGAAAGAAACAAATGGGGAAGCTGCTTGCGACGGCCATTGCTGAAACTTTCCAAGCATCACCACTCCATTGGAGAAATCCGACCTCGGCAACTCCTTTAGACAGCTCCAAAGTGTCCGATCGCACAGAAGCAAACACCTGGGACACTGTCAGTGGATTAGAAGAGCAGCAGAAACGGCAGTTTGCAAAGGGACTCACTCCATTGATGCTGCCATTAAGTGTCTCTGCTACTGATTTGAAAGCTTGTTGGAGTTATAAGTTGTGCAAGAGCTCAAATTGTTGGCCAAGAAAGAAAACCGTGTGGGTCTTGATGTAGCGATTATGGAGTTCTTCGATCTTAGAATGCAGATGGAAATGGCTGTGGAGTCCATATGTATATATAAAGGGAGATGCATTTGCTGTGGACGATACCCTGAGTTGGGCCAAATCCACGCCGTTCTTTGGGACTCCCAATGATGAATTTGATATACCCCAACTGTAGATGAGAGTAGAGAAGTTAGGGCACGCGATGCCGCTGTTCCTCTCTGGCGAGGAGTTTCACCGGTGCTCTCACGATGCCTCTTTGGTGGCCGAGAAGGCTGACACCTTCATCAGAGACCTTCATCGCCAACTCGAGACCGTAAAAGCTCAGGCCGATGCCTCTGCCATCACTGCTGAGCAAACCTGTGCTCTCTTTGAGCAGAAATACATTACCCTCAACGCTGAGTTCGGCAAGCTCGAGTCCCAAAATGCGCAGCTTACTTCCACCCTCGAACGACTCGCAGAGCTCGCTGAAGTTCAGGCCGAAAAGCACCAGCTGCATCTCAAAGCCATTGCCAAAGATGGAGAGAT
The DNA here is from genome assembly GCA_028583415.1 of Protea cynaroides. Taxonomy (NCBI): domain Eukaryota; kingdom Viridiplantae; phylum Streptophyta; class Magnoliopsida; order Proteales; family Proteaceae; genus Protea; species Protea cynaroides. Next base: position 86,169,301 of record CM053274.1, read on the forward strand.
GCGAAAGAGGGCCGCAGAGTATTGATTCGCAAAATCAGAAGTGGCAGCCGCTGCTGCCATGGCCAGTTCGTGTTCAACGACCGGTCCAGTGGCGGCGGGTTGGTTGCAGCAAGCCTAATGATGCCGGAATTGCAAAGAACAGCGTGTCAGAGGCCCAAACGGTATCCAACTTTTCCGATTGTTGGAAAAGATTCTGAAGACGCGCTTTATACAGAACTTTGGCATGCTTGCGCTGGTCCTCTTGTGACGGTGCCGTGCGTAGGAGAAAGAGTTTTCTATTTTCTTCAAGGGCATACCGAACAAGTTGAAGCAGAATCCGAACCAGGTATTCCTTTCTCTTCTTTTCTCTTCTTGATTAATTTTCTCATTTTGATTTGTTTATGATGAGTGATTACTGCTGTGCATGTCTTTATGCCTAAAGCTCCAAATTTCTTCGAGATGCTTTGATTTCATGGTGGTTTAGGAATTAAGCTTGAATCCGTGCTTGTTAACATGCTACGCATTAAATTCCATAGTTAAATGTGATTTCGTCTTAATGTTTACCTCACCGAACTTGTGCTTGGAAGATTAGAGCAGATCTGCTTCTATGATTTCATATGTAAGATGTGGCTAATTTACTGGAGATGCCCATCCCTAAATGTTGGGTACATTGTAAGTCTCCTGGATCGGATCATTTGCAGCATGTCATACCTAACACATGATACTTCATCTTAGCGTATATAGATTCAGTTTTCTTTCTTTCTTTTCTCACATTTTTGTTTTAGTATTATTATTTTATCTTTTATTTTTCATTTTTATCTAATACCAGTTTGGGGGTGGGTTTTTTTTGGTGGTTATATCATGAGGTTCATTTCAGTTTCTTGGGCTCGGCTTAGGATACATTCAAGGTGTCCAAATTTTATTTTGCTGGAGTTTAATTCGTTTGTCTTAGTTGGATTTAACATGGGTTAGTTCTGGTCGGGTTTATGTATAGGTTCAGTTTGTTTGATTTACGCTATGGTGTGTATAGGCACATGGTTCAGGTTCAGATCGACACTGGTTCACTGTTTCATGTTTGGATTTAACTTTAGGTTTGATCCTGGTTTGGTTCATATATACCTCGGTTTATTAATCTGTGATGGTATGCTTGGATGATCTCTTATGTGTTTGGTATGGTACAGATTTAAGCGTATTTTTATGCTTATCTGTTGGCTACATGACTCTTCATGACTAAAACTGGTTACTCTCCATGTTTTGGTTTGGTTAGTTTCCATTATGTATTTCATATATTCAATGCACATCTTATTTAGCTACTACAATGCTTACCCCCCTCGCCTCATTTATTTTTTCTGTCACATGTTTGGGGTGAGCATCCTCGAGGGCAAGAAATTGAATTTAGAGTAAGGATGTGAAGATTGTCGAGAATCAACCAGAAAATCAAGATACGGTGACCAGCGATATGTTTGTTCGCGGTTCGACTAGCTTCTTAGAAATTTCCTCAAGCAATTGGTCGAGCATCAAGGTGATTTTATTTTCAAATTTTCATCCATAATTTCGACATTGTCAGGTATTTCTCTTACCTCTCTAAATTTTCTGAAATTTAATATATTTGCTTATTTGTATATAAACTGCCTATGGTGGGGACGTGCTAGTGAGCACCCACATATTTTGCACGGGGTGGGTAACAAGACATGAATGCGGCACTTGTCATCCCTAGCATAGTGACGGGCGGGATAGAGTAGGACGTCCCCTACCCCTTCAATGTATCCCACAAACGTGAAAGGAAATGTATTAATAGTTTTGATTCTCAATCCCTACTTATGTATCCCATAGGAATTCTTATAAATTTTGTAATTATTCTTGTGCAATGCGGGCTCACGCGCTTGTGATGCGCGAACAAATATAGACGCGTGGATGCATGTATGAATAAATAGAGGCACCGATGCCTATTGTCCAATGTCGAGAGTACCCTCTCACATGTTGACAAATTAAAATTGTTTTCATTTTTTATGTTTAGTTCATTTCGAACTACGTATGGACTTGATTCTCGGATTTTACCCGAGATACGTAGGCTGCCTGGGAATCCAGGACCCAAGCTCAGTCCAATTGGAATGAGGGTTGCAATAATACCCAATTTGCATCATAATGTATTTTGTACATTGATTTTAAAATTGTATTCTTTTCAAATTTATAAATTCAGTCATCCTGCATAGTTTCAAAAATTCAAATTTCAAGGAAAATTCAGTCCAATTGTAATGAGGGTTGCGATAATACCCAATTTGCATCATAATGTATTTTGTATATTGATTTTAAAATTGTATTTTTTCCAAATTTATAATTTCAGTCATCCTGTATAGTTTCAAAAATTCAAATTTCAAGGAAAATTCAGTCCAATTGCAATGAGGGTTGCAATAATACCCAATTTGTATCATAATGTATTTTGTACATTAATTTTAAAATTGTATTCATTCCAAATTTATAATTTCAGTCATCCTGCATAGTTTCAAAAATTCAAATTTCAAGGAAAATTCAGGTCAATTGCAATGAGGGTTGTAATAATACTCAATTTGTATCATAATATATTTTGTACATTGATTTTAAAATTGTGTTCTTTTCAAATTTACTATTTCAATCATCTTGCATAATTTCAAAAAATTTAAATTTCAAAGGAAAATTAAATCCAATTTGTATCATAAAATATTTTATATTATATTTAGCACACTGGTTTCAAAAATAGTGTTTTTTCTAAATTTTATTATTCAATCATAAAGCATAATTTCAAAAATTCAAAATTCAAGGAAATTAAAATTTAATTCAATTTCAAATCCAATTTTATTCAAATTTTAATGTCAATTTTTAGTTCAAAGTTAAATTTCAAAAATTCAATTTCAATTCAATTTCGGTTTCAATTTCAATTCAAACACCAAATCTATTTTCAATTTCTATTTCAGTTTCAATTTAAATTCCCAATCTATTTTCAATTTCAAACTCAATTCGATTTCTATTTCAATTTCAATTCAAATTCAATTCAATTTCAAGTTCAATTCAATTTCTATTTCAAATTTCATTTTAATTCTCCATCCTCGCATGGAATTTTGGACAAACATTCCATCATCGCATGAAATTCCCTTTCAATCTTGGGCAAACATTACATCATCGCATGGAAGTCCCTTTTAATCTTGGGCAAACATTCCATCATTGTATGAAAGTCCCTTTCAACCTTGGGCAAACATTCCGTCATCGCATGGTAGTCTTTTTCAATTTTGGGCAAGTATTCCATCATCGCATGGAAATCCCTTTCAAATCTTATTTTACATAGACGGTCTAACAGATTGACTAGTGGCTGTAGAAGTCTATTCGATTGTTTTACATAGACAGTCTACTAGTTTGACTAGTGGTTGTAGAAGTTTATTTGATTGTTTTACATTGACGGCCTAACAGTTTGACTAGTGACTGTAGGAGTCTATTCAATATCCTAAACTTAGATGACATATTAGCTTGATTAGTGACTATAGGGATCTACCATCTTATCAACCCAAGCGGTTGAATTACGTTGGGCTTGTCCTGAGATACGTAGGTAGCTTGAGTGTTTACCATTCAAGTTCAGTCATAAATTAATTTATTTTTAATTTATTTTCATTTTTTTCATCTCTAAAGTTAATTTAAAAAATCATTGCATTTGAACTTTGGACTACACTTCAATAACTAAAAAATGATTTTTGTCTGTCAACATGTTGAGCGGTACACTTGTTATCCGAAATTGGTTGATTGGTCCGTCATCCGATCATTTTATTTTGATCTCTATCACATTTAAATTTTTTCTTTCTGTCATATTGATGGCTTGCTCCTAGATTGAAATACATCTAGAACCTAGGTTTGGTGCCTGCTAAAAGTTGTTTAGCCACTGCCTGTAATTTAAATTAGGATAGGAAATGATAGTATATGAAAACTAATCTTCGGATTAGACAACTTGGGTGCTTAACATCTTCCCAAATTGTAACATGACACTTACCCATTGTTTCTTTGGTTTGACCATAAGTTTTAATCCATTACGTGAGTCATTAGTATTTCTCATATGAGAAATCATATATAGGTCATAGACATTATTTAGGTGGTGATTCCATTTCATTTTACATTGTAATCATTTCATACAAATTACAAGTCATCGTCCCTACACCTTTTTTTTTTTTTTTTTAAATAATCTCTCTGTATCACATTTATTGAAAACTTAAATCTCTCCTTATTTTATTCATTTGCGGTGAGTAACTAGGGGTGTCAAGTTCGCAAGATGAAGCTCGACTAAGCTTGATCGATTATGGACCGAGCTCGATCAGCCTGATTATTATATGTATTGGTCTTAAGTCTAAATCGATTATTAAACGAATGTTCACGGCACAAGGATGTAGCCTGATTAAGGCTATGTTTTGATTGATTTTTAATTCAATTTTTGGTTATGAAAAGGGTTTGGCATCATTTCTTGATGTTATTTATTAAAAACAAAAATAAAAATAGGCCCAAAATCAAAAAGAAGTCGAGACTTCTTTTTTATTATTGGCCAAAAATTCTTTCTAACTATTTTTGCACATTTGTTTAATGAACACGTGTGTTTTAACATGGGTAAAATAGGAAGATTGATCTTTTTTATAACATCTATTTTAACCTCTCTTTCACCCAGCTATCGATTTCCTCTCTCCCAATGGCTGAACAATCTGGCCATCGTCTTCCTCTCTCTCTCGACTACCCCTAAAGACAACCACCTATTTTTCAGCTTCCCAAGTGCTGATGCAAACCTCTATGTCGGAGCTCTGTAGACCTTACAATGTAGAATCCCACATGGAGAGATGAGTGCTCATGAATCAGAATGATGAGATCTTTCGTTGGGATTAGGGTTGTGAGACTGAATTGTGTGTGTTGGTCTAAGGTTCCACGTCAATGCTATTGAATTAATAGGGGAATGAGTGTGAAGATCATAGAACTGCAAACTGTCACTCATCAAGCAACACGTGATTTCAATACTTCAATTTAGATTGAACAAAATTTAATTTTTTGAAACGGGAATTGGGGAAAATTGGGAATCACAGATTTTGATTCATTCAATGGAAAATTGAATGAATGGAATTCTACGATTCTTTCCAACAAAAAAATAAATAAAATAAAATAAAAATGAAAAAATTGGCCCAACCACAGGTGATCAAGAACTAAAAGATGGGAAACACGTAAAAAAATGCAATTACAGGTGATCTAGATATCTTCCTGAACCTAGTTCTTTTTATATCAACGTTCAACATGATATCTAGGCTCTGTAGTCCAACCATATTCTAGATTGATGAACCAATCAATATAGTACTTTTTACACTGTAGTGGAAAATTTAGTTGTGATAGAATAGCCATATACTCTTCGTTTTGAAAACTTGCTTAACTGGTCACATACTCAAGCAGGATTTCATACTGCCTAAGTTGGGTGTTTCTCAAGGAGCCAGCTATGGAAAGATGATGCTGCCATTGCAGCTGGAGGAGAGTCTTCTTTTCAACTATGACTTATTGATTGGTTTTAGTTATAAAATTATTTTTGGACATAGGGATACTAAATCTATTTCTCATTTTTCAATCTATTTTTTTATTATAGTTATCAAACAACATTTTTTTATTGATAAAAAATGATTTTCAAAATTGGTTTTTGAAAATAGACAAAAATTAAAAACAAAAATGATATCAAACTGAGCATAAATTGATTGAATGAACAAAATATATCTTTAAACTGAATTAAATCTTGGTTTAAATCAAACAAATACTACCCTAAAGCAATTAATATAAGGTTTTTGGGCATAAGTGGGCCAAACATTTGATGGATCTATTGAGTCCACTGATTTTTTTCTTTTGGCTCCATTTGTTTTAAGGTTAAATTTTACATGTAACATTTTACATGCTAATTTTTTTTTTAAATGTTTGTTTCCAATAGATAAAATATATTGATCTCTAGAGGGAAGAGAAATGAACCATTTGTAAACATACATTGGAAAAAATTAAAATGTAAAATGTTATATGTCAAAACAAATGGAGCCTTTGATGGATATAAAGACCTAGATACAATTTTATCCACCATTCTCTTCACCAAATTAAACCCCCAGGTGAAGGTGAGATTGGATCTAAAGACCTAGATACAATGGGCCATTTCTACCTACCAGCACATGCCTCGGCTCCTTCAGCCTATAAAACCCTGATACCCAACAATATTCTGAGCTTATTGTTCTATTTAACCACATTTCAATTAGGGGAGAGAATCTCCAAGGGACGGAGGTGAGAAATGGGAGAAAGAGGTCAGTTGGATAAAAGTTCAAGGTATCACAGACCATTCAACATACAGTGGGTTAGGTATTTGTGTCAAATTGAAGGTGGATGACTCCAAACCATAGAATCTCTTATTTAGACAAAAAAAAAAAATTTCGTCTACCCTTATATACTAGGTGTACAATCACTAACCATTCCTTTATGTCCATCATACACCAAACCGAGACACGGTTGTATAGCGAAGTATCAAGTATCAAGGTCTCTCATAAATAGGTCAATTCCTCTATATGTATGTGTACTCTTCATGAGACTCCATCACTGTCCATGAAATATCAGACTGCCCCTCTAAATGTAGGATCCATTGGATATGAACATAGATGGTGATTCCATTTCATATGTATAGCAACTCAAGAAAGAATAGAAAAAAAGAATAGAGTCATATATAATCAATAATTATTTATTCATAGAAAGATAACATTGGTGGTAAAAGTAACCACTTATTGATATACTACTAGTAGTAGCTAATAGTTTAGATAAGCAGGAAAATTAAAAGGCAACATTTGGGCAAGTATACGTTCCATCTGGGTTAGGGGAAATAAACATCTCGACCCCATTGCATGTGTAATCACACGACGGATGCTGACCATCTGGGCCATCCGTACAGCCGTCGTAATGACATGTAGAACATTCTGGACAATTCTGATGGCAAGGTAATGGTGGAATTACCTTTGCTTCCTCCACTCCAAACGCTATCCACGCTTGTAGACCTACACAAAATTTTCAATGAGTTTGGAACTAGATGAATGATACATTAAGAAAGGATGATAAAAAAGACATACAAAGATGGGGAGAAGCTCTCTAGTATGGTCTAGAGATCTTAAAGATTTAAAGACAAGGGATGAAACTTCAAACACAAGATATGAAGAGAGAGAGAGAGAGAGAGAGATCTGACATGAAATTGTCAAGAGAACAACAAAGGAGGTCAATGTGATTGAAACTCTAGCCATGCTTGTTGAATCTGAAAGCTGAACTGAATTTTCTCTATGAGGGAGAGTTGTACGATGATGGAGGCTTGGAGCACTATAAATAAGGAGAAACTTGAAATTGAACCCATAGCTTGAAAGATCTTATTCCTGGAACCAGCTATGTATATTCCATTTGTGATTTGACACCCATGCATTGCTCTTTATGGGAAGAAATTTTGTTGGACCTTACCATGCATAATCTTATGGGCTGGTGTTTGTGGACTGAAATCCTCTCCCGCGCGTCAGCCCGCCAGCCTAACATCTGACGGGCTGGAATACATCGGCATGTGTGCCGATGTATTCCAGCCCGTCAGATGTTAGGCTGGAGGGCTGGAGCGCGGGAGAGGATTTTTTTGCGGTGTTTGTCTAGTCAGAGACATGATAAGACCAAAACATGATAAGACCGAAACCGTCTTATTTTCTCTGCCAAATTTAGATCCAGAGCTTAGATTGAGGAATCCATATTGTGAATGAAAACCAAACTAAAATCAGATCCTTGAGATGAATGACCCCTTTCGGCTAGGGAACACCACTCTCAGAGCCAACTGGTGTTTTGAGGTTCACTAAGGGGGTGAGTCGTGTTGAGGTCGCTAGCCTGTATGTGGTTCTATCTTGGGCTTTTCCTGTTTCTTGTTGAGTTTGCTGTTGTGGGGTGCCTTCTTGAGGTTCTAGGCCATGTTGGTCTTCCCTCTTGATTTCGCTCCTGTTTTGTGTTTTTTCGCTTTTGTCCAGGGTGGTAGGCTTGTTGTGTTTTCTTATTGGATTAATAAATTATCTACTTATTAAAAAAAATGATAATATCAATTCCTCTATCACAGATCCTTATATTAGGGGTTGTGTGCTGAGTTATTCAAGGCCAAATGGATCATTTTTTCTTTTTTGGTAGACGCCAAACGGATCATTCACTGAACGCTAAACTAGGAGAGTGATTTTTTGGATTAAGAGATATTGAGTTTTCTAAAAAAAAATATAAAAGATTAGAAGATCTATACTGCTTTGATTATTTTCTATATCGAGGGGCCCACAAATATGTTGGTTTATTTGGGGTCGGGCTCTTATTAATCACCTCTAAGTGATTCAAGGGGTGGATCATCCTTTAGATAACTGCCACCTGTCCTTGCAAATATCCAATGGTCATCACAGAAAAAATTGTAAAATGACATGTGATGTAACAATATACCTAATCAAATGGAAAAAGAAAAACAAAATCCCTAACCAACACCATTGTGTTTGTGGAGAGCGGGAAGATGAAGGAGAGCAGCAAAAAGTTCGTCCGGTGTCCCTGTTGCCGCACTCGCTGGTGCAGGATTCCACCACCGTGGAATCAAATGTTATATAGCAATACACCTAATCAAATGGAAAAAGAAATTAGAACAAAATCATTCATGAATAAAATCTTCTTCCAATAGGAGTAACAAGGTCATTACAAGGTTTAGAAGTTATGAAATCTCATAGGAAAACTCTGAAACTTGCTAGAAGATTTGTAGGCTTAAATCTGAGGGTATTATATATTAGAGGATCTATTGCTGAGTATGGGGAATTACCAAATGGAAAAGTCAGGTCTATAGGTGTTATTGGTGGTAGCTTTTGTAAAATCTTTTCTGATTTTATTATTATGGGTAACATTATCTTACTTGTCTATTTTGACTGGTGGGAATCCAATCAAGGTTTAATTGATTATCTCTTATCAATTATAAATCAAATCTATTCCATTATGGGATTGGAATAGATTTGGAATTCAAATCATTATAAATATGAAGCAAGGTCCCTATAGTCTCTCTTTGCGTAAAAACAAAAGGACTCATACCTAAGGGAGAGGAGACTGTAGAAGATCTAGACAAAGGCGAAAAACAATCTTCTACTAAAAGGTATGTCCTATCTCTTTTATTGATTATGTTATTATTCAAATGTATTTTATATTCAATATGGGATTTATTGAAATGAATTTTATTAGGATTAATGAAAATCCTACAGTGGTATCAGAGCCATCCCACATGGATTTAAAATCATTGAGTATTGAAACATGAAGAAAATTCTTTTTAGTTCCCATTTGAAATTTTGGTGAAAAAGAAGAGATTTAAATAATCGGAAAATTTTTCGACCGTCAAAATTACAAGAAAAATATACCAATATGTAGATCTCCCTGAGACAGTCATGGCGATATAAAAATCGTCATCACCGGCCGTCGGACGCACCATCACGCGCCGGAGATAGAAGCGAGTGAGATCCACTCGCTGGACTAAAAAAAAAGGGGGCGGGCGACCAGGTTGACCCGAGTCCGACCCGGCGTCAAAACCTCTACCTAGGTAACCCGGGTCGACTAAACCCAATCTGAACCAAACCGACCCGGTTCAGTCAAGTCGGGTCAACCAGACCCGAACGGCGGCCCGGGGGGGGGGTTGAAGATGGGTCAACCCGATCCAAGCTATAACTCGACCCAAATAAACGGAGTCGGGTTAGACGAGGCGAATTATGACCCGATCCCAATTATAAACCGATCCGACCCGATTAAATGTGAATTCAGGTTAACCCAACCCGATTAAGATGAAGATGGGTCAACCTGACCCGAACTATAACACGACCCGAGATGGGTCAACCCGGACAGGATAAGGCGAAAATGGGTCAACCCGACCCGAATTATAACCCAAACCGGGTTAACCAGGTTCTGTTTCAGATCGGAATTGGATAAACCGAACCAAACTCAGACTAGTTTTATTGAACCAAACCAAAAATCGGTTCAGACCTTAGGCCCTGTTTGGATCACAGGCAAGTGATCCCATCCGTCGACTTTAATGGGCGCGTGAGGGCGCGTTATGAGTCCGATTGACCTGAAGTTTTTTCCGTTGAATTCCTTTTTTGATTATCTTTGTTCTGGTATATTTGTAGTGTCATTTGTGGAATCCCAAATCTATAGTAATTGGATAAAAGCTAGTTTTGGGATTATTTTATAAGGTTTTTGTAATTTTAAATGATGAGATGATTACCAGATGAGTAATGTGCATGTTTATATTGGTTTATTGAGACATAATTTCATGTTTTCAATTTTTGAATCATATTCTATATGACTATATATTAGAATTTACAGATATAATTATGTAATAGAGTAAAACCACCAAAGTGGCATACCCATTGCAAGGTTATGTCTGTAAATTCAAGAATTTTATTTTATTTTATACAAAAGTAGTCAAGCCTGATGATGCACATCCAAAGATGGCATTGTCCAGTTATGTTAGTAACATACACTTACTTATTAAGGATGATCGATTGAGGGTTTTTAATTCACCCAAAGGTGATGAAATTTTTTGAAGTCATCATTCCTTGGCGATTTTACCTGGATATCTAAGAGGACCAGTGCATACTTATCCCAAAGGATAAATGTGTAGTGCGGTTGACTCTTAAGAAAAAAAATTATTTTTAAGGATGTTCGGCTGAGGATTTTTCAATCACCCAAAGGTGATGAAATTTGTCGAAGCCATCATTCCTTGACGGTTCAGCCTGGATATCTAAGAGGATCAGTGCATGCTTATCCCAAAGGATAAGTGTGTAGTGCGGTTGACTCTTAGGAAGGGGAAATAATGACCTTCATTCTGCTGTGGTTTAATGATTTATTTATTTCCTTGATATACACATCAGTGTTGGATATATTAATTGCATACATGTTTTTAAATGTAAACTCATATAGTAAATTTTATCTCAGGATGTCGAAACCTGCAAATGTATTAGCCTCTCTACCTGTGTTGACTGGTTCGAATTATCAAAAATGATATGAGGCAGTGGAAACCCAACTCAGCATGTCGGATTTGGACTTAGCTCTCAGAGAGGAGAAACCTGCTCCTATTACTCCTGAGAGCTCTCCCGCTCAGATTCTAAAAATGGAGATGTGGGAAGCTTCTAATCGAAAATCTCTAATCCTGATGAAAATTTTTCTGAATCTCTTCGTGGTAGTATCCAGATGAAAGATACTGCCAAAGAATATATGAAAGAGATACAGACAAAATTTAATGTGACAAATAAAAGTCTCAAAATTAGTCTGATGGCAACCCTAACTGGAGGAAGGTTTGATTCAAATGGCAGTATTCGAGAACACATACTCGAATTGGTTGCAAAAAAGGAAAGACTAAAGGGGCTGGGAACCTCTTTGGATGATGACTTTCTGATTTATCTTGCCTTGACTTCTCTCCCAAATGAATATAGTCAGGTTCATGTATCTTACAATACTCAGAAAGACAATTAGAGTTTGGACGATTTGATTTCCTTTTTCTCTCAAGAAGATGATAGATTGAAAAAGAAGAAACCTGAGAGTGTAAATTTAGTTCAGCACAAACCTTTTTCTAAAAAGGAAAAGGGAAATAGAAGTATAGGACCTCAGAAGAAGAAAAAAAAATTCAAGAAAGGAAATGGAAAACCCTATGATAAATCATATACCTTAAAAGGAAATGATGACAAGAAAGACTTGAATGGCGTGGAGTGCTTCTGGTGCAAAAAGAAGGGACACATAAAGAAAGACTGTCGAGACAGACAGGCCTGGTTGAATAAGCAGAAAGAATTTGGTACTCATCTATCTCTAGTATGTTTTGAGTCATTTCTGGTTGATGCTCTTGTCTATTCCTGGTGGATTGACTCTGGATCATCCATTCATGTTACCCATTCCTTGCAGGGGTTTCTAAGCCGCAGAGCACCAAGCAGGGATGAGGTTAGTGTGTTCGTAGGGAACGGTGTGAGAGTTGCAGTGGAGGCCATTGGAGTAGTTAGACTGCTTCTGACTTCAGAAATTTTTATAGATTTGGAAGACACTGTATATGTTCCCTCAATGAAGAAAAATCTGATTTCTGTGTCAAGACTAGTAAATAATGGATACAGTTTGAGTTTTAATAAGAATGGTTTTGATTTATGTCTGAATTCTTCTATAGTTGGAAATGGAATGGTAGTGAATGGTTTATATCAATTGAATTTAGCACCTTCTATGATTTTGAACGTGTCTTCTAAACGTCCTATGCTGGATGAATCATCCTCTACTCTTTGGCACAAACGCTTAGGACATATTTCAGTGGAGCGTATGAAAAGACTTAGGCTGTGTTTGGTATCATTTTTGTTTTTGATTTTTGTCTATTTATCAAAAAGTATTTTTGAAAATCATTTTTGATAAAAAATAAAATGTTGTTTGGTAACTACAATAAAAAATAATTATAGAATGAAAAATAGATTTGGTATACCTATATCTAAAAATATTTTTTTATGACTTTTGTTAGACTCATTATCAAACCTTCAAAGATGGAAACAACCCCACAAGAACACCTAATTTCTAACTTTTTAATTTTTTTATTTTTTATTTTTATTTTTAACCAAAACCTACTTAGGCATTTGGCTGAACTTAAAGAATATCACTTACTTCCACTCAACTCATTTTAACATCAAGGAGAGTCCATAGAATTATCAGTTGATAATCATTAAAGGTTCAAGGTGACTTATCAACATTTTCGAAATCAACCCAATCAAATAAGCTAAACGAAAGCAGGAGGATACAGTAAAATTAAAGATTTTTCTGTCATTTTTAACACACAGGATTCATCTGATCATATTAAACGCAAAGAAGGATAAGAAATGGAATGAAAAAACCTTCTGCGTCTCTCTGTTTTCACTCTGTTTTTCTCTAAAACCCACAAGTAGATGCGGTACTAGAAACCAGGAGAGCAGGTTTCATCTAATGAGGAAGCCTAGTAATCTTATCTCTCTCATCATCTCATCATCTCATCAAACCTAAAAAGTAAATATAATCTTTTAACTTTCATTTTGCTAACAAGCACATCCCTTCAAGAACTAAAGATTTAAACCACTCATTCTGAATTTTTTTTATTCTGATAATTGATTGTAAATTTGAAACTTCACTGAAAAAGTTACATGATGAAATTATGAATCCAGATAACATTGTACTGATGAAAGTCTTCGGAAGGATCAAACCATAGACCGTATCTCTCTTCCCTTCCGATGCTTGTGCTTCTGTTACCATAAATATTCGTCTGAATCCGCCATTCCTTGCCTCAAATATTCCCCAGGAACTCAAAATCCAATTTGCCATGGTTGGTCTGAAACATATTTCCATTTGACATCTAAAACAAAACCAACAGTAATCTGAGAAAAACCCAGAAAAAAAAAATGATCTGAGTATGAATGATTCGACCAAACACTCACATGTTAGCTCTTTGGCTTGACTTGGCTTTCCATGTTGGCTCTTTTACTTCTTTAGTTCTTGGGGTTTCCCTTCATCGAACTCCTTCCACAAAGCAAGATAAGAAGCATCGAGTGAATTACCAAATCAGCGATTGGCTTCTAAGACCCAGTGAATCGATTCTGGATGCCACGTGAGAGCGAGAGAGCGATGGCAATCAACGTGGGCTGGCCGCTGGGGTTTCAGAGTTTCAGGGAATGGCGGGGTTGGGGCTTTTGGGGAAAATCAAATGGAAAAGAAGGGTTTAGAGCAGGATCACGTGCTCCTTATAAGACCGCATAATCCTCACTTCGATGGTGTTTTGGATGAAAGTGATATGCTTTTGCAACTCATCCCAATGGCACCTATACGTAGACAAAGCGGAGGCCTGCAACTCATCCACCAGTTGGAGAAGAGAACAGAGAAGGGGACGTAAGGAAATGTTATGTTAAAATTGTGTTTTACGTTTTTACCCTCAGTTTTAGACTTGCTGAAGATAAAAAGCACGTAGAACTTAAAAGATGCGCAAAACACACTAAAAATGATTTTTGCCCAAAAATCAAAAAGAGGTCTCAACCTCTTTTTGAATTTGAGCCTATTTTTGTTTTTTCTTTTCATAAATAACACTTAAAAATCATACCAAACATCTACATAAATAAAAAACTGTCAGAAAAATAAAAATAAAAATGATACCAAATATAGCCTTATTATTGATGGAATTCTGAAACATTTACAATGATGATATGTCTGTCTGTGTGGATTGTACCAAGGGAAAAATGACTAGAAACAGGAAGAAGAAGTCAGTTCGCAGCAATGACTTGTTGGAACTGATTCATACTGACATCAGTGGTCCTTTTTCCTCTCCTTCCATTGGAGGTCATCGATATTTTATTACCTTTATTGATGATTATTCAAGATATGGTTATGTCTACCTGTTGGCTGACAAATCTAGTTCACTGGATGTTTTTAAGATTTACGAAACGAAAGTGGAGAATTTTTTGTCAAAAAGGATAAAAGTTGTTAGATCAGATCGAGGAGGTGAATATTATGGTAAGCCAGGTGATTCTACTCAACACCTTGGTCCTTTTGTCAAGTTGTTACAAGAGCATGGCATTATTGCTCAATATTCCATGCCAGGAACCCCTCAACAAAATGTTGTTGCCGAAAGAAGGAATAAGACTCTAAAATACATGATGAGAAGTATGATAAGTAACACCAATCTTCCAGATTTTCTATGGGGGGAAGCTCTGAAAACTGCCACTTACATACTCAATAGGGTGCCAAGTAAATCTGTTCCCAAAACACCTTTTGAGCTACGGACTGGTAAAAAACTTAACTTGAATCATCTACATGTTTGGGGATGCAGAGCAGAAGCCAGATTATATAATCCTCATGAAAAAATTATGGATCCAAGGACAATCAGTTGCCATTTTGTTGGTTATCCTACTAGATCCAAGGGATTTAGATTTTACTGTCCCAGTTCTACCAATCGGATAGTTGAGACTGTTCATGCCAAGTTCATTGAAGACTCCTATAAATTAGGAGAACCAAGAAGATTGGAATTTGATGAAGTCCTTGTATTTTCTAATTTCGTGATTCCCAGCACTATTGTGCCTACTGTTATGCATCCCTTGGTCCCACCAATGACGGAGCAATTTACGGGGATTGAGGTACCTGATCCACCTACGGCACCAGTGTTGATTGCAGAACTTGAAGAGATGATCAGGAGATCTACTAGACAACGCAAGAGTGCTATTTCTTCTTACTACATTCTATACTTGACTGAAGGAGAATTTGGCATTGGTTAAGCAATAGATCCTTTTAGTTTTGAGGATGCCATAAATAGCTCTAATGCACCAAAATGGTTGGAAGCTATGAAAGATGAGTTGTCATCTATGGCTAACAACGGTGTTTCGACGCTTGTAGATTTACCTAATTCTTGTAAACTCATAGGCTCCAAATGGATTTTCAAGACTAAGTGTGACTCTAGGGGAAGAATTGAGCACTACAAGGCCAGGCTAGTATGTGAGATCTACAGGCAAATTTTGGGGACGAAATTTCTTTTAAGGGTGGTAGAGTTGTAAGAACCATGTTCTAAAACCGGGTCTAAACCATGATTTTATGTGATGACAGGTGTTCCTACTATAACCGGACCAGAGGACGAAGCCGGGTGACGAACCACTCAAAGTTCAGGTAAGAAAAACTGTAAAAATTGCTTAAAACCTCATACCGGTCTCACCATACCGGTTGCAGTACAGTGCAACCGGTATGTGCATCCGGTATGAGCATAAAAATGCCCTTATGCCATACCGGCTTCACCATACCGCAGGCACTATGGTGCAACCGGTATAGTGCCAGCGGTATGGTATACCGGTTGGACCATACCGGTGGCAGGGACTCCAACCGATATGTGCAATCGGTATCCCTTAGACAGACTCCGGAGAGTCTGTCTCTCAGAATGGAAACTCGAAAAGTTTCCATTCCGAGGAGAAATCTTCCTTGGACAGTCTCCCTCTATTAATAGAGAAGGAGACAGTCCATTTCTCCTTCTCAAACATTCTCACCGTCTGGAGAAGATCTAAGAAGGAGCAAGGAAGGAGATAGCCCCGCCTAGGAAGGAAGAGCACACCGCTAACCGACAACGCCGGTAAGTGCTCTATATTGTTAAGTTTTATTAAGAGGTCGGATCGAAGCCGCGAAGCGGCACAAAGATCCAAAAAGGAGAATGGCTTCCACTGTTCTCCCTCTTTCGAATCTAACTCAGGTTCATACGGCAATGTAGCCGAGATTCGAAGGCCAATAGAGGGTTTATACTTAGAAAAGTAGGGGAAATCCTATTGAAACCTAACGGTTAGCCGAAAAGGAGGGGAGATCCGAGATCTCACTCTCAGATCCAAACCGCAGGGTATACCGGATGGACTATGAGTCCAGCGGTATGGCCTAGCGGTATACACCGCAGGCACATACAGGTCACACTCAGTGAGATCTGAGTGAGACCGGTAAGTGCAACCGGTATATACCGGTTGCACATACCGGTTGCAGTATGTGCAACCGGTATGGTGCAGCCGGTATACATACCGGTTGCACCATACCGGCCTCACTAGACTGAGACCAGTATGTGCAGCCGGTATGAGTTTTCGAACCTGGTTTGCTTGGCCAGACCTAGTTCCGACACCTGAAACTCTAAGGAATGAATTTTAACCTAATGTTATGATCATGTAGGACCTGTAGACGCTGTGAGTAAACTCTCTGACGCAGAATCGAATCAGTATCACGCGTCAGGTAAGGAACAAAACCCTAAACCTAAATAACTACAACAGTAAACCTTGTGATATAATTCTGTTATTGTGAATATTCATTGCTTGATGTTTGTGCATCTCACATGCCATGTAGTTGTTCTTTTAATTATTATATCTTCATGCATTTCATATGCTAGGATTGTTGTATGTTTAGGCATGTGTATGTTTTTCGTTAGTGTGTGGAATGTGAAGGGGATGTGCCCTAGATATATCCACAGCTAATACCTTTTCTCGTATCATCTTTATCCTAGCAAACTCAGTGCGAATAGGGTATCAGGGGGAGGACGTGGGATGGTGGTTCTTCCTGCCCACCAGACTCGAGCCCTATCTCTATGTCGTAGGGAGTAGTGCTGGGGTAGGGTCGTATAGCCTTTACCTTAGCAGACTTGGTATGACTAGGGTATCAGGGGGAGGACGTGGGATTGTGGTTCTTCCTGCCCGCCAGACTCGAGCCCTATCTCTAGGTCATAGGGAGCCGTGCTAGGGTGAGGTTATTGATACTGTATTGACATCTAGGATTGATTAGAAACGGAACCCACTTGCAAGCCCTTGCCAATAGGGGTTTAGGTATTGGTACGGTATGGGGTGGGGGAGGACGTGGGATTGTGGTTCTTCCTGCCCACCAGACTCGAGTCCTATCTCCATACCGGAGTGAGTGATGTGGGGCAACAGCAGTAGTGTGGTAGGCGCCTGACTGTTGGGTGTGCTCACACTCTTGTGCATGGAGGTGCGGTAGCCGCCAAACCTTACCATAGCACATTTGCAAGTTATACCTGGCCCAAATTGTAATGTTATCTCATGCATATTGTACTGTTGCATTGGTTTTGTACTTACTGAGCTATGTTGTGAGCTCACCAGATATATCTATATTCTTTTCAGATTTGGATGCAGGATACATTGTTGACGACTTCGTGACTGCTCCCGCTTATGGTACGGTTGCTGCCATGGATACCCAAGCAGAAGAGGACGAGCATGATGTGTCATGCGAGTGCTCGTTCTATGTCTACTCACAGTGACTTGGGATTATTTTATGTTATTCTTGTAATAAATATTATTTAAATTTGATGGATGATGGAATAACTTAGATATTTATTTAAGTTACGATTTAGTTCTCGGCTCATGTATTATTTCCGCTGCTATGTATTATTTCTCTGATTATGTTAGATGGCTTGGGAATGATTGGTTGACACAGTCTATTGAGATCCTGGTGTGAACCGTGGCTTAGAGCCGGTTCACTCACACTTCTGGTTCATCCGGAATTGGGGTATGACAACTTGGTATCAGAGCTCTAGGCTCTGTCCAGCTAATCATTCTGCATCTAACTGTGACCAATGAGCTGAGTTAGGAAAGTTAAAAACTTTAATAAGAACACACCATAAGCTTGTTTGATGCTTGAGACTTAAGAAAGATGCATAATGTACTATTAATGAAAGAAAAATTATAAACACTAAAGAATTTAAAGGAAACAACTTAATCATTTCATAAAATTTTTCTTTAATTACA
The DNA here is from genome assembly GCA_028583415.1 of Protea cynaroides. Lineage (NCBI taxonomy): Eukaryota > Viridiplantae > Streptophyta > Magnoliopsida > Proteales > Proteaceae > Protea > Protea cynaroides. Next base: position 86,187,600 of record CM053274.1, read on the forward strand.
AGTGAGCAACAGAGTACAGTCCACAAGTCGGACAGTTACTCTAGAAACAAAATAAAATACATGAAAATAAAAATAAAAACTATATCTGCCTAAGGTGGTGTAGCAGGCCTGGATGGTACCGGGTCTGCAATATCATAGTCTCGCTCGTACACCTCTCTGAGCCAATGAACCTGGTCCTGTGTGACCCGAAGGCTACAAGCTAAACGCCCCAACTCCTGACCCATCTCACGCTGAGAATCAAGAATGTCCCTCTGAGTATCAAGAATGCTCCTCTGGGTATCAAGGATGACTCTCTGGGTATCTCTGAACTCCGAAAACATGCTCAACTCAGGGTCCGAAGGGGGACGGGATGGTCCAGCAACTGAAGAAGGCCTGGGTGACCTAGTAACTGGAGGAGGCCTAGATGGTCCAGCCACAGGAGAAGGCCTAGAAGGTCCTGCAACTGGAGAATGCTGGGGTGTATGTGCTGGAATGTCCTCCATGTGTGCATCCCCATTATCTCCCCTTTCAGCCGCCTCTGCTGCTGCAGCTGCTGCTACTGCTAGGGCTGCATGGTTCCTAGGTAGGAGGGGACGAGCCTGTAACTCCTCCTCCCTAAGCTCCAGATCATCCATCTGCATCTTATAGATAGCCTCAGCATCTATATCAGAACACATAGAGAGCTCTACAGCCGCCTCACCCTGCATGTCTATTCCCAGTCGCTGTAACAGGGCTGTAACTAACCTACCATATGGGAGATTGCCCGATACACCTGGAGTGGCTGCGTGGTTCATAATCCGCATAATCAAGTAGGGTAAACAAAGCCGTTGTCGAGTGGCCACACAGTAGGTGACGTACTGTGTCAACTGAGATACCTCTCCATAATGTCCACTTTGGGGAACTATGTTATGCTGGATAATTCTGCAGTACAGGCGAGGTAAGGGACGTAGGTTGGAAGCAGACATGACCTTACCCGGTAATAAAATTTGTGCGGCTATAGCTGCCCGCTCATCCTCAGTAAGATACCCCTTGGCTCTGGGCGGACAGTAAATGATATCCCCGTCATCAGGAATCTCCAGAAGGGCCGCTAGTTCGGCAACGTTGAAAGAGATCATCACCCCTTTCACGTAACTGGTAATGCGAAGATTTCTGGCCTGTTCCCAATCCGTCGGGTCACCTTCCACCTCCAGGTTGGTGAAGAATAATTTCACCAGGTTGGGACGTGTCGTCTCCCTATACTGAATGAGGGGTAACCAACCCACAACCCCAAAAGCGGACTCCACATCGAAGCGATGAAGGTGCTCCAAGTTGACAAAACGTCCTGCTTCGATATGTTTGTCTCGAAACCATGTAAGACGTGAAGCGGCAACCTTCGATCGGAAATATCTTGCGTCGTAAAAGACCGGATGTGGCCTGTACATACCAGGCATATTAGAGCATTTCCTCGCTCCACCATGGCCAGACATGGTGTATCTGTTAAACAAGAAACCATAGTCAGTTAGAGACAAGTATGGAAAGTAGTGAAAAATCCTAACAACATGTCAAGTGTGAATGAAATAACCTACAAGAGTTGATACAAGGTTATCTAGGTTAAACGAGGTTGTAAAATAGAGGAAGAAAGTCGTGATAAAAAAAAATGGTCAAAATTTTCAGAAAAACCTAGAAACCTAGGTTAAAAAGTCAAAAATTTAGGTTTCCAATAAACCAGACGATAAAACTCCAAATTGATTGAGGGGTTTTACCCATTTAGGCCCCTAAACCCTTTCTCAAACAAAGAAAGAAGTTTTCAATGGCTAAAAATTTCCAAATCAAGAAAAACCTAGAATTTTGTATGAAAGACGATGAGAAAATTCTAAAAAGAGAGAAGAGAAGGAGTAGATTACCTGAGAGACGAGAATGGTACACTAAAATCAAGTAGAAATGATCTTGGAAGCACCGGATGCACTGTAGAAACTCGGAGACTCGGAGAGAAATCTCCACCGGAGTAAACTCAAAAGAGAAAAGTGAGAAATAAACCAAAAATCGCGATTTTTAAAGCATTTTTGGCTATACCGGTCGCACGACTGGGCTGGATAGTGCGACCGGTACCCCCTGCGGTATGGTGCGACCGGTACCTACCACAGGGTATACCGGTTGCACATCCCCATGGGCAGTGAAACCGGTACCTCCCTGCGGTATAGTGCGACCGGTATGTATGAAAACCTCATACCGGTCTCACTCCGGGAGAGACCGGTACCGCAATTTGAACCCTATAAAGAGAGGTGATACAAAAATCATCTTGGTAAACCATCGAAGCTTGATTCCAGACCGCATGCTTGCATAATAAGATATTGAACATGTGGGAATTTCGAAAAAATAACTGGAAAGAATTTTGCTTGTCATTTTAATCTGTCAATGAATACCTGTGATGCATATGTAATACTAAATGGTGGAATAAATTTCTAAGGTGTTTTAAATGTTCCAGGTATTCAGATATCGTACAGGAAAAAGTTAAATTGCTTCAATGGTGGGAGGAAACGGACGAAGAGTTCATCGCAGGCGCCGTTACTCAAGGGCGCCTACCATGGATAGAAGTTCAGGAACAGAAAATTCAGAAGAAAATGCAGAAGGGGTGAGAGGGGAAGAACTCAACCCCCTAAATGATACTGAGGGTTTGACACAGGAAAATGAAGAATGTCCGTCACAGGGACAACCTTCAACCAGCTCCGAGACAATGATGGCAAATCTAGTCTCTAATATGGAAACCCAGCAAAAGAAATTTTTCGATGAAATGCTGAAAATGTTTAGGCCACCTGGGCCTGTGCCAACACCTACTAACATGCCATCCACAAATATAGAGAATGTACAAGCGGCACCAGTGGGAGTTAGCCCAGCCAATGAAATACCACCACAACAGGATCAACGCAATCCAATACCCCAACCAGTCACAGGGACGCCAGTTCACAATCAGAATCAGGGGGGGTATCAGTATCCGTATCAGGGTGCATACTATGGCGGGTATCAGGGAGGCTATCCATATCAGCCACAATGGTATGGACAGGCACCATATGCTCAGAGTAGCCTGTCCAGAGCAGTGGATGGATTCTTGAAGCTCAAACCACCTACCTTTACAGGGAAGCCAGGGAAAACACTGTGGCCAGCACAGTGGATAGCTGAAATGAAGAAAAACTTTCGGCTACTGGATTGTCAGGATGGAGACAAGGTGTTATATGCCACTCATATGCTGAAAGAGGAGGCCAATGGGTGGTGGAGCTCTACCAAGTCATATGTCACACCCCAATTCTGATCCAACCAGAATGGTGTGAGTGAACCGTCATTGAACCAACGGTTCACACCAGGATCTCGAATAGGCCGTGTCCACCCATACAAACCAATTACACATAACCACGATCAGAATATAAATATACAGCGGAAGACTTTAAATAGAATGAACTGAGTATCTAATGATAATTTAAATAAATATCCCATTATTCAATTCAAACACATAGGCTAATAATCTTTTACATCCCTTTAGTCCAATAAAAAATAACTGAAATAAATAAATAAAACAAATCAAAGGTACACGCAGAAAGGGCACTCGCATGAAGCGTCATGCTCGTCCTCTCCTGCTTGCACATCTAGAGCAGCCACACCTCCATACGCCGGAGTGTTCACATAGTCATCCACAGTGTAACCTGCATCAACATCTAAAAACAATGTACGTACAAAGGGTAAGCACACAACACAGCTCAGTAAGGCAATCAGACAGTTTCACGAGATTATGCATGAGTAACAATCAATTTTATGTTGTGGTCTGGTTTTAAGTTTGCAATGTGCTATAGAAAGGTTTGGTGGCCCCCGCACCTCTATACACGAGTGTGTGGCGTCGCACAGTAATCACACTACCACCAACCCACATGCACCCATCATGGAATAGAGATAGAGCTAAGGTATACCCGCACCTCCCCGATACTCTACCCATACCAGTACCTAAGCCCTTCGGCCGGGGCTCGCAAACCCGGGCTCGCAACTAACCAATCCTATATGTCAACAATGTATGCTCTATCCCGACGACAGCCGTCTACGGCATAGAGATAGAGCTAGAGCGTGCAGGCCGGGTCGGAGACCACCACACCTCACCTCCCCCGATACCCTATCCGCAACTAACCCACTATGATAGAAACAATACGCAGGTAGACCCTATCCCAACATAACTCCCTACGGCATAGAGATAGAGCTAAAGCATCGTGGACAAGCCAGCGTCGACTCGGAATCCTCAGTACCACACAACGATGGCCGGGACAACATCAATATCAGAGACCATCGTACCACGATCTTCCCCTGATACCCCACCCATACCAAGCATGTTAAGACAGAATACTACAAAAAGGTGCTAGTGTGAAGAGCGATCCCAGGCCCATGCCCCACTCCACACACCAACGAAAATAATCACATGCCTAACAATCACACCCTACGAATGCCTGAACAATAATAATAATAACTGAAAGTAAAGGATGGCATGTGAATATGCACAAACATCACATCATAGATATTCAATGATTAACAACGATTTACTGTCCATTAATTATTAGGTTTAGGTCAGATTCCCTTACCTGACGCTCGTTCGATTACTTGCTCCACGTCGCAAGATCCAAACGACAAGTCACAGCGTCCTACATAATATTAGGGTTTCATTAGAATATATTATTTAGGGTTTCATGTTGGTCGGAAACCAACAGAGATCACAAAATACCCTCACAGAGCTGACCGGTGGCATGTACCGGTCGCAGCTCTGTGGGAAAGACTGGCGACCGGTATGGTCAGTCGGTCCCCCACAAACAACCTCCCGAGAGGTAGCGGTCGCAACATACCGGTCGCACTATGTGCAACCGGTATAGTCGACCGGTATGTCTCCGGAAGACCATACATGGGTGTTTCGACTGCCGTCGATCATCCAACATGGATTTTCAGGGTTTCTCCTATCCATTCTAAGTCTAGGCTTTGAGTTAGAGTTATCCCCAACTCATTCAAGTCTCGTTTCGATGAATATCATCTCGAAACTCGAATCTAGGGTTTGACAGCAGCTTAGGGTTTATTGGCCAATTTAGGATTTTAGATCAATACCTACTTTGCATGGTATTGATCCACCCACACAACTATAATAGGGTAAGAAGAGGGATTCAAACACTTACCGTTGACAGGCGTAGCGTGAGCTTCGTCAAACGGTAACGGCGGCACCTCCTTCTTCTTTCTAGCTCCTTCTCCTTTCCAAGCTCTTTCTCTTCTCTAGGGTTTGTGAGAGACAATGGAAACGATTTGAGGGGTTTAAGGGTGTATTTATAGGCTAGAAATAGGGTTTAGTAACCCTACTAGGATTAGGAAACTTCTAGGATTCGAAATCAGGAAAGCGGGACCCGTAGAGACCAATTTCCAAATTCCCGCACATAGCTGTGCAGGCCATACCGGTCGACCGGTACCATCATCCGGTACCATCGACCGGTATACCCAAAATCAGGTATAATTGGTCGACTTCGGTCCGATTTCGTACCTGTTTGTTATCCGCTTGCCCCGTCTGGCTCGGTGATGATCAGAAGACCTGTCACGATACAAAACCAAGGTTAGACCGGATTTTCAGAGTGCGGGTCTTACATCATACCTGGAAACCAAGCATCAAATTGTCACTTGGCCCATATTCAAAGAAGCCTTTTTTGACAAGTACTTCCCCAGGAGTTTTCGGGATCAGATGGAAAGAGAATACCTTAACTTGCAACAGTCACAGATGACAGTGGAAGCTTACCAGCAGCGATATGAGGAGCTATTCTTCTTTGCTCCAACCAGTATGCAGGAAGAAGCAATAAAGACTCACCGTTTTATCATGGGTCTTCGGGGTGCTATCCGCGAACATGTATTGGGCCGGGGTATGAACATTTATAACGAAGCAGTACAGGTGGCTCGTATTATTGAGTCAAGTCAGAGAGAAAGTTTCATGGCACAAAGTAGGGGACTGAAGAGACCCAATCCTGAGCTCCAAGGTGGAAGGAACAATCGGCCATACCGACCATTCAGGCCACCAGTCAGCACCGTACCTCCCAGACCGGCTCTTGCCGCACCATCACAGGCAACAGGGTCGAATCCTAACGTGAAGTGCTACAATTGCCAACAGGTGGGACATTATGCCAGGACATGCCCACAACCAAAGAGGGAGCAACAGCAAGGCAAGGTGTATGCTGTTACAACAGAGGAAGCAGCCGCATCACCAGATGTGGTTACAGGTATGATTTTATACTTGTTCCTTAATTGTTGCATTAATCGTTTGTGCATTAGAAACTAAGATAAAATTTTGAACTAAAACCTCAGGTACAGTAAATATAGCAGGGGTACCCGCAAGAGTCTTGTTTGACTCTGGGGCCACCCATTCTTTTGTATTCGTATCATTCGGGAAAAGACTAGGCCAACCTATCAAGACTCTACAACCAAGTCTACTAGTTTGGTCCCCCATGGGAATTGAGGTGGTGTTAGAAGAATACTATGGTCCTTGTCCAGTACATATCGAAGGACGAGAAATGGAAGCCAATCTAGTCTAGCTGGAGATGTCAGATTTTGATGTGATACTGGGAATGGACTGGTTATCTCAACACTCGGCAAACCTGCTATGTGCCGAAAAGAAGTTGACATTCAAAGACAAGGAAGGAGCTGAGTTTAACTTTAAAGGGGCTAAGTTGCCCAGGAAGAGAAAGCTCATACTCTCAGCTTTAAAAGCAAAGAAGTGTCTAGAGAAAGGGGGAGTTGGATATCTTGTATCTGTGGTGGATGTGACCACCGACCTGCCAAAAATGGATGACATCGACGTAATACGGGAGTTTCCTGATGTATTTCTTGAAGACCTACCCGGATTGCCACCAGACAGGGCTACTGAGTTTGTGATAGACCTACTACCAGGGGTGGCACCGGTATCTAAAGCACCGTACAGGATGGCTCCTACCAAGCTGAAAGAATTAAAATCTCAGCTACAAGAACTGCTAGACAAGGGCTTTATAAGGCCTAGTATCTCACCTTGGGGAGCACCTGTGCTATTTGTCAAGAAAAAGGATGGTAGTGTACGTCTCTGTATGGACTACCGCGAGTTGAACAAGCTCACTATCAAGAACAGGTACCCACTACCAAGGATAGATGATTTGTTCGATCAATTACAAGGTTCAAGTGTATTCTCAAAAATTGATTTGAGATCAGGGTATCATCAGCTCAAGATTAAGGAAGCAGACATCCCCAAAACAGCTTTCAGGACACGTTATGGACACTATGAGTTCCTAGTGATGTCCTTTGGGTTGACTAATGCACATGCATCCTTTATGGAGTTAATGAACCAGGTATTCCATGACATGATGGATACGTCGGTTATCGTGTTCATCGATGATATCTTAGTATACTCTAAGGACCAGGAGACACATGCAGTGCATCTAAGGGCAGCATTACAAAGACTGAGAAGAGAGAAGTTATATGCAAAATTCAAGAAATGTGAATTTTGGTTAAAGGAGTGGCCTTCCTTGGTCACGTAGTGTCGGCTGAAGGAATTAAGGTAGACCCCAGTAAAATCTCAGCCATCGTAGGGTGGGAAGCGCCGAAGACTATGGCTGAAATTCGTAGTTTCCTGGGCTTAGCAGGATACTACAGAAGGTTTGTGGAAAACTATTCCAAGATTACCGTTCCACTCACAAGATTGACCAAAAGGGGGAGAAGTTCATATGGTCCGATGAATGTAAGAAATGTTTCCAGACATTGAAGTCAAGACTGGTATCAGCACCTGTATTGACTATTCCAGCCCCAGACCACCCATTTACACTATATACAGATGCTTCAGGTTTAGGACTGGGTTGTGTACTGATGCAAGGAGAGCAGGTGATAGCTTATGCCTCAAGACAGCTGAAAGAGCATGAAAAGAACTACCCTACACATGATCTAGAATTGGCAGAAGTCATTCATGCTATCAAGACTTGGCGACACTATCTGCATGACGAAAAGTTCCAGATTAAGTCTGACCACAAGAGCCTGACATATCTGTTCACTCAGAAAGAACTGAACATGAGGCAGAGAAGGTGGTTGGAATTACTCAAGGAGTACGACTGTGACATTCAGTATCACCCTGGTAAAGCTAACATTGTAGCTGATGCACTGAGCGAAAAATGGGCATCGAACCACGAAGCGGACCAAGTATGAATGCGGCGTTGTGCGCTACTATTTCTGGCTCATCAGAGGATGAAGAACAACACCTAATTATGTCAGCAGATGATCCTATCGAGCAAGGGTTGATACACCAATTCACCTTAATGTTTGCAGCATTGAAGATTTTGCCCGATCTGAAGGACAAAATAAAGGTAGTGGTCCTGTCACACCCCAATTCTGCACTATTCAGAATGGTGTGATGAACCGCTAAATAACCAACGGTTCAACCAGGATCTCTAATAGGCCATCCCCGCGTTATCCAAACTTACACGCGTCCACAATCATAATCAGAGTAAATACACAATAGCGGAAATCTTATAAATAAATGAACTGAGAACTAAGATGATATTAATAACTTAATAGAAAATTATTCTGTATCAACCGAGACATAAGTAAATATCAATACAAGTCTCTAATAAATCCAAATAAAGAAACCTATAAAAATATCTAATCAAATACACACGAGTTGCACTCGCAAGAGGAGTCGTGTGTATCATCTTCGGCTCCGGCGTCCATCGCCGCTATACTCCCGCACGCCAGACGCGTTCATATAATCTTCGACCGTGTAACCTTGCATCATCAACTAAAAATATTCGACGTCGAGGGGTGAGCACACAACACGGCTCGCTGAGTAGCCAAAACAATGCAATAATACATATGCATGCAAAAAGTCAATTTATATCTTTGGTCTGGTTTATAGTTTGCAATGCGCAATAGAAAGGTTGGGTGGTCAAAGGTTAACATTTATTGACACCGCCTCTATACACAGGGTGTGGAAGCCCGTCCGAAGGTTAACGTTTATCGTCGTCCCCATCCACCCTACCATAACATTATACAACAAAAGTTAACGTTTATTGCTATATAATGCTATACTAACACGTAAGCCCCTGTTAGCGAGGGCTTGCAAACTAGGCTCGCTACTAACCAATATTAATTCCAAACAGTGTATCCAATGCCTCACCCCAGCATCCCTCAGAACATCCATAGAGATAGAGCTAAGGCCCCCCGGTAGAGTCAGAGACTACAAGGACCGAGACCACCTCCCCGATACACTACGACATAATAGTTCCGCTAAGGTAATGGCGATACGACGATGTCAATGCACAAGACTTGAGTTAGAGATAGAGCTAAAGTGCTGAGACCCGCCAAAGGTTAACGTTTATTGACGTTTTCATCACACCTCCCCTGATGCTCACTCGCATCAAGCACATCAACCACACACATACAAGCACATGCCTATTCCTATCATCATCATCATCATCATGTTATAAACAATAAAGTAAATATGCATGAACAAGTAATAGAAATATTGGATGGCATGCTGTATGCACATTACAACATATTCACATAGAATCAAACATAGCATAGGACTCAAGAAATTGAAAACAGTTTATTATTAACCAATTTAGTTTGGAGTTAAGGTTCCTCACCTTAGCTTGCTAAAAGATATTTTTCCAAGCTTTAGAATCACCGTTATAACGTTATTATATTGCTAGCAAACCTAACAAAGTCGATAGAATTTAATTAGAATTAATTCGGAATTTAAAACCATTCTGTCAACTGAGGGTCGATGCTAGGGTCGATGCTAGGGTCGATGGGTCTATCGACCCTCCCCTCATTCTGAACTTCCCGAATGCTGAGGGTCGATGGTCAGAAACACCTAGGGTCGGATGGTTTATCGACCCTCGGTGCGACCCTCGATGCAATCTGGTCTAATTTCCACTTTTAAATCCACTCTTCGTGCTTGGGGTCCTATGGCTTGCTTCCTACATTCATTCAACAGTCATTCCATGGTCTAGAACCATGTATAATCCATCTAAATAGTTTTCATGCATAATCCTATGGTTCTCCATGAAAACCTAACCATGAATGGATGGTTTGGGTTTCTCCAAAATTCTACACTCAACCATATCTAACCTAAGGTCTGTAGAAACTCATGGAATTAGTATCCATACCTGAAAAGATTACTTTTCTCTGGAATTTCTTCTCCTTTTTGCTAAGTCTTCCTCCTTGTCTCCTTTCTTCCTCTTTTCCTTCTTCTCTCTTTCTCTCAATTCAATTAGGGTTGTGAAAGGAGTGAAAATGGCTTAGGGACGTCCTTTAAATAGAGTAGGAATGTCCTATAATAGTCCCATTGAGATTTGGAAAGAATCCCAATCGAAAATTAGGAAATTCCTAATTTCTATATTCGTCAGAAATCGAGGGTCGATGGGAGGGTCGATGATCCCGTCGACCCTAGGGTCTTAAGCTATCCGACCCTCCCATCAAATCTGAGGGTCTGACATTCTGTTTTGGAGGGGTCCGACCCTACTTGGCTGGGTATGCGACCCTCCCCTAAAATTAAGTGTTTTTGGGTCGATTTTATACTTGGGATCTCGATCTCCATCACGCCCTTGGTCCACTTGACTCGACCATGATGGGTAAACCTGATTCAAGGTGGTAAGACCGGGTTAGATTGACACGGGTCTTACAACTCCCCCCAACTTATAAAAATTTCATCCTCGAAATTGTACGTACCTTCTGAATCAAATAAGTGTGGGTACTGCTTTCGCATAGCATTCTCTTCTTCCCATTTAATCTCTTCCATGTCTCTACTTTTCCATGTGACCTTAACATAGTAGATATCTCTGTTGCGTAGACGTTGAACCTTTCGACTAGTGAATTCCGTTGGTGTTACTTCAAATGTCAATTCATCAGTCAATTCTGGCAAATCTACTGTCAACACGTGCGTCGAATCCTTGACATACTTCTTCAATAGAGAAATGTGAAATACGTCATGCACACTTGACATAGACGGTGGTAGTGCTAACTGATAAGCTACTTTCCCACGCTTAGCCAGAATCTCATATGGTCCGACATATCTTGGACTTAGTTTTCCTTTTTGTCCGAACCTCTTCAATCCTCCCATAGGCGATACTTTCAAAAATACTTTATCGCCTACGGCGAACTCTAGATCTCTTCGTCGAGTATCTGCGTATTGCTTCTGCCGGTTCTGAGCTGTTCTTACTCTTTCCTTGATGATTTCGACCACTCGACAAGTCTCTTCAACAAATTCTGGTCCAACAATACTACGTTCTCCAACTTCATTCCAAAACAAGGGAGTTCGACACTTCCTACCATACAGTGCTTCATAAGGTGACATCTGTATAGTAGCCCGATAGCTGTTATTGTAGGCGAACTCGATCAATGGTAACTTTTCGTCCCATGATCCCTTGAAATCAATCACACATGCTCATAGCATATCTTCTAAAATCTAGATTGTACGCTCCGACCGTCCGTCGATGCGTGGGTGGAATGCGATCGAACTTCAATGTTGTACTCATATCCTTTTGCGGTCCTTCCCAAAATTTGGAAGTAAATCGTGGATCTCTATCGGACACAATGCTTTTCGGAACACCGTGTAAACCGAACAATGTTATCCACATACGCTTTGCTAACCTTTCCGAGTGTATATTGGGGTCGTATCGGTATGAAGCGAGCTGTCTTAGTCGACGGTCTCACAATCACCCAAAGCTGCGTCAACTACTCGAGGAGTCAATGCTAGTCCCGTGACGAAGTCCATAGTGATGCAGTCCCATTTCCATGCCGGTTCCGTAATGGCTGTAACGATCCTGGGTCTTTGTCGTTCCGCCTTTACCTTCGACAATTTAGGCATTGAGACATGAATTTGGCTACATCCGCCTTCATTCCCCTCCACCAATACAGTTTCTTTAGATCATGATACATTTTTGTGCTTCCAGGATGTATCGAGTAGATGGTGGTATGGGCTTCCTTCATCGGTCGGTGTCTAATGTCCATACTTTCTGTTTCAGGTACACATATTCTCCCTTTATATTTCAGTACCTTCTCGTTGTCTAAGGTGAACTCAGGGTTGGTCCTAGCTTTCTCAATATCTTCTTGTACTGTTCTCAGATAAGGATCTGCTTTGATAGCTGTCTTCACTTCGTCCACTATATCCGGTATAATCTTCAATGCCGCGAACATAATTAAAAATCGATGAATAAACCCTTAGCTAGATGATTCATCCGTTGTATCTATCACATATTGTTCGTTGCCGTGATTAAACACCATTCCGTTGGTATACATTGCTGCAGTCGTGCTAACTTCTCCTTGAGATTTTATCATTGCTTTTCTGCTCAATGCATCCGCTACCACGTTCGCTTTTCCCGGATGATACTGGATATCACAATCATAGTTTTTCAATAGTTTCAGCCATCTTCTTTGTCTCATATTCAACTCCTTTTGATTAAATAGATAAGTAAGACTTTTATGGTCCGACTTAATCTGAAATTTCTCTCCGTATAGGTAGTGTCTCAATATCTTGACAGCATGTACTACTGCCGCTAACTCCAAATCATGAGTAGGGTAATTTTTCTCATGTACCTTCAACTGTCTCGAGGCATACGCAACTACTTGCTCTCCTTGCATAAGCACACATCCTAGTCCCAATCCTGATGCATCAGTGTATAAGGTAAATATCTATCCTGGAACGGGAATGGTCAAAATTGGGGCAGATATCAATCTGGTCTTTAGTGTTTGAAAAACTCTTTTCACACTTATCTGTCCATACAAATTTTTCTCCTTTCTTGGTCAGACTGGTGAGAGGTACGAAAATCCGAGAATAGTCTTCTACGAATCTCCGATAATATCCAGCTAGACCCAGAAAACTTCTAATTTCTGAAACACTCTTTGGTGCTTCCCACTTCACTATAGCCTCGATCTTATTGGGGTCCACTTTGATTCCTTCTACGGATACCACATGGCCTAGAAAGGCGACTTCACTTAGCCAAAACTCACACTTCAAAAATTTGGCGTATAACTTCTCTTTCCTTAAACGCTGTAGGGCTGCGTTTAGGTTCTTGAAATGGGTTTCCTTGTCCTTGGAGTATACCAATATGTCATCAATAAATACTATAACCGACGTATCCAACATATCGTGGAAAACTCGGTTCATAAGTTCCATGAATGTTGCCGGTGCGAAGAAAAACAGTTCTTCGTAGCGCTGTTGATACGAGTCTACGGACATCTGCCCCTGGTACAGACTCAAAAATTCCTTCTCCATCGAATCTTTGAAGCTTCTTGGGAAATACTTCTCGAAGAATGCTTCTTTATATATAGCCCATGTCAGTAGGGCGTGCTTGGTCAATAAATACGCCTTTGTAGATTTCCACCAATGGTGTGCGTCGCCTTTGAGCATGAAGGTGGCGCATAGTACTTTCTCTTCCTCGGTAATAGTCATCATAAGGAAGTTCCTTTCCATTTCGTCTATCCGATTAGGTGCGGGCCACGGTGGATCGACGGCTTGCCATTGAATTCTCTCGGTTTCATTTTCAAAAATCTCTCCACTAGCCAGGAGTGATCCAGTTGATTTTGGTATACCCCAAATATAGGGGGTGGATACTGATAGTTCCCTTGGGCTACTTCTGGGACTTGCATTGGAATTGGTGCAGTCGGTTGTTGAGGTGTCTGTTGAGCTGGGTGATTACCCACTGGGGCTGCACTAGCTTGCCCAGTGTGCATGGTTGCAGCCTGAGTGGCTTGAAACATAACTCCCATTGCAACCTGCATTTGAGCTTGTGCGTGTTGCATTTGCTGTAGCCATGGTTATTCTCTTGACTAGTCTCCTCCACTGGTGGTGGTGGTGGGACTGTATTTCAGGTCTGTCGGGTAACTCTACGGTAATTCCTTTCGGTGATTGTCGGTGCCTGAAATTTCATCAAGGTAGGTTAGAATTCATTTATATCTCATGTAGGCACACTAACCGATAAGAAATTTCAATTTCTAGCTCATTTTATAAAAAAAATACTGTCTTTTCTATGCAGGGTCGATGGTGAGGGTCGATGGTATGTCCGACCCTTGGTATCCAACCTTGGGAATGACCTGTTCTTCCCGAGAGCTGAGGGTCGATGCAAGGGTCGATGGGTATCCGACCCTCAGTCCGACCCTCGATTTTCTGTCAAATTCCCGAGAGCCGAGGGTCGATGGGAGGGTCGATCCGAGGGTCGATGGTGTCAGTCGAATTGTCCGACCCTCGGACCAAAAATCAGATTTTTAAGATCCGATTTTGGGTCATTTCTCACTATTCCTGCTCCGTTTCGACTCGCCTCCACTCTCTGAGTTGCTACAGTGCTACTCCACTGGTCTTGGTCGGTTTAACTCCGGGTTTCGACACCCATGTCATCCCTACAGGTATATCCTCTCACCTTTACCTGTTTTTAGGTTTTCTTTTCTAGGTTTTTGCCCATTTAGCTTGTATTTTCCAAATTAAACTTTTTCCAACCGTAAAAATTCGATTTTTATTGGGGGCTTTTGTTATTGGGGTCTTGAGGAACGAAAGCCCTCAAAAATGTTTGAGTTTCATCGGTTGGTTATCGAGAAACTTAAAATTTTCTCTTTTTGCCCTAATTTGTCAACATTTTCGATTTTTTCTTGAATTTCTTCGAATTGGACATCGTCAGTTAAAATTTCCTACTGCATGTGGATTGTAGGATATGTTTTAACCTACGTAAGTTCTCATGCCCACTTATATGGTGAGAAATGGGGCTCTATTTTAATTTTTCGGATTTTTATCCTATTAACTCCTTGTTTCTTTTCTCCTTCTTATTTTTGCAAATACTATGGCCCGTACCAAAGTGCCAAGATTGCGTGATCCACTTCGCTTCCGTTCGAATGAAGCCGAGGCACAGTATGCTGACTATGCCCGTAAGAAGGTGGAAGGGGGTCGCATGGTGAACTTTGCTGAGCTAGCCTTGTTCAATGTAGAGGGAGCATTTGGTGATATGGGGTGGCTCCCTGTCATCACATACGATGCGTGCACATGTCCCGACTTGGTACGCTAGTTCTATTGTAATCTTCAGGTGGTGGGGAATTACAATGACGTGGAGCACGACCAGGAGTTGCGCATCACCAGCTACGTCAAGGGGGTGCACATCTCCTTTGATTATCGGCAGCTGGCCGATCTGTTGGGCATTACCTATGATGGCCCTATGGTGTACTGTGCGCCGGGAGAGCCACAGTTTGTTGAGATGGAGATGAGGGCAAAGATCGACAACCAGTTGCTCCGTCCCGATAGATGGCAGATGAGAGCTTGTTACTTGCGTCTAGCTCCACGGGTTTTCTGCAAGATTATCCAGCATAATCTGATCCCGCAGAGTGGGCACTATGAGAGAGTGTCTCAGCTGACTCAGTTCTTGATCTACTGCATCTGCACTCGCCAGCCGGTCTGCCTTCCTTACATCATCATGCGGACGATGATTAGTGCCACATTGTCCGGTCATAGGGGTAATCTACCCCATGGACGCATGATTACAGTGCTACTGACCCGTCTGGGGGTGGATCTGGTAGATGAGAAGATCCAGGAGAAGACCTTCTCGTCGCCTCTAGATTGGGAGGCTATCTGCAAGATGGGGCTGCGAGATGCGGAGGTTAGCGATGAGGAGAGGAACGCGATGGTGCGCCCTCACACTCGGGTTGAGATGGCTGATGCTGAGGCTGCTGCTAGGGCTCGGGGGGATCCGATCGACGATGACGATCGCATGTATATGGATGTCGATGCGATACCACCGCCATCACCCACACATGCGGATAGGGCTGGTACTTCTGCTGCGGCGGCTTCGGTACCGGAGACCAGTCCTTCTCATGGTGCTGGTCCTTCACGCCCACCAGCTGATGACGTGCTTAGTATGTTTCGCAAGATTAGAGAGGCTCAGCGTGCATCGGATCTGAGGATAGGGGAGCTCCTAGACGCCCAGCGCCGGACTGATCAGAGGGTGGCTGATCTCACAGCTAGTCTGCAGGTGACTCAGACCCAGGTGGCATGGTTGACTAGGGTCTATGCCGAGGACTATGACAGAGATCGTGAGGCACCGCCTCCTCCTTCGCCTCCAGCTTCCTGATTTGTACTTTACTTTTCTTGTACTACAGAGTAACTGTCCGGGTTGTGGACTGTACTCTGCTTTAGCGATGTATATACGTTTTGTTTCTCTTACTCATTGTATGTAACTTGTTTCCCCTTTTATAGATGCATTATTCTCTTTTTAATTTGGTTTCAATCATCACTTGTGCTTACAGTGTGTTTGTATTAAAGCTTTTAATTTATCCTATCTCAGTTCACAATGGTCTTGAATGCGTGTCAGTTCGGCGGGCAAAGCCTGAGAAGCTCTGATACCAAGTTGTCACACCCCAAATCTGCACTGTTCAGAATGGTGTGATGAACCGCTAAATAACCAACGGTTCAACCAGGATCTCTAATAGGCCATCCCCGCGTTATCCAAACTTACACGTGTCCACAATCATAATCAGAGTAAATACACAATAGCGGAAATCTTATAAATAAATGAACTGAGAACTAAGATGATATTAATAACTTAATAAAAAATTATTCTGTATCAACCGAGACATAAGTAAATATCAATACAAGTCTCTAATAAATCTAAATAAAGAAACCTATAAAAATATCTAATTAAATACACACGAGTTGCACTCGCAAGAGGAGTCGTATGTATCATCTTCAGCTCCAGCGTCCATCGCTGCTATACTCCCGTACGCAGACGCGTTCATATAATATTCGACTGTGTAACCTGCATCATCAACTAAAAATATTCGACGTCGAGGGGTGAGCACACAACACGGCTCAGTGAGTAGCCAAAACAATGCAACAATACATATGCATCCAAAAAGTCAATTTATATCTTTGGTCTGGTTTATAGTTTGCAATGCGCAATAGAAAGGTTGGGTGGTCAAAGGTTAACGTTTATTGACACCGCCTCTATACACAGGGTGTGGAAGCCCGCCCGAAGGTTAACGTTTATCGTCGTCCCCATCCACCCTATCATAACATTATACAACAAAGGTTAACGTTTATTACTATATAATGTTATACTAACACGTAAGCCCCTGTTAGCGAGGGCTTGCAAACTGGGCTCGCTACTAACCAATCTTAATGCCAAACAGTGTATCCAAGGCCTCACCCCAGCATCCCTCAGAACATCCATAGAGACAGAGCTAAGGCCCCCCGGTAGAGTCAGAGACTACAAGGACCGAGACCACCTCCCCTATACTCTACGACATAATAGTTCTGCTAAAGTAATGGCGATACGACGATGCCAATGCACAAGACTTGAGTTAGAGATAGAGCTAAAGTGCTGAGACCCGCCAAAGGTTAACGTTTATTGACGTTCTCATCACACCTCCCTTGATACTCGCTCGCATCAAGCACATCAACCACACACATACAAGCACATGCCTATTCCTATCATCATCATCATCATCATGTTATAAACAATAAAGTAAATATGCATGAACAAGTAATAGAAATATTGGATGGCATGTTGTATGCACATTACAACATATTCGCATAGAATCAAACATAGCATAGGACTCAAGAAATTGAAAACAGTTTATTATTAACCAATTTAGTTTGGAGTTAAGGTTCATCACCTTAGCTTGCTAAAAGATATTTTTCCAAGCTTTAGAATCACCGTTATAACGTTATTATATTGCTAGCAAACCTAACAAAGTCGATAGAATTTAATTAGAATTAATTCGGAATTTAAAACCATTCTGTCAACTGAGGGTCGATGCTAGGGTCGATGGGTCTATCGACCCTCCCCTCATTCTAAACTTCCCGAATGCTGAGGGTCGATGGTCAGAAACACCTAGGGTCGGATGGTTTATCGACCCTTGGTGCGACCCTCGATGCAATCTGGTCCAATTTCCACTTTTAAATCCACTCTTCGTGCTTGGGGTCCTATGGCTTGCTTCCTACATTCATTCAACAGTCATTCCATGGTCTAGAACCATGTATAATCCATCTAAATAGTTTTCGTGCATCATCCTATGATTTTCCATGAAAACCTAACCATGAATGGATGGTTTGGGTTTCTCCAAAATCCTACACTCAACCATATCTAACCTAAGGTCTGTAGAAACTCATGGAATTAGTATCCATACCTGAGAATATTACTTTTCTCTGGAATTTCTTCTCCTTTTTTCTAAGTCTTCCTCCTTGTCTCCTTTCTTCCTCTTTTCCTTCTTCTCTCTTTCTCTCAATTCAATTAGGGTTGTGAAAGGAGTGAAAATGGCTTAGGGACGTCCTTTAAATAGAGTAGGAATGTCCTATAATAGTCCCATTGAGATTTGGAAAGAATCCCAATCGAAAATTTGGAAATTTCCTAATTTCTATATTCGTCAGAAACCGAGGGTCGATGGGAGGGTCGATGATCCCGTCGACCCTAGGGTCTTAAGCTGTCCGACCCTCCCTTCAAATCTGAGGGTCTGACATTCTGTTTTGGAGGGGTCCGACCCTACTTGGCTGGGTATGCGACCATCCCCTAAAATTAAGTGTTTTTGGGTCGATTTTATACCTGGGATCTCGATCTCCATCACGCCCTTGGTCCACTTGACTCGATCATGATGGGTAAACCTGATTCAAGGTGGTAAGACCGGGTTAGATTGACACGGGTCTTACAGGTCCTACAGGACCCATACCTCAGGACAATTCAAGAGGATTTGGAGAAGGGTCGAGCCAATCCTGATTTTACCATTGGTGCAGACAAGGTACTCAGATACCGTGGACGTATGTGCATACCTGAGAATGAAGAGCTGGAAATCCGAAATCGGATTATGTTGGAGGCTCAATCCACCCCATATTCGGTACACCCTGGAAGCACTAAAATGTACCATGACTTGAAAAGGTCGTATTGGTGGAGGGGTATGAAAGCTGATGTGGCACGACATGTATTTCAATGTTTAAACTGTCAACAAGTCAAAGCAGAAAGACAGAGGCCTGCAAGGTTACTGCAACCATTACCTGAGCCAGCATGGAATGAGATTGTATAACCATGGATTTCGTCACTGGATTACCTATGACTCCAAGGTCGGTGAATGCAGTATGGGTAATTGTAGATCGCTTCACCAAGACAGCTAGATTTATTCCTGTTAGACCACAATATACTATGGACAGGTTGGCAAGGCTGTACGTAGACCATATAGTCATACTACATGGGGTTCCCAAGAGTATTGTGTCCGATCGAGATCCACGTTTTACATCTAAGTTCTGGGAAGGGCTTCAGAAGGCAATGGGAACAAAACTAAAGTTTAGCACAGCTTTCCACCCTCAAACTGACGGTCAGTCGGAGAGGACCATTCAGATCCTAGAAGACATGCTTCGTGCATGTGCTATCGACTTCAAGGGGGCTTGGGATGAAAAACTGTCACTCATTGAGTTTGCCTACAACAACAATTACCAGTCTACGATCCAGATGGCTCCATACGAGGCCTTATATGGCAAGAAATGTCGAACACCATTATTGTGGGACGAAGTTGGAGAAAGGCGGATCGTAGGACCAGAATTTGTGGAAGAAACCTGCAAAACCGTAGATCTAATCAAGAACCGAATAAAGACAGCTCAGGTGCGTCAGAAGCACTATGCTGATAACAGACGACGGGATCTTGAGTTCATGGTTGGTGACAAGGTGTTCTTGAAGGTGTCACCAGTCAGAGGCTTGAAGCGGTTTGGTCGAAAAGGAAAATTATGTCCTAGATATGTGGGACCATATGAAATCCTGTCCCGATGCGGCAAAGTAGCCTATCAACTAGCATTGCCACCAGCGATGTCTAGTGTCCACGACGTCTTCCACGTGTCCTTACTGAAGAAGTACGTGAGAGACCCCTCACACATTCTTGTTGCAGACCCCCCAGATTTGACAGAAGACTTAACCTTCGAAGTGGTGCCAATCCAGCTCATTAGTAAAAAGGTACAACTTCGAAGGCGAGCTATACATTATGTCAAAGTGGTTTGGAAAAGCCAGGACGTAGAAGAAGTTACTTGGGAAGAAGAGGATGTCATGCGACAAGAATATCCACATCTCTTCGACTCTGAAGGTACGTACAATTTCGGGGACAAAATTTCTTTTAAGGGTGGGGGAATTGTGAGATCTACAGGCAAATTTCGGGGACGAAATTTCTTTTAAGGGTGGTAGAGTTGTAAGAACCATGTTCTAAAACCGGGTCTAAACCATGGTTTTATGTGATGACAGGTGTCCCTACTATAACCGGACCAGAGGGCGAAGCCGGGTAACGAACCACTCAAAGTTCAGGTAAGAAAAACTGTAAAAATTGCTTAAAACCTCATACCGGTCTCACCATACCGGTTGCAGTACAGTGCAACCGGTATGTGCATCCGGTATGAGCATAAAAATGCCCTTATGCCATACCGGCTTCACCATACCACAGGCACTATGGTGCAACCGGTATAGTGCCAGCGGTATGGTATACCGATTGGACCATACCGGTGGCAGGGACTCCAATCGGTATGTGCAACCGGTATCCCTTAGATAGACTCCGGAGAGTCTGTCTCTCAGAATGGAAACTCGAAAAGTTTCCATTCCGAGGAGAAATCTTCCTTGGACAGTCTCCCTCTATTAATAGAGAAGGAGACAGTCCATTTCTCCTTCTCAAACATTCTCACCGTCTGGAGAAGATCTGAGAAGGAGTAAGGAAGGAGATAGCCCCGGCCAGGAAGGAAGAGCACACCGCCAACCGACAACGCCTATAAGTGCTCTATATTGTTAAGTTTTATTAAGAGGTCGGATCGAAGCCGCGAAGCGGCGCAAAGATCCAAAAAGGAGAATGGCTTCCACTGTTCTCCCTCTTTCGAATCTAACTCAGGTTCATACGGTAATGTTGCCGAGATTCGAAGGCCAATAGAGGGTTTATACTTAGAAAAGTAGGGGAAATCCTATAGAAACCTAACGGTTAGCCGAAAAGGAGGGGAGATCCGAGATCTCACTCTCAGATCCAAACCGCAGGGTATGCCGGATGGACTATGAGTCCAGCGGTATGGCCTAGCGGTATACACCGCAGGCACATACAGGTCTCACTCAGTGAGATCTGAGTGAAACCGGTAAGTGCAACCGGTATATACCGGTTGCACATACCGGTTGCACCATACCGGCCTCACTAGACTGAGACCGGTATGTGCAGCCGGTATGAGTTTCCGAACCTGGTTTGCTTGGCCAGACCTGGTTCCGACACCTAAAACTCTAAGGAATGAATTCTAACCTAATGTTATGATCATGTAGGACCTGTAGACGTTGTGAGTAAACTCTCTGACACAGAATCGAATCAGTATCACGCGTCAGGTAAGGAACAAGACCCTAAACCTAAATAACTACAACAGTAAACCTTGTGATATAATTCTGTTATTGTGAATATTCATTGCTTGATGTTTGTGCATCTCACATGCCATGTAGTTGTACTTTTAATTATTATATCTTCATGCATTTCATATGCTAGGATTGTTGTATGTTTAGGCATGTGTATGTTTTTCGTTAGTGTGTGGAATGTGAAGGGGATGTACCCTGGATATATCCACAGCTAACACCTTTTCTCGTATCGTCTTTATCCTAGCAAACTCAGTGCGAATAGGGTATCAGGGGGAGGACGTGGGATGGTGGTTCTTCCTACCCACCAGACTCGAGCCCTATCTCCATATCGGAGTGAGTGATGTGGGGCAACAGCAGTAGTGTGGTAGGCGCCTGACTGTTGGGTGTGCTCACACTCTCGTGCATGGAGGTGCGGTGGCCACCAAACCTTACCATAGCACATTTGGAAGTTATACCTGGCCCAAATTGTAATGTTATCTCATGCATATTGTACTGTTGCATTGGTTTTGTACTTACTGAGCTATGTTGTGAGCTCACCAGATATATCTATATTCTTTTAAGATTTGGATGCAGGATACACTGTTGACGACCGTGACTGCTCCTGCTTATGGTACGGTTGCTACCATGGACACCCAAGCAGAAGAGGACGAGCATGATGTGTCATGCGAGTACTCGTTCTGTGTCTACTCACAGTGACTTGGGATTATTTTCTGTTAATTCTTGTAATAAATATTATTTAAATTTGATGGATGATGGAATAACTTGGATATTTATTTAAGTTACGATTTAGTTCTCGGCTCATGTATTATTTCCGCTGCTATGTATTATTTCTCTGATTATGTTAGATGGCTTGGGAATGATTGGTTGACACGGTCTATTGAGATCCTGGTGTGAACCGTGGCTTAGAGCCGGTTCACTCACACTTCTGGTTCATCCGAAATTGGGGTGTGACATAGTAGCTAAGGGATTCACACAGAGGGAAGGAGCTGACTTCAAGGAGATATTTTCTCCAGTCTCCTCGAAGGATTCCTTTAGAGTTATTATGATGTTTGTGGCTCATTATGATCTAAAATTACATCAAATGGATGTCAAAACAGTCTTTTTGAATGGAAACTTGATTGAAGAAGTTTACATGCGCCAACCAGAAGGTTTTGAGGTACAAGGAAAGGAATGAATGGTTTGTAAGCTCAACAAATCCATATATGGTCTCAAACAAGGTTCTAGACAATGGAATCTAAAGTTCCCCCAGATTATATCCTCTTTTGGTTTTGTTGATAATGCTATTGATCAATGCATTTATCACAAAATCAGTAGGAGTAAGTTCATTTTTCTGGTGTTGTATGTAGATGACATTTTACTTACCAGTAGTGATTTGGGTTTGCTTGCAAAGACCAAGTGATTTCTGTCAGAGAACTTTGAAATGAAAGATATGGGTGAAGGTTCTTTTGTCCTGGGTATTGAAATCAGTCGTGATAGAAGGCGTAGACTATTGGGACTATCTCAAAGGGCTTATATTGATCGTATACTCAAGAGATTCAATATGTCAAACTATTCAGCTGGTGAGGCACCCATCAGCAAGGGAGACAAGTTAAACAAGACCTAGTGCCCTATGAATGAGATTGAAAGAAGGTCTATGACTGATAAGCCTTACGCATCTACAGTAGGGAGCCTTATGTATGCACAGGTCTGCACTCGCCCTGATATCACTTTTGCAGTGAGTGTTTTGGGATGTTTTCAGTCAAATGTAGGTTTGGCTCACTGGACAGCTGTGAAGAAAGTCTTGTGATATTTACAGAGGACAAAATATTATATGTTTACCTATGGTAGCAATGATACCCTTGAGATTGCAGGTTATTCTGATGCAGATTACAGCGGATGCCCTGATGACAGGAAATCCACTTCAGGATACATCTTCATGATGGCTAGAGGAGCTATTTCCTGGAAGAGTGTAAAGCAAACAATTTTAGCATCTTCTACTATGGAGGCAGAAGTCATGGCATTGTTCGAAGCCATGAAGCAGGCAATCTGACTGAGAAATTTTATTTCTGGTCTGAAGACTGTGGAAATCATCTCCAGACCATTATTAGTGTATTGTGATAATCAATTAGTTATATCTTTCTCTAAAAATAATCAGAGGACTGTTGCTTCAAAGCACATTGATATCAAGTATCTGTTAATAAAGGAAAAAATTGATGATAATCACATCATTGTAGAAAAGATCTCAACGGTGGATATGGTTGCTGATCCATTGACAAAAGCTCTACCAGTGGGAATCTTCAAGGATCATGTTTCTTTCATGGGCATAGTCAAATCTTTTGATCTAATTTTGTAAAAATCATATATTTACATTGATACTTGATTGTATTGTTATGTCTGTGGTTTTTATGGATATAGTGATTAATACAATTGTTTTTTTTTTATGATTTAGCATTTGCATTCTTACTAGTCTGAATGAAAGCTTTATTCAACTTGTCAAGTCTCAGAAGGTAGTATTAAGCCAGAACACAAAAGGCAATATTAAGTCAGGACCCAAAAGACAGTATTAAGCCAAGTCTCAGAAGGTAGTATTAAGCCAGAACATAAAATGTAGTATTAAGACAGGATCAAAAAGGCAGTATTAAGCCAAGTCTTAAAAGACAGTATCAAGTCAGAACACAAAAGGCAGTATTAAGTCAAGACCCCAAATGCAGTATTAAGCCAGGACCCAAAAGACAGTATTAAGCCAAGTCTCAAAAGACAGTATCAAGCCAGAACACAAAAGGCAGTATTAAGCCAGAACCCAAAAGGCAATACTAAGTCAAGTCTCAAAATGCAATATTAAACCAGAACACAAAAAATGCAGTATTAAGCCATGATAAAAAATAAAAATAAAAAAGGACAGTATTAAGTCAAGTCTCAGAAGGCGGTATTAAGCCAAAAAAGGTGGTATTAAGCCAAGTTTCAAAGGCGGTAAGTCAAGGTCAAATATAAACAAGGAGACTTATGTTCATAATAACAGAAAATTGTATGCCGTATAATTGAGGTGTATCTTCTGCTGTTGTTCAACATTAGTCTGCTTGTTGGAAGGAAAGAAGGTTTGGCATAATCTGATTTTTAATTAATGGTTTCCATGGTCACACTAGTTTTTTAACAGTCTTGTGGAATAATATAGCCCAAGTGGGAGATTGTAAAATCTTTTCTGATTTTATTATTATAGGCAACATTATCTTACTTGCCTATTTTGACTGGTGGGAATCCAATCAAGGTTTCTATAGTCTCTCTCTGCGTGAAAACAAAAGGACTCATACCTAAGGGAGAGGAGACTGTAGAAATTCTCTGTTGGGAATCAGACAAAAGACAAGGGCGGAAAATAATCTTCTACTAAAAGGTATGTCCTATCTCTTTTATTGATTATGTTATTATTCAAATGTATTTTATATTCCATATGGGATTCATTGAAATGAATTTTATTAGGATTAATGAAAATCCTACAGTTTTTTCCCCTCTCCCAAGAGGGAGACAAATCTCAAATGTGATTTACAAGTCACAAAGGAAGAAACAGACAAGCTCGTCATATTAAATAGATTTGAAGAAAACCACAAAATTCAAGCCATAATATTCCAACCACCATCATACGGCAATGACTGTGGCCTACTGAAAATGGGTGGAATTTCCACCATTCGTAGATCACCATTGGTGGTGGAATCCGATGCCGGTGATTGCTGCAGCAGGGACTCTGATGGAACTTTTTGCTGCTCTCCTTCATCTTCCCGCTCTCCACGCACACAATGGTGTTTGTTAAGGACTTTGTTTTTCTTTTTACGTTTGATTAAGTGTATTGTTACATCAGAAGTTATTTTATAATTTTTTCTGTGATGGCCGTTGGATATTTGCAAGGGCATATGGCAGACATTCAGAGGATGCTCCACCCACTGAATCAGTTAAGGGTGATTCAGAGAAACCGGATCTGTTTAACTTGAGGCATTTATTAGAATTCTTTTGCAGATTCTTATCCCATGGAGATGGGCCGAATTTATTGGGCTTTGGTTGTGTTTATTTTTTTCTCTTTGTATTCTTAATAAATTTCTCCGTCCTAGGATCTTTCCATGTCACATTCATTGGACACTAAAAAATATCTCTCTCCTTTATATATATATATATATATATATATATATATATATATATATATATATATATATATATATATATATATATATATATATATATATATATATATATATATATATATATATATATATATTGCTGTTATTCTAATAAGGGTTTGTTACATTTGAAAACATAACAAAAATATGAAAATACTAATAAAATATGAGAATTGAATAATGAAAGTTGGAATAGATAGGACAAAGTGGACATTTTCAGTTTGCTTAATGAAAACTCTTCATTATATTATAAATTCTAATTTAAAGGATATTTGAGTCTTTACATTTAATCCAGTGCCCATTGGATGCGATCCATGTGGCGCTGCTTTAATCCTAATGATGAGACATATCAGGAAAGTATTTAATTGATTCCCTCATGTAATATTTCCTTCTTTTTTTTCAGAATTTAATTGATTCCCTAGATCCTTTGCTAAGATTTCTTTAATAATTTGTGAAAGTATATCGTGTTTTTCCTAAATTCGTTTGAATGAGTAAAATTTCTGTCAATTTTGCATGTCTTACATTATTCTTTCAAGGGCTAAGTAACGTTATTGTTTCTATGATGTAAATAGTCTCTATAAATAGATGGTCAATGTAAACCAAAATTGACAATCATAGTATCATCGGTATGTCATCATTGATTATAGTATCACATTTATTAACAATATAACCCAGGGATCACAAATTGAATCACAATTATATTAATCGATCAAATTTCTAGAAGTTTGACTACATGTTGACCATAGGGGATAAGGTTGACTAATAACCAACCACATGTTTGATTAGGATTACCATTTTTATTTTTTTGGGCTATAATCAACATAGCATTACTACGAAATAGAGTATCAATGGTATGTCCCAATTGACAATGGGATAAGCCCGTGAATGCGTGGTCATGCTGCATAGGATCGGACACACATCGGTTTGCCATTGGATTTGTACACCAATTCCATTCAGATTGAATCAATTTTGGATGTGGATGGTATCGTGTTCGATAAATGGATTTAGCACCATGTTCATAAGTATGATAGACATGTCATATATCTTCTATTAATTCCTTATTACAAATTAATATAAAATTATTTTTGTTGATGAGCGTCGGTTTCAACTATTATGGATTTGGTACCTTAAATAAATAAACCTTGCTTAACATAATCCCACAAGAAAATGTTAGCAAAAAAAAAAAAGAAAAAAAAAAGAATTATATATGCAACCATGGCGGCAAAAACCTAGCCGCTACAACCACAAGTTGATCAATCATAAAAAAATTAGTAATCCTTAAAAAAACAATATTTATTGAACTATATCCCTTATAGTGGTCAAATTATCAAGTAGGGATATCCTGGTAGACAGATCAATCGATAGAGATTTTGATATAAATTACTATTGTTCCACCTGATTTGTCAACTTTAGGTATTGTTAAAAGATGTGATACTATGATCAATTGGGATATTTCGATGATAAAATAGAAGATATTTTAACCGGTTTTGTGAAAGATTAGCTTGGTTGGAGTTAAAATGAAGCAAAAATGATTTTCAAATATGCTCGCCCATACATTATATATATATATATATATATATATATATATATATATATATATATATATATATATATATATATTGGTTCTATTCATTCTCAATTGCATTGTTTGGTACAGTATACCTTCTTTTTTTTGCTACTCTATATATATGGGATACTTTGGCATTGGAAAACCTATAAAGTAGTGGTGGAAATTTCAAACTATTTTCAACTATTTATTTTTATCTTCCTCGGCCCTTTCCCCCCTAATGGATATGATTCGGTATTATGCATCCATAGGTGCTATATTGGATTTGGATTTGGATTTGGATCTTCTCCAATTAGCCATTTAATTGAATGAATGCTAATGACCGATTCGATAAGTGACGCCTGGTGCTTTTCCAATCTAATGGTCCATAACAACTACTTCTATATTTTCATTTTGTGCTCATGCAACACAGAATCTACATGGTGCCATACAGGATATAGCCATTACAATTGATACTCAGACTGCCAATGTAAACTAAGTAGCAGTTGTGTCACTCTGACCACTGTCCTTCAGATCAGATTCTTAACTTTACATGCAACCAAAATTTTTAGCCTTCGGCATGTACCTAAACTCCACATCCAGAAGCTATCATAGATAACATACTCTTGCAACCCACATGCAAAATCAACCCGTTCCTACTTACGAAAATTTTCCCTAGAGAAATAAAGTTATTTAGAATACATTGTAAACATGATAAAACACTGAGTTTAACTTAGAAGAATTCTATAGCCTCATTCAGGGTGGAATCCCCCATAAATGGAAGCAGAAGAGAATCCATTAGGTTCTGATCTAATCATAGAGACATGCCATCCAGGCTTATGCTGGCACACCTTCAAAAAGCATGCAATGTGTGGCCACAAGGCCAGACAGCCACGAACTCAAGACCAGGCAAGCACGCCCACAAAACCATGCATCCACGGCCGCAAGGTTTGCAACTGCCCTTTTGTTTTCTTTGTAATTATTATTTGCATTCATGCCATAAGAATTTAGAGCATAATAAAATCAATGAGTCTTGATGGATTCGAACCACCATCTCTTGGAAATCCCCAAGTGCTCTACCTGTTTGAGTTAAAGACTCACATACATATTACATATACAATTTCATTATATCTTAATCTTTATGACTATTTTCTTTGAACTAAAATTAAACCTTATTATAAAGTACAGATGTGGACTGATCAATCCTTACTACCTGTATAATATAATTTTCATATGCATATAATAAATATAATCTAGAAAACTGAAACAAACCAGCAACACCAAAGCTAATAAGCTCTTAGCCATGGGGTTCTTGGCCTCTTCAAATTATCTGCATCAAACCCCTTCTATGCACCATAAGGGACAACTACGGTCATTTTAAGGATAATAGTTTTGATTATAATTCAACTCTACAGTTCGTTTGCAGCATTTGACAATCAACATATGTTAAAACCCTAATTTGGGGTATCAGACTTCAGAGTTCAGAAACCTTTTTCTTCAATACAAATTTTAATTGCATTTTTCTATAATAAATAAGGTGTCAATGGGTACCCATTTATCTGAATGATCCTTGAAAATTCTTGCAACACTTCAATGTAATAATCAAAACCATGAAGCCAATACAACAACAGATAGTTCATGTAGAAACAGAATCCTATAACAATGCAGAAAGTGAACAGAATAGCAAACAAACAATCGCACAAAGCAAAGATATACATGTTTAACAAAATTGCTACAACCACGGTGAGATGAGGTCTGTTTCACTATCAATGGAGAATAGGGTTATAGCCATTCATCCTCATGCCACTCCTCTTACAGAGAATCCCATAGCTATAATTTTATAACGAAACCTCTACAGGTACATGTTACCAGGCCCTTCTAACCCTTTGGGCTTTTAACAGCTTTTCAAAATTAGCCCACAAACCCATTTGATAGAATACAAGACATCCTACTCCCAACAGTTTATAACACTCACATGGTGAAGGTTAGACTTGTGCCTGTACCAATGGAGGTTAATGGTTTTCTCACCTTCGTCACTTGTGAATCCAACATGCATGGGCTGAAATCATAAGTAGAGAGAACAAAAAGAATATGAGAATTGACCAATAAAAGAAGGAATAATGAAGATATGCCTATAGCCTATATAGCTAATATGTATTTATACTTGATGGACATCACCTGTAAGACCCACACTCCATGAACACAATCTAAACCTTTATTTCACGTCGTGACAGATTTTTCAATCATAACGGGACCAGACGAAACGAGCGGATGACAATCAGGTATGAATTCAGACAAAAACCTGATGATAATTTTATACCGGTCTCATGATACCAGTCAACGGTTTTATCTACGCGAGCAGACTAGTCAGATCCGAAAATGGATCTCTATGGGTCTCGCTCGCCAAATCTCAATCCTAGAGACTTTCCTAACGTAGGAAAACTTTTCTAAACTCCATCTTAGCCTATATAAGGACTTTTAAACCTCCTTAAACCTCTTTGATTGATTCTCACAAACCCTAAAGAGGAGAAGGAGATCTAAAGAGGAGAAGGAGCTAAGAAAGGTGGAAAAGGAGTCTTCGTTGGATGAAGAACACCATAGTTTGTGAACCAACGGTAAGTGCCTATACTTTTCTCTATGTTAAGTATTGTGGATGATTTATTAATACCATGCAAGGCTAGGTATTGATCTAAAACCTTAAATTACTGTTAGACCCTAATTCAGTTGATAAACCCTAGATTTGAATTCTAAACTAAGGTTTCTTAGAGCGTAGGACTTGAATGGAAGATAAAACAAATCCTAAAATGTTGCTCAAGCCTAGAATGCATAGGAAGAACCCTAGAAGTCATGTACGATGGTCGACGGAAAACGAACACCAAGTTGGTGGATTTCCGGTGGCATACCGGTCGACCATACCCGTGGCACTATGTGCGACCGGTATATGCGATCGATACCTCTCCAGTAGCCTGCCAAGGCTACGCGGTCGACTATATCGGTCACCCCACTGCACAGTGACTTGCGATTGGTATGTCCAGAATGGGTTGGTTTTGACCCAATTGGTTTTTGACCATCGTAAACCCTAAGAAACTAATTCTAATTAAACCTTAACGTCATATAGGACCTTGTGATAATGAGATTGGACTCTGTAGTGCAGAGCAGGCTAGCAATCAAGCTTCAGGTAAGGGAATTAGAACTAGACCCTAATTAATTAATAACAGTAAAACATTGTTAATAATTGTTATTTCTATGGAGTATTACTTGTGCATATTCACATGTCATCTTTACTTTCAGTTATTATATCTGTTCATGCATACTCACTATGCTAGGATTGTGTGTTAGGCATGTGAAAGTTTTCATTGGTGTGTGGAGTGGGAAGGGTCTGGGGTCTTGGATCATTCCTCATACTGGCACCTTTCCGTATTGCTGCTATCTTAGCATGCTTGGTGTGGGTAGGGTATAAGGGGAAGGACGTGACATTGTGGTCTCCAGCCTGGCCACCCGACTCGAGCCCTATCTCTATGCCGTAGGGAGCTGTATTGGGATAATGTAAAACCCGCACTCCACTAATCCGGTCTAACAGTATCATGCCAAGTCTTCACATCATTGCTGGATCAAGTTGACCAATCGTGTGAAGAAGGACCACGAGACTAGGTATGAGAATCGACAAAAATCAAGTGTATGGTCGACTACCTGGGTAGGTATGGTCGACCATACGATAGAAAATAAAGGCCACTGATCAATAGCCATACGGTCGATGTTTTCAAGCGTATGATCGACGGATTATGCAACCGTATGTCCGACCATAAGACCCCAAATTTGACTCTAAGTTTGAAAACTTTCCAAATTAAAGGAGGATCTCTTTCCTTTTGTTGGAAAACTCTATATGGAGCGTTTCTCTCTATATAAAGGAAGTTCCTCAACCCTTTTTCACTCTTTTGGAACATTATCAAACCCTAGAGGAAGAGAATGAAGAGAAGGAGAAGGAGTGAAGGCTTAGGAGAAGGCTGAGAGGAAGAGTTCTACAGACTCTCTGCAACAAGTAAGATATGAACCTTGTCTCTGTAGCCTTAGAACACCAAGAGTGGGGGTTTCTAACTAAATTGTAACACCAAACCCAATGTATGGATTCAACTATGGGATTTTCTAAACAAATCTCAAAGGGGATCATGGAGAATGGGTTAGGGTAATTAGATTGGTAAAAATAAGAAATTTGACCTTAGAATGATCATTAGGAAGGACCCTATTGAGGAGCCAAGAGGAAGAGCTTGGATTGGAAGTAAGAATTTACAGTAAACTCGTATGGTCACAGCTACGGTTGACCATAGGGTGACCAGAGTATCGACCATAGGTATTCGGGAAGAATTCAGGAATCGTATGGTCGCAGGTATGGTCGCATATAATGCAACCATAGGGTATCGTACGTAGTAAGGTCAACACAATATGAGACCATAAGGCCAATCAGATACCTATCAGTGATCTGTTTTGATTTTTGACTACTGTAACATGGTACATATGAACTCTAACTTAAATTCGTGTAACTTTTAAATTACTAAATTGATTCAAAGAGAGTTATAAGGCTTGGAAGGAGATCGAGCTTTGCTAACAGGTGAGGGAACAAGACCTAAACTAATTGAATAATAACAAACTATTTATTTTATTTGTCCAATGCAATGAATGTTTCTATGCTTGTATGCTTGTAATGTGCATCTCACATGTCATCCAATATTTCTGTTATTACTGCCCATGCATATTATTTTTGTCTATTTATAACATGGTGATGATGATGCTAGGAATAAGCATGTGATTGTGTATGTATGGTTAGTATGTTGGATGCTAGTGGAGCATCAGGGGGAGAACGTGACATTGTGGTTCATCCTGATCATTACTCTAGCTTTATCTCTACTCAAGTCTTGTCCACTGACATCGTTGTATCGCCATTACCTTAGCAGAACTATTACGTCGTAGGGCATCAGGGGAGGTAGTCTCAGACCGTGTGGTCTTTGGCTCAACTAGGGGACCTTAGCTCTATCTCTATGGATGTATTGAGGGATGCTGGGGTGAGTCCTTGGATACACTGGATGACTTATGTGTTGGTATCGGTAGGGCATTAGGGAAAGTGTTGGCGGCATGTGATCCGGACACTTTAGCTCTATCTCTATTCCATGGTGGGGTGGATGTAGACAACAATGGTGTTTGATCCACTGGGTGGGCTTACACACCCGTGTATAAAGGTGCGGTGGCCGTCAAACCTTTCTATAGCATATTGCAAACTTAAAACCAGACCAAAGACATTGAATTGAATGCATGTATATTTTTGTTACATTGTTTTGTTTGCTCACTGAATCGTGATGTGTGCTCACTCTTTTGACGTCGAATATTTTAGTTGCTGATGCAGATCCTACTACTAAAGATCATATGAATGCGCCAACGTATGGACACGTAGCGGCGATGGACGGGGAACTAATGGAGGAGGTGCATGATCTATCATGCAAGTGCAATCAATGTGTCTTTGACTAGTTTACTTATAATTTGACTATTGGACATGTAATTAATTATTTTATTTTTATGTCTTGAATTATTTGGAGATAACTGGATTAAATATTTATTTATCACTATTAGATACTCAGTTCATTAATTATAAAGATTTTCGCTTATTTGTTTATTATCTCTGATTATCACCTTGGAATGTGTGTGGTTTGATATGGTGGGTACTACCTATACGAGATCCTGGTTGAACCATTGATTTATTGACAGTTCATTACACTACTCTGGTTAATCCAGAATTGGGGTGTGATAGATAGGACCTACTGTGATGACATATAGGATTGGTTAGTGATGAACCCACTTCCAAGCCCTCGCTAATAAATGTGTAGGTATTGATACGTAGAGGGTATTAGGGGGAAGACGTGGGATGAAGGCGTAACCTGCCCACCAGACTTTAGCTCTGTCTCTATACCGAAATAAGTGATGTGGGTCGACAGCGGTGTATGATCCGTTGGGCGTGCTCACACTCTCGTGCATGGAGGTGCGATACCTTACCATAACACTGTGTAAGTATACTAGACCAAATGTGAATGTTATTCATGCATATTACTTGTTGCATTGTCTGATTTTCTTACTGAACTAAGTTGTGAGCTCACACTTATATGTACACCATTTTTAGATGTTGATGCAGGTTATACTATGGAAGACTAGACTTCATTGCTGCCCCTGCATATGGAATTGTTGCTGCTCTGGAAGTGCAAGCAAGAGAGAACGAACATAACGCTTCATGCGAGTGCCCTTACTGTGTGTACCTCTAGGATGTGTTGATTTAATTATTTATTTCAGTTGGATTTTATAAACATTGTAAAGATATTTTATTTACATTTTAGTGGTTGGATAATTAGATAATTTATTTTATTTATTAATAAAAGTACTCAGTTCATTTACATTAAGACTTTCGTTGTAATTAATTATGTTCTGATTATAGTTATGTGTATTGGTTTATGTAAGTGGACACGATCTTATTAAGATCCTAGTGTAAATCGTTGGATTAGTGGCGATTTACTCATACTTCTGGTTCAATCGGAATTAGAGTGTGACATCACCCATGAAGTGAGACAAGAATATCAAGGCCTCAGTCATATCATATGTAATCAGTAGATAAAGTAGAATCATATGCAGGGCTATACTATCATAAAATGTTAAAGCTTTACGAGGGTAAGTAGCTTCCTCACAGCAATGGTCAGAGGATCCTTCTTTGTATTACATCAGCTGAGATGTGTAATTCTGAACAGCACCGGCGACACACATGTTCTCCATTCCATGTGGATCGTGACAATCCCCTATCTAGGTGATATCATTTCAAATCATAATTCATTTCATGAACAACTTAGAACTGTATGAACTGATTAACTAATATTCAATTCATATCACTCACTGGCATAATTAAAGGTGCAAGCATCATCAGGAATATCAATGAAGTGAAGAGGGCTTGACCATCGGTATTTGTACCAGTGACGAATTTGGTCCGGCCACGTACATAAGGCCGACAAGTCTCCATCAACATATTCAGGTAGCAAATGACGAACAAACTCTGATGCTGCAGGATCTAGAAGAGACTGTTTACAATTTAACACTCATTAGTCAATCTTCATCACAGAGGAAGCATATAATCAAATAATCCTTCTCAAACAGAAGAGGATGAACAAATACTTACAGAAGATATGTCAAGAGGCAATTTCAAATTTGTTAAAGAAAAAATCAATTGCAATGTCCGAGTGTGTGGAAGTGAAATTTTACTTAATGTGAGGGAAGAACCTAATTGTTTTCAAGGTTTCAAGATAAATGGCAAACTTAATTATTCTTCAGTTCCCAAATTTTGTGAACATGATTACCACCAACTCCTTGAGAATGAGAACATTATTTAAATACATATTCGGCTAAAATGCATTCTTGATTCTATAATGACGGATTCCCAATATATGGATGAAATTCCTTCTCGCATTTTATCGAACAATTCATGGGCAAATTCAACGTTGAGTTTCTAGAATCAAACATCTTAATATCTATAAATCAAAATTGATAGTGAAATTAGTTACTGAAATTTTGTTTCAGATTTCCAGCTTCAATGGGGCAACCCGAGGCAACGGATGACAACGAGGGTGAGCAGTCACCAAAGGAGGTGGATACCTCAGAAAAGTTGGATCCGGATTTGAGTGCAAAGCTTCTCAACGAATTCAACGCAAAGGCTTCATTGAAATCCCACAGGTCATGCATCAGTGAAATGTTTTTGGACTACGAAATGGGGCAGATGACAAGAGACCGCTTACCTAGATGTATACACTGGGATTTCATAGAAACAAATGGAAGATTCAGAATAGTTGAGCAGCTAAGCCTCTCTCATCGTCTTGAGTCTCACCGGCATCTATCACAGGCACAATTCTCCACTCCTTTGACGGGAAGATCTTTTGGCATAGCTTCTTATAAATTCTTATCCACCGACCATTTCGGTTTCCTTCAAACAAAATGGGAAAAGAATAAGAATTTCTGCAGAGAAGAACGATAGCAGCCCTGTATGCTACAGAGGAGCCCGACCCAAAATAGAAACAAAAAAACCCATTTCTCACAGTGTTGTACAGTAGAAAGGTCTCGAAATGCTCCGACAAGGAAAATTAGTGAGAAGCAAAGGGAGATGGCGATGGAAGGAGGGTTCCTCTTTGCACAGTTGCAAGGCTACGATGATGGAAAAAGAGGAAGAGACGATGGATGAGAAGTGAGAACAACTACAATTAACCTTTTCTTTATTAATTTCAGTTGAAATTGTAATTTATAATCTATATTCAATTAATTTATGGCAACGTGTGATTTCATAAAATTATTTTTATATATTTAATTTCGATTGCATTTTACATATAGTTTATGAGAGTAATTGGTGCCTTCTTATATTTGAAAAAATAACAAAGCCTTGTTATATTAACATTTCTCCTAAATTAAAATCAAAATCAACCTGATTCGGTCCGGTTCAAACCAAAAATGAATCTTATTAGGTCATAATTTGACTATATTTTCAAACTCAGAGAGAAAACAAAATCGAATCAAACCAATTAATTAGTCTAAACCAATAGATCCTACTGAAACCAAACAAATCTAATAATGAACCGATAAGAGTTAACTAAGCCTAAGGGTGTTAAATGGTATCGTATTGGTTAGTACGGTATGCAATAGGGCAATACCATTAACGTACTAATTATATAAATGGTATGAAACTGTTTACCATTATCGATTGCTAATCAGTATAGATCAATCAATACGTATATGACTTTTGACATAAACGGTTTAAACGGTCTCGGTTGTGATATTGCCAACCGTTTGGAATATCAGTTTTTTTAAAGGTTTTGTTTGTCATCAAAATGTTAAATTGGTTTTGTATCAATTGCATAGTTTGGTATAAACAAATCCAAACCCAAAAGAAAATCTTTAATTGAAGATTCATCAATTTAAGATCACCTGAACCCTTAATCAATTAAAACATCAATTTACACAACTAAAACGTCAAATTGTCTATGCAATTAAAACACCTAATTACAAAAATTACAATAAACAACCATTAAGTGAATTTTTTATATTTTTATTCGTTTTTTTTATTTTTTTGAAACACAAAATCATTCAAAAAAGAAAGGAAGGGATACACACATGGCATCATGATAGCAAAAATCATGAAACCAATGAATGAAAATTGGCCATCTAGTCACTCCCAAGGATGACTAGGCCTCCTTAACTAAGGAATGAGCCACCACATTGGTTTTCCTTAGAAGAAAGTAAAAAGGGAAAATTATACAGACACCTCCTCTACTGTTGTGAAACTACATAGAACTATCATTTCTTTACAAAAGCTACACAGAACATCCCTCTCACAAAGTTATCATACACTCTCACCCACACCGTTACTTTCAACTTAATGGTAGAGGGCCAATTTTTTTAAAACAAAAATACCTTTACTAAGTGTAAAATTTCTGAGATGAAGAACTTCTGTTGTTTCTAAGATTTAATTTAAATAGGAAAAAAACAAAGAACCAAGAAGACAGAAAAAAAGCAAAAGGAAAAAAAATCACCGTAGAAGAAGAAGAATAGGAGGAAAAACCAAGGGAAAAAGGGAAAAGAACCGATAATGAGTAAAGAAAACAGAAGAAGAAGAAGAAGAATAGGAGGAAGAAGCGAATAAAAGACAGAGGATGCTGCCGGATTCTGGGCACTACTAGAAGTGCTGCCTGATTTGGGGTGGACGGCGGATTGGTAGCGGTAAATTCCAAAGCGAAAAAAACCAAAAATCTGAAAAGGATTTTCCGTCAAATTCTTCTGCAAAGATTGACTCATGAATATGAGTCAATCTTTGTAGCAATTTCAAATGCCTTTCTCCCACTTGTGATTTTAAACTCTGTTATTGATGAAAGCATCTTCATATCAGAAAATAGATTAACATAAAATGACGTACACAAATTTCGAATGGGTAAGAAGCAATAAGAACCAAGATCCAATGGCCAAGAAATGGGTCTGGTTCTAGCAATTTTCAACAAACTAAATCTCAAAGAGAGATTGATTTTGTGACTTACTTTTGCCGCTTCACGAAGCTGTCGGAATTTTTTGCTATCATGATGCAATTAAAACACCTAATTACAAAAATTACAATAAACAACCATTAAGTGAATTATATATATATATATATATATATATATATATATATATATATATATATATATATATATATATATATATATATATATATATTTTTTTTTTTTTTTTTTTTTTTTTTTTGAAACACGAAATCATTCTAAAAAGAAAGGAAGGGATACACACATGGCATCATGATAGCAAAAATCATGAAACCAATGAATGGAAATTGGCCATCTAGTCACACCCAAGGATGACTAGGCCTCCTTAACTAAGGAATGACCCACCACATTGGTTTTCCTTAGAAGAAAGTAAAAAAGGGAAAATTATACAGACACCTCTTCTACTATTGTGAAACTATATAGAATTATCCTTTCTTTACAAAAGCTACATAGAACACCCCTCTGACAATGCTATCATACACTCTCACCCACACCATTACTTTCAACTTAATGGTAGAGGGCCAATTTTTTTAAAACAAAAATACCCTTACTAAGTGTAAAATTTATGAGATGAAGAACTTCTGTTGTTTCTAAGATTTCATTTAAATAGGAAAAAAACAAAGAACCAAGAAGACAAAAAAAAAGCAAAAGGAAAAAAAATCACCAAAGAAGAAGAAGAATAAGAGGAAAAACTGAGGGAAAAAGGGAAAAGAACCGAGAATGAGTAAAGAAAACAGAAGAAGAAGAAGAATAGGAGGAAGAAGCGAATAAAAGACAGAGGATGCCGCCGGATTCTGGGCACTACTAGAAGTGCTGCCTGATTCGGGGTGGATGGCGGATTGGTAGCGGTAAATTCCAAAGCGAAAAAAACCAAAAATCTGAAAAGGGTTTTCCGTCAAATTCTTCTGCAAAGATTGACTCATGAATATGAGTCAATCTTTGTAGCAATTTCAAATGTCTTTTCTCCCACTTGTGATTTTAAGCTCTGTTATTGATGAAACCATCTTCATATCAGAAAATAGATTAACATAAAATGGCGTACACAAATTTCGAATGGGTAAGAAGCAATAAGAACCATGATCCAATGGCCAAGAAATGGGCCTGGTTCTAGCAATTTTCAACAAACTAAATCTCAAAGAGAGATTGATTTTGTGACTTACTTTTGCCGCTTCACGAAGCTGTCGGAATTTTTTACTAGAGTGCAGCTTTGCTAGGACTCTGCAAGAGCTCCGACGGGCTTAGCAGGCCCATCAATAGTGGCAATTGGAAGTGGAGAAGATAAACCTCGACAAGAAATCGGTGAATGGAGAAGAAAACGGCAATGGAGAAGAGAAGAAAGAGGAACTAGGGTTTTGTTGGGAGGACTAAACAATAAACCCTTTTAGGTCATTTTACACTTAGTAAGGGTATTTTTGTCTTGTAAAAATTGACCCCCTACCATTAAGTTGAAAGTAACGGTGTGGGTGAGAGTATATGATAGCATTGTTAGAGGGGTATTCTTTGTAATTTTTGTAAAGATAAGATAGTTCTATGTAGTTTCACAACGGTAGAGAGGGTGTCTGTGTAATTTTCCAAGGAAAAAATACATTAATCACATTTGAAAACAATATTCAATGTGTAAATTCCTTGATAGGTTGAAGTTCCACCTCGCAAGGGCTATAAGGATCCATGAGAATCTAAATTAAACCTGCATATTCCGATTCGACTTTGATTATGGAAAATCCTTCCACAACAGCGAGATTCAAAACCTAAAGGTAAGGTTGCAAGTTTGGCTCTAACAACCTAAACCCGGCCCTAACCCGCCCTGAACCCTGGCAAAGTTGGGTTATGTTAGGGTTGACCCCCCGGGTTGAGCCTATATATATATATATATATATATATATATATATATATATATATATATATATATATATATTGACAAACCCTAATTCATAAAGCTAAACCTAATCTGTCTCTCTCAGTCGCAATGCCTCACCTACCTCATGGCCTCACGAACTCATAGTCTCTCTTAGTTCTCAAATCTCAACTTCAGAACTCATCGTCTTCTGATCTTCTCTCACCCTCACTCTCTAATTTCTATTTTCTTCTTGACTTCTCCCTCATTCTCAGGACCTCATTCACAATCTCACATATCGCGGTTGTTGCAAGTGTCATTGCCTAACAGAGATTCTCTCATAATCTTTCCAAAGGTAAGTGCCGTTGATGGGCCACACCTTAAAGCTATAGCATTTCTTATTCTAAAAGAATGTGGAAAGAGCTTTCCCTCTTCAATTTTCTGCCATTAGAAGCTCCTTCTATTGCAAATGTGGTTCTCTATTTAAATTGAATCTGATTCTCCAGGCATCTTGCTTAAGGTGTCCTTGCCAATCATAATATTTTTTTACTTTAGCTTCTCAATATTGATCGAGAATTTTTTTCTCCTAGATTGAATTTTATTCAATCTAGATAATATTCATTCATCCTTCCCTTTCCACTTCGGATCAAAAGAGTGGGTTTGCTCTCTCGTTTTGTTTGATTCAAAGAACGAAGTCTTCTGAGTTTGTGAAGTAGTGTAATCACTCAGAATCGAGTAGAGTTTTGGTTTCTTTGGACTATTCGACAATTCTTAAAAGGACCATTTGCTGAATTTTGAGTTTTTCAAGGTTGAGTTATTTTATTTTGAGATAAAGTTTCAATTATTTTATTTTGAGATAAACTTTCAATCTCTTAAAATCTCTTAAAATGTCTTAATGTGTTATTCTTTGGATGTATAGAATAGAGATGAATGAAAGGTGTTTGGCTTCAAATTCCAATCTTTTGGCTTTGTTCCACCCCTTATTACTAGATAGATCTAATGGATTTGGTTTTTGTTCAGTTGCTTTTCATGTGTGTGCGTGTGAGAGAGAGAGAGACTAAAACCCAACCCAACCCGGCCTTGTTGCAGCCCTACCTGAAGGATAGCTAAAGCCGCCCCTCTTTTAGCAGAATCAGATATCACATCTTGAGAAATAGCCATAATGGGATGCGCACATCATCTCTGAAGATAAGACCAATCTCACATTTCTTATCACCTTCCAAAAAAGATGCCAATATATATATATATATATATATATATATATATATATATATATATATATATATATATATATATATATATATATATATATATATATATATATATATATATATATATAGTAAACCGAGCCAATAGTGGACCAATAAGAGCCACTAAGCCATTCCGATAAAAGAACGAAAAATAACTGGACCAAAACCAACAGACACCAATTTTTTTTGTTGGGCCGTAATTAGGCTGGGGTGTATAGGGCCATAACCAAATAGGACCAAATCAAAACCCGAGCGAGCTAGCCCATTAACACCCCCAAGACCGACTTTCTCTTTCTCCCCTACCATTTATCATTATCGCATCCATTGGAAACTTAAATCTTTCGCCCTCTTACAATCTCTCTATATCACATTTATTGGAAACTTAAATCTCTCCAAAACCCGAGCGAGCTAGCCCATTAACACCCCCAAAACCGACTTTCTCTTTCTCCCCTACCATTTATCATTATCGCATCCATTGGAAACTTAAATCTTTCGCCCTCTTACAATCTCTTTATATCACATTTATTGGAAATTTAAATCTCTCCCTATTTTATTCATTCGAGGTGAGTAACTAGGGGTGTCAGGTTCGCATGGTGAAGCCTGGCTAAGCCTGATCGATTATGGACTGAGATTGATTGGCCTGATTATTAAACGTATTGTGCTTAGGTTTGAATCGATTACTAAACGGGCGTTCATGGTGCAAGGGTGTAGCCCGGTCAAACTGACCGAATGAACCGAATATATCTTTAAACCGAATTGAATATTGGTTTAAACCAAACAAATACTACCATAAAGCAGTTAATATAAGGTTTTTGGGCCTAAGTGGGCCAAACATTTGATGTATCTATCAAGTCCATTGATTTTTGTCTTTCGGTTCTGTTTGTTTTGAGGTAAAATTTTACATATTAATTTTTTTTCTTCACTGTTTGTTTCCACTAGATAAAATACAATGATCTCCAACGAGAAGAGAAAATTAATGAACCATTTGGAAACAAACATTGGAAAAAAAATTTAAAATATAAAATGTTACATGTCAAAACAAATGGAGCCTTCAAAACATTACCCTCAACGCTGAGTTCGGCAAGCTCAAGTCCCAAAATGCGCAGCTTACTTCCACCCTCGAACGACTCGCAGAGCTCGCTGAAGTTCAGGCCGACAAGCACCAGCTGCATCTCAAAACCATTGCCAAAGATGGAGAGATGCGAAAGAGGGCCGCAGAGTATTGATTCGCAAAATCAGAAGTGGCAGCCGCTGCTGCCATGGCCAGTTCGTGTTCAACGACCGGTCCAGTGGCGGCGAGTTGGTTGCAGCAAGCCTAATGATGCCGGAATTGCAAAGAACAGCGTGTCAGAGGCCCAAACGGTATCCAACTTTTCCGATTGTTGGAAAAGATTCTGAAGACGCGCTCTATACAGAACTTTGGCATGCTTGCGCTGGTCCTCTTGTGACGGTGCCGTGCGTATGAGAAAGAGTTTTCTACTTTCTTCAAGGGCATACCGAACAAGTTGAAGCAGAATCCGAACCAGGTTTTCCTTTCTCTTTTTTTCTCTTCTTGATTAATTTTCTCATTTTGATTTGTTTATGATGAGTGATTACTCATGTGCATGTCTTTATGCCTAAAGCTCCAAATTTCTTTGAGATGCTTTGATTTCATGGTGGTTTAGGAATTAAGCTTGAATCCATGCTTGTTAACATGCTACGCATTAAATTCCATAGTTAAATGTGGTTTCCTCTTAATGTTTACCTCACCGAACTTGTGCTTGGGAGATTAGAGCAGATCTGTTTCTATGATTTCATATGTAAGGTGTGGCTAATTTACTGAAGATGCCCATCCCTAAATGTTGGGTACATTGTAAGTCTCCTGGATCGGATCATTTGCAGCATGTCATACCTAACATGATACTTCATCTTAGCGTATATAGATTCAGTTTTCTTCTTTCTTTTCTCACATTTTTGTTTTAGTATTATTATTTTATCTTTTATTTTTCATTTTTATCTAATACCAGTTTGGGGGTGGGTTTTTTTTGGTGGTTATATCATGAGGTTCATTTCAGTTTCTTGGGTTCGGCTTAGGATACATTCAAGGTGTCCAAATTTTATTTTGCTGGAGTTTAATTCGTTTGTCTTAGTTGGATTTAACATGGGTTAGTTCTGGTCGGGTTTATGTATAGGTTCAGTTTGTTTGATTTACGCTATGGTGTGTATAGGCACATGGTTCAGGTTCAGATCGACACTGGTTCAGTGTTTCATGTTTGGGTTTAACTTTAGGTTTGATCCTGGTTTGGTTCATATATACCTCGGTTTATTAATCTGTGATGGTATGCTTGGATGATCTCTTATGTGTTTGGTATGGTACGGATTTAAGCCCATTTTTATACTTATCTGTTGGTTACATGAGTCTTCATGACTAAAACTGGTTACTCTCCATGTTTTGGTTTGGTTAGTTTCCATTATGTATTTCATATATTCAATGCACATCTTA
Source organism: Protea cynaroides (assembly GCA_028583415.1). Lineage (NCBI taxonomy): Eukaryota > Viridiplantae > Streptophyta > Magnoliopsida > Proteales > Proteaceae > Protea > Protea cynaroides. The sequence continues at coordinate 86,230,292 of CM053274.1, forward strand.
TTTAGCTACTACAATGCTTACCCCCCTCGCCTCATTTATTTTTTCTGTCACATGTTTGGGATGAGCATCCTCGAGGGCAAGAAACTGAATTTAGAGTAAGGATGTGAAGATTGTCGAGAATCAACCAGAATTCAAGATACGGTGACCAGTGATATGTTTGTTCGCGGTTCGACTAGCTTCTTAGAAATTTCCTTAAGCAATTGGTTGAGCATCAAGGTGATTTTATTTTCAAATTTTCATCCATAATTTCGACATTGTCAGGTATTTCTCTTACCTCTCTAAATTTTCTGAAATTTAATATATTTGCTTATTTATATATAAACTGCCTATGGTGGGGACGTGCTAGTGAGCACCCACATATTTTGCACGGGGTGGGTAACACGACATGCATGCGGCACTTGTCATCCCTAGCATAGTGACAGGCGGGATAGAGTAGGACGTCCCCTACCCCTTCAATGTATCCAACAAACGTGAAAGGAAATGTATTAATAGTTTTGATTCCCAATCCCCACTTATGTATCCCATAGGAATTCCTATAAATTTTGTAATTATTCCCGTGCAATGCGGGCTCACGCGCTTGTGATGCGCGAACAAATATAGACGCGTGGATACATGTATGAATAAAGCGAGTCACTGATGCCTATTGTCCAATGTCGAGAGTACCCTCTCACATGTTGACAAATTAAAATTGTTTTCATTTTTTATGTTTAGTTCATTCCGAGCTATGTATGGACTTGATTCTCGGATTTCATCCGAGATACGTAGGCTGCATGGGAATCCAGGACCCAAGCTCAGTCCAATTGCAATGAAGGTTGCAATAATACCCAATTTGCATCATAATGTATTTTGTACATTGATTTTAAAATTGTATTCTTTCCAAATTTATAATTTCAGTCATCCTGCATAGTTTCAAAAATTCAAATTTCAAAAAAAATTCAGTCCAATTGTAATGAGGGTTGCAATAATACCCAATTTGCATCATAATGTATTTTGTACATTGATTTTAAAATTGTATTCTTTCCAAATTTATAATTTCAGTCATCCTGCATAGTTTCAAAAATTCAAATTTCAAGGAAAATTCAGTCCAATTGCAATGAGGGTTGCAATAATACCCAATTTGTATCATAATGTATTTTGTACATTGATTTTAAAATTGTATTCATTCCAAATTTATAATTTCAGTCATCCTGTATAGTATCAAAAATTCAAATTTCAAGGAAAATTCAGTCCAATTGCAATGAGGGTTGCAATAATACCCAATTTGTATCATAATATATTTTGTACATTGATTTTAAAATTGAAAATAAATTAAAATTAGCATGGTTGGTTTAGAATTGGGGTGTGACAGGTATGGCTACGGCCTGTGCTGTAACTTTGTTGCCGATCATGTATGAAAAATTCAATCAACCTTTGGTTTACCAGAAGCTTTTCTAACCTGATAACTGATGAATTTTGCCGATCATGTATGAGAAATTCAATTGACCTTTGGGTTTACCAAAAGCTTTCCAACTTCCATGTATGGATTGGGCTCCTTTGTAGTGAAGAAGCTCACTACAGAGAGTGCAGTGAAGCTAAGATTATGCCATTTGGCCTAAGACCATCATATGGCTATACATTCACAGACATTCGCTAGCTTCAAACTACTGAATCTAAATTCCATTGTGAAAAATAATAATTTTTCAAGACTGTGTAAAATACTTATTTTGCATGATGGAACTAAATTATTCATCATGTAAAACAATTATTTCGCACGACGGAATTGAGTTATCTGTTGTGAAAAATAAGTGTTTCCCACAACAGAAGTTAATATTATTGTCTTGAAAAACTATTATTTTTTACGACGGAAATAAATTACCATCGTGAAAAATATCCTCTTTTAAAAAAAAAAATTACCCCACTAAACAGTATAAATAGAGAGAAATACCATACAAAAGTTTAAATCCCTACTATACATTAATTACAAACCAAACCAACCAACAAGAAGGATGAACAACCAATTAAACCAACCAACATCAACAATTATGGATAACAGAAAATCATTTCTTCTGCTTATTTCTTCTGCAATACAGAAATCATTTCTTCTTCAAAATGACTACGATCGTCTTGCCTTCAAAACAAGAGAGTAATACAAAAAATGTGTTAGGGCCGATCGTAAAAGTCAGAATATAATCATGATTGGAGAAACAGATTTTATGAAATTAAACCATTTCTCTTGGATCTTTTATTGATTAGCAAAAAAATATTGTTCTCTGGTTTTTGCGATCTTCTCCGATGAGGTTTCACATTGCTCCCTGGTTTTCGTGATGGGCCTATGGGACGATGTCACTTCTCATCATTTTCTCCGATCACATTTACGGCAATGATTCTTATTATTTTCTTCGATCGATCTTGAGCTAAATCAATCCTGAATCTAATCGACATTCAATGAATCGGTCATCAAGGTCTGGAGTCTCTGATTTTTTGTTTATATTTTCCATATTCTAAATCATCAGAAACTTTATGAGAATCATTTGAGAAGGTTTTTGTCACCGGAGCACTAACAGAAAATAGGGAAAAAGAAGATCGGAAATTAGGAGAAAAAAGATCAGAGAAAATAAATGAAGTTGCAGAAGGAGGAAGAATATCGTATTAGCATACTTAGAAATCCCAAGAACAAATCTGCCTTCAAGACCAGATTCCATAATTACTGGGAAATTCAAAGGAAGATCGTGCCCAAGAGCTCTAGGCATGTCATTTTGGCACATAAAACCCTTGGAGATTCCGAAGATGAAACTGGAGGTTGAGGAATCCGAGCGTGCCTTTCCCATTGATTGAGCATCCATAAGGATCGATACTCCAACGGAGGTTTGAAGAAAATCGAGATAATTTTAACAAAAAAATAAAAAAAATCTTAAAAAAAATATAAAAATAAAACTTAATAGTATTAAGGGTAAAAAAGTCTTTTTAACCATACTGTGGGTTGAGTCTGAACAACGTTTGAGTGTAAAGAATATTACCGCAACAGGGTGTTTGCGGCAGATATTTTCCCAAAGTTCATCCGTAAAATAACACTAATGTAAAAAAAAAAAAAAAAAAAAAAAACTCTAAGAAAGGCGCGGGAGTATGTTGTTCGTTCAAAACGAGATTCAGAATCTTTGGAAGTTATAACAGAAATCAGGCGCTGGTCATGTGAGTTCGTTGCAAAATTGTTGACTTTAGAAGCGAAGCATATAAAAACCGGTTGAAACGACAAAGCGTAAGCTCAGCAGTTATACAAGTGTTGGGCTTTCGCAGATAAAACGTTCGTTTAAAGCGTCGATCCGAGACCTTCGCTCTATCTATCTATCTTCACGAGAAAGTATCGCACAACCTCGTTTGGGTATCACGATCACTGTTGTCACTTTCTTTCTCTGCATTTTCGTGTTTGGATTGAATTCCATCTCTTTAGCAATGTTTTTGTTTCGCCGACTTGGTTTTTTCTTTTATCGCATTGATTTTCTGTTCAATAATGGAGATTCATGACTGGTTTTAGGGTTTTCAGGGGACGTACGTTGTAAGGAGAAGCTTTTCAGTCATGGAGAAAAAGAAGTATCCCACCGGTTCTGAGCATTACGATTTGTATGAAGTGATTGGGCAGGGTGTGAGCGCTTCTGTTTATCGTGCGCTCTGTATTCCGTTCAATGAAACTGTCGCCATCAAAGTACTTGATTTCGAGGGACCGAAGACTGATCTGGTAAATCAACTAATCTATCTCCTTCTCAAGGAATCAATTCTGGTATTGTTTAAAATCTCGTTAAATTGTATCGATTTTTGTAAAAAATACCAATCCTCGTGCCCTTCGCTTGAGCTGAAACGGAGCTACCGCTGCTTCTCTGTAACATTTGATCTGGTTATTCTTCCACTAGAAATTTGTTGTAGATCTCAGCATACTCCTATCCTGAGACATAATGTAATATTAAATTTCTGTTGTAATGACATTGGTCTTTCTCTGTAGAGTAATATCGTTCGCGAGGCACAGACTACGATCTTAATTGACCATCCTAATGTTCTAAAGGCGCACTGTTGCTTTGTTAACGGTCGTACTTTGTGGTTTATAATGCCTTTCATGGCCGGAGGTTCTTTTCTTCATATATTGAAAGCCGCTTACCCGAATGGTTTGGAGGAGGTGGTTATAGCAACTATTTTACGTGAAGTACTAAAGGGTCTAGACTACCTCCATCAACTTGGGCATATACATCGAGATGTTAAGGTGAGTAACCATTCTAGGGGTTATTCTGAGCATCGGATTGTTCATTGGCTAACTATTTACCCTTTTTGACTTTGTATGTGTTAACAAGTGATATTTGTATTGAAGTATTTTTTTTTCTATAGGCTCCATTTATTCTGCTGAAATTATTTTACTGGATTGTCTTAAAAGCAAAAGAAAATTGCATAGGGAGCAAAAGATAGAAATTGATTTTACTGAAATGAAATACAAAAATTTGGATCACAATCACTTAAAACTTTTGGATGTTATTTTTAAAAGTGAAAAGAGTATTAAAGTGGTAGTACCCTTGTCAGTCCCCCCCCCCCCACACACACACACACACACACCAAAAAAAAAAAAACAGAAGAAATGGAAAAATGTCAAAGAAATGCAAATCAAGTCTTATAACAAAAAGTTGATTTCCTGGAAGATTAGTTTGCATTGCAATAAAATTGCTGCGAAGTAGTGAAAGATCAATAATTCATGAGGCTTTGCTGCATCTTGCCAAAAAAATAAAAATCACATTTACACGTAGATATGGCCTCTTGCTTTCATCAGAAAAGTCATCATCTTCTGTTAAAGCATTTTGCTTCTCTTTTTGTCAGCATAACACAAGATGGCATGCCAAAATGCTCTATGTGAGTCTCCAGTTATCTTAAAGTACTTTATATGTGCCTTCCTGGAACACTTTTATGGAAATCAAATCCAAAATTACTGGCAGGTTTGCTAAAAAGTTCTTTAGGATCTCCTCCAGAAGTAAATTTCCAATCAAGAAAAAGCCTTGATTCCATCTGTAACTGGCAACAGTGAAGAAGCCAGTAGGAACATTTTATTGAAGGCCAAAATAGTTATGGTTCCGGACAGGTTGGTTCATGCTCATACTACAGCCCAGCCTGTATGGCAGTACCTATATGGCTGGCCCATTGCTGATGTAAGGAAGTGTTTTCCTTTAGACTGTGAACTGCACAATCAGAACCAATAAGATCTCCTTGGTTCTCATTAAATTCTCCCAACATGTTATGGACTTAAGATTCGTCTATTTCTTACTAGTTATCTTTGCTTAAGAGAACCAGATCTTGGAGTTAGATTGAGAGTTAGATTGACGTGGAGGAAGTACTAGAAGAGGCCATCAAATTGGTTGGCTAATCAGAAATATCTTCGCCAACAATATCAATAGTTCAACAGCCAGAAAAAGCTATCCAAATGAAGCTGTAGTTACTGTTTTTGATTCAGTAGATGTGCTCGATGCAAAGACACTGTCCATAAGCTTAAGCAATCGGGTGATGTTGTTGGGGGAACCAAGTGCCATCCTGGTCTACAATGATGATTTTGTGAAATCAGTTGTGCACAGAATATGCCTACAAATATTTTATTTATTTTTAATTGTCTTCCCAAAGTCTTCCACACGAAGGTTTCAGCAAGTTTGTGTTTGCCATTTGGAGAATTGTGGTGCAATGAAGCCTTAAAATATTGAGGGCAAGTTTTCTCCCTCCAGAAGGGGAATATTGTGGAGAACTGTTGGATTGCACGTCAGCATAGTTGTCATGGTGCCTAGGTGCAAAAGGTGAAGGCTAGGCGCCTAACCCTATGATGTATAATGCGGGAGCATCTGGGGATGCCAAATGGAGGGTCTTGATATGTTCTTATTTAAGTGGGGATTAAGTTTGTAATAAAGGTTATCTATGTATTTCAATTTTTTTTATAGCCGTGATTGGGGTGATTAGCTGGTCATAGGTTGTTTGGTTGGTTCCATTATTTTAAGTCTTATTTAGCTTATCGTTGTATGTCTAGAATCCAACTTTAGAATGTTATTATAGTTAACTTACCCAAAAAAAAAAAAGCGTTATTATAGTTATCCAAGAGTCCTGTTGTTAGTTATTTTAAGCTAGTATTTGATTTAGAGTAAAAGAGTGTTAAGAGTCCTTATGAGAGTAAATTTAGAAATGTTAATAGTCTATATATATGTTACCAACCCACCCTCCATGATAAGTGTCCAAAAAAAAAAACCCACCCCCCCATGTTTATGAATTTTCTTTGGTTTGTTTGGTATCTTGTGGCCTTTCTCTCTCTTCTCGTAACTTGATAAGAGATTTTCTCTCCTTCCCGGCCCCACTGTTACTCCTTTCATTTATCTTTCTATTCTTATACTTCCTCTCATTATTTCTTTACTCATGAGCTGTCTTCTCTTTCTCTCTCCCACTCACAGTAAGTAAGATCTCCCTACTTGTATCCTTTTTCTCATACTTTTTCTCCCTTTTTGTCTATTGATTTGTTTAATTTCAGATCCTATTTTCTTAGGAGAGAGATCTTTTCTCACTCTCGTTATTCTCTTAATTTACACCCATCAATCACACACTTTCTCTCTCCACCCATCTTCTTTCGTTGATTTCTATTATTTAGCTAATTTTTCTGGTTTTTATCCTAAAAATTAGTTTTTGATATGTGGTAGTCATTCTATGAAAATCTGACCGTTAGATCTGAGATCAGATTTAATATTTAATATTCACTATTTACTAATACTAGTAGTAATACAAAAGTGTGAGAGCTGAATCATTTGGTACACTCTGTCAATTCATAATCTAGGTAACGAATTCATAATCTACTATGATTGCGATGAGATACATTGATACAAGGTATTCTATTCAAATATTACGATTGAAACTATTGGTTTCCCTAATAGTGGAATAGTGGAAGGTTGATTACCTGTGGTTCTGTGTCCCTCCTCCCTTTCCAATCTGGTGCTGCCAGAACCTTGCCAAGGCAGTATTTCTTTGCTGCCTAGCCATCATCTTGACAACTTTGATCAATCCACATGGCTTGCTATATATATATATATATTGTTGTAAATGTCGTCCACTTAAGTTAGTATGGGTATCTTTGTAATTTGTTGGTTATTTCTTTTATTTCTTTTCTATTATTGTCTTTAGGGATATTATTGTAATCTTGCTTTCAATATTTCATTGTAAATAAGATATTGGAGTGAGGAGAATATAACTCACTCATTCTTTCTGATCCAACATGGTATCAGAGCCAACCTAAAGCTACCGCCCCACCTTTTCTCATCTTCTCTTCTCTTCTCTTCCCTTCTCCAAAACCTACCGCCACAACTCTAAAATCCTCTATATCTCACCGTCCCTGCTTAATCCCACCGCCACAACCCTAAAATCTTTTACACCTCTACCGCCACTGCCTAATCCCACTGCCAGTACCTAGGAAACCCATTGACATCCCCTAAAACTAACCCTAAACCTACCGCCAGTCCCTAAACTCATCGCCATTCCCTAAACCAAATCTACTACCATCCCTTATATTTCACCCTAACCCTACCTATACCTAACTCCATCTCCTTTTAGCAACTCCAAACCTTTTTTCTTTTTTTTTTAATCTCTTACCTATGAACTAAACATCTCCCCAAGGATTTGTTGCTCTTGGTTGCCGTGTATCCCTTATTGATGGGATGTGTTTTTGAAGAGATCATATGAATAGCCATCATCAATTCTTCCTTGACAATATATGAAGATCGGAACTTGCTACAGATGTGTCTTTTGTTCCTAGAAGATTGATACACAACATCTCTGTTAAAGAGATCGATTCCTCTTCACAAAAGGTTCGATGATTTGGTATGGTTAATTGACACATATTACTAGATTTTGTTTTTTTCCAGCCTATTATCAATATCAATTTTTTGGGTTTTACTGAGTACCCAAATCCAAATTTTTTTATCTTTGTAATTGCAATGGCATCTGATGTAACATATGCTGGAAGGGATTTTTATAAAATAGAAAATCTCTCCATTCTAATTTGTTGTAAATGTCATTATTTAAGTTTTGGGGGTAGATTAGTAATTTGATTGTTATTTTTATTATTTTTTTCTATTTATTGTCATTAGGGACATTATTGTAATTTTGCTTTCAGTATTTCATTATAAATAAGATGTTGGAATGAGGAGATTAGATCCCACTCATTCTTTTCTGATCTAACATGGTATCAGAGCCAGGTTATCTCAGGGTTGATGCCAACGGTGACTAGTAATTGAATTAGTTCTGGCTGGTTCCAAACATCAGAATGAACTAAATGAAAAAGAGGGCTACTGTGTTTAAATGAAGGACTATAAGAAGATCGAGTTTGCTTAGCTAGAATACAAGCTTCGCAAAAAAACTCGTCTTGTTTACATTTATTTGCTAAAGAAGGAAAAATACTCGCTAAAACTTTAAATGAAGGATGTCCCAGCCACTGGTGCCACTGTTGAAGATCAAAAGGATGCTGAATAAAGATAATGTACTAGCTTGGGGAAGCTAAAACTGCTTGGGTTTACCTTCTGTGATTGATCTGGTATGGTTGATTGAGAAATATTACCAGATATCTGTTTTTTCCCAGCATATGATCACTATCAGTTTTGGTTTGTTTTGAGTACCTAAATCGAGATTGTTTCTTCTTGTGATTGCAATGACTTCTAAAGTAACATCTGCTAGAATGGATTTTTATAAAATGGAAAATCTTACCATTCCGACAAATGCCACAAAACTTGATGGTGGTAACTACCTGATGTGGTCTAGTGCCACACAACTTTCTATTACTGCTAGAGGTTTATCTGGTTATCTCACTGGAGCCAAGACTAAACCCATTACTGAAGATACTTCTTTGGACAAATGGAATGCTAAGAATTCCTTAATGATGCAATATCTCCTTAATTCCATGCAACCCACCATAGCTGAGGGACACCTATTATTGAATACTGCTACAAAGATTTGGAAGTCTGTAAAGGACACAAATTCCCAGGTTGGGAATGATGCATTAATTTATGCTATGCAAAAAAAGGTTTATGGAACTATACGGAAGGAGTTAACTGTGTCTCAATATTATACTCAGTTGAGGAGTCATTGGCAGACTATCGATTTTTATGATTATGCCAAGTGTGAAGAAGAAGCTACACTTTTAAAGAAACGGGAAGAAAAATGCAGAGTCTATTCTTTTGTGGCAAGATTGAATGTTGACCTTGATCTTATCCACTCACAGATCCTCGATCTTTTTCTTATTACTGAGTAGGCCTATGCTATGGTTCAGCTTGAAGGCCAAAGAAGAGCAACCATGTTATCACCTTCTGTCCCTGATAGGTTTGCCCTCTAGACAACTACTCAACCATACAAAGGCCAAACTGCATCCAGAGATACGATAAAATGTGAGCATTGTAGCAAACCCTGGCACATTAAAGACACATGCTGGAAACTCCATGGTAAACTAGCAGACTTTGAAGCAAAGAGACGTGACAAAATTATGCAAAAATCTAAGAACTTCAAGGGTTCATAGGCATATCAGATTGAAGCTCATCCGGCTGCTAATCCCACCGCTCCATTATAAGACAATCACATTCTTTAGGCCCTGAGTCGTTTGCTCCGGTCATCCTCTGTTGCCTCTTCTGGATCGCCATCTGTTCTTACTCCTGCCTCTACCACTCTAGGTTTTCACTTTACTCGATCAGGTATGTGTTTCAGTGGACACTGTGCGTCAATGGTCTCTAATCCTTGGATTATTGACTCTGGTGCCAGGGACCACATGACTGGTAACCATAGCCTATTTCATCAGTACTTTTCTAATCCTGAAATTAATACTGTTTGTGTGGCGGATGGGACTCTCTCCTTTGTAGTTTGTATCAGGGAAAGGTTCCATTCAGTTTACCTCTTTTCTAGCTTTGTAGTTTGTTCTTTATGTTCCAAAATTCAATATCAATCTTCTGTCTATCAGTAGTATTATATTTGCGTTAAACTGCAAAGTTATGTTTTTTCCTTCTTATTATCTGTTTCAGGATCTGGAAACAGAGAGGACAATTGGATGTGGTAGGATGCAGGGTGGTCTATATTTGCTTGAGGAAGGTATCCCGAAGTCAATTCCAGCTTCCACAAGCCTAGCGCATCATCTTTATTCGGCATCCTCTGATCTTCAACAGTTGCACTAGCGGCTCTGGATCCAGAAACTGTTTCAGAGAATGAAAGCCTTCCGTCTGGTAACATTCTTCCCTCTGAGTCAGACTTACCCATTGTTATCCGTAAAGGTACTAGGTCTTGTACTCAACATCCTATATCTTAGTATGTGGCCTATAAATCCTTGTCTCCATTATATCTTACTTTTGTATCTACTTTGTCTTCTGTGTTTATTCTCAAGCATTGGTAGGATGCAGTTGCAGATGCGAAATGGAAAGCAACCATGGGGGAGGAAATGACTGCCTTGAGAAAAAATGAGACATGGGACCTAGTTGACCTTCCAGCAGGGAAGAAGATTATTGGGTGTAAGTGAATCTATACTGTAAAGCAAAAAGAAGACGGGACTATAGATATGTATAAGGCTAAATTAGTAGCTCAAGGATTCACACAGACTTATGGAATCGATTATCAGGAGACCTTTGCTCCTGTGGCAAAAATGACTATTATTCGTATCATTTTGGTCTATGCAGTACATTATAATTGGGATTTACAGGAGCTGGATGTCAAGAATGCATTCCTTCATGGGGAGCTAGTTGAGGAAGTGTACATGGATGTTCCACCAGGATTTGTATCGTTTACTGCTGAAGGAAAAGTAAGCTGAAACAATCCCTCTATGGGCTCAAGTAATCACCTAGGGCTTGGTTTGGATGGTTTCATAGAGTTATGACCTCAGTGGGTTACATACAAAGTAATGCAGATCACACGTTTATTAAGAAGAGGGAAGAGAAAATCACGATTCTCATAGTATATGTAGATGACATTGTGATTATGGGCAGTGGTGATGAAGAGATTAAACAACTGAAGACTTTTTTGGGAAAGGAGTTTGAAGTCAAAGACCTAGGAAAACTAAGATATTTTCTTGGGATTGAAGTAACACGCTCCATTAGAGGTATTTATTTGTCTCAGCGTAAGTACATACTTGATCTTCTCTCTGAGACTGGTATCTTAGGTTGTTGGCCTTGTGAGACACCAATTGATCCCAATACTCGCCTACAAGAAAAGACGGGTACACCAATAGACAAAGAACAGTATCAATGGTTAGTTAGAAAGTTGATTTATTTGGCATACACTCGACTTGATATTGCTTTTGTAGTAAGTTTGGTGAGCCAATTCATGCATGACCCATATACTTCCCATATGGATGTAGTCCTCCAAATATTACACTACATGAAATCAACTCTTGGAAGAGAAATTCTACTCTCTTCTCAGGGTCATTTTAGGGTTGATACCTACTGATTGGACAGGAATTCCTGATAGAAAATTTACCCTTGCATATTGTACGTTTATTGGAGGTAACCTGGTTACTTGGCGCAGCAAGAAGCAGAATGTGATAGCCCGTTCCAGTGTAGAGGCTGAGTTTAGAGCTATGGCTCAGGGGATATGTAAGTTATTATGGTTACAGGGATTACTCAAGGATTTGGGTATCAGTACTTCTCAACTTATAAGGTTATTTTGCTATAATTAGGTTGCCATTAATATTACTCACAATCCAGTGCAACATGATAGAACCAAGCATATGGAAATTGATCGTCATTTTATCAAGGAAAAATTGGATAGTAGACAGATTTGTGTTCCTTATGTTCAATCAAGTGATTAAGTGGTTGATATCTTTACCAAAGGACTCCCCGAGAAGTTGTTTCATCCATTATTATCTAAGTTGTGCATAACTGATATATATGCACTAACTTGAAGGGGAGTGTTGTAAATGTCGTTATTTAAGTCTTGGGGGTAGATTAGTAATTTGATAGTCATTTCTATTGTTTCTTTTTCTATTTATGTCATTAGGGACATTTTTATAATTCTACTTTTAGTATTTCATTATAAATAAGATGTTGGAGTGAGGAGATTAGATCTCACTCATTCTTTTCTGATCCAACACAATTATTATCACAAAACTTGATGGTGGTAACTACCTGACGTGGTTTTGGGCCACACAACTTTCTATTACTGCTCGGGGGTTATTTGGCTATCTCACCAGAGCCAAGACTAAACCCCTTACTAAAGATACTTCTTTGGACAAATGGAATGCTGAGAATTCTTTAGTGATGTAATATCTACTTAATTCCATGCAACCCGCCATAGCCGAGGGATATTTATTATTAGATACAGTTGCACAGATTTGGATGTATATTCTTAGGTTGGGAATGATGCATTAATTTATGCTCTGCAAAAAAAAAGTTTATTAAATTATCTAGAAGGAGTTAACAGTGTCTCAATATTATACTCAGTTAAGGAGTCGTTGGCAAACCATCGAATTTTATGATTCCATACATGCCAAGTGATGAAGATGCTACACTTTTTAAGAAACGGGAAGAAAAATATAGTCTATGTTTTTGGTAGGACTGAATGTTGAGCTTGACCCTATCCGCTCACAGATCTTCGGCAAGGATCCTTTTCCTACTCTTGAGTAGGTCTATGCCATGGTTCAGCTTGAAGACCAAAGAAGAACGACTATGTTATCACCTTCTGTCCCTGATAGGTCTGCCCTTCAGACTACCACTCAGCCATACAAAGATCCTACTGCATCCAGAGATACGGTAAAATGTGAGCATTGTGGCAAACTCTGGCATACTAAAGACACATGTTGGAAACTCCATGGTAAACTAGCAGACTTTGAAACAAAGAGACGTGAAAAAGGTATGCAAAAGTCCAAGAACTTCAAGGGCTTACAGGCACATCAGACTGAAGCTCATCTAGCTGCTAATCCCACGGCCCCATTACATGACAATCACATTCTTCAGACCCTCAGTCGTTTGCTCCAGCCATCATCTGTTGCCTCTTCCGGATTGTCGTCTGTACCTGCTCCTACCTCTGCCACTCCAGGTTTTCACTTTGCTCGATCAGGTATGTGTTTCAGTGGGCACTGTGCGTCAATGGTCTTTAATCCTTAGATTATTGACTTTGGTGCCATGGACCACATGGCTGGTAACCATAGCTTATTTCATCAGTACTTTCCTAATTCTGAAATTAATACTATTCGTGTGGCGGATGAGACTCTTTCTTTTGTATCAGGGAAGGTTCCATTCAATGCACTAGTTCTTTAGCTTTGCAGTCTGTTCTTCATGTTCTAAAATTCTCTATAAATCTCATGTCTATTAGTACCATTACTTGTGCTTTAAACTGCAAAGTTATGTTTTTTCCTTTTTATTGTCTGTTTCAAGATCTGGAAACAGAGAGGATGATTGGATGTGGTAGAATGCAGAATGGTCTATATTTGCTTGAGGAAGGAATCCCAAAGTCAGTTTCAGCTCACTCAAGCCTAGTACATCACTTTTATTCGGCATCTTCTGACCTTCAACAGTGGCACCGGCGGTTCGGGCATCCGTCTTTTAAAGTTTTAGCTAGTCTTTTTCCTCTTTTAGCTAATAAATGTAAACAAGACGAATTTTTTTTGCGAAGCTTGTATTCTGGCTAAGCGAACTTGGTCTTCGTATAATCCTTCATTTAAACACAACAATACTCTTTTTCATTTAGTTTATTCTGATGTTTGGGGACCAGTCAGAACTAATTCCATTTCTGGTCACCGTTGGTTTGTTACATTTATAAACTGTTATTCTAGAATCACTTGGGTATATCTTCTGCATAACAAGAGTAAAGTGTTTCAGTGCTTTCGCCAGTTTCCCCAGATGATCAAGATTCAATTTCAAGCTTCTCTAAAGATTCTCCGTAGTGACAACGGCAGAGAGTACCTTGAGGGTGAATATCAACGTTATCTAGCTGATAATGGTATTTTGCACCAGACCAGTTGTGTTGATGCTCCTGTACAGAATGGGGTGGCCGAAAGGAAAAATCGCTATCTCCTTGAAGTGGCTCATGCGTTGATGTTTGCCTGCCATGTGCCCCCACAATATTGGAGTGATGCCATCCTTACCTCAGCTTACCTTATCAATCGCGTCCCGGCCCTAGTCCTGGATCATCACTCACCTTTAACGCTCCTCCTTAATGATGCCTCCCATATTATTCCTCTTAAGATCTTTGGCTGCGTGTGCTATGTGCGCAACCATATATCTCTAGGAAAACTTGAACCACGGGGTTTCTGTTGTATTTTCTTGGGATACTTTCTAACCCAGAAAGGATATAAATGTTATCACTCACCCACCCACCGCACTTTCATCTCCATGGATGTACTCTTCTATGAGACCCTTTCCTATTACCTAGGGTCCCATATTCAGGGGGAGCATAGTCTTCAGGAAGATGGGCCTTTTATCATACCTATTGCCTCTCCCCTTCCACTTCAGGGGGAGAACACATCACCTCCTGCTGAGCCTACATCACCTTCTCCTGAACCTCTCCTGAACCCTCTGATGAAATAATTCCCAGCCCAGAAGCCGTGGAGAAAGCAGACGATACTCCACCTCGCCTATAAGTCTATAGCCGTACCAGAATCAAGCAGGGAATGACCACCATCGTTAATGCATCTACACACATCCTTTTGTTAGGTTTGGATCCAGAAACTGTTTTAGGGAATAAGATCCTTCTGTCTGGTAACATACTTCCTTCTGAGTCAGAATTACCTATTGCTCTTCGCAATGGTACTAGGTCCTGTACTCAACATCCCATATATAAGTATGTTTCCTATAAATCATTGTCTCTATCATATCTTGCTTTTATCTCTACTTTGTCTTATGTGTCTATTCCCAAACAATGGCAGGATGTAGTTGCAGATGTGAGATGGAAAGAAGCCATAGTATAGGAAATGACTGCCCTGAGGAAAAGTGAGACATGGGATTTAGTTGACCTTCCATCAGGGAAGAAGCCTGTTGGGTGCAAGTGGATCTTTACTATAAAGCAAAAAGAAGACGGGACTATAGATAGATACAAGGCCAGATTAGTAGACTGAGAATTCACACAGACTTATGGAAATGAATTTTAAGGAGACCTTTGCTCCTGTGGCAAAAATGACTACTATTTGTGTCATTCTGGTCTGCGCAGTGCATTATTATAATTGGGACTTACCGCAGCTAGATGTCAAGAATGCATTCCTTCATGGGGAGCCAACCGAGGAAGTGTACGTCTCTCCAGGATTTGCATCATCAACTATTGAAAGAAAAGTATGCAAGCTAAAATGATCTCAATGGGCTCAAGTAATCACCTAGGGCCTGGTTTGGAAGGTTTCACAAGCTATGACCTTAGTGGGTTACAAACAAGGTAATGCCGATCACACATTGTTTATTAAACAAAAAGAAGGGAAAATCACAATTCTCATAGTATATGTAGATAACATTGTGATTACGGGCAGTGATAATGGAGAAATTAGACAACTGAAGACCTTTTTGGGAAAGGAGTTTGAAGTCAAAGACTTAAGAAAATTGATATATTTTCTTGGGATTGAAGTAGCACGCTCCACTAGAGGTATTTATTTGTCTCAGCGAAAGTATATACTTGATCTTCTCTCTGAGACTGGTCTCTTAAGGTGTCGGCTTTGTGAGACACCAATAGATTTGAATACTCGGCTACAAGAAAAGAAGAGAACACTAGTAGACAAAGAACAGTATCAACGGTTAGGTGGAAAGTTGATATACTTGGCCCACACTCGACATGATATTGCTTTTGCAGTAAGTTTGGTGAGTCAATTCATGCATGACTCATATACTACCCATATGAATGCAGTCCTTAGATTATTACACTATTTGAAATCAGCTCCTTGCAGAGGAATCCTACTCTCTTATCAAGGTCCTCTCAGGGTTGATGCCTATACTAATGTCGACTGGGCAGGAAATCTGGACAGAAAATCTGCCTCGGGATATTTTACATTCATTGGAGGGAACCTGGTTACTTGGTGCAGCAAGAAGCAGAATGTGATAGCCCGTTCCAGTGCAGAGGCTGAGTTTAGAGCTATGGCTTAGGGGATATGTGAGCTATTGTGGTTACAGAGATTACTCAAGGATCTGGGTATTAGTACTTCTCAGCCTATGAGGTTATTTTGCAACAATAAGGCTGCAATTAGCATTGCTCACAATCTAGTGCAGCATGATAGGACCAAGCATGTGGAAACTGATCATCACTTTATTAAGGAAAAATTGAACAATGGACAAATCTGTGTTCCATATGTTCAATCAAGTGATCAAGTGGCTAATATCTTTACCAAATGACTCACTAGGAAGTTGTTTCATCCATTATTATCCAAGTTGTGCATGACTGATATATATATACCAACTTGAGGGGGAGTGTTGTAAATATCGTCCACTTAAGTCAGTAGGGGTATCTTTGTAATTTGTTGGTTATTTCTTTTATTTCTTTTCTATTATTGTCTTTAAGGATATTATTGTAATCTTCCTTTTAGTATTTCATTATAAATAAGATATTGGAGTGAGGAGATTATATATATATATATATATATATATATATATATATATATATATATATATATATATGTCCTAATTTTGATTGATGGACATTACTATGGAAACCAACTTTTTGGAAAAGTTAATTATTGCCTCTATTGTTTGCTTGTGTGTTGGAACTTGTAAGGTTAATATCTTATTATGAGCATATGGAGGAGAGAAATTCCATGATGCTGGCATAATAACAGATCTCTAATTAATGGGCCAACTAAAAGTAGGATTTTGAACAGAAAACAGAAATCTAGAATATTGAATAGAAACCATCATCAATTGAACTGATTCAATGAAGAAGAATTAACCTGAACAATAGCTGGTTTCTCCAGTTGGCTGGCAAGCGATAATGAGTTTTTCTTGATCCATTTGATTCATTTCCACTATGCCCTGACTTATTCTGTAACAGGTACTTGTTTGTGGAAGTCTAAGCTTCTCTTACAAGCAGGATGGACCACTAGTAAGGATGTAAACAGATTGGATTTGGCACAGATAGACTACTATCCGAATTCGAATCCGACTCCTAACCATCCTATCCGAATCCGATCCGGAATCCAGCGGATTTGTAAAAAAAATAAATCCAAATTCGAATTCAACTTTTAACCGGGTATCCGTTTAAGATCCAATTCGAATCCAAACTGAAACATAAAGCTGCTAAGATTCCTTCCCTCTCCTACCTTTGGATTTCTTCTTCTTTTCCCTCTCTATTGTGCTTTTGGTTTGTTTTCCTTCGACCATTGCTAAGCTTTCACAGATTATTGTTTCCCTTTTCCATTCAATCTAAATGCAATTTGTCCAAACTTGATGGAAATGAACTGAAAGGGTTTCATCGATATTTGTCAATGGTTGTATTAGATGGTTATCGTTGTAGATTGGAAATTAAAATGAAAAAGAGAAGGTAATCAAGACTTCAGTTTTTGGTCTTCTATCATGGGATTATCTCTGATTTCTCTCTCTTCTCCCATGGTTGCAAATCACCAAAGGTCCAGAATGAACTGTGTTTACCTGAGTCGCCGGCAGTACAGAAGAGATGAAGCAGTCAGCCAATGTCCAGGCATCCAGCAGTAGCAAAGAGATGGAGCAGTCAACAACAATGGTCGGCAATTGAAATCGAGAAAGGGATTCGGATGGAGCAATCAGCCAGCAATGTTCTCTTGCGTGAAGTTGCTTTGAAGGCTTGATAAATAAGAATGACGGCTGGAGAAATGAGAGAAGAAAGTGATAGGTTTATATTATTATATTTATATCCCATTTGTAATCTCTAAAACCCTCAGGGTAAATATGTCTAAACATAAGAATAAACGGAGTGAATATAATCCAATCCGTTAACTAGTATCCGAATTTGCATCCGCATCCGACTGCAGGTATCTGAATTCGCATTCGAATCCGAAAATAGGATTCGGATTCTCCTAAACGGATGCGGATTCAGATTCTCTTAAATGGATGTAGATTTGAATCGGGCCCGGATTTTCGTCTATCCATTGACATCTTCATGTCCTAGTACCTCTACTCCATTCCCAAAACCATCTAGCGAAAAAATTGGGGCTAATCACTCCAACAGCGGACAATATTTCTGGGTTAGATCTGCTATATGAAGGAAATTTCTACTCTTAAATATAAGGGAAATGGGAGCGTTGGATAAACTAATAATAATAATAACTAATACTAATTTTATTATTATTGTTAGGGAAAATTTCAGCCACACCCCCTATAGTATAGCTTAATATCATGCTCAAACCTTTTTTTGCGATAATATCACTTACACCCCCTGAAAACACCCAACATGCCTTCCATGTCGGATGCATAGATATGTGTCCTGCCTCTAGATTCTTATTGTTGCCTGGTGTCAGAATTGCTGCAATGCGGTGGCCTACCGGCGACCTCCGCTGCCACTGTTGACACAGAGGCTGGATGAAGACCAGAGAAGATGATTTCAATGGGTTTTAGGTTTTTTTCCCCTCTTCGATTTCCTCTTCTATTTTTCTTTTACTCTTCTTCCTTTTCTTCTATTTCTGGTTTTTTTGCAACTTTCTCAGTCGCCATTGCCGGTTGCAGAAGAATAGAGATCTCACCACCGTCAATTGATCGCGAAGGAAGGATGCTTGATATCACCGATTGATCGCATAAAAAAGAGGAGCAGACAGCCAATTCATAAGCTGAGAAGCTCGGTAATATCGAGCTTCCAATGAAAATGTTACTGTTAGTTGTTCCTCATCCATAACCCATCTCTGCAACTTGTCATCTCTTCATATATGACGTTCCACACATCTAAAGACAAAGAGAATAAGGAGAATAACGGGAAAGGGAGAGACCTTCCCTTCAACGGCATCAAAATGGATGTTTTACAATCACAACCAGAAAGATTTCTTGCTTAATCGGAAATTTTGTCACTTTGGCAGATCAAGAAGAAGATGAAGAATAAGGGAAAGGAATTTAAAATTAAAAGGGTAAAATGGTAAGTTAACATATTGATTAGGGGTGGGGGTAGTATTGCCATTAATGAATTTTGGATGGTCACACGTCATCGGTTTAACGGCCATGGCCTAACGGAGGGGGTTTGACTGAACCATGTTTCAAAAGTAGGGGGTGTTAGTGATATTAAGCCATACTATAGGGAATGTGGCTGAAATTTTCCCTTATTATTATTATTATAACTTATCATAAAACTGAATGTTGAGAATGATGAAAGAGACCAAGTAGAACAGCGTTTGCCAGGATTTTTGATTAGGTTTCCCTAGAACCTTGGAAAGAGTTTCATACTTCCATTCCCTTCCATAATTACACCTTCCCACTAGTTTCTGACAATATACATATCACCCCCTAATATCCAAAATGTGACCCCTAATATCCAAAATGTGTGACACAGAGGCCCAATCCGTTAACAAATCTCCGTTAGATGATGATGTCAGCTGTTACGATATCGAGTGCTAGCTCGATAACGCTGGTAGCATGATATCTGTTCATTTCCATTAGTTCTTTCCTTTTATGTCTTTATTTTGTTTCCTAATTGTTTCCTTGTTTAGCTCTTCTATTTTCAAACTTCCTTGTAATATTGTACTCTACATCTATAATTAAAAGCTTGAGGAGAGAATGGGACACACGTTCGATTACGGTCCACGACTGTAATTGAAACCTCTTCTTCTCCTCCTTTTTTCTCTCAGTTTGTGGTGTGCAAGTTCTCTTTTCTTTTCTTTGTGTTATTGTTACATGGTATCAGAGCATCAGATCCTTAGTCTTTATTCAAAACATTGTTTTGATAGGCCTTTGATTTTTCTGTTCTTCCTATGTAACTGAATTTTTCCTTTACATACTACTACTACTGGTGATTGCGATTTTTTTTAATATACTGCTGCTGTGATTTTGGTTGCCAAACACAACATCTTCTCGATCACCCTGCTGCTACTGAGATCAAGTTCAGATCTGTTGGTTCCTTGATATTCTTCTTTTGGTTGTTGCTGCTGTCCAAGATCTCGTCGAAACTCCCTTGTCTACTGCTCCTACTGCTGCTGCTGAATCCTACTGCTATTGCTGCATACCTAATTTTTGTGGTAATATCCCTCCCTACTACATATATGATGACTGATTCTAAAAATACGGAGGTTCAGATCACCTCCATTAAATTGAAAGGGGTTTCCAATTACCTTCTTTGGGTTCAAGAAATTAAGGCCTATATTCATTCCAAGGACAAATTATAATTATTATTTGATGATCGTCGTGCCTCTAATTCTAAAGAACTTGATGCTATGAAAATCTATAATACCTGGATGCGTGATAAAACTACTGTTCAAACTTGGTTATGGAACAGTATTGATACGTCTATTTTACCCATTGTTATGTTTCACAACACTGCTAAGCTATTTGGTCTGACTTACAAGAGACATATGGGCAAGATAAAAACGTCTCTCATATCTATGATCTGTATGAGAGGATGTTTACTTACTCCATTGGTGATAAATTATTGACTGAATACTATGGAGGGTTCAAAGGCATTATTGAAGAAATACAGGCTGTTCAGCCTCTTACATCTAATTTGAACAAATTAAAAGCTCAACAGTCTGAGTTTTACATTGCTAAGTTTTTGGCTGGTCTCTCACCTGATTATCAAGCTGTAAAGAGTCAGCTACTTGCAGGTGCCTTCATTCCTACACTGAGTGAGATCTTCTTTTGTCTTTAACGGTTGGCACTTAGGGGAGACTCACTTCCCAAGGACAATTCTGCACTATTTGTTGGCCATAGCCGAGGCTTCCTCTCTAGAGGCTGTGGCTCCATTCGAGGACGTGGTCGTAGCCCTCCTCGTTTAGGCATAGGTAGGACAACTTATGATAAATCTAACAGATATTGTATTCACTGTCACAAGACTAGTCATAATGTTGACACTTGTTGGGAGAAATTTGGTCGTCTTGAACGGGCTGATACACTAGTCAACTCTGCTACAACTGAGGTGTTACCTACCCCTGCACAGGCTCCTCCACCAATGGCATCCGCCCCATCCTCTGCTCATTATGAGGCATTACGACGAAGGGTTCAACAACTTGAGGCCACTGGTCCATCATCCGCTGCCACGTTGGTTCATACAGGTACATTTGCTTTATTTTTTACAGCATCTCCTACTCCTTGGATCCTTGATTCTAAAGCTACTTGCCCATGACTGGTAAGTCATTTGCTTTTTCCTCCATTACTGACGCCCTCAAACTTGTAACTATTTACCCTGTTGATGGTTCCTCTACCATTGCCTCACAGCATGGGCAGGTGTCCCTTACTCCATCCTTGCCATTGTCTTCTATGCTACATGTTCCTAAATTACCTGTAACTATTTACCTTGCTGATGGTTCCTCTACCACTGCCAAGGTTTAAAATCTCGGGTTTCGGAGGAGTCTCGGCCTCCTCCGAAACCGAGATCTCCGGCGAGATCTCGCCGAGGCAGTGTATTTTGTCCGAAACAGCTTAAAAAGGCTGTCTCGGTGGCTAAAATGCATTTTTTAGGTCTCCAACTTCAGAGGAACCTCATTTTTACATACATAAACACATTTAGAGTATAAAATTATAAAAATAATGACTCTTTGTAGTTGTTTGGGTTTACACCCATGTTTTGACAGTTAACGCTGAAGTCTATTGTAAATTTAGGTTAATATTAGCTATTATATTCAATCAAATATGGCAAATGAGACAATAACATAATGCATTAGGGGAAAGAGAAACAAAATAACACTTCATTATAAATCATTACATCATAGTTCAAATATTCAATATTGAATGATCCCATAGTCCCCCTGTGCCCATAGTCCACAATTCCATAATCTTCATACAGATACAATGTCTAGTAATACATAGAGGGTCGTGGATGATCCATCCTACTATCATCATACATCTGGGAAAGTTTTCGACGCAAATTGTCTTCCAATTGAGCAACATAATCTTCCCATGATATTCTTGATGCAAAGTAGTTCTGGTAGTCTTGCACATGATTCATAATATAACATCAGTAGCTGTCCGAAGGATACCTATCTTTGGGAAGAATGGAAAAACTTCTGAAGTAGTACTCTGGTGCGTAGACTCTTGCGGAAGTACTGATGGAACAGAATAGAAGTTGGTTGATCCACTCTGACTCCGTATTTGTGCTCCTGCATCTGAACCATCGTTGAAGGAAGAACCATATGTAGTCGCAGTGGGATAGGGGACGAAGTTGATATCAACATAATCATTTGAGGTGTATGTTGAACCGTGCTATATCCAGGAAAATTTTACTGCTCCTGTCCAATGCAGTAACTGTTATTCTCCTCCACACTCAATCCTCGTAAGCTAGTAGAGAGGCTATCAACGTCGACGTCCATCGTGCTACTACAATCAACATCTTCATCATGTTGAGAATGGGAATGATGCCAAGGCCTATGTGAATACGAAGTCGGTCTACGTGATGAAGATGGCGCACGTGCACCATGGTCATCATCCTGTGTTGTATGAGTGTACTGGCTCTTCCCAGTGTATTTAACAGGTGATGCTCGTGGTTCTGATCAGCCCCAATATTGACAATAGTGGCTCAACCTCCACCTGAGTCTCTACGCCCACCCCCATGATCACTACCACTAGCTCCACTATCACTCCAACTCCACTCAGGATCATCTGTATCAGTGCCAGCAGGAGGGTCAAACGGCACAGGTGACCGTGTATGGACTCGACCCTCTTCTGAGGCTAAAAACTCCTCGACATTAGTATCCAAATGGCTGGCCAAATGGGAATCAGGCATCCCCCCGGGCTCGTCCATCACAGGTACTCCCTTGTCCCGCATCCACTCTACTAATGGATCTTCCTCTTCAGAGTCAAGCTGGAAGATGTTGGCGAGCTCGAGCGGGGTATCATCCTCCTTATCATGGAACATGTTTTGCACCCTCAGCCTCATGTTGTAATGCACAAAGATCAAGTCATTTAGCCGTTGGGAGCCAAGTCGATTCCGCCTCTTTGAATGATTGAGGTTGAAAGTACTCGGGTCGCTCACGGCCCGGATGTAGAGCATGTCCGAGCTAACACTCTACTTGCTATCTTCTTCAGAGCAGGTGCATCTTTACCATACAACACCCACCATTCAGCTGCATAAGAACAATAACATATTTTAATTTCGTATGTCATTTAAACGTAATACATAAAACATAAGATAATTTAATTTCGTATGTCATTTAAACGTAATACATACACGGATCACTTTTGTCATGTCCAGCCACTGCAGCGGGGAACCCAAAACTCCCACGGACTTCCCTGAAGGTTTAATCTACACACAATTGAAAACTTATAAATATTTGCAATTACAATATATAGTTTTGCCGCACTAGCAATAGCAGTAACCAGTACAATTAGTGTCACGACGATCATATTTCCAGTAATTGAAGCACACAACTCACCTCTAGGTTTGCCAATGCCTGTGCTTGGGGATCTGGCTCCAACTTTGCAACCACTAGCTTCACTGCCTCAATGAGTTCTGCGTTCGTCCCAAGTACATGAATATACTGGTACTTGGGGTTCAAATAGTATGCTGAAATATTTGACAGTGGACACATGGTTAAAGCAAATAAAAATTATATTAGTACATAAGTAACACTAAAGTAGACACATCATCAAATTTACTCACCAGCCTTATGCAATGGATGCATGAGTTGGCTCTCCCATCGGTCATTGATGATCTTTATGTAATTCTTGTAGCTACGTGGTATCAAAGCTTTAACACGTACTTTCAATGCGTCCACAACAACATAAAGAAGTGGCATGGTAGGTTTTTGCTCAGTATCTACCAATCTCAACACCTGTTTTACAGGATGCAACACCCTGACTACTACCTTCACATTTTGCCAAAATTCGTCTGAAGCGATGGTACTCTGTGCTTCCACTCCCTGGGGGGTAGCTGATTGTCTCCACGAAAACCAATCATTAGATGCAAACATCGATCTGAGTCCGGCCATCTTCGCCTCAAAGCTCTTCAATGCTATGAAGTTCGTAGCGAATCTGGTGATGCTTGGTTTGACCAAGTCCCCTCCATATCTCTCCCCGAGCATGTTCAAGGAATAACCATGGTTGTAGATGAAAGTGGTTACTTATCTTGCTTGCTCAACCACTCTCTTGACTTTACTTATCTTGCCCATGTCCTTCAACATCAAATCAATACAATGGGCAGCACATGGAGTCTAGAAGAGATTATAGTTGGCATTGTTCATTAACATCTCCCCTGCCTTCTTAAAATTGCTGCCGTTGTCCGTCACAATCTGGACAACGTTCTGAGCTCCCACCTCAACCACCATCTTTTGCAACAGCCCATAAATATAATCTGCATCTTTTACTTCAGTTGATGCATCAACAGACCTAAGGAACACCGTCCTCCCATCACAGTAAACCATGAAGTTGATGATGGACTTTCTGGTAGGACCAGTCCAACCATCACATATAATAGTTACTCCTAAATCTTCCCAATTCTTTTTCTGGCCTAGAATCCAGTCTTGTAATTCCTTTTTATGTTGAGGCAAATAATGAGTCATTAGCTCATATTGATTTGGCCCTCTAATCCCTGTACTTGCCTCAGCAACTGCATTAACATGCTTTGAAAGAAAGGGCCTGTGGTGGCGTTTGCTAGGATGCCATGATAAAATGACCACTTAGAGTAAGAATACCCTACGACTCCCTATTCTTTCCCCCAAACATTACCTTTATTTTTTTTTTTGCTTACTACCTTGCTTCGTAAAGACTCCGGGATCTTGCTGTAGAACTTGAACATAATCATCCCGTCCCCGTGGCTGAGGCACAGGTTCTTCCCTTCTACTTCGTGATTAAGAAAATCAAGAACCAATCCCTTTGCTTCGTCTCTGTGGCTCAAGCTCAACAAATCCATTACCATTGCCACCTGCTCCAGATGTACCTGCTCCTGTCTGTCTCCTTTCTGCATCTGATCTAAGGGTTTCTCTACTAGCCATTGCCGCATGACGCATCTGTCTTGCCTCTGCCTTTGTCATATCTTCTACATCCCATCCCTCAGCCTCATGTTCCTCATTGGATTCTGGTATGGTGCCTTGCCTCCTCAAAATGTTGTTTTTCTCTTTCCATTGCTGCCCTCCTCTGCCTCCCTTCCCTCAACTGTTCACCTATGGCCCTGGATATCTTCACAGGACACTGCGGGCATTTGGAAACATCTTTGCCCAATCCACTCAAGTGTTGCTTTAGTCTTGTGAAGCCGCCAGACTGAAGCTTCTTCCCACAAAAATTACACTGGGTCTTCTTCCTATCACCCTGAAGGGCAGTCGCATCTTGCCATGCGAGGTCAGTTCGGGGAACCGGTACCGTCGCCCCCATCGCCTGCCCCAGAACTTGGTCTCGACATAATTTCCAAGCATTGTTTCATAGAAAACACAAACTTCAATAACCTTACAAACTTGAACACAACAAAAATTACATTTCAAAATTTTCTCATATTTTAAATGCAATCAGAACATTTTTCCTTATTTTTCCCGATTTTATAGCATTTTTAATCAATTTTAAATTAATTTTTAATTGCTGAAAATTATTTTTTAATATAAATAATTAAAAAAAAAACATACAACGACCGAAATCGAAATCTGAAATCGTAGGACAGTAGATCGGCCAACGGTGATTAACATATAAATAGGTCATCATCATCAAATGAGTAATAATAATAATAATTTTAAATTTTAATTGCTGGAAATTCATTTTTAAATGCAAATAATTGAAAAAAAATACCTACAACAATCAAAATCGAAATCTGAAACCGTGAGCTTGTAGATCGGGCTCACGTATCTAACATATAAAAATTTCATCACATTCTAGAAATTTTTTTTTCTCCCTCATAGTCTCATGTAAAAATCTCATTTTTCGGCAAGAAACTTACCTTCAACAGTTGATATGAAGCTTTTACAGCAATCCCCGCAGTCTGAAGCACCACCCGTTGCAAGTTAAAAGTCCAAACAAAGAAAGAATGGGGGAAGAAATGAAAAAACCTTCAAAAAACTAAGAAAAAGGAGGAAGGAGCAGTCTTGGTCGAGTTCTCGACCGAGAACAACCCCTTCTCTCTTTTATAAAGAAAAAAGAAAAAGTAAAAAGCAATTTCTCGCCGAGATCTTGAGAGATCTCGCGAGATTTATCGAGATTTACCGAGATCTCTCGGTGAGAACATGTATATGCCGAGACGAAAAGGGTTATTGACCCTATTTTCGTCTCAGTTACTTGCGAAACTGGCGAAATTGGCGAGATCTCGCCGAGATTTTATTCCATGACCACTGCCTCACAACATGGGCAGATGTCCCTTACTCCATCCTTGCCATTGTCTTCTGTGCTACATGTTCCTAAATTACCTATTAATTTTATGTCTATTAGCCAACTTACCAAATCACTTAACCGTTCTGCTATTTTTTTCCCTTCTTATTATACTTTTCAGGATCTTAGGACCAGGGTAAGGATTGGTGGTGGACGTGAGCATGCTGGCCTGTACTACTTGGAGCAGATTGAACCATTCACTACCGCTGCTATTACATCCACTACCACCCCTCTTCAATGGCATCACCGGCTTGGTCACCTGTTTCTCTCTAAGATGAAGGCTCTAATATCAGTTGCAAGTCTCTCTCTACTTTACAGTGTGAGGCTTGTGAATTAGGGAAACATTACCGTTCTTCATTTCCTACTAGTTCTACACCTAGGTGTCCTTTTCCATTTTCTTTAGTACATCTGGATATTTTGGGTCCTTGTCGTATCCTTAATAGACTTAGTTATTTTTATTTTGTGACCTTTGTGGATGATTATTGCAGGATGACCTAGCTTTATTTACTTAAGGATCGTTTTGAGTTTTTTAATATATTTTAGGGCTTTTATAAAGAAATTTATACTCAATTTGCTGTTTTTATCAAAATTCTATGTACTAATAATGCTCTTAAATACATTCAAACTGTTGTCTTTGACTTTTGTTTTGCTAATGGTATACTTCATCATACTAGTTGTGCTTACATTCCCCAACAAAATGGGGTTATTGAACGTAAAAATAGACATCTTCTGGATATTGCTAGGTTTCTCATGTTTCATATGAATGTACCTAAGTACTATTGGTGTAATGCTATTTTAACTGCTTGTTGCCTTATTAAACGGATGCCTTCCTCTGTACTGCAAAATAAAATTCCTTTTAAGCTCAATACCCCCTTATTCCATGTCTCACCTCGGGTATTTGGTAGTACTTGCTTTGTCCACATAATGCATCCAAAATTGGATAAATTCGCCCCTCACTCTATCAAGTGTATCTTTCTTGGTTATTCTCGTATTCAGAATGGATACAAATGCTTTGACTCTGTTACCAGGCATCATTTTCTGAGTGCTGATGTTATTTTCTTTGAAGACAAACTTTATTATCCGGTTAAGGTGCCTAATGTTGTTTCACCCTCTTCTGAACCTCCACTACCTCTCATCCCCTCTCAGGATGATGTTTCTGACACCGCAGACCGTACACCACCATCACCGCCATCTCCTACACCACCACCTCTACAGGTCTACAAACGTTGATCTCCGGCGGCTCCAACCACTACTGCGTCTCATGCTCTACCTGCCACTAAATCTCCACCTGGATCTGAGGTCACCCTAGACCTCCCTATTGCTCTTCGTAAAGGTACTCGTATTTGCACTCAGCAATCCTTACTTACATTTCTCATTGAGCATTTTGTTACTACTTACATTTACTACTGACCATCTTGTTTACTCCCTGAGGGATTTGTGTATATGGGCTAACCTCCAAGGTATGTTTACTCAAGGCTATCTATGGATTTAAATAGTCGCCTGGTGCTTGGTTCGATAAATTCATTACAGTGATTACTAGCTTTGGTTTCACTACTTGCTATTCAGATCACTCTATTTTTGTATGACGTCATCGA
Source organism: Protea cynaroides (assembly GCA_028583415.1). NCBI lineage: Eukaryota > Viridiplantae > Streptophyta > Magnoliopsida > Proteales > Proteaceae > Protea > Protea cynaroides. The sequence continues at coordinate 86,258,229 of CM053274.1, forward strand.
TCTACTATCACCATAATAGCAATCTATGTTGATGATATCATTGTTACAGGGAATGACAAGTTAGGAATTGCGGAAATTAAGTCTCATCTAAGCAAACATTTTCAGATGAAAGACATAAGACTTTTTTATTATTTCCTTGGCATTGAAGTTGTTCGAAGTAGTAAAAGCATCAGTCTCTCCCAACGTAAATATGTACTTGATCTTCTTACTGAAACTGGTCTACTTGGTATTAAGGCAACTGAAACTCCATTGATCCTCATCAGAAGTTTGAAACTAGTGACAGTCCTGAATATTCTGATGTTCATCAGTATAGATGATTGGTTAGGAAACTCATTTATCTTACTGTTACTCGACTTGAAATTTCCGTAGTTGGAATGATTAGTCAGTTTATGCTAGCTCTTAAGGTTGTTCACTGGGATGTTGCCTGTCGTATATTGCGCTCTCTCAAGAAGTCTCTCGGTATAGGTCTTATTTATTCTCGCCATCGTCATCTTGATATTATTGGATTTTCTAATGCTGATTGGTGTGGGGCAGATGGTGATAAACATTGTACTACTAGTTACTGTACCTTTGTTGGTGGCATTCTTGTAACTTGGAGAAGTATAAAGCAGACTACTGTTTCAAAATCTAGTGCTGAATATGAGTATTGTGCTATGGCATAGGCTACAACTGAACTACTATGGTTGAAAACTCTTTTGCAGGAGTTGGGATTTTCTATCTCCTGTCCTATGGCTTTGATGTGTGACGATCAGGCCGCGATCTTTGTTGCTAGCAATCCAGTGTTCCATGAATGTATCAAGTACATAGAAGTGGATTGCCATTTTATTCATGATGCTGTTATGAAGAAGCTTGTTATCACTCCATTTGTTTATTCTTTTAAATCAGCTCGTTGATATTCTCACTAAGCCCTTGTTTAGACCAGCATATCGTTTAAATAGTTACAAGCATGGATTGGGAGATTTATACAGTCCAGCTTGAGGGAGGGTGTTACGATATCGAGTACTAGCAGCGCTAGCTTGAGATCACTGGTAGCGCTAGCACTACTAGCGATATCTGTTTATTTCCCTTAGTTCTTTCCTTTTGTGTCTTTATTTTGTTTCCTAAAGGCTTTATCTTTGTTTCCTTGTTTTGCTTTTCTAATGCTTGCTTGTATTAGTGGTACTTTACATCTATAAATAAAAGCTCGAGGAGAGAATGAGACACACATTCGATTACAGTCCATTGTTTTAATCGAAACCTCTTCTTCTCCTCCTTTCTTCTCTCAGTTTGTGGTTTGCAAGTTCTCTTTTCTTTTCTTTGTGTTATTGTTACATCAGCTAACATTAAAAAATTTATAGGAAATACTGCCCTTAATTTATGTTAAAATGTCTTTTTTACTTTTAATGTATTTACCCTACCCATTTCCCACAAATCCCCCCAATCAAAATTTATAGTGCAAATCCTTTTTCTTTTTTTTTTCCTTTTTTTTTACTTTTTACTTTGACGGAAGAGAAAGAATTGTAGGGAGCAACATCTTCCAAACTTCTTTGAAATTTGAAACAACTCCAACCCCGCCGATGACCTACATTTGTATCACAGCTTGTCTGTAACTTTTCATTTTGATATATTGATGATTGAACCCTACCTTGTCCATCTGCAGTGTAATTGAAGAGCTGAATGGAATTTGTGCCACACTAGTAATACTTGAATTCGAGCTTTCTCAGTTCGCCTGTAGCGATACCTCCTCAAGCTTTCCCACCAAGAAAGCGACTACCTTCCCCAAGCTCTTTCATATCCCCCAATTTCTCTGACCAGAAACTCATTCAATCTTTTCTTCTTTTCTCTCAAGAGGTCTCTCTCCTTAAACCTCTCCAGTTCTTTCTAAAACGTAGTTCATCTTTTACAATCCATAAATCCAAGCTTCTAGCCGTCGTATTCAAAGAGATTCTCCGCCTTCCACCATTTTTTTTTCTCAATCCGCACTTTTCTGCTTTGCCTTCCACCATCCATTTGAATTGTTTAGTATTCTGTTAATAGAGTGTAGTCAGGAGGTCATGGTTTAACTGTCTTGTTCATATTATGCCTTGATGCATCCCCTCCCTATTCTAGTAACTGCAATCAAAAGCGCATGATGCAGATAGAGAGTTAGAACCAGAAAAAAGAAAATGAAAAAAACTTAATTGGAAATATGGAATTGGAGATGTGGCTAAGCCGGACCATGTATTGTCTAAATTTGCCATATCATCTCGCCATGTGGTTGGAAGTGAGGTCACCTACGCCAATTTTCTTTTTTTGGTTTTATGGTATAAGGTCATAAATCCTTTCTTACAGTGTGATCGCTTCACCACCCTTTTTTTTTCAATTCGCACTTCTCTGCTCCAAAGAATTATTCCTTGTTCTACAGAGAACCAAGACTTTGATTGAAGACTCCTCTAATGGAAGCAAGATGTGGCCTTTGACGCAGTACAAATCGTTTTTTTGCACGGTTTTCATCAGATAACAGTTGAAGCTGCGGTTCTGCTCGACGTTTTCCCTTTCAAAGAGTTCGATGAGAGATGACGTGAAGGAGCTCGTTTGAATCTGACATTCAAACCAGTGCTTGATGGGAGGTTAAAATAGTAACTTTCATTTTTCTCAGCTTAAAACCATAAGGGTATAACGGTCTTTCAATTTTTTGGGTTTCTACCTTCAGTTAAATGGGAGTCATTGTAATTGTCAGAAATTACTGGGTGGTAGGTGATATAGAAACTACTAGGTGGTAGGTGATATTAGTCCAAACTACAGAGGTAGCATGTGTAATTTTCCGTTGTTATTATTATTATAAGTTATCATAAAATAGAATGCCAAGATTGAAGAAAAGAGATAAAAAAGAACAGTGCTCACTTGGAATTTTGATTAGGTTTTCCATCAAACCCTAGAAAGAATTCCGTTCCCTTCCAAAAAAAAAAAAATTGATAATAAATTACTGAAGAAATGTTCTATTCGTAAGCATATTTATAAAACCACATTAAAACCCTCAATCTAGATAGATAGCAACTAAACTACTATGACCAGTAATCCGCAGTGACAAGCTCTTTATTCTATTCATGTTCAACTGAATGTCTTTGTCTAGATTGATAATCAACTAAACTAGTGTGACAAGTAGTCTACATTGACAATCTCTTTATCCTATTCATTTTTAACTGAAACTACTTAAGATGTTACTTGTTTAGTTAACCTTATCTAGAACCTTATTATTCTAAGCAACTAAATTCATATAGGGATGAACAACCAATCTGAAAGCACTAAAACTCATCTTATGTTTTCCAAAACATTATGAAACTTGTAACAGTTTACAATAAAAACATTAAGAGTAACACAAAAACCATAAGAGAGAAAGAAGAAAAGAGGGAGGTTCAATTCTTAGAAGTGGAAGAACCGAATAGCCTTCTCCTCCTCCTGTGGTTCCTTTATTTATAATCAAAGAGGAAAAACAATAGTTTAAGAAACTTCCTCAATTACAGTTATAAGCTAATTAGGAAATTAAATCTAGACAACTTAGGAAATAAATTATAACAATAAAGGGAACCTATAATAACCAATCTAAATAAACTAATAACAAGATGGGACCAGTGGGGCCCATGTGCACATAGCGGCACTTGGTATCGCTAGCGCTAACACCCCCCCTCAAGTTGGAGCACGGGGTAATGTAAGAGCTACAGCTTGAAACAACATATCAGCAGAAGCATCAACATCAGCAGTATTAGTAAAGCAACACGGTATAGGTTACTGTAAACCAAGTAGCAGTAGCACAATATAGGTTACTGTGAACCAAGCAGCAACAACACAGTTTGAGGTCACTGTGAACCAAGCAGCAATAGCACCATAGTATAGGTTATTGTGAACCAAGTAAAAGTAGCATCAGCAATAGAGCAGACACCAAGCAGCAACAACAGCACAGTATAGGTCACTGTGAACTAAGTAGAAGTTGATCGATTAGGTGCACGTAGTAGAGGCTGCATCAGGTAATAGAGGTAGTAATAAAAAAAATCTTGAACAGCAGTAAAAAATCTTAAGCAGCAGTTCTTGAAGTCAAGACCAACAAATCTTGAATAAAACCTTTGAAGAAGCTCTTGAAGCAGTAGTAGGTTGCATTACATGCAATAGGTAGGCATCATACGGTAGTACCAACAAGTAGGTAGGATGAACTCTCTTCAATGAACTTGAGCATATATATATATATATAATAGGATGAACTCTCTTTAATGAACTTGAGCATATATATATATATATATATAAAATCCCCCCTTTACGTGGAGCATTCCACGTGGACAAATAATGGAGGGGAACACCCAATCAGAACACCCACAAATAAGAGCCCAATAATCTTCAAGCACCCCGTTCTGGTAGCGAATAAAATCCCAGAGATACTAGATACGATAAATAATAATCAACATTCTATGTAAATTCCATCAATGTGATCGAGGGACCCACCAAAGCAATAAATTGCAAATATAGAAGTCCAATGGCAATTCTGTAAATTATGGTCACACTTATGGGAGCACCCAAGCAAAGTAAGACTCCAAATATGTTACAGACAAGAGCTAGTGGCAATTTGGTAATTAACCACACTATTCAAGGGGCCATGGCTAGTAAGCATAGAAAGAATGGTAATACTGTAAATAAAATAAAGCTCAGAAGGATCTAATGTTTATTAAGGTAAGACATACAAACCCCTAGGATAGAATAGGGATCCTATTTAAGGAGATGAGGGTTGTGGATATTTCACCACAGACCAGATACCAGATACGACTCTCAAACCAATAGTTGTAGAATCCCAAGGAAGGATCAACTACTGCTCTGATACCATGTAACAGTTTACAATAAAAACAGTAAGAGTAACACAAAAACCGTAAGTGAGAAAGAAGAAAAGAGGGAGATTCAATTCTTAAAAGAGGAAGAACCGAATAGCGTTCTCCTCCTCCTGTGGTTCCTGTATTTATAATCAAAGAGGAAAAGCAATAATTTAGGAAACTTCCCTAATTACAATCATAAGCTAATTAGGAAATTAAATCTAAACAACTTAGGAAATAAATCCTAACAATAAAGGGAACCTATAATAACCAATTTAAATAAACCATAAATAACAAGATGGGACCAGTGGGGCCCATGTGCACATAGCGGCACAGGTATTGCTAGCGCTAACAAAACTAACCATAGTAACTTATCTAATCTTGTCTTAAACAATACTACACTAACCATAGCATATCCTATATAACTAAGCCTCAATTACGCCCCCCCACCCCACCCCCAACTCCAAACTACTGGCTAAAATACAGATTAAGTAAAGGAGATTCACGTAGAATAGAAGGGAGCATAAAAACCTGCTCTCCGATCTGCTTTAGTTCACTACTTCCTTCGCTATCGCCCCCCGCTTCTACCCTTGGTTATAGAGAGTTATTCCAGTATGGTCTTAGAAGGGGATTCTCTATATTAGTAGATATCTGCTTGCTTTCCAAGCCCTCTCTAACTACAGCCAAATCTAGCTACACAAGTAGAGCTACCATGGTACTCCCCAATTGCAAAGTAGATCAGTTTTGATCTGTTGAAAGATCAACACCTCAGATCTTGTCTCACTCCATTCTCCGTTAAAAGGAAGCAAGAGGAAGGAGGCCTAGATGCATTGCTAGCATTAGCTCAACAGATATAACAGTTCTAACCAGCATTACATTGAGTTTGGATTTTTTACCCTCCCATTTACTGCTTTTTGTCTCTTTTCATTGTCCAATAATCTTACTTTTTAGGCTAAATCCTGTAATTCAATTGGTTGACAATCCAAACTGCAACCATACGGTGGTGGGTTTGATGAGCTTAAACTTCTCAATGCTATCACCAGCCTTGACCACAACATATAAATTTTCAATATGAAGTAGAGATAAAACTCTCTGGTTTGGTCTTCTATATACCAAGCTGACAGCAGTTGAAATGGTCATCTCCTGAACCAAAAAATAAGAAACTTTTCTCTATTTTTCAACTGCTTATATGAACCTGCAAAGTTTTGGGATTTACTTGCATTGGTACTAAGTCTGTCATGCATCATATACTATTTTTATTTCTATCATGTGTGCTTCATATCTATGTGTCTTTTGTGCACATTTCCATATTTTAATTCATTGATGCATTTTTATCTTTCTTCTGCTATATGTTTCTTGCAGGCTGGAAATATACTAGTAGGTTCCACTGGTGTAATCAAGCTTGGAGATTTTGGTGTTTCTGCTTGTCTTTTTAATTCAGGTGTTAGACAACGCACAAGAAATACTTTTGTGGGGACTCCTTGCTGGTATAATTTAAATCTCATGGCTTCTACATATTCTATATGAATTAAACTGTGGCTCAATATTGTTGTGTCATTCATTGTAATAGGAAACATTCCTTATTACCTTTTGTAGGATGGCACCTGAGGTTATGGAGCAATTACATGGTTATGACTTCAAGTTAGTAATATTCAGTGTTATTCTTATTTTTTACAGCAATAATAAATAACTTGATGACAGTGAATATTGCTCAACTGACCTTCAGGGCAGATATTTGGTCTTTCGGTATAACAGCATTGGAGCTTGCCCATGGCCATGCTCCTTTCTCGAAGTATCCTCCAATGAAGGTACAATTAACACTCTTTCTTCTAATTTTTTACCAACATAAAGTACTAAAACACCGTGAGATTTCCAGTAATCTTAGCAGAATTTACTTTTGGTAGGTTTTGCTTATGACCTTGCAAAATGCACCACCAGCCCTTGATTATGAGAGGGACAGGAAGTTTTCTAAGGTATCCTTTTTACGTGGTAGATTTCAATTTTCTTTCTATCTAATAGTACTGTTTCAATCCTTTTACTCTTCAATAATAATTATGGATCCTCATATACTCTTTCTCTCTACCCGTGTCATTAGTCATTTAAGCAGATGATTGCTATGTGCTTGGTAAAAAATCCTTCAAAACGGCCTACTGCAAAAAAGCTGTTAAAGCATTCATTCTTTAAGAAAGCAAGGTCCAATGACTACATTGCCCGAACTATTTTAGATGGGTTGCCAAGTCTTGGCGATCGGATTAATGCATTGAAGGTTAGGGGTGTTATGTTTTGTGATTCTGTGATATTACTGTTTCTAAATTGACTCCAATTTTCACCATATGCTTACAATTGGTCTCATTTTTTATATGAAACAGATGAAAGAGGCAGATATGCTTGCACAGAAAAAAATGCCTGATGGGAAAAAGGAGGAAATATCACAGGTTTTGATTTCCTTGATCTAAAAGGATTAAATGGTCACTGTTCCTTCAACTGGAATAAATTCATCCATTTTTTTTTTTTTTTTTTTTTTTGCATTCCTGTTGTTGTTAATTTGGTACATAACAGTCTCTGATCCTTTTTTGGGGCCTTACTTGCAGTCTGTTTATTATTATTGTTTCAGATTTTAATATGCACGTAGGTTCTTGATTATCATGGTTAAAATTTATGGGAAAGCTCCAGATTATAGTGCTAATAGAAGGTGGATGAAGACTGATCAGTGTAGTTACATATTTCTGATTTTGATGCCTTGGTGATACGATGAGTTGTGGGGTCACAAATGTACTTGGAGTAAAAATACAGAAAGGAAAATGTTATAAATCATTTAAAATTTCCATTGCATGATTGAAGCAAGGCCAAGGATACAGAAGTTGACGAGGTCCTTCATTTATCTCTCTCCGATATATGTATATAGCAAGTACCTCAATTTCGCTGTCCTCTTTTTCCTTTTCTTTTCAATTTTGTCCGCTATATTTGAATGACTTTTTTTTCCCTTCACTTCAATATCTTTGCAACCGGAAGAACCAGAGATCTGGATCTCCCATTCACGCTGGGATTGTGATATAGCACCCCCCCCCCCCCCCCCCCCCTCTCCCCCTCCACCTCCACACACACACCATGCTAGACCCTAAATGATGTTAGTGGGATCTGTTGTTGTCCAAGTGATCTTTGTGAGGTAGTGATTTATAATATCACAGTAAAGGTTCGATGCTGATTCTCATGGGCTATCAGATCTTAGTTTCACACAAGGATCCTCCTCCAACATCTCCTGGTAATGTTTTCTAGTGCCTTTAGATGCAAGAAGAGGCATCTAGAATGTTTGGCAAATGACATTATTACAATTTGGTTACAATTTACAAACCTGTGCTTTAGATGCTCATTCCTGTCTTTTGAAGGCATAACCAGGGAAAGATAGCGACAAAGGATCTTTTCCCCCAGGCTGACAGCTGACAGTCGATAGCACCATACCTTAAGCTGCTTGTTGTGATTCATTTTCTTACATGATGTTACTTCAGTTTCTTAGAGCAATTTCCTTCTTGTTTTATGAGTCAACCGGTTGCAGAAATTTGTCCGTTTAGAACTTTGATATCTTTGCTTAGGTGGTGATTGAGTGATATATTTGGTAGTACCGTTGACGGTACTATCAATAGTACCGCTAGTGGTACTATCGTTGGCATAATATTATTTAGAGATCTCAATTTTATTTTATTTAGTGTCCTTTCATGTACAGCTTTAGGCTTCTATTTAATCTCTTGTATCTTCTCGTTCAATTAACAATTAAGGCGTTGAATCAATAAAGGATCTCTGTTTTTCTTCGTCTTCTTTTCTTCTTCTCAAAATTATCATGGTATCAAAGCAGGTTCTTTGAATCGATCTAGAACCGTATTGCGGATCTTATAGCAGCAGTAGCTGTTTGGTCTTCATGGCATCTCTTGTTCTTCATAGCAGCCAGTGGCGGTACTCCTCTCTTGTTCTTCACAGTAGCCAGAGGCAGTCCTCCTCTTTTGCCCTTCACAGCAGCATTGGTACCCCTTTCTTGCCCCTCACAGCAGTTTTCCCTTCACAGCAGCATCGGTACATACATCTTGACCTTCACAGCAGTATTGGCACATCTTTCTTCTTCTTTCGTGACCACAATCTTGTCCTCTTTCTTCTGTGATAAAAATGTCATCTATTGAAAAGGAAAATCAGACCATTAGCATCAGGTTAAATGGTAGCAATTACTCTTATTGGTCATTTGTAATGAAAAATTTCTTAATTGGCAAAGGTAGATGGGGTTATGTAATTGGCTCCTCGATCAAACCATCTGACCCTAAGGAAGAATATGCTACAACCATAGTTAAGTGGGAGATGAAAAATGCTCAGGTTCTAACCTGGATTCACAACTCGGTTGATCATAACATTGGTATGAATTGCCCTTCACAGCAACATCGGTACCCCTTTCTTGCCCCTCACAATAGTTTGCCCTTCACAGCAGCATCGATACATACTTTTTGACCTTCACAGTAGTATTGGCACATCTTTATTCTTTTTTCGTGATCACAATCTTATCTTCTCTCTTCTGTGATAAAAATGTCATCTATTGAAAAGGAAAATCAGACCATTAGCATTACATTAAATGGTAGCAACTACTCTTATTGGTCATCTGTGATGGAAAATTTCTTAATTGGCAAAGGTGAATGGGGTAATGTAACTAGCTCCATGGTCAAACCATCTGACCCTAAGGAAGAAACTTATGCTACAGCCATAGTAAAGTGGGAAATGGAAAATGTTCATGTTCTAACATGGATTCACAACTTGGTTGATCCTAATTTTAGTATGAATTGTTCCAAGTATAAAATTGCAAAGGATGTTTAGTTATATCTTAGTCAAATGTATTTGGAATCTAATTTTGCAGAACAGTATCAATTGGATATGGAAATACGGTAAAGTAGGATGGTAAATCAATTCAAGAATCTACAATCAGTTGACGAATTATTGGGATCAATTAGCCCTCATGGAACCGCATGATCTACAATCCTCTGAGAGCTATATTACCTACAGGGAGAGACATCGACTAGTTCAATTCCTTATGGCTTTGCGAGATCAATTTGAACCACTTAGACGATCTATTCTACATCGGACTCCTCTTCCTTTTGTTGACGCTACCATTCAAGAACTTATCACCGAAGAGACTCGGTTCAAAGTTGCTCATGCCGGCTCCTCTCAACCATTTGTATTTGCCGCTTTATCTGCGCCACTGTTACCTATGCCTATGTCCAACCTTGTCCAGGTTACTGGAAAACCGAAAACTCCGGTTGGAATTGATGAGTGTAGTTTTTGTCGACAGAAAGGGCATGGGAAATCTAGTTGTTCTAAACTCCAAAAGAGCCGCTTCCCTACTTCGAACCAGCAGTTTAGAGCATCACCTCATCCTGGCTATCTGTAATTTCTACAAGGTCCCTCAACACTTGCAACACCAACATCTTCTTCAGCGGCATGGAGTGATCATCTTTCAGCCTCCATGGTTCAGTCAATGATTGAGTAGCTATAGTCTATGCTACCTTCGTCTTCTTCGGATCAGATGCATGTTTCTGCCATGACCATTGCCCACTTAGGTTTGGTCGAATCACCCACCTCTAGTCTAACTTCTAGTCATTGGATTTTTTTATTCTCGTTCTTCTCATCATATGACTCCTAAAACATCTCTTCCCTTGGTAGTTGTCATATCCCATCTTCTCCGGTAAGTATCTTAATCACTAATGGTTCTCCTATGCGTGTTGAATCTGTTGGGTCTGTTTGTTTTTCTATTCTATCTTTACAAAATGTTTTTCATGTTCCTCAGTTAGCTCTTGGTTTACTTTCCATTACTCAATTGACTGATTCTGGATTTGATGTCCTTTTTTCGTCTTCTAGCTGTATTGTGTAGGATCGAAAGTCACAGAAGCTGGTTGGGATTGGGCATAGAGCTGAAAGACTTTATGTTTTAGACTTTTGTTTCTTTTTCTGCTGCGGCTCTTTCTTCCTTTCATTTGAACTATAACTCTTCCCTTTTTATTTGTGGCATTTTAGACTAGAACATATAGCTGGTACTACTTTGAAACAATCAAGTTTTAATAGCCATTTAGGAAAAATTTTCTTTACATGATAGTGATGTGTCATCTTGCAATGGATGTAAACTGCTAAAATATCTGCTTTTCCGTTTAATACTAGTACATCTATGTCTTCTTCCCCTTTCTCTCTGGTTCATACTGATGTTTAGGGACCCTCTTGGGTTCTTATTAAAGGTGGATCTGTTTACTATATTTCATTTGTGGATGATTATAGCAGATATTGTTGGTTATTTCTTATGACTCGTAGATTTGATTTCTTTTCCATTTATCGTAATCTTCATTGTATTGTTTATACACAGTTTTCCACCACAATTAAAATTCTTTGGTTTATTTATTTATTTTATTTTTTTTTAGGGGGGGGGGGATACCTCCTAGGGGACTTTGAACTATATCTTGCTTCTAGTGGCACTATTCATCAATTTTCCTGTTCTAAAACACCGCAACAAAATGGTGTGCAGAACGGAAACGTCGTCACATCATTGAAACTACTTGTGCTCTTTTGTTATTTGCATCTGTTCCTACTGTTTTTTGGGGTGAGGCTACTCTCACTGCTGTCTTTCTTATAAATCGTATGCCTACACCTCTCTTGTTTGGTATTTCTCCATATGAAAAATTGTGTGTCATAATCCAAGAGTCCAAGGGTACCATTGTAATTTCCTTTTCTTTATTATCGTTAGGGTTTTATCTTTATGGTTCCTTGTTAGTTGACTCATTCTAAGTGACGGCTAATGAGGGACATAATTGGAATCTTGACTATCAATATTTCATTATAAATAAGAAGGCTGGGTGAGGAGATCATTAACTCACTCATTCTCTGATTCATCATGGTATCAGAGCCACCACCATTCTTGGGGTACCAACCCTAGCATTGCCACCACTCTCTCTTGGTAACTCATTACCACCCCAGCCCCTTCGTCTCCATCCTCTCTTTCTTCCTCTAACTTATCCCGACACCCCAGCACTGCCTCTACCAAACCACCTACTGCCTTTACCAAACCTACCTCTACTGCCTCTACCGCCTCAATTGCTTAGCCACTTTTACCCTTTCCAACCCTACCGGCCTCTTGATTCCCACAAGCTTGATTATAAATGAACTAAGAACCCCCTCTAAGGATCGGTTATCCTCTTTTTGTTGGTATGGGTCGTTGTGTCTCCCTCGTTGTAGGGATTTCTTCGAAGAGTTCAAATACATAGCCATCCTCGATTCTTCCTTGCTTGTATGAAGATCGAAACTTGCTACAAATGTGTATCTCGTTCCTAGAAGACTGAAACACGGCACCATAAATTGCCGCCTTTAGTACGTCACTAGCGGCATCTCTGTTCCAGGTATTTTAAATTGTTGAGCACATCAATTTGTTCTACTCAAGTTTTTTAAACAGATCGTTCTTGTGTTATGTTCATCACCATGCCTGATTCTTCAGATTTTGTTTCTCCCAACACGGAGATCTCAAAAATTGAATTCACTGCTATAGCACTCAACCCAATCAAGTTGGATGGGACCAACTATTTAATGTGGTCTAAAACTGCACACATGGAGATCTCTGCAAGAGCACAAACCAACTTTATGACAAATGGGTGTCCGAAAACTCTATTGTGATAGCCTATCTGATTGGCTTTATGGAACCTAAAATTGGCCGGGGGTAAGTATTGTTACCTGATGCTACGGAAATTTGGAATGCGGCCAAAGAAATCAATTCTCACGTTGACAACTACTCCTTCATTTATGATCTCCATATGAAAATTAGTATAACTAAGCAAAGGGACATTACTGTTTCCCAATACTATTCCGAACTTCGAAGTTTGTGGTAAGAGTTGGACTATTACTACACCTTTACTGTTGCGTGTTTTACAGACACTGCTTTAAGCTTGTAGCAAAGGACAAACTAAGGGTGTATACTTTTTTGGCTGCCCTCAATGTTGAATTTGATCAAATTAGGGCTCAAATCCTCAATAGAGAGCCCCTCCCATCTTTAGAACAGGCTTATACCTTGGTTCAATCTGAGGACATGCGCCGTACATCTATGATGCCTACATTACCAGTAAAATGGTCAACCCTCTAAGCCACTCAGCAAAGTGGTCATGCCTTCTCCAAACTTTCCTTTTCTCGAGACACAGTTCGGTGTAAACATTGTGGGAAGGAAAGGCATACTAAGGATACTTGTTGGAAATTACACGAAAAACGCTTATTTTGAGGCCAACCGGCATGAGAAAAGAATACAGAGATCTAAGAATTTTCAGACACCACAGGCCCATCAGACAGAAACTTGCCCTCCTACTGGGACTTTACCTTGCTCACAGCAGAAGAACTTCAGGCACTCAGAATTTTACTAAGGCATCTTCTGTAGCCAATACCGTTCTTCCATCATCATCTGCCACACCAGGTTCATATTTTGTTTAGTCAGGTATTTCTCATGCTGGTCACTGTGCTTCCTTTGTCCTTAGTCCATGAGTTATGGACACTACAGCCACTAATCATATGACTGATTCAGCCATTTCTTTTGATCTGTACTCTCCCTCTTCTGGGAAAGATACAGTCCGAGTAGCAGATGGGTCTCTTTCTCCTATATCTGGAAAGGGATCTATCCGTTGCTCCTCTACCCTTACTTTACAGTCTATTATTCACGTTCCTAGTTAATCTACAAATTTGTTATCTATTAGTAGTCTTTTTTTTTTTTTTTTGATAGGTTATTTATTAGTAGTCTTATTAAATCTCTTAACTGTAAAGTAACCTTTTTTCCTTCCTCGTGTGTAATTTAGGTTTTGGTGTGTGGGAAGATGATTAGACATGGTAGATTGCATGGTGGTCTTTACTTGTTTTATTATGGTCTTTCGGAACCCACATCATCCTATAAACCACCTTCACCTCAGATTACCCCTCATCACATTTATTCAGCCGTGAGCACTCTCCGACAGTGGCACCGATGTCTTGGTCACCTCTCCCCAGTTGTTTTTCTCAGTTGTTCCCTTTTCTATTCAAACATTGTAATAAAAACGAGTTATTATGTGAAGCTTGTATTTTGGCCAAGCAGGCTCATACAATCTATTTTCCTTCATCTAATAGAAGTAGTGGTATTTTTTATTTAGTACATTCTGATGTTTGGGGGCCCGCTAGGAATACTATCTCTGGGCATCGTTGGTTTGTCACATTTATTGATTGTCATACTCGGGCTACCTGAGTATATCTGATGCATCATAAATGTGAAGTTTTCCAGTGCGTTCGTCAATTCCATAACATGATAAAGACTTAGTTCCAGGCTCAGTTGAAGGTACTTCGTAGTGACAAAGGGAAGGAATACCTTGAAGAGACATTTCAGCACTATTTATCCGATAATGGGATCCTACATCAAACGAGTTGTGTTGACACTTGACACACCAGCTTTAAATGGAGTTGCAGAGAGGAAAAATCGTCACCTTCTTGAGACTGCAAGAGTTTTAATGTTTGAGGGACATGTTCTAGCCCGCTTTTGGAGTTATGCTGTCCTCATTGCAGCCTCTCTTATCAACCGGCTCCCATCGAGAATTCTCAACAACAAAGCCCCTTTGGATCTATTGCTCGGCAGTCTTTCCTTTGTGCTACCGCCAAAGGTCTTTGATTGTGTTTGTTGTGCCTGCAACCATCAATCTCCTAGCAAGCTTGATCCCGGGGGCTTTGTTGCATCTTCATTGGCTACCTTGCCACACAGAAAGGATATAAGTGCTACCATCCTCCCTCCCGGAGGACTTATGTTACCAAATATTAACTCTTTCATGGGCACATGATGTACTATCCATCACATCTTCAAGGGGAGAAAGATGCAGCCCAAAGTGGCGAACTTGAAGATGTGCCTCTGTTTTTACCAACAGAAACAGAAAGAGTCCAAGAAAGAGTCATCACAAATTCGGATCCATATATTCCAGACACAGATGCAACGTCAAACCATGATACAATACCAATACCACCTTCTATACCTACACCCATTCCCATAACCAGTCCTAATGCCAAACCTCTGCGATTCTGTGGGTTGGAAGTATAGAATCTGATGTTCACCAACCCCTAGAGCTGATCAATTTTTGACATTGGAGCTTTCCATGAGTCCGTGGACAGAATCTTGTGCATAAGGAAGAGGACGATGTTGTTTTATCTCTTAAAAACTATATATATTATATGAATAAGAAGGGAAAAAAAAAAAGGAGTCTTGATGCTGATTATTTACAAAGAAGCCTTTGGCTTTAACAGATTGTTTATTGTATCTCTTTATCCCATCTTAAATCTCTACGATAGAAAAACCTTCCTATAATTACATTAGTGCCATTAGAGGCCAAATTGAGTGAAATGTTAATTGAGATTGTAGAATCTGCCACTAGTACCCATATCGATTGGAAAGTTCATTGAAATTACATAATCTGCCACTGGTACCATGTCGATTGAAAAGTTCATGGTAATTACAGAATCTGCCAGTAGTACCAAATTGATTGTAAACTTCCTTATAATTACAGATTTTACCACTAGTTACCAATTATTTTCGAACCCCATATAATCATAGATTGTGCCATTGATTGCCAAAATGATTTTGGTCCCCATTGTAATTACAGAACTACCCCTAGGTGTGGTACATGAGGAAGAACCTTCTTGTGGGCCCATATGGGATTTAATTGTGCCCTTCTCAACTAGGACCCGTATCAACAACGTTATTAAATTGTAAATTATATATGTGAAATATAGGTAGCGGGTGTGAGGCAAAATTATTAGCTATTTCTAAACCACATTCAAGGTAAGTGGAATATCTCAGAACTGCACCACTAGGGTGACACTTCGTAATTTGATTCATGTTTTTGCTTTCTTTGCTATCTTATTTGTTTTAATGTTGTTTAAATGAATTGGTGTTATTTATGAGATGCTCTTTTGAATATTGTTGTTGGATGTGCATTCTCTTATATTGCATTTTAATGTTTTAATGGCATGAGTTGTGATTTGTCATGCATTTAATTATTGAGAAATGTTGAGAATGTGAATGAAGGGTAGTTAGTTACATTTGGTCTAATAGAGGGTAAATTAGGACAATAGGGTGGAGAGTCATTGCCATTTGAGTCGTTATTGAAGACAATAGGGTGGAGAGTTATTGCCATCTGAGTCGTTATCCGTTACGCGCCGTGGATAAATGTGATTGAGGTCATGAACGGATGACCAAAAGTGTGTTTTAGGCTGTGCTTAACCCTCAACTATGGCAATGGTAAATGACTATTCTTGGCAGTTGGCCAAAAATGAAATAAAGTGAGTTTTGGAAAGTGAAATTGATTGAGAAGTGTTTTGAAAGTAAAATTTAATGAGTGTTGATTTGAAAGTAATTGAAAAACCAAATTTTCTTGCATTGCTGTTTGCATTGTTTTTCTGTGATCATCTTAGTGCTGTATTTCTATTATATTCTTTTTACTGGGCTAGTGAGCTCACCCTTTACATGACATAACAGATGATGAAGTGACCGAAGGGGATCAGGATGGAGTGTAGAGGACATACTGATTCACTTCTTAGAATTTTAAATTTCTAGTTTATTTTAAATATTGTTGGGACAACTGTAATAGGATTTAAAGTTTAAGTTCAAGAACAATTATCTTTTTATTTCGTTCACTTTAGATTGCCACTAGTAGTGTTGGAAGTTTTATTATGCTAAATAGATTTGAGATGAATTATTTTTGTGGATTAAAGGTAAATTGTTAAATTTTTGGTTGGTCATTAGATCAGCGCCCACGAGGGCTGTACTCATACCTCGTATAGGTTTAGGTCGTGACAGCTGAGGCAACTGTTCAAGGGCTGGAAATTATCAGTTGGTTATTCAGTGGCTTCAAGATCGAGATGGTGACAGTGGTGCTATCCCTTCCTTGTTAGGAGGGCTACAGCCCAGTGTTCCAAGTTTTCTTTTCCAAGGGAGATTGGAATAGGCTAGGGTGTGTGGTAGGGGAGTCTTTATATTTGGTTCCTTCTTGTTTGATGTTGTTGTTGTACTTTTAGCTATTCGTTGTAAATAAATTCTTACTTATCTATAAAAAGAAAAAGAATGTTACAACTTTCCCAAAGTCTTAAATAGAAGAATGATATGACAAGTATGATGGATTAAAATCATAGTTCGAAATCTCGAGTCTCGAGGGTGTCTCGACCCTCTGAGAAACCGAGATCTCGGCGAGACATTGTACAAAAGCTGTGAAGGCTTAAAATGTGTATTTCAACCCTAAAATGACCATTTTAAAACTTGATACTCTAGGGGAACCCTATTTTAGCATATATAAACATATTTAAACCATAAAATTGTATAAATATTCACACATGGTGGTTGTTTGGGTTTACACCCATGTTTGGTAGTGTCGGCTTGAAATTCAAATGTAAACCTAGGATAATATTGGCTATTTTACATAATGTAACACTACTAGAAGATCACAAAAGATCAAATGAGCCAGTAAAATGATATATTAGGAGAAGAATAAACATAATAACACTTAATTAGTTAATTGTCATAGTAAAAAAAATCAAAAGTAGTCAAGTAGACTATACAATCATAATTCATACATTATGTTGAGACTAGTCAAGAACTAGTCGAGAACTGGTCGAAAATATCGAGAAATGGTCAAAAATGTCGAGAAATGCTCGAGAACTAGTCAAGATGGTCGAGACACTGTATCGAGGCGAGATCTCGTCTCGAGCTCCTCGAGATCTTCGAGATCTCGCCGAGATTTAAAACACTGATTAAAATAAAAGTACGATATAATATATTAAAAATGACAAGGGTCAATTTTAATACATTAAGATCAACTTCTTATACGAAGATCTCCTCAAC
The DNA here is from genome assembly GCA_028583415.1 of Protea cynaroides. NCBI lineage: Eukaryota > Viridiplantae > Streptophyta > Magnoliopsida > Proteales > Proteaceae > Protea > Protea cynaroides. Next base: position 86,275,929 of record CM053274.1, read on the forward strand.
TCAACTCAGCCTTATCCAAACTAAATGAGTTGCGTTGGGCAGATCTTCCTATGACAAGTCGATCTTAATGGATTAAACTGGACCTTTGTCATTTTTAATATGTTTTATCTTACTTCTGGTTCTGACTGTAAGCTGTGTGATAACCTACATAACAAGGAACAATAACTTTATAATTTTTCACACCAGTTCAGTGACTTTCTTTATTAACCTATAGATTTTTAGCAGCTGGTGCAATGCTGAACACCAATACTGGTGTTCATCATCTTGTTATCTTAATTATATGGTGCTGTTGTTGGTTGTTGGTACCTTTTTTCTTTTCCCTTCATGTGCAACGCTCCTTAATGGTTTGGGAGATGTACAACATTTCTTATTTTGATTCATGACTCCCTGTTTTTATGACAGCAACTTTGCTTTCTTTTATAAGCATGGAGGCTGTTGACATCTTTAATAGACCCTTTCCTACCTAACTATATTTTTGTATGTCATCAATAGTACGCTTTTGATGCCTTTCTTCAAAACTTTCTGTAGAATGAATACAAACGAGGGATTAGTGATTGGAACTTTGATATTGAAGAACTGAAGGCACAAGCTTCCCTGGTATGCCTGTGATCCTTCTTGTTCTGTTATTGTATTTAGCCTTCTCATCGTTATTAGTCATTGATTAAATTTCTGCAAGTTTCAAGTTAACCGACATCACTTTGACTTCATTTTATCTTATTAGATTCAAGATTCTGAAGAAACTTTGACCGATAAAGAACAAGGAGGGAGTTCGTGTTCCTGTTTTGTTCAAGGGAGCTCGTATTCTTCTTTTGGTGTTGACATGGCGGATACACAATTACAACCATGTCAACTTTCTGCTATTGGCCACATTTTAAAAGATATTGAAGCTACTGTAAGTCTCATGTCTCTTTGCTGATTGTTTAATTTGGATGAGACTTTTTGGTCCTAAAGTTTCCTAATGACGTTGGAGTTTGCAGGCAGATAATGATGTGATACAGAACTGGCCTGCACATCCTCCATTAGCTGACTTAACTGTTCAGAATCCCAAGTATATATTATCAACCATGCATAATTACCTTTTTTTTTTTTTTTCCTGTTATAACCATGTTATTATGTAGTCCTTACTGTAATAGTTCGAACCCACTTAAGATTAATTCATTATGAAAGAAACCATACTATGCAATTAAGCTTGTTCCTTTTTTGTTTTAAACAGGATACTAATTTCTAAGTGATAGCTATTAGCATTCTTGTTAATCACACAATTATTGTCTTTCAATTGTCCAGAGCTGGGTTTGATGAATCAGATGATGACTTAAGTGTTCGCCATGTTGCTGGTTCAAGTTGTGAACAAAATATTTCACAAAATGGTTTTCCGTATCTTGTTGATGACATTGAAAATGGCGTGAGCGAAAAGCTTGAATTAGACATCAATGGCGGGTTGTCGGAGGGTATGATTAGTTCTCATCTCCAAAATGGAACTTCATCGGGAACTAATGTACGAGAAATTGATCTTCCCTCTATCAAAGGAGAGAGGTTTGATACTAGAACTACATAATCTTTGATCCAATGACTAGAGCCATATTTAGTTAGTTTGCTTTGCTTTATGGGTTTCCTCTTATGCATTATATCACATGGTTGGCAGTGAATATTCCTTATACTTTCCCTATTTGACCTTTCTCCTTTTCTTATCAGTGATTTTTCTTGCTCTAGATTACATTTAGTTAGAGATTGTTACTGCATCTTATATGTTATATGTTCCTTGAAAAGCATACTATTTTATTGACAAATTCTCGACATGGATAACTTGAGTAATGCAAGACCAAAACGATGGCCTGCAGAAGGTTCCAACAAGGATAGCTCAGGGTTGTGTGAAGACGTTGATAGAGAGAGAGAAGAGAGAACGATGGGAGGGAAAAGGGGTAATCAAAGGGATGACCTCTCTTACCCGGCCAGTGACACAAGCACTCACGGCATAAATCAGCAACATTGCTTCATTCATAAAATCATTCTAATCTGTCCTTGGCTTAAGCCTTACATGGTTTAAATAGAGAATGAAAACAGATCTAACAATAGTAAAGCTCACCAGCTAAGAGAGTAATTAATAAAGGAAACTACTCAAATAGGAAGTAATTAAAAATGGAAACTGAAATGACAAAGGAAATAAAATCCTACTATCATTAGTATAGCAATCTACTAAACTTGGTACTAAATTGGGACAACTTGACTAGCTAATCTTGAATAGCTTAACCAGATTGGTTCTTGATCTTGATTTGATCTTGCGGTATCTTATGAAATCTTGTGACTTGATCTTGATTTGATCCTGCGAGATCTTTTGTTTTCATGGGCTGTTGTTGGCTGAACAATACTGCATCACTGAGTGTAGATATGGAATATTCTGGACCCTGAATCTGTACCCCACATTTTTCAGTTCTAGATTTTGTGATTTGGTTATGTGATGGACACCATCCAACACAAATGGGTATATATATATATATATATATATATAATATATATATAAACTAAGTTAAAAATAACTAGTCTTGGGAGTCTTCTAATCTGGACTCTAACAATAGTAATGGGTTCTTTGAATAACAAAATTCAAAACTAAATAGATTTTTAAAAAGAATGAATGCCTCAGCTGGCTTTGGATAAATAAAAGAGAATCCATTAGAGCTGTCAAATAAAATTACAATAGTGCTCCTGTGTACATAAAACAAAACCGTTTGAAAGCCCACCTTAGCTGGCTTTGGATAAAATAAAAGAGAACACGTTAGAGCTGTCAAATAAAATTACAATTCTGCTCCTCTGTACATAAAACAAAACTGCTAGAAAGCCCACGGAGTGGTTACTCTGCACTGATTGGAGCAAATCCAGCCCATCAGATCAGGATCCTTGGATTCTCCTTCGTTAATATTTTTAGTACATTATTATGTTGGAGTTCTTTATGGCATGTTTGTAAATGCATACACAATTCTTTTTCTTTTAACTTTTTCTTTTAGGAGATAATAGCAAATGCATCTACATGTTTAGGTAGAAGGGACTCGCAAAACCTGTGCTCGTAAATAATTCAATAGTACCATATTTCATTGTCTTCTATCATACTTTTCAATGTTAGGCTCTGATTCAACCTAAAGCCCTGGAACTAATCATATTCCATATTCTATAACCTCATATTTGGAGTCTCCATCTTCATAAATCAAATTGCATCATAATAACACCTTTTCCAACTACTCCATGTACCCTACCTTATTTTATCTTCCTTCCACCAAGTTCCATCCCAAAATTCAGATTGTAACTTTTGTTTCCATATATTCACTTTGAAATAAAATACCTGGCCTGCTACAATATTTGTATATAAAAAAATCCCTTTTATATTAATCCCGTTAGTATGTTTTTAAAGCTTCAATCAGAGTTCCCATATTTTTCGACTTTAGACTTCTCACAAAACCTTACCTGTTACCCAAAGATTCTGCACAGTGACTGCATAATAGCCCATATCATTTGTCTCATAAGGTAATGTAACAATCATAATTTGATGCTCCGTTCCCGGGGAACTTAGGCAGTCCTGAAAGACTGGCAACTGTTTCTCCTTGGTTGTTTCTATTAATGTGTAACTACTAACTAGGAGTCATTTAGTTCTCTTTTTCTTTTCTATCCTTTTTCTTTTAATAAACATTTTGTTCTTATGTTTTCTGTTCAGAGTCTAGACATTAATGTCCATGATATTTATGTAATATTTGGCAGCAACGTATCAATGAATCTGAAGAATTTGGTAGCACTACATATGCCGAATGAAGATGACTTTTTCTTCTCTCTCCTTTTGCTCTCATGCATATCTGCAATCTCATTCTTCCCATTGTTGATTTGTTGCTGATTTTACTATTATTTTGTACACTCTGCATTTAATACTAAACATTTCCATCATAAATTTCCCTTATTCTTTTTCCATTCTTCAATGAGAAGTATCAAAGTCAGCATTAGAATATGGTCTGTTATGATGGAATAAGACATAGTGGATGATGTACCTTCTGAAACTCTTCCTAGAGCATCTAAGTCATCAGGCATTTAACAGAGTTTACTCCCTTACAACTGATCTACATGTTAAAATTATTGTCCAACTTTGTTATGTTTGTAATCTTACTACAAGTGAATTATCGATCAGTAGAAAAGGTAGTCCCTGCTTTTCTTCCTCTAACTGAAGATGGTTATTGCAGCAGTGAGTGATGAGCTCGATGAAAAAGCGAGGGCACGAGTAGTGCAACAAAGGGGATGTTTCAAGGTGACATCTAAGAATGTTGACTTATAAAAGGTGAATTGACTGGTTGACATGGTTTAGGCCCCAATTTTTTTCCTGCAAGTTGGATTAAACTATCGTCAAAATTCTTCAGGCGCTTCCATCCCCTATTCTGCAAAAGAGTCACAGCATGCAGGTTAGTTGTTTTCATGTTAGTGCCTTAAGGACAAGAGTTCTAGTATTATATTGTTTGACAATGCAGACCCAAACAGTTAACTGTTACTAGTTTGAAAAGATCATTTATTGCATTTTCTTTTGAATGATATAATGATGTAGGACTGATTCGAAGGATTTTTTTTTTTTTTTTTGGCTGAATTTTAGTGGATTAAGGATTATATGGTTTTTTCTTGGGGCAGTGGAAGGAGATATACTACTGAATATGGTCCATTTGTTTCAGGTTGGGGTTAGTACTTAGTAGAATTCTCACCTGTAGACTAAGATAGGGCCGGTCATCTGGGTTAGATGAATTTCAATACTTAATCACTATGAAGGGAAATAAAACAGAAAATACTTAACAAAATGCCGAAGGACAAAGGAAGAATCTCTCTACAAAACATTGGCGGCAAACTCTCATTTTCATTATTCAGTCTTAAAAGTATTCTTTACAATGTTACATGTAAGACAATATACTTTGATAGACAGGCCTTGGTGACTTTTAAATTTGAAATGAACTTATATCCAGAAATAACTTGACTTTTAATGTAGATTGGTGCAAAAGTAATCAGTAACTTGAGAATTTGGGGGGCAATAGTTTTCTAGGTATAGAATTGCTATAAAACCAGATAACTTCGATGACAACCAAATTTAAATAAGGGAACTGATATGGGGATTTTAGGAAAGTAAAACAGGGGTTAAAATTGATAAATAACAGAGTGTAGATTAGGATTTAAAAGAGAAATTGATATGTGAGGTTGATGGGAAGATAGGGTTAAGAAAAAGAAATTGATAGAACCAAACATTAAGTTTAAAAAGAAAATCTGGTAACTGATAAAGTAAAAATCAGCTCGGTACCAAAGATATGTAAAACTTGCAGCCAAACCAGATTAAAATTGTTGAAACTACCAAATGCCCCAAACTGCAAATGAGATCAGGCTGGGCATGGGCTGTAACCGGTGCTGCAGACATGCGAGACAGGTGCGAAGAATTGCCACTTGTCACACTCCTCCACATACTTTATGCATTGTTTATGTCGGTGGACTCTATGGCATGGAGCTCGGCCGCCTCAAATTGCTTGTCATTGGAGGATCCATCAACTTAAAGTATACATACTGGCGATTTTGGAATCGAAGGTGATTCTGAGATCACACTTGTAGAGCTGTGTTGGGGTCGGTTGACTCCTCAATGTCGTCTGGAATTCTACTTTCCAAGAGGAAGTCGGCCAAGGTTTGTGCCTTAACCACTGTCCTTAGTTGATATTTAAAGGATTAAAGTATCCTGTATCAGTTGTATATTGATTGGACGATTTTAAAAGATGTATAGTATCGTATCGTGGATACGGTGGATGCGCTAAGATACGTTAGGATACAAGGCAAGATACACACAGGAATGATTAGGGAAAATGCAAAACACAATTTTTAAGCATAAAAAACTATAATAAGCAATCTGAAAGTATTTCCAAAGATTAAAGATATAGTTGATAACATTCAATGAGTTACAACCTTCCGTTTCCATGAACTGTAGGTTTTCAACAAGGAAGAACAACAGAAAAGTGGGAAAAAAAAATCAGTTGTATCAAGTTGTATAAGTACGTGTCGATCGTATCGAGCTGTATCGGTCCGTATCGAGGTGTATTGGTCCGTATCGATGTGTGTCAAGCCGTATCGGTAAGTGTATCTTATTTTTTGCGAGAATGGAAACATAAGTGTATCGACACGTATCGAGTGTATCGACCGTATCTAAGTGTATCGAGTCGTATCGGTTCAATACAGTCGATACATGAGGATACACTTTTTGCTTTAAAAAAAGAGATACATATCGAAGAGTATCGTATCAACCACTGTCGATATGGATAGGTATCGGTGGATACGGGGCATATCGTATCAATGCTTAAAACCATGTGAGGGCTACTATGAGCGGAGCTAGGGCCAACTTTTCTATTGGATGATATCTTGTTTCAGCATCTAGTAACACCTTGGTGACATAATAGATTGGCCTTTTAACTTTGTTGGCCTCTTTAATGAGCACTGTACTGACAACCTTTAGGGAGACAAATAAGTATAGCTGTAAGTCGTCCCCTGGTTCTAGTTTAAGGAGTAGCGGTGGTGAAAATAGGTATGCTTTTAGTTCATCGAAGGCTGATTAACATTCGGGTGTCCATGCAAACCACTTTGCGCCCTTCAATGTTTTAAGGAATGGGAGACAGCGGTCGGTTGATCGTGACGTGAATCGGCCGAGAGCTGTTAACTGGCCAATTATTTTATGCACATGCTTTGGCTTTGTTGGAGTTGTGATGTTGCAGATTGTAGCGATCTTAACCGAGTTGGTTTCTATTCCTCGCTAGGAGACCATGAACCTGAGGAACTTGCTAGATAAGATGCCAAATGCATATTTGAACAGATTCAGCTGCATGTTATTTCGTCGAAGTACATCAAAGACTTTAGCTAGGTCATCTATGTGAGTTTGAGTCTTCATGCTCTTGACTAGAAAGTCGTCCACGTAAATTTCCATTTTTATTCCGATCTAATGTTCAAACACTTCGTTGACCAACTTAGATAGGTCGCTACTGCATTCTTTACTCCGAAAGGCATTACCGTGTAACAGTATAACCCTCTGTCACAAAAGCTGTGTTTTCCTGGTCGGGTTTGTACATTTTTATCTGATTGTGTCCCAAGTATACGTCCATGAATGAAAGAAGTTCATGGCTGGCAGTGGTATCTATTAACTGATCTATCCAAGGTAGAGGATAGTTATCTTTGGATTATGCTTTATTCAAATAGGTAAAATCAATATAAATGCGTCGTCACCCCCTCCCCGCCTCCTCTCCTGGCACCGACTTGACACCATTACACCGTTTGAGAACCAATCGGGATAATTAACATCAATCGTAAAATGGTGCTCACTGAGGTCCCAAGAGATTCCAGGCATGTTGGATGCTGACTAGGTGAAGACGTCAAGGTTCGCTTAGAGGATTGCGATCAGTTTCTCTCACTATTCCCCTTGAAGTGAGGACCCAATTTGGAATGTCTTATCAGGATGGTCCTTGGCTATTGGGACTTGGACGAGCTCCATTATTGGCGTACCTTTTTCTTGGCGGAGGTTGTCTTTAAAGTTGTCCAAGATGATGGGCTGCATGGACAATGCTTGTTTGTTCAATTTTAGCTCGACGGCATAGCATTTCCGAGAGACAACCTGATCCTCCTTGCATAGTTCGATCCCATTCATATTCGGGAATTTCATGACCAAATTGTAGGTCAAGAGGCATGCTCTGAGCTGATTGGCCTTGTTCAGCCAAGTATGATATTGTCGCTAGACTTGAAGTCGATCACCAAGTAGGTCATGATGACAGTGGCCCGTGTTGGTTTTGTTCCGACCATGGTCTCTAGTCAGATCACTCCCTTGACATTTATTGGGTCTCTGGTGAATCTAACTACGGCATACGGTATTGGTCGGGGTTGTTCGTCTTCGACGTGCATGCACTTGAAGGTGTGGTGACACAAGATGTTTAATGAATTGCCTGTGCCCACCAGACCCTCTCCACATTGTATTTGGCACCAATGGCCATGGTTATCACAATGGCATCTTCGTGATGCACCACGATGGCAATGAGATCTTCATCTCCAAAAGTGATGAAGTCTCCAGTTTAGGCTTTCTTTCCCTTTGGACTTGGTTTGGTAGACACTCTGAGCATAAGCTCTTTGAGAATTGTTGGAGGTGTAGCCTGTTGCTAGGCCTCCAACAATGGTGTAGGTGTTGGGGATCACTATTCTTGTTTCGAAGTAATCCCAGCTGGCGTATTCTTTATCTACCAAAGCAAGATGGTATCTGGTCCAAGATGGCCGATGGTTTGCCGAGTTGGGCTCTTTTCCCTTGGTTGATTCTTCTGCTCACTTGCAAGGGGGCTTGCTGATAAAGGGCACAGCTTGGATCATATTAACGTTGGACCGAGGTGGTGAAGGGGAACCATCACCGTCCAGGTCCTGGTCATCCCTTTTGGATTGGTTGTCATGTCCCTTGGCATCGGCCCTGCAGTCTGTTGGGGGTCTGCCCATTCCTCTTTCTGGTCGAATTGGATCTGCAACTCTTTATGCGGGAGACAGTAGCTGCCGTCTTGTTTGTTCTACCCAGGTGCTTTCTGGGTGTGGTCATTATACTCAGTACAGTGTCCTCGCTGGATCAGGTCTTCTATTGCACCTGGGAGGTGCTTGCAATTGTCTGTGTTGTAATCATGGTCACGATGGTACCGGTAATGCCGGTGTGGATTCCTCAATGGGCTTGGAATGTAGCTTTGGTTGCCTATGGAGATTTTTGTCATCCCGCATCAGGTGCAACTTTTCTGACAAGGGGAGGTTGAGAGGAGAGTAATCCTCCTGAGTTTTGTATGCGGGTTTACTGAGGTATACTTGTTGCCCGAAATGCTACTTCTTGCTTGATTCACCCATAGTTCGGTCCTTATTTGGCTGCTTGGCTCTTTTTTATTCGAGGTGCCAGCCTATTTGCCTCCTCCTTTGATGATTTTCTACGTCAAAGGACCCACAAATACATGGATGGAGCTCGTCTCTCGTAGTCCATTCGTCCAGCCGTCCATTGGACGGACTGGGCTACATCGGCATGCATGCCGATCACCCTAATTAGTTCAATGTAGAGTTGGACCAACTAGACGATAGGATTCAGCCGCTGTCCCAAATAAATGAGATAATTTATTTAATTATTTATGGGTAAATTACACCAGAAGTATCTGATGTTCTAAGGAATTATACCAGAGGTATCTCACGTTTCAAAAATCATACCAGAGGTACCTCAAGTTTCATGCATATTATATTTGGGGTACCTCACATGTCATAATATTACGTTTGGGGTACCTTCTATTTTTGTACTTCCAAATTTACCTTTGTTTACCATAACTTTTTGGGTCTCATTTCAGGCCAACTACTGTTATTCCGATGGGTGTACCCACGATCAGGCACCAAATAAGAAACGATCAGTCCCTGAAAGTAGTAGGTATCTAACGTTTAACTTAGAGGATGCCAACATTAAAGTAGGGCTAATGTTGGAAATATGAAAAGAGGTACCTTTGGTATGATTTTTGAAACATGAGGTACCTCTCATATGATTTCTCAAAACGTTTAGTACCTCTAGTGTAATTTACCCTGTATTTATTTATTTTGATATAAATATATGGGTTTACTTGGGGCATTTATTAGAGTTCTTTGGCGCATTCTTATCTCATGGAACTGGACCGAATTTATTGGGTTTGGTTCATTTATTTTCTTCTTTGCTCACTTAATTAGTTTCTGTCCCAGGATCACTCCTTATCACATTCATTGGGGCCTTAAATATCTCTCCCTCCCTCATAGGGTTTCCAAATTGGACCTAAATCGAAATCGAATACATCCGATTCAGCTCGGTTCAAACTGAAAATGAATCGTATTATGTCATAATTGGGCTGTGTTTTTAGAACTCCCAAGAAAAATTGAAATCGAACTGGACCAATTTATAAGTTCAAACCAAAATTGAACAAGCACAATAATGAACCGATAAGAGTCAACTAAGCCTAAGTGTTTTAAACAGTATGGATTCGGTATAGCGGTACAGTATTGGTTTGATATGGTATGTAATAAGGCAATACCATTACCATACCGTTTATGTAACAATATGAAACTGCTTACATACTGATTACTAATGGTATAGATAAATTATACATAAACGGTTTTTGGTATAAACAGTTTAAATGGATGCAACATTGCCAACGGTTTGGAATATTGATTCTTTAATGGTTTGGTTTGCCATTAAACTATTTAAACAATTATAATTGCATGAACCAATTGAAAATAAACAAATCTAAACCCAAAAGAAATCATTAAATTGAATCATTCATCAATATAAAGTCATTTAAGCTTTCATCAGTTCAAACATCTAATTTACACAATTAATCATCAAATTGTCCTTGCAATTAAAACACCTAATTACAAAAAACCACAATAACAACCATTAAAAGAATTGTTTTTCTTCCTTCACCGAAGGAGACCTCCTCTAGCAAATTGTAAACACGAGTAAATTTCTGAGGCGGTCTTTGGTTCTATTTTTGTTCTTGTGGCAAATTTTTGTTTTTAAAGGTGTGGTATTATTTTTTGGTCTTATTTTTTAAAAGAAAAATAAAAATAGGAACAAAAACAAAAAGAGGTCTTGACCCAAGACCTCCTTTTGATTTTTTGCCAAAAAGTGTTTTTGTTTGTTTTTGAGGAAGAATGTGTTTTAAATAAGGGTAAAATGGTAACTGTCACATTTTTTATAACATTAGTTTCGCTTCCACTCTTCTTTCTTTCTCCCTCCTTGTTTCAAGGATTCGGCCACCATAAAACGTTTTTTTTTTACCGTCTAACCTTCGATCTGTTCTGTTGGATGTCAAGTATAGCAAAAAAAATCATAAGAGTTTTCAAATTTCAAATCAATCGAAGATGGAGATAACTAGATATCAATATTTGAAAATTTCTGCAACTAAAGAAATCTAATTCTTATTCTTGATTTTAGACACCTTAGTTGTACTTTTCTACTTGTTCAACCTCCGATCAGTTCTGTTGGAAGTCAAGACCAAGAAAAAAAAAAAGTAAGGGTGTCCAAATTTCACGTCGATCAAATAAGGGATCATAAAATATCAATGCTTAGAAAATTATGTGACTTGGAAGAAGTCCAACTCTTGTTCTTGATTTCGGCCACTTCAGTTGTATTCATCCGGTCATCGAATCTCTGATCAGATCCGTTGGATGTCAATTCTAGGGAAAAACATGAAGGTATCCAAATTTCATGTCAATCGGAAAACATATTTTTATTCTTAATAGAATACCATACTTATTTCTCATTCCAGAATGTATCATGCATAATAGCTATTAATTCTATCAAAAATAATTTTCAAAAATGTTTTTGGAAAATAGATAAAAAGAAAAAATAAAAATGTAACCAAAGAGAAGCTAAGTAAAATATAAAAGATTCCTTTGTTCTTGTTCCAATTTATTATTGCAAGGACAAATTCCTTGCCAAAACATAAAGACAAAATACTTAGTCATAGCTTGTAAATGGTTAAGTATTTAAGTAGTAGGATTACACGGTATTATTTGGCATGTAATTGGTTTTATACGATGGTAAATCGGTACAATACCATACCATACTGATTATATAAACGATATCATTTTAGCAACCATTATCTTACCAGTTAGTCAATGGTATGTCCGTTTCAGTATAAATGGTACAGTGCCTGTTTTGATACCATTTTGACACCCTTAACTTTGCCAATATTTTATTAGATATACATATAAGAAACCAACAACAAAACCGAACCAGCCTGATAGAGCCCATTAAGCCAATTTGCTATTACATATATATAATATAGTAAACCAAACCGATAGTGGACCAATAAGAGCCATTAAGTCATCCCAATAAATAAAAAAACTGAACTGGACCAAAACCAACCAGAACTAATTTTTTTATTGGACAGTAATTAGGCTAGGGTGTATAGGGCCATAACCAAATCGGACCAAAACAAAAAACCGAGAGGCCCATTAACACCCCTAAGACCGACTTCCTCTTTCTGCCCTACAGTCTATCATTATCACATTCACTGGAGACTTAAATCTCTCTCCCTCCTACAATCTCTCCATATCATATTTATTGGAAACTTAAATCTCTCCCTATTTTATTCATTTGTGGTGAGTAACTAGGGGTGTTAGGTTTGCACAGTGAAGCCCAGCTAAGCCTGAATGATTATGGACCGATATCGATCTGTCTGATTATTAAACATATTAGGTCTGAATCGATTATTAAACGGGCATTCACTAGGCAAGAGTGTGGCTCGATCAAACTGATTGAATGGACCGAATATATCTTTAAACCGAGTTGAATCTGGGTTTAAATCAAACAAATACTACCCTAAAGCAGTTAATATAAGGTTTTGGGGCCTAAGTGGACCAGACATTTGATGGATCTATCGAGTCCATTGACTTTTTTCTTTTGGCTCCATTTGTTTTGAAGTAAAATTTTACATGTAATAATTTACATATTAGTTTTTCTTTTAATATTTGTTTCCAAGATATTAAATATAATGATCTCCAAGGAGAAGAGAAAATGAATCATTTGAAAACAAAGGAAATTTTTTTTTTAATGCAAAATGTTACATGTCACAACAAACGGAGCCTCTGATACATACAATTTTATCTTCCATTATCTTAACCCCCTAACCCAAATTAAACCCCAAGATGAAAGTGAGATTGGATCCAAAGACCTAGAGACAACCATTTCTACTTACCAGCACATGCCTCGGCACCTTCGGCCCTATAAATCACTGCTACGCAACAATATACCTGAACTTGTTATATTTAACAATATTTCAATTAGGGGAGAGGTTCTCTAGAGATGGAGGAGATAAAGGGGAGAAGGCAATCAATTGAATAAAAGTTCAAGGTATTACAAACCATTGAACATATAGGGGTCTAGGTGTTTGTGTTAGATGTGATTGACTCCAAACCATAGAATCTCTTATCTAGACAAGAAAAACTTTCGCCGTTCAATTAAGCTTCTACAGAAAATAAAATAGTCTAGCCTTGTATGGTAGGTGTACGATCACTAACCACCCTCTTATGTACAACATACGCCAAACCGAGATGCAATCGTACACCAAAGTATCAAATATCAAGGTCTCGTATATATAAGAGACCAGTTCCTCTATATGTACAGGTACTATCCATGAGACTCCATCACAGTTCTGAGATATCGGATCTACCTCTAAACTGTAAGACCTATTACATTTGGATATGGATAAGGGTGGTGATTCCATTCCATGTGTAGCAATTCAAGAAAAAAAAAAGCCATACATAATCAATAATTATTTATTTTTATTTATTTATGAATCGGTAACATTGGTGGTAAAAATACCACTTTATTATATTCTACTAGTAGATAGTAGTCCAGACACGCAGAAAGTTAATGTGGGCAACTAAACTCCCCAGTCCCTGAATTAGCGGAAATACGCTCCTCCATCCCACTGCAATTGTAAACACAGACCTCATGGTCAGGAAATTTGAAACCGGTACAACTGACGTAATTACATGCTACTTGAGTACAATCTGGACAATCCTGCTTCTCGCAAGGTGTCTGATTTATCTGTCCTTCCTCTGTTCCAAACGCTATCCACGCTTGTAGATCTACAAAAAAAAAAATATAAATAAATAAAATAAAATAAAATTCAATGAGCTTGGTAATAGATGAATGATATAAAGAAATAATAACAAAAAAAAAAAAAAAGACATAAAAAGATGGGGAGAGGTTTTCTAGATGGAATTTCAAATACAAGGGAGGAGAGTTTTGCGTCTTAACTGACCAGAGGATTTTTTTTCTTTTAGAAATTTTTTTTCTAAAAAGATTAGAAAAAAATTTCTGATCATTCGACCACCTCCTATATGTGAAATCCCATAATTTCCCCTTTTTTGTTTCTCCATCCTACTATTCCTCTTGCCTCCGGATTAGAGAACCTCTCTACAAAAGTTTAATAATGTGCAACAATGAACATATGAAGAAAGAGAGAGAGAGAACTGACATAAAATTGTCAGGAGAACAGCAAAGGAGCTCAATGTGATCGAAACTCTAGCCATGTTTGTTTGTTGAGTCTGAAAACTGAACTGGATTTTCTAGAGTTTGTAAGATGTTGGAGGGTTGGAAAGCATTATAAATAAGGACAAACTTGAGGTAAGCCCATAGCCTTTTTTTTTTTAGTAAGAATAAACCCATAGCTTCTATGATAGCACAATCTCTTCTTCAAAATTTGTTTGATTTGTTTCCTAAATTTATGCTAGCATAGAATTTAGTTATGGAACAACTCATTTATCTAGTTTGTTTTTTTGAAAACTTCCTATGACCTCTTAAGGAAAGTTTCTTATTAAGCCCATAGCTTTTATGACAGAGAATCTGGTATAATCTCTTATTCAAAATTTGTTTGATTTGTTTTCTAAATTTGGGCTAGCATAGAATTTAGTTATGGAACAACTCATTTATCTAGTTTGTTTTTTTAGAAACTTCCTATGAACTCTTAAGGAAAATTTCTTATTAAGCCCATAGCTTCTATGACGGAGAATCTGACACAATCTCTTCTTCAAAATTTGTTTGATTTGTTTCCTAATTTTGTGCTAGCATAGAATTTAGTTATGGAACAACTCATTTATCTAGTTTGTTTTTTTGGAAACTTCCTATGAACTCTTAAGGAAAGTTTCTTATTAAGCCCATAGTTTCTATGACGGAGAATCGCACACAATCTCTTCTTCATAATTTGTTTGATTTGTTTCCTAAATTTGTGCTAGCATAGAATTTAGTTATGGATTCATTTATCTAGTTTGTGTTTTTGGAAACTTCCTATGACCTCTTAAGGAAAGTTTCTTATTAAGCCCATAGCTTCTATGATGGAGAATCTAGCACAATCTCTTCTTCAAAATTTGTTTGATTTGTTTTCTAAATTTGTGCAAGCATAGAATTTAGTTATGGAACAACTCATTTATCTAGTTTGTTTTTTTAGAAACTTCCTATGAACTCTTAAGGAAAATTTCTTATTAAGCACATAGCTTCTATGACGGAGAATCTGACACAATCTCTTCTTCAAAATTTGTTTGATTTGTTTCCTAAATTTGTGCTAGCATAGAATTTAGTTATGGAACAACTCATTTATCTAGTTTGTTTTTTTGGAAACTTCCTATGAACTCTTAAGGAAAGTTTCTTATTAAGCCCATAGTTTCTATGACGGAGAATCTGGCACAATCTCTTCTTCATAATTTGTTTGATTTGTTTCCTAAATTTGTGCTAGCATAGAATTTAGTTATGGATTCATTTATCTAGTTTGTGTTTTTGGAAACTTCCTATGACCTCTTAAGGAAAGTTTCTTATTAAGCCCATAGCTTCTATGATGGAGAATCTAGCACAATCTCTTCTTCAAAATTTGTTTGATTTGTTTTCTAAATTTGTGCAAGCATAGAATTTAGTTATGGAACAACTCATTTATCTAGTTTGTTTTTTTAGAAACTTCCTATGAACTCTTAAGGAAAATTTCTTATTAAGCCCATAGCTTCTATGACGGAGAATCTGACACAATCTCTTCTTCAAAATTTGTTTGATTTGTTTCCTAAATTTGTGCTAGCATAGAATTTAGTTATGGAACAACTCATTTATCTAGTTTGTTTTTTTGGAAACTTCCTATGAACTCTTAAGGAAAGTTTCTTATTAAGCCCATAGTTTCTATGACGGAGAATCTGGCACAATCTCTTCTTCATAATTTGTTTGATTTGTTTCCTAAATTTGTGCTAGCATAGAATTTAGTTATGGATTCATTTATCTAGTTTGTGTTTTTGGAAACTTCCTATGACCTCTTAAGGAAAGTTTCTTATTAAGCCCATAGCTTCTATGATGGAGAATCTAGCACAATCTCTTCTTCAAAATTTGTTTAATTTGTTTTCTAAATTTGTGCAAGCATAGAATTTAGTTATGGAACAACTCATTTATCTAGTTTGTTTTTTTAGAAACTTCCTATGAACTCTTAAGGAAAATTTCTTATTAAGCCCATAACTTATATGACGGAGAATCTGACACAATCTCTTCTTCAAAATTTGTTTGATTTGTTTCCTAAAGTTGTGCTAGCATAGAATTTAGTTATGGAACAACTCATTTATCTAGTTTGTTTTTTTGGAAACTTCCTATGAACTCTTAAGGAAAGTTTCTTATTAAGCCCATAGTTTCTATGACGGAGAATCTGGCACAATCTCTTCTTCATAATTTGTTTGATTTGTTTCCTAAATTTGTGCTAGCATAGAATTTAGTTATGAATTCATTTATCTAGTTTGTGTTTTTAGAAACTTCCTATGATCTCTTAAGGAAAGTTTCTTATTAAGCCCATAGCTTCTATGATGGAGAATCTAGCACAATCTCTTCTTCAAAATTTGTTTGATTTGTTTTCTAAATTTGTGCTAGCATAGAATTTAGTTATGGAACAACTCATTTATCTAGTTTGTTTTTTTAGAAATTTCCTATGACCTCTTAAGGAAAGTTTCTTATTCTCATTCATGTTTTATTTTGGACAATCCCATAAGGAAATTGGTCCTTCTATAGAGTGTATTCATTCAACTCTACAAATATGAATAAAGGGGAAGAGGGAGATAGACTTTGATAAATCGAAAAATCTATTATGAGATAGTTTCATTCATGTTTTATTTTGGACACCCCCTTGTAGGCTCACTTGTCAGCTCGGATTCACCAGAGCCCCGGATGTCGGCCATCTAACGGGGCCTCCTCCTCTCCTCCTGAAGGTTCGAGAGGAGAGGATGTGGACCCCTAGGGGGGGGGGGGGTTAAAATAATCTCTCTGTATCACATTTATTGGAAACTTAAATCTCTCTCTATTTTATTCATTTGTGGTGATTAAACTATTCCACTTATCCATTCTTTGTTTTCTTGTATTCACTCTAAAATCCGGTCGGTTTAAATCGGGTCTATTCGGTCCTCATCATTTCAAGACCTAGGTCCGTAATTGAATTATTTAACTAATTGTTCTTTGTATTCCGGGCATTAACATACTTATATTTGATGGCCAATCATAGTCTTGTAGGGGAGTGTAGGGTGCATGGACGCCTAGGCGTCGCTAGTGTGAATTTCACATTTCTTGAGAGGGTGAACCCTTGCATTATTTTTTATTTCAGATACAAAAAAATTAGTAGAAGATAAATTTAAGGGAAAATATCTGGCACACCCTTTGTAGTATGGTTCAATCTTACCCACCCGCCTTTGTTTGCAATGATATTCCTAACACCCCCTACTTTTGAAAATATGGATCAATCAGACCCCCTCCTTTAATTATAGTCTGTAACTAATGACGTGTCACAATCTCAAATTCATTAATGACAAAAACTACCCCCATCTATAATTTACCCTTTTAATTTTTAAAAACTTAAAAATTTATTTATTTCGTAATAGATATTAGGTTTTCACAAAAAAGGGTCTCACCATTGTTTCAGGTTTCACCAGGACTCCCACACTGTGAATCACCTTGGTTCAGTTTAGAACGTTGTAGAACTCATGTAGAGGTTGATCGAATGTCGAAGCTCCCACTACACAGTCAACTCATTGTAAACATCCAATCAACTAACTGCAAGCTTTGTCAACCACTCTATATATGGAAGATGTAAAACACTGTTAACTCATTTCTCGGAGTCCTGAACACATCCACAAACCCGACACACCTCTTGCACTTGCACTTGCACTGACACTCTCTCTTTCCTCATTTCTCAACCTGAATGCTCAACTACACTACCACATCAGTCAAGTTGGCAACAATGACAACAAATGGCCAATGGAGGTTATTTGGGTTAGGGTTCGGTAACAGTCAGGAAGTAGCCTCGGCTTCTTCTCCGTCACCGTCGCTATGGTTAAGGTCATCATCTTCATCGCCATTTGCCGGCAGAGAGGAGGTTGACAAAGTTGAACTTAAAAAGAAAAAGGGAAGTAGACAGAGTTATCAATAAGGGTAAAGATGACATTTCATGTTCTAATATGGGCAACAATGGCATTTCACTGTTCGTATAAAAGTAACAGGAAGGAGAGAGTGTGTGAGGAAGAATGACATTGGCGATGTGGGAATCATTTTCCTTTAGAAAATTTACTCGTACCTTCCTTGGACTATGGCCTAAATATAACCCCTACCCTAAAGTTGCTGACAATTACACATACTACCCCTGATTTCAAAACCTTGTTACAAACAGCCTTAGTCTGTTAGCCGATTTTTGTTAGTTGCTAACGAAATCTCGATCGTCCTCAAACTCTTAAGGACAACAATATCCTTAATGGGACATTCCTTCATATATCGCTGGTTTATGATATATGCCGGACTGGGCTTCATACTTGTACTAAGCTTCATTTTGAGGGAGTTCTAAATTCATGTCCTCAAACAAGCAAAAGTGCATTTCCTACCAAACACACACAAGAGGAAACTATATTCTAATGCTCTAGTTTGGAAGGACAGAATCAAATAAGAAGCAATAGGGATCCCTTAATTAAATCATAAGAGCTTATTGCAAGCAGATAAGCATACAAGCTACAATTCAAATTCTACAAGCAGCCCATAATTTTTCGTCCAGGCTCAGGTTGATCATGAGAACACTGACTAAAAAAAGCAGCTCCAATGAAACCATGGATCTCTGGTGGGTTGAGGACCACATTACAGTAAACCAACTCCTCCATCTCTTCCCAGTCTCTAACGCCCACTTCCCTGATCATTTCACTATTGATTCCCTCAAATCTGCAAATGGATTCATAGAGTACCTCACCGCACCAATACAATCAACAAATGCTCTATGAACGTCCTCCGGTAAGCTTGCTGAAAAGCTTAGAGAGTTATTCTGGTGTCTAGGTTTCCTCTTATGTCTCATCTTGATCTTGTTGAGTTCCTCAGCAGCTTCCATGGCTGCTACAAAGGAACAATACTCACCACCACAGCTAGTCCCTTCACAGAGACTACAATAACTGATTGCAAGGCTCCATGGGGTATCTTAAATATTCTGGATTGGACATGGTGGGGAAGCTGTAGCACTAGAGATAAGGAGGTTGGTTAGTCATGTGGCTGTTGTGTGCAGGACCCAATTGAATAAATGGAATCACAGAGAAGGTGGGGACCTTTAGGAGCCACAAAACTCTAGATATTACCCTTGCGACGGATAGTTCACTGCTACAGGTTTTGTAAGAATCTCTCAGTACCCAATAGCCATGGATCGAATGTACAATCGTGCTACAAACTGCATGATATGTAAGGTAGTCTAGAACTCTTTATTTGAGGGTCCTTTGTCATATATTTACTAGTAAAGTAAATCTTTAATTGGTGAGAAATCGTGGACAATCCTACCTAGGAGTTCGTTCTCTTTGTCCATTACCTTTTCATGGTAATTTCTTTTGACAATTTAAATTAGGTTGTAAGAAGCAAAAATATTTTAAAAAGGTTTTTATTGATTAAATCTTATACAACACAAGGACTTCAAATTACAAGTTTTCATAATCCAAAGAGTGGAAAGAGGTCAAATAATCATGTGAATCATGGACCAATCTTCCTTACTATAAGAGTCAACCTTTGATCCATTGGAATAAAATTCAAAAGACATGACTACAAAGATAAGGGTGTTAAAAATGATTTGAAATTGAATGAAATCGTAAAATTGATTATTAAATGATTTGATTTTGTTTTAAAAAATGAAGTCATTTAGTTAAACACTTTGATTTTGGTTTCAAAATAAAACCGTTTAAATTGATTTGTTGGAACTGTTAAAACCAATTAAACTACGGCTTAATCCCTTTGTGTTGAAGGTCTATTTATAGAAATAAATTTTATTTTAATGTTTTCCATGTAATGTACTTCTAAATTGTAAACCCAGATTCATATGAATAAAATTATTATATTTGCCTCTCCTCTCTCCCCTCTCCTTTGTATCTAACTCTTTTCCTCTCCCTTCGTCAACGAAACCATTTGAAAATTGAATAATCAAAACTAATTAATAATCGATTTTGATAAGCATTTTGAATAAACAGTTCGATTTTGATTTTATCCGAATTGAAACCGAACCAAACCGCATCATTAAACTAAAACCACACCGTTTAACACCTTTAACTCTAGATAAGACTCCATGCATGTGCTCTCCACATAAATACACAGGCAGACTTTTAGTTGAAGATTCCAACAAACTCCCTGGCTTTTTTTTTTTCTTTTTTTTTTTTGTTCTTTTTTTGGGTAAGAACTCCCTGGCTTAAATTCTTAGAGATACTTGCATATTAATTTATACTTGGTTATCCATGTCACAATGAAATGTGATGTTGCCGAAAATCACAAGACAAATCTAGGCTCTTCATTATTACAATTTTTTAAATTTAAATCATTTGAAGTATTGAGAGTGAAGTAATGTTTATGGTACTAGTATACAACATATTCATATACATGGGATGTATGCTAATACAAATGAGGATATTTAATTGAACTAGAGAGCTTAAAACATGTGGCTAATCTATATCATGTTCTCTCTATCAAACGATTAGAATATACACATCATCTGTCTATGTGCCAAAATAGAAGCCTTGTGAATTGTACCGTTTAGAAAAGCAATGACCCATGAACAAATAATAAATTTCCTAATTTTTTTTATTAATTTATCCGGAGTAGCATAGAGGATTGCCCAACATTTGGAGTGATTCTGATTAAAATTGTGTTTTATATGAATTTGATTTTTCAGAGTGCTTCTTTGTTGACATAACAAACTTTTTGAGTAAATTGCATCTATAAAAAAAAAAAGAAGTTAATTTCCAAAAAAGTATTCAATTTTTAGAAGAATAATTTACACCAAATATTTATTTATTGACGTAATTATCCAAGAAGTGCTTCCTAACTAGACGCATTACTTAGGAAATTAAATAAAAAATAAATATGATTTATAGATCTGGATAGATTCTGATATTTATAGTATGTGATTTTGAGGAAATCACACGAACAAGATTCCAGAAATCCCATAAATTATTCAATTAGAACGTAACTTCTTTTCTCTGAATCTGATAATTAATTGGTTATTTTGACAACATTGTTTGATAAGTACGAAAGACTTAAAAAGGAAATTGCAATGAAAGATAGGAGATAAAAGGAAATTGCAATGAAAGATAGGAGATCAGGATCAAATTAATATGAAATCAATGATAGAGTTGTTAATCTTTTCATCTTTTTGTGGGTTCTATAATCAACCCATTCAGAGAAAACATCCCAGTAGGATTTTCAGTAATCCTAAGATCTCCATACAAACATAGAACACAATGTAATGAATTGAAAGAAGTAATAAACATACTCGTTCGCTGAAGATTGTTCTCCGTCGAATTTCACTGTGATTTGAGTGTTCTACAGTGTCCGGCAGATTCCTATACTTCTCTCTGATTATGAAAACAAGAGAAGAAATATTACTGTGACTGTAGGGACTCTAATCAATTGGTATATAAAGAATAGGACTAGTCCAACTGTGACTGTAGGGACTCTAACCAATTGGTATTATGAAAACAAGAGAAGAAATATTAGCCTCGGCTTCTTCTCCGTCCCACAGTGAACCAGTTTGGTTCATCTCATAATCAGACTAGGACTAGTCCACCTGTAAGTTGGACTCCCACTGAACAACTGTCTAACCGATATTATAATTAATTACAGCCCACATATATCTTACATTCTCCCACTTGGGCTACATTAATTATAAATCATCAATTGATTAGTGTAGCCATGAAATCCAATTATAAAACCCATCATATACTTTGATCCAGTCACCGAGCTTACCAATGTCAAACAATAGCGAAAAATACACCTCAACAATAAGCGTTCTGTTAGTCACATACAAAGGTTTGCTTAACAACATGAACCGCCTTGAGATGTATGCATGAAAATATAATTTCATTTGAGTCCTGAATTGCCTTGATAAACCTCACAGGTAATAAACCTTAATATTGACCGTAGCAACCCGCCACATATCCTTTTGGTCAATATCACTCTTTGGCACACCGCCGTGAACTATGGCTAAAACTGCCCTGTTCATAAGGCTTAATACCGCCCTTTATAAATGACATGTCATGTAAAATGCAATATAGCAATGATAGCAATGAATAAATGCTGAATAAAAATAACCATGGTTTTTCATTAATAATCATGTCTAGATAAAATCAAAACATAAACAAAGTTTACATAAAACACAAGTGAAAAATCTCCCACTAAATAATGACATCGAAAGACTCAACAACACTCATGCTCGACACATGATCCTGGAAAACCTTCACTGGCAAAACCTTTGTCAGAGGATCTGCAATCATGTAATCCGTCAAAATGACCTCAACTGTGATGTCTTTAGAAGTGATCTTTTCCTTCACCAGCAAATACTTTATTTCTATGTGTTTAGAACCATCACATTTATCATTATTCTTTGTAAAGAGCACTGCAGCATTGTTATCACAGTGTATCAAAATAGGTCTAGTAATAGAGTCAACAATTTTCAAGCTACATACTCTGCATGCTTGGTCAATGTAGCTAGAAGTGTCTGCTTAGCACTCCTCCAAGAGATGGCACCTCCTGCAATCATAAAAACATATTCTGAGGTAGACTTCAGATCATCAGTGCAACTAGTAAAATCTGCATCGAAATATCCAACTACATCAAGGGTAGTACCACTGTGATATATGAGCATATAATCCCTGATCCTCTTTAAATATCTCATAACCTTCTTTGCTGCTGTCCAATGAGTAGGACCAACATTAGATTGAAAACAACCAAGGACACTCACTGCAAAGGCCAAATCAGGTCGAGTACAAACTTGTGCATACATCAAACTCCCTACTGCAGAAGCATATGGCTTATTATTCATAAAGCCTTTTTCAAAATCATTCTTTGGACATTGTTCCTTATTAAACTTATCTCCTTTGCTCATGGGCAAATCCCCACCTGAACAGGTAGACATATTGACCCGCTTGAGAACACGATCAATATATGCCTTTTGAGATAGTCTCAGTTGTAAGACCCGTATCAAACTAATCGATCTTACCACCTTGTACCAGGTTTACCTATCATGGTCAAGCCACATAGACCAAGTGCGTGAAAGAAATCACAAGACCAGGTATGAAATTGACCCAAAAATAATAAATTTGAGGGTAGGGTCACATGCCTAAACAGGTAGGGTCGACCCCACCTCAACAGAGTCCAACCCATGACATTTCAGTCTTAGGGTCGGATGACTTGAGACCCTAGGGTCAATGGGTCCTGTGACCCTAGCATCGACCCTAGGATGACAGACTAAAATCGTAATTAGGAAACTTTCCTAATTTCAAGGGGATCATTTCCTAATCTCGATGGGACTTATTTTGAGAGATTTTCCTCTATAAATAGGACGTCCCTTAGTCTTTTTCACACCTTTTGAAACCCTAATTGAAAGTGAGAGAAAGAGAAGAGAAGGAGAAGAGAAGGAGAATTGGAGAAGAAGACTAAGGTGAAGAAATTCAGAGAAATCTCTGAATCTCAGCAAACCTAAGGTATGAATACATTCTCCATGAATTATTTAAGGCCCTAGAATAGTTTATGAAGATGGTAGGATCTAGGAGAAACTCAAATCATCCATCCATGGATAAATTCCAATGGAATCCATGGAGGAAATAATTGTAACAAAGTAAAGTGTATAACTTGGAGTTTTGAGGCATAGAACAATCATAGAATGGACTACACGTAATGGATTAAGGTTTATGGTCAAAACTAGAGAAACAATGGGTAAGTATCATATTACAATTTGAAAAGGTATTAGGCACCCAAATTGTCTAATCCGAAGATTAGTTTCCATATACTATCCTTTTCTATCCTAATTTAAATTACAGGTAATGGTTAAACAAATTTTAACAGGTACCAGACCTAAGTTCTAGATATATTTCAATCTAGGAATAAGCCATACAATTAAAGAATAATTAAAGTGTGATATAGATCAGAAATAAAAACGATTGGATGACGGACCAATCAGTCAATCTCGAATAACAAGTGCGCAACTCTCAACACATTGATAGATAAAAATTACTTTCAACCATTAAAGCATAGTCCAAGGTTTGAATGCAATGATTTGAAATTAATTCTAAAAATAACATTCAAAATGACATGAAGAATGAAAAGTAAATTAGTTTAAGACTGAACTCGAATGATAAGTATTCAAGCTACTTATGTATCTCAGGATAAATCTAAGAATCAAGTCCAACATAGTTCAACCGCTTGGGTTGGTAAAATGATAGATTTTTATAGCCACTAGTCAAGCTAATAGATCATCTAGGTTTAGAGTATTGAATAGATTTTTACAGTCATTAGTCAAACTGATAGACCATTTATATAAACCAATCGAATAGATTTCTATAGCCACTAGTCAAGCTGATAGACCGTCTATGTATAGGTAAATGTTGAAAGGACTTCCATGCGATGATGGAATGCTTGTCATGCAAAGATGAAAGATTGAAATTGAATTTGAATTTGAAATTGAATTTGAGATTTAATTTGAGATTGAAATTGAATTTAAAATTGAAATTGAATTTAATTTGAAATTGAATTTGATATTAAAATTGTATTTGAAATTGAAATTGAATTTGAATTGAATTTGAATTTAAAAATATGCTTGAAGAATGAAATGATAAAGTTTAACTTGAAAATAAATGTGCAAAGTGCAAGGCACATTGTGATGCAAATTGGATGTTATTGCAACCCTCATTGCAGTTGGACTGAGCTTGGATGATAGATACCCAAGCAGCCTATGTATCTCAGGGTGAGGTCTGAGAATCAAGCATATATGTAATTCGAAATAAACTACGTGTAAAGAAATGTGAAAATGATCTCTACTTGTCAACATGTGAGAGTATGCTCTCGATATTGATATATAGACATCTGAGTCTCGTTTTATTTTACATACATTCACATATCCACATTTATTTGAGCATCATAAGAGCGTGAGTCCGCATTGCATGGATAAAACAATATAAATTTGTATGAATGTCTATGGGATACAGAAATAGGGATTAAGAATCAAAACTATTAATACATTTTTCTTTCGCATTTACATGATACATTGAAGGGGTAGGGAACATAGTCTATCCCGTCTGTCATTACACTAGGGATGGAAAGTACAGCATGCATATCGTATTATCCACCCGCATCGAATAATCATGGACGCACGATGA
This sequence comes from Protea cynaroides, assembly GCA_028583415.1. NCBI lineage: Eukaryota > Viridiplantae > Streptophyta > Magnoliopsida > Proteales > Proteaceae > Protea > Protea cynaroides. Next base: position 86,301,147 of record CM053274.1, read on the forward strand.
CCTATCCCATATATCACATAAAGTAAATATAATTATCTGCCTGTGAGTAGAGGTGGACATCAAGGGAGAAGAAGTGATCCTGTATGCTTTTAATGTCGCATGAAATATTGAAGATGTTCACGTCTCGACTATAATAATTTATATAATAAGAAAGTAATGGACATTGACATCCCATCAAATAATTTATAACAAATTCAACCTATGGCATACTAGATGAAGAGTTCACATGAAATAAAGTTAAATCAAAGAAGAAAAGACAAATCAAACATGGCTGGAAATCAGTCCTTGAGTAAAAAAAAATTAACTATATTAAAATTAAATTACAATCCAAATTAATAAGATCAATTTAATTATGCTATGTAAACTGAATTAGGGTGGAGAATCCAATTTAGAGGAAAACCTATTAAAAATTGAGAAAATCGATTCAACAATATATATTATTTTTTTATCATCAATATATTAAAATGACATCACTTGATAAATTTGAACTCGGCGTAATTAATGATGAAAATTAATCCAATTAATATTATGAAAACATGAAAATAAATCATTGGAACTAGGATTTGAGAACTAGATTTCTGAAATAGAGTTAGAAATTTAATAATCAGATCGTCAGATTAAAATTTCACAAAACAATTGAATAACTGGATTTCATCGATTAAAGTCCAAATCAACGAATCAAAGGAGTCATAACAAAATTAATCACTTGATTTCATAAACAAAATTATCAACTTAAATAGAAACAAAAAAATAATCAAAGCTGAGCTTACTTAGAACAAACAGAATAATTACTGTAACTCATAAATGAACTGAGTTTATTGACCACTTAGAACGAGCAGAAAAAATTAACTGCTACAACTTATAAACAAATCCGAATTTATTAATGCAAGAAGAAACTCTAAAAATATCATTGTAATTCATAAGCAAACCGGGTTATTGAACAAAATTTGGATCATCGTAACTATAAACTCCAGAATCCGATTACTTAATGAGTAAACAGAAAGTTGTAAAGTCCTTGGAACTTATAAAAAAATTCAATGATTAAATTCACCGAACAAAGAAACGCAAATCCAAAACAGAAAAGTCGTTGGAATCACGGGACCAGAAATTCAAGATTCAGATTATTAAATAAAAAAATAAAAATTATGGAACTAGAAATCTAAGAATTAATTATTTAATCAAAGAATCATGAAAAGAGTAAATCAATGAAACTAGAAATTTCAGAATTAGATTATTGAATTACAGAGCTTCAAACAATTTGCTAGAAACTCGAAACCAATAGTGAACCAAAGAGAAGAAAAAAATAAAAAATTTAAGAAATTTGTTGGAAACTTGGCCAAGTTGAGCAGTTGAGAGCAACTTTGTGTGTATTATCATTGTTGGCAACCTTGGATTGGCAGAATACTATGGAGGAGAGAGAATGTCAGCAGGCAATGTATCCAGTCAGTAGACAGAGTGGACAGTCAGTAGGCATGGTTGGACAGTCAGAAGCCTATATGGAAGCCAAAATACAGCTCTATGTGTTTGTAGTTCACTGAAAGAAAAATAAGAGAGAGAAAGAAGAGAGAGAAGAGGAGAGAGAGTGGTAGGTCCCACCTGAGGTGGCCAGGCCAGCATGGCAGCCAGCCTAGGCCAACAGCCGCAGTCGAGGCCAGCAGTCGCGGCACCAGGCCAGCAGGCCAAGCCCACCTAGGTAGCTCTTCCAACCAAGCTATGCCATGCGCACACCCAACATACCATGGACACAGCAGCAGGCAAGCCACGTGCACAACAGCACAGCCAGCCAGTAGCTAGCCTCGCAAGGCCAGCACGCAGCTAGCCTCGCAAGACCACCCCGCAGCAGCAGCAGCAGCTAGCTCCCGCAAGCCAGCAAGGCTCGCAGGGCCTAGCCGCGCACGCGGACCGCAAGCCTCTACAAGGCTTGAACAGCTTGCATCTCACCTGCTCGACGAAATGCCTCAGAGAAACGCCCCTTTGACACCCTACTGGAAATAAAAAGGCTTACAAGGCATTACCACACATTCTCAGAGGTATTTTTATCCTTTGGAAAAAGAGAAGATTCGAAATAGATGGGTGAGATAGGGCCACGTATGCGAGATCCAAATCCAACGGCGAAAGAAAATGCGGGCTATGGTGTGATACAACCGACGCGTCAAGATGCTCTCGCGAAGGATTCTATTGGCTAGATGCAGCATAAATTCGTGATTCGCAATGCATTGAATGACAGCCTCGATTCCATGTGGCGCACGTATGATATACTGGCGGAGAGATCCAGATCGCACGGCTATTATTTGCTTCGAGTTCGTCTGACGTGATTAGGCCGATCGTAAGGCCCAGATTAATCCCCGCGTCGTTCTGACAGATCCTACAGTGGATATTTGAGATTCCGCTGCTGCCCAATTGGAACTCAACAACGATGTACGTATGTCAGTGGCGGCGGAGCTTGGGTGTATCGCGGCGCACCAAATCAAGTCTAAAAGATTCAATTCCTAATGTTTTTATTGGCTGGACTTTGGATGGCCATATCTCGGCCATCCGATGTCCGATTTGGATGATTCAAATTGCCATGAACTCGTCTCTTCAAGTAGAATCGACCTGCAATAGAAAAATTGGCTTTCTGGAGTGAAAAAGCTACAAATTTTTGAGAAAAATGTTTTTAGGGCTCTCCTTTAGTAAAAAATCCATCTCCACTTTCTTCTCTCTAATATTAATGGTCATTTGAAGCTTTGGAGAGGAAGTGTGAGCGTGGTGAGAGTTTGGTGTGGATGTTGTTGTGCGAGAAGCATTGGGAGAGTGCCGAAGTTTCATTTTATTGAAGAAGCTTACCCACCACCATTGGAGAGCTTGAGAAGCCCATTTGATGAGCACCACACATGTCGTGATCACGCTGAGAAGATAATCACGCACACAAATCCTATTTATTTATACCAATGTCATATGAGAAGGGTGTGTAATCTTTATTTGAAAAAATACATTGTAATCTGTCAAGTTGGGGGCTTGACAAGAATGAGGATTGTTGCCTAAGACTCAGTTGCAGCTGAGAATGTGATCGATGTTGTAGCATCTGGGTTATAGGTGCAACCATAACATTAAAGTAGTGTATTGGGTATAATACGAAACCCTGGTTAGGGTATTGTCCCGTGGAGTAGCGATCACAGTGTGTGATAGGTGACCACGTTACATAGTGTGTCATGTAGATGTGCCTATTTTTGTTGTGCATGTGAAGTGCGTGGATTGCAGTTCTAGGTGTACACACTTAGTAGGCCAAGTCTCTGATATGGATACCTGTAGGTGTGTGGCATGGTATGTTATACGAAATATGTTAATAGGGCAAATGTATGAATGATCACCCCAGTCAGCTCAAGGCAGCAAAGCATTAACAGACAGCTCTTGGCAGTAGTGTGTGTTTTTTATTGGACAGACTTCACAGCGTTGGGAAGATTTTTAGTGGTCACTGATTCACCCCCCTCTCAGTGTCAACCGGAAAATCTTAAAATTCAAGAATCTTATCAAATTAGATAATCACAGACTAAATTTTGAGGGGATTAAGATCCAATCGAATCAAAGAAACACAAACAAAAATTCAGGAAGCTCAAGAATCTATTGAATCATGGACTTACAGAACAAAATTGAATCAAAGAATTTAATGAACTAAAGCTAGGTCATTGTATCAAAGGAGAACAATAGAAATCGAATCACTGTAATTCATGAACTGAACTAGATGAAACAGATCGATGGAGTTTATGAATTTAAACGAATTCTATGAAGCTTACCATCACTTGGAGCTGTGTCGCCGGAGCAAGAAAACATCAAATCATTATCGAGAAATCAGATCTTTACCGTCGAAGGATTAAGAACCAGATTGCCATGAGATGTTAAGAACAGATTCGTCAATGCCTGGGAAATCGAACTAAATCATGCCGAAGAAGGAATGGATCATTACCGCTAAAATCACAAGATCAAACCCTAACCCCATCTTTGTGTTTTCTTCTCTCACTCTACTCTCGACTTTCTCTCTTCCTCTCTTTCTCTCTTTCCGTTTCGAACTCTTCCCCTTTCTTGAACAATTGAGAATAATAATAAAATGCTTTTGGTTTATTTTTTATATCCAATCCCAATATTAATTACACGTATTCATTTCCTAGACTAAACCCTCACCCCTGATCCTCACGTGGCATTTTTGGAGGGAACTCATATTTGGGATCACACTTGGTATACTTTCAAAATTATTTTTTTAAAGAACTTTATTTTATGATTTAATTACAAATTTGCCACTTTACATTTGCATACCATATGTCCGAATCATCTCTTATGAATTTTTTTTATTATTGTTTTTTATTTTGGGCTTAAAGTAAGAAAATTAATTAACCAATTTTTTCTTTCTATCTAAATAAATTTTATTTACCTTGAACTTAAAATCCAATTTAATTTGCTCGACAAAATTGAAGCGTCTACACCGAGGGTTCCGGATTGCCTTTAACTCATGTGCGCAAGCCATGCTGCACCGTGCCGTTCCAGGGGCGTGAGCTTGGGTGTGGGTTAGATCTAATGTGCCCATTTGATTGTTTTTTTGGAAAAGACACAAATGTCATAAGATGTGTCCCTGCTAGTTCATATAGGTGCCTATACATGATTAGACACCTATACATGTGAACAGACACGATCTAGGCCATTGATCTAAGCATTCTTAGATCAAGGCACATCTGAGTCGTCCAAACAGATGGATTTTACGTTTCAAAAATCATACCAAAAGTATCTCACATTTGATACATATTATATTTGGGGTACCTTACATTTCATAATATTATATTTGGGATACCTTCTATTTTTATACTTTCAAATTTACCCATATTTGGAATAATTTTCTGGGTCTCCTTTGAGGCCAATTGCTGCTTTTTCGATGGGTGTACCAACAATCAAGCACCAAATAAGGGTAGTTCAACAAGAAACGATCAGTCCCTGAAAGTTTTAGGTAGATCTAACGATTAACTTAGAGAATGCCAACGTTAAAGTAGAACAAATGTTAGAAATATGAAAAGAGGTACCTTTGGTATGATTTTTGAAACTTAAGATACCTCTGGTATGATTTTTCAAAACGTCGGATACCTCTAGTGTAATTTATCATTTATTTATTTATTTTGATAAAAATATGTGGGTTTACTTGGGGCATTTATTAGAGTTCTTTGACGGATTCTTATCTCGTGGAACTGGACCGAATTTGTTGGGTTTGGTTAATTTATTTTCTTCAATTAATTTGTCAGTCGCAGGATCACTCCTTGTCACATTCATTGGAAACTTAAAATTCTCTCTCCCTCCCTCCCTCATAGGGTTTTCAAATTAGACCTAAATCGAAAACGAATCAATCCGAATCAGCTCGGTTCAAACCGAAAATGAATCATATTATGTTGTAATTGGGCTGTGTTTTTAGAATTCCAAGAAAAATTGAAGTCAAACCAGACAAATTTATAAGTCCAAACCAATAGCATCAAACCAAAATCGAACAAATCCAATAATGAATCGATAAGAGTTAACTAAGCAAGTGTGTTAAACGGTACGAATTCGTTATATCAGTACGGTATTGGTTTGGTATGGTATGTAATAAGGCAATACCATTACCATACCATTTATGTAACATGAAACTGCTTACATTACTAATTACTAATGGTATAGATAAATTATACATAAACGGTATTTGGTATAAACAGTTTAAACAGATGCAACATTGCCAACGGTTTGGAATATCAATTTTTTTAATGATTTGTTTTGCCACTAAACTATTTTTACAGTTACAATTGCATGGAGCAGTTGAAAATAAACAAATGTAAACCCAAAAAAAATCATTAAATTGAATCATTCATCAATATAAAGTCATTTAAGCTTTCATCAGTTCAAACATCTAATTTACACAATTAAACTTTTACCAAAAAAAAAAAAAATTACACAATTAAACATCAAATTGTCCTTGCAATTAAAACACCTAATTACAAAAGCCACAATAACAATCATTAAATGAATTGATTATGTTTTTCTTCCTTCACCAAAGGAGAACTCTCTACCAAATTGTAAACACAGAGAGAATTTCTTGGACTGTCTTTGGTTCTATTTTTGTTCTTGTGATAAGGTTTGTTTTTGAAGGTGGGGTATCATTTTTTTGGTCTTATCTTTGAAAAGAAAAATAAAAATAGGAACAAAACAAAAAGTGGTCTTAGGTCAAGACATCTTTTTGATTTTATGCCAAAAAGTGTTTTTATTTGTTTTTGTGCAAGAACATGTATTTTAAATGAAAGTAAAATGGTAACTACCACATTTTTTATAACATTAGTTTCGCTTCTGTTCTTCTTTCTTTCTACCTCTTTGTTTCAAGGATTCGGCCACTACAAAACACTTTTTTTGACTGTCTAACCTTCGATCCGTTCCATTAGATATCAAGTATAGTAAAAAAAAAAAAAAAAACATAAGTGTTCCCAAATTTCAAATCGATCAGAGATGGAGATCATAGATATCAATATTTGAAAATTTCTGCAATTTGAAGAAATCTAACTCTTGTTATTGATTTCGGACACCTTAGTTGTACTTTTCTATTAGATGTCAAGACCAAGAAGAAAAAAAAGGGGTAAGGGTGTCCAAATTTCACATCAATCAGATAAGGGATCACAAAATATCAATGCTTAGAAAATTATGTGACTTGGAAGAAGTTCAACTCTTGTTCTTGATTTCGGCCATCTCAGTTGTACTCATCTGGTCGTAAAATCTCTGATCAGATCCGTTGGATGTCAATTCATAGAAAAAACATTAGGGTATCCAAATTTCATATCAGTAGGAAAACACATTTTTATTCTTAATAGAATACCATACTTATTTCTCATTTTACAATGTATTATGCATAATAGCTATTAACTCTATCAAAAATAATTTTCAAAAATGCTTTTGGTAAATAGATAAAAAGAAAAAATAAAAATAGAACCAAAGAGAAGCTAAGTAAAATATAAAGGATTCCTTTGTTCTTGTTCCAGTTTATTATTGCAAGGACAAATTCCATGCCAAAACATAAAGACAAAATACTTAGTCCCAGCTTGTAAATGGTTTAGTATTTAAGTTGTAGGATTACACGGAATTATTTGGCATGTAATTGGTTTTATACGATGGTAAATCGATACAATACCATACCATACTAATTACATAAATGATATCATTTTAGCAACCATTATCTTACTGGTTAGTCAACGGTATGTCCGTTTCACTATAAATGGTACAGTACTTGTTTTGATGCCTTTTTGACACCCTTAACTTTGCCAATATTTTATTAGATATACATATAAGAAACCAACAACAAAACCGAACTAGCGTGATAGAGCTCATTAAACCAACTTGTTATTACATATACATATAGTAAACCAAACCGATAGTGGACCAATAAGAGCCATTAAGCCATCCCGATAAAGGAACGAAATTGAACTGGACCTAGACCAACTGGAACTAATTTTTTTATTGGACAGTAATTAGGCTAGGGTGTATAGGGCCATAACCAAATCGAACCTAACCAAAAACCGAGCGGCCCATTAACACCCATAAGACCGACTTCCTCTTTCTCCCCTACAGTCTATCATTATTGCATTCACTAGAGACTTAAATCTCTCCCTATTTTATTCATTTGTGGTGCGTAACTAGGGTGTTAGGTTTTGCACAGTGAAGGCCGGCTAAGCCTTAACGATTATGGACTGAGATCGATCTGCCTGATTATTAAACGTATTAAGTTTGAATCGATTGTTAAACAGGCATCACTAGGCAAGAGTGTGGCTCAACCAAACTGACTGAATGAACCGAATATATCTTTAAACCGAATTGAATCTTGGTTTAAACCAAACAAATACTATCTAAAGTAGTTAATATAAGGTTTTTGGGCCTAAGTGGGCCAAATATTTGATGGATTTATCGAGTCCATTGACTTTTTTCTTTTGGCTCTATTTGTTTTGAGGTAAAATTTTATATGTAATAATTTATATGTTAATTTTTATTTTAATATTTGTTTCCAAGAGATTAAATATAGTGATATTCAAGGAGAAGAGAAAGTGAACCATTTAAAAACAAACATTGGAAAAAAAAAGTTTAAATGCAAAATGTTACATGTCACAACAAACGGAACCTTTGATGCATACAATTTTGTCCTCCATTATCTTAACCCTCTAACCCAAATTAAACCCCAGGCAAAAGTGAGATTGGATCCAAAGACCTAGAGACAATAGACCATTTCTACTCACCTGCACATGCCTTGGCACCTTCGGCCCTATAAATCATTGCTACGCAACAATATACCTGAACTTGTTATATTTAACTACATTTCAATTAGGAGAGGGGTTCTCTGGGACCGTGGAGATAAAGTGGAGAAGGCAATCAGTTGAATAAAAGTTCAAGGTATTACAGACCATTCAACATATAGGGGTTAGGTGTTTGTGTTAGATTGAACATGATTGATTCCAAACCATAGAATCTCTTATCTAGACAAGAAAAACTCTCTCTCTTCAATTAAGCTCTATAGAAAATAAAATAGTCTACCCTTGTATAGTAGATGTATGATCACTAACCACCCTCTTATGTACAACATACGCCAAATCAAGACACGATCATACACCAAAGTATCAAGTATCAAGGTCTCACATATATAAGAGATCAGTTCCTCTATATATACGGATACTATCCATGAGACTCCATCACAGTCCCTAAGATATCGGATCTACCTCTAAACTGGAAGACCTATTACATTTGCATATGGATATGGACAGTAATTCCATTCCATGTGTAGCAATTCAAGAAAAAATAAAGCCATATGGAATTAATAATGATTTATTTATTTATGAAAAGGTAACATTGGTGGTAAAAATACCACTTTTTTATATTCTACTAGTAGATAGTTGTTTACATTTGCAGAAAATTAATTTGGGCATTTAAACTCCCCAGTCGTACGATCAGGGAAACTTTGCTCCTCGATCCCACCGCAATTGTAAACACAGACCCCCTGATCTGGAAATTTGAAACCGATACATCTGTCGTAATCACATGACACTTGTTTACAATTTGGACAATCCTCCCGCTGGCAAGGTAGACGATTTATCTGTCCTTCCTCTGCTCCAAACGCCATCCACACTTGTAGATCTACAAAAAAAAAAATTTAAAAAAAAAAAAAATTCAATGAGCTTGGCAATAGATGAATGATATAAAGAAATAATAACAAAAAAAGACATAAAAAGAAGGGAAGAGGTTCTCTGGATGGAACTTCAAATACAAGGGGAGGAGAGTTTTGCGTCTAAACTGAGGGGCAGATCCCAGAAACTTTTTCCTGAAAGGATTAGACAAAAGATTTCTGATCTGCCAACCACCTCCTACATGTGAATTGCCATAATGACCTCTTTTCTGTTTCTCCATCCTACTATTCCTCTTGCCTCCGGATTAGAAAACCTCTCTACAAAAGACTAATAATGTGCAACAATGAAGATATGGAAAGAGAGAGAGAAAGAACTGACATAAAATTGTCAGGAGAACAACAAAGGAGCTCAATGTGATTGAAACTCTGGCCATGTTTATCGAGTCTGAAAGCTGAACTGGATTTTCTCTTTGGAGAGTTGTAAAATGTTGGAGGCTTGGAGGCTTGCAGAGCATTATAAAAGGACGAACTTGAGACAAGCCCATAGCTTTTTTATCTTGGTAAGAATAGCCATAGCTTCTACGATGGAGAATCTGGCACAATCTCTTTTGCTGATTTTTCTCCGTATCCAAATATTGAGAAGATTGGTTTTTCTAGGAAGGTCTTTTACTGATTTTTCTCCATATCCAAATATTGAGAAGATTGGTTTTTTTAGGAAGATCTTTTACTGATTTTTCTCCACATCCAATTATTGAGAGATTGGTTTATCAAAACAGTCCCTCTATATCACATTTATTGGAAGCTTAAATCTCTCTCTATTTTATTCATTTGTGATGAGTAACCTATGCCACTTAGGCCCGTTTGATAACATTCCAGCTCTTTACTTCTTAGCTCCGAAGCTAATTCGGAGTAGAATGACAATTGATAAACACAGTTCAAGTTTTGATTCCAATAGAGTGAACCGCTCCAAAAATGTCTCTGGGAGTTAAAAAATTGGAGCTAAAAAAACTTACTTCTCTTGCTCCGGAGTTATTACCACTATCGACTTCCATCACTACCGGTCCACCACCACTGGCACTGCCATCATCACCACCACCATCCCCACCACCACCCGCCACCCACAGCTGCCGTGACCACCACCACCGCCACCACCACCACCGCTGTCACACCCCAATTCCGGCTGAACCAGAAGTGTGAGTGAACCGACTCTAAACCACGGTTCACACCAGGATCTCAATAGACCGTGTCAACCAATCATTCCCAAGCAATCTAACATAATCAGAGAAAATAATACATAGCAACGAAAATAATAAATGAGCCGAGAACTAAATTGTAATTAAAATAAATATCCAAGTTATTCCCTCATCCATCAAATTTAAATAATTTTATCACAATATTTATCAGAAAATAAACCCAAGTCACTGTGAGTAGACACAGAACGAGCACTCGCATGACACATCATGCTCGTCATCTTCTGCTTGGGTATCCATGGCAGCAACCGTACCATAAGCGGGAGCAGTCACGAAGTCATCAACGGTGTACCCTGCATCCAAATCTGAAAAGAATACAGATATATCTGGTGAGCTCACAACTTAGCTCGGTAAGTACAAAACCGATTACAACAAGTACAAAATGCATGAGATAACATTACAATTTGGGCCGGTATAACTTGCAAATGTGCTATGGTAAGGTTTGGCGGCCACCGCACCTCCATGCACGAGTGTGAGCACACCCAACAGTCGGGCACCTACCACACTACTGCTGCTGTCCCCACATCACTCACTCCGATATGGAGATAGGACTCGAGTCTGGCGGGCAGGAAGAACCACAATCCCACGTCCTCCCCCTGATACCCCATACCGTACCAATACCTAAACCCCTATTGGCAAGGGCTTGCAAGTGGGATCCGTTTCTAACCAATCCTAGATGTTGATAGAGTATCAATAGCCTCACCCCAGCACGGCTCCCTATGACCTAGAGATAGGGCTCGAGTCTGGCGGGCAGGAAGAACCACAATCCCACGTCCTCCCCCTGATACCCTAGACATACCAAGTCTGCTAAGGTAAAGGCTAAACGAGAAAAGGTGTTAGCTGTGGATATATCCAGGGCACATCCCCTTCACATTCCACACACTAACGAAAACATACACATGCCTAACATACAACAATCCTAGCATATGAAATGCATGAAGATATAATAATTAAAAACACAACTACATGGCATGTGAGATGCACAAACAACAAGCAAGGAATATTCACAATAACAGAATTATACTTCAAGGTTTACTGTTGTAGTTATTTAGGTTTAGGGTCTTGTTCCTTACCTGACGCGTGACAATGATCCGGTTGAGCGTCAGAAAGCTCACTCACAGCTTCTACAGGTCCTACATAACCACATTCCTATGTTAGAATTCATTTATTAAAGCTTCAGGGTCGGACCCAGGTTTGGCCAAGCAACCCAAGCTCGGAAACCTATACCGGTTGCAGGTACCGGTCTCACTATGGTGAGACCGGTATGGTGCAACCGGTATGTATACCGGCTGCATCATACCGGTTGCACATACTGCAACCGTTATGCGCGACCGGTACATACCGGTTGCACTTATCGGTCTCACTCAGATCTCACTGAGTGAGACCTGTATGTGCCTGCGGTGCATACCGCTAGGCCATACCGCTGGACTCATAGTCCATCCGGTATACCCTGCGGTTTGGATCTGAGAGTGAGATCTCAGATCTCCCCTCCTTTTCGGCTAACCGATAGGTCTCCATAGGGTTTCCCTTACATTTTCCAAGTCTAAACCCTTTCTAGGCCTTCGAATCTCGGCTATATTGCCGTATGATCCTAGATTAGATTCGAATGAGGGAGAACATTGGGAGCCATTCTCCCTATTGGATCTTTACGCCGCTTCGCGGCTTCGATCCGTCCTCATAATAAAACTTAACAACGCAGAGCACTTACCGGCGTAGTCGGTTGGCGGTGTGCTCTTCCTTCCTGGGCGGGGCTGCCTCCTTCCTCGCTCCTTTCTCAGATCTTCTCCAGACGGTGAGAATGTTTGAGAAGGAGGAATGGACTGTCTCCTTCTCTATTAATAGAGGGAGACCGTCCAAGGAAAGTTTCTCCTCGGAATGGAAACTTTTCGAGTTTCCATTCTGAGAGACAGGCCTTTCGAAGGCTGTCAAAAGAATACCGGTTGCACATACCGGTTGGAGTCCTTGCCACCGGTATAGTCCAACCGGTATACCATACCGCTGGCACCATACCGGTTGCACCATAGTGCCTGCGGTATGGTGAAGCCGGTATGGCTTAAGAGCATTTTCTATGCTCATACCGGATGCACATACCGGTTGCACTATACTGCAACCGGTATAGTGAGACCGGTATGAGATTTTAGGCATTTTTTACAGTTTTCATACCTGAACTTTGAGTGGTTCGTCACTCGGCTTCACCTTCCGGTCCAGTTATAATTGGAGCACCTGTCATCACATAAAACCATGGTTTAGACCCGATTTTAGAACATGGTTCTTACAACCGCAGCCGCCACCTCCGCCACCACCACCACCACCACCCACCACTTATCACTGACGCTGGCACCACCACCCACCACCTACCACCACTGCCGCCACCACCGCCGCCACCACCACCACCCACCACCTATCACCATTGTCGCCACCACCACCCACCCACCACCTACCACCACTATCGCCACCACCACCAGCACCACCACCACCCACCACCACCACCGCCACCGCCACATCCACCACCACCCACCACCCACGCCACCACCACCACCCCCTACCAGCACTGTCGCCGCCACCACTATCACCACCCCCCCACCACCACCACCATCAAATAGCATTCTGGAAGTATAGTCTTTTGATTTTAGAGCAGCGTTATCTAACAGTATTCTACTTCAAAAATCGTGACTCTGGAGAAGAAGTAGAAAACGACTCTGGACCAGAAGTAGCTCCATGGGAACTGGAGTGTTATCCATTCTTTGTCTTCTTGTATTCACTCTAAAATCTGATCGGTTTCTATCGGGTCTATTCGGTCCTCATCTTTTCAAAACCTAGGTCAATAATTGAATTGTTTAGCCAATCATTCTTCATAGTCCGGGTATAAACATACTTATATTTGATGGTCAATTATAGTCTTGTAGGGGAGTGTAGGGTGCATGGACGAGTAGGTGTGGCTAGTGTGAGTTTCACCTTTCTTGAGAGGGTGAATGCTTGCATTTTGTTTTATTTAAGATAAAACAAAAAAAAAAATGGAAGAAGATAAATTTAAGGGAAAATATCTGGCACACCTCTTGTAGTATGTCTTAATTTTATCCATCTGTCTTTGTTTGCAATAATATCCCTAACACCCACTTCTTTTGAAAATATGGATCAATCAGACCCCCTCCCTTAATTATAGTCTGTAACTAATGACGTATCTCAAATTCGTTAATGACAAAAACTACCCCCATTTATAATTTACCCTTTTAATTTTAAAAAACTTAAAAAATTTATTTATTTCGTAATAAGATATTAGGTTTTCACCAAAAAAAAGGTCCCACTATCGTCTCAGGTTTCTCCAAGACTCCCACACTGCGAATTACCTTGGTTCAGCTTAGAACATTGTAGAACTCATGTAGAGCTTGATCGAATTTTAAAGCTCCCACTGCCCAGTCAACTCAATGTAAACATCCAATCAACTAATTACAAGCTTTGTCAACCACTCTATATATGGAAGATGTAAAACATTGTTAACTCATTGCTCGGAGTCCTGAATACATCCACAAAGCCGACACACCTCTTGCATTTGCACTTGCATTGGCACTCTCTTTTTCCTCATTTCTCAACCTGAATGCTCAACTACACTGCCACATCAGTTAAGTTGCCAACAATAACAACAAATGACCAACGAAGTTTATTTGGGTTAGGGTTTGGTAACAGCCAAGAAGAAGCCTCGGCTTCTTCTCCGTCACCGTCGGTGTGGTTAAGGTCATTATCTTCATCGCCATTTGCCGGCAGAGAGGAGGTTGACAAAGTTGAACTTAAAAAGAAAAAATGAAATAGATAGAGTTATCAATAAGGACAAAGATGACATTTCATATTCTAATATAGGCTACAATGGCACTTCACTGTTTGTATAAAAGTAACAGTGTCAAGAAGGAGAGAGCGTCTGAGGACACATGACATTGGCGATGTGGGGAATCATTTCCCTTCGAAAAATTTACTCATACCTCCCTTAAACTATGGCCAAAATATAACCTCTACCCTAAAGTTGCTGACAATTACACGTACTACCCCTGATTTCAAAACCTTGTTACAAACAGCTTAGTCCGTTAGCTGATTTTTGTTAGTTGCTGACGTAATCTTGATCGTCCTCAAACTCTTAAGGACAACAATATCCTTAATGAGACATTCCTTGATATATTGCCGGCTTATGATACTATGCCGGACTGGGCTTCATACTTGTACTAAGCTTCATTTTGAGGGAGTTCTAAATTCATATCCTCAAACAAGCAAAAGTGCATTTCCTACCAAATACACACAAAAGGAAACCGTATTTTAATGCTCTAGTTTGGAAGGACAGAATCAAATAAGAAGCAATAGGGATCCCTTAATTAAATCCTAAGAGCTTATTGCACGCAGATAAGAACACAAGCTACATTTCAAATTCTACAAGCAGCCCATAATTTTTCCTCCAGGCTCAGGTTGATCTTGAGAACACAAACTAAGAAAAGCAGCTCCAATGAAACCATGGATCTCTGGTGGGTTGAGGACCACATAATAGTAAACCAACTCCTCCATCTCTTCCCAGTCTCTAACACCCACTTCCCTGATCATTTCAACTATTGATTCCCTCAAATCTGCAAACGGATTGATAGAGTACCTCACCGCACCAAGACAATCAACAAATGCTCTATGAACGTCCTCCTGTAAGCTTGCTGAAAAGCTTAGAGAGTTATTGTGGTGTCTGGGTTTCCTCAGTTTCATCTTGATCTTGTTGAGTTCCTCAGCAGCTTCCATGGCTGCTGCAAAGGAACAAAGCTCACCACCACAGCTAGTCCCTTCACAGAGACTACAATAACTGATTGCAAGGCTCCATGGGTATCTTAAATATTCTGGATTGGACATGGTGGGTAAGTTGTAGCACTAGAGATAAGGAGGTTGGTTAGTCATGTGGCTGATGTGTGCTGAACCCAATTGAATAAATGGAATCACAGAGAAGGTGGGGACCTTTAGGAGCCACAAAACTCCAGATATTACCCTTGTGAGGGGTAGTTCACTTCAATACTCAATAATCAAGCATTTACCTATCACTGCTACAGGTTTTGTAAGAATCTGAGTACCCAATAGCCATGGATCGAATGGTACAATCATGCTACAAACTGCATGATATGTGAGGTAGTTTAGTACTCTTTGTTTGAGGGTCCTTTGTCATATATTTACTAGTAAAGTAAATCTTTAATTGGTGAGAAATCATGGACAATCCTACCTAAGAGTTCGTTCTCTTTGTCCATTACCTTTTCACGGTAATTTCTTTGGGTAAATTACACTAGATACACCTGATGTTTTGAAAAATTATACTAGAAATACTTGACGTTTTGAGAAATTATACCAGAGATACCTAACGTGTCAAAAATATTACACTTGGGGTATCTTTTATTTTTGTACTTCTAAATTTACCCCTGTTTAGCATAACTTTTTTTATCCCCTTTAGTTTACTCTCTCACCACCCCGTTGTCGCAATGACTCACCACTTGGATTCTCATGTGTTCATCGTTGTCTCAATTGCCCACCTCCTCTCTTGCCCTTGTCCTCTCCTGTGACCCTTCCTCACCAGCAGTTGCTCATCACCAAGTCACAAATCTCGACTATGGTACACATCTCCAGTGAAAATTTTGCACCCCAACTTATTGTTTTTTTGGCGGGTGTACCAACGATCAAGCACCAAATGAGTGTAGTTCAACAAGAAACGTTCAGTCCTTGAAAATTTGAAGTAGATCTAATGATTAACTTAGAAAATGTCAACGTTAAATAAGGTTAATGTTGAAAATATGAAAAGAGGTACCTCTGGTATGATTTTTGAAACGTGAGGTACCTTTGGTATGATTTCTCAAAATGTTGAGTACCTCTGGTGTAAATTACCCTAATTTTCTTTGACAATTTAAATTAGGCTGTAAGAAGCAAAAATATTTTAGGAAGGTTTTTATTGATTAAATCTTGTACAACACAAGGACTTCAAATTACATGCTTTCATAATCCAAAGAGTGGAAAGAGGTCAAATAGTCATGTGAATCATGGACCAATCTTCCATACTATGAGAGTCAACCTTTGATCCATTGGAATAAAATTCAAAAGACATGGCTCCAAAGATAAGGGTGTTAAAAATGAATTGAAATTGAATCAAATTGTAAAATCGATTATTAAATGATTTGATTCTGTTTTAAAAAATGAAATCATTTAGTTCAATTTTGGTTTCAAAATAAAACCGTTTAAACTCACTTGTTGCACCTGTTAAAACCAATTAAACTACGGCTTTAATCCCTTAGTGTTGAAGGCGTAGAAATAAATTTTATTTTAATGTTTTCAACATGTATACTTTTAAATTGTAAACCTAATATGAATAAGATTATTATATTTCCCTCTCCTCTCTCCCCTCTTCTTTGTATCCAACTCTTTTCCTCTCCCTTCGTGAAACCGTTTAAAAACTGAATAATCACAACTAATTAATAATCGATTTTGGTAAGTATTTTAAAACTGTTTAATAAACAATTCGATTTTGGTTTTATCCAAAATAGAACTGAACCGAACCACGCCATTAAATTAAAACCACACCGTTTAATACCCTTAACTCTAGATAAGACTCCATGTGCTCTCCACATAGCTACGTGGGGGGTTTATTCAGACTTTTAGTTGAAGATTCCAACAAACTCCCTGGCTTTTTTTTTTTTTTTTGGGTAAGAACTCCCTGGCTTAAATTCTTAGAGATACTTGCATATTAATTTATACTTGGTTATCCATGTCATTATGAAATGTGATGTTGTCGAAAATCACAAAACAAATCTAGGCTCTTCATTATTACAATTTTTTAATTTAAATCATTTGAAGTATTGAGAGTGAAGTAATGTTTAGAGTACTGGTACACAACATGGTCATACATGGGATGTTGATCCACATCCTTTCCCGCCTGAGTTTGGGCAAGAGAGTTGGAGGTTCGAATGGATGGCCGCCACCTGGCTCTCGAGTGAATCCAAGCCCTCCATCTGAGCTGACACCCCTATCGGCTCAGCTTGTCGGATGGGGTGTCGGCTCGGATGGAAGGCTCAGATTCACCTGAGAGTCAGGTGGCGGCCATCCATCCGGACTGCCAACTCTCCTGCCCAAACTCAGGCGGGAGAGGATTTCTATACCATGGGATGTATGCTAATACAAATAAGGATATTTAATTGAACTAGAGAGCTTAAAACATGTGGTTCATCTATATCATGTTCTCTCTATCCAACGATTAAAATATATACATCATCTCCCTATGTGCCAAAATAGAAGCCTTGTGAATTGTACCGTTTAGAAAAATAACAGACCCTTGAACCAATAATAAATTTCCTAATTTTTTTTTAAAATTTATCTGGAGTAGCATAGAGGATTTCCCATCATTTGGAGTGATTCTGATTAAAGTTGTGTTTTATATGAATTTGATTTTTCAAAGTGATTCTTTGGTGACATAACAAACTTTTTGAGTAAGTTGCATCTATTAACAAAAAGTTAATTTCCCCAAAAGTATTCAATTTTTAGAAGAATAATTTACACCAAATATTTATTTATCTTCATAATTATCCAAGAAGTGCTTCCTAGCTAGAAGTATTACTTAGGAAATTAAATCAGAAATAAATATGATTTATAGATCTAGGTTCTGATATTCATAGTATGTGATTTTGATGAAATTATAGGAACAAGATTTTAGAAATCCCATATATTATTCAACTAGAACGTAACTTCTTTTCTCTGAATCTGATAGTTAATCGGTTATTTTGACAACATTGTTTGATAAGTACGAAAGATTTAAAAAAGAAATTGCAGTGAATGATAAAAGATCGGGATCAAATTAATATGAAATCTATGATAGAGATACGCATGATTGATACTAGATTAAAAAAATACTAAATAAGTATCGAGTATCGTAGTTTCCTCATCCTCTCCTCCTAGAACCACTGGGAGGACAACATCAGCCTTATCCGGATGGCCGACACGTGGCTCTCGGGTGAATCCGAGACCCACGTCCGAGCCGACACCCAGCCAACAAGCCAAGTCGACAGGGGATGTCAGCTCGAACGTGGTCTCAGATTCACCCGAGAGCCACGTGGGGCCATCCGAGTAAGGCTGCCACGTCCTCCTAAAACCATTGGGAGGAGACGATGTGAATCTGAGTATCGTATTGATATACAGATCATCTAATCCCAATACCTCAAGCCATGGATATAACCTCGAGTTTATAGTTAGAAAAAGGGATCTGAAATAAATAGGATTTTCTTCGTTAATATGCCTTGGCTTTTTAGCCAAAAAAAGAAATCGAATAGGATTTTAATAAGGAAAGAAAATATTAAATAAGGAAATTTATTCAAACACTCTCTTGACAATTGGTGTACTACATAGAACTATCCTCTCTTGACAAAAATTACATGGACTACTCCTGAAACAATGTTTTATGGTAGTATAGTCCACATCGGGCGTTAAAACTAATGAAATTTTTTTAAAATGATACTACCCTTACTCAATGTAAAATTATATAAATATATCATCGTCTATCTCTAGAACAAGGCCTCTGCAAGTTGTCCAACTGCAGATTGGAGAATTATAGTTTAAAAGTCAAATAATAAAAATTTCAAAAAGAATTTTCAAACTAAAAATTCAAATTTTATTTTTCATTTCGGCCGAAAATTTTGGAGCTTGTTTTTTGAGTTGGTACAAGCAATGTAGGAGGTTTGGTCCCACATTGCTTAGGGACTTTGGAGATTGATGATATATATGTGAGGGATGGCCTTATACATCTTGGGGCCTGAAAAGAAAGGCTCTCTCTTCAAAGAGGAGACAGGGGGTTCCGAGTTGCCTTTAACTCACGCGCGCAAGCCATGCCGCACCATGCCGGAGGACGAATTCTGGAATCAAATCATTCCAGATTCGAGATTTCTTTAGGAAATTAGATCTTCTCTCTCCCTCTCTCTCCCTCCAACTCTCTCTACTATGTTTTAATCGAACCGAGCCTATTATGGTTTTGTGAAGACTATTAGCCTTAGCCGTCAATTTTCGACAACATCCAACACTTGTGTGCACATTGTTGGGTATGCTTATTGGAGCTGTTTTATCTTGGATATTGATTTGTGGGGACCCGTTGGACGATATTGTGGGTAAATACAACCTTAAGGAAAGTGTGCTACACGACTCAACTCTCCTTCGGTGTTTAGTTTGACTCACATACGACATGTTCTAATACTTCAATTTTATTATATGATTTGAGTATGCATAATCATATGCTTTGATTTGTGGAATATTTGCTTACGTCGTATGTTAAAAAATTGGGTTAATTACACAGACACCCCCTCTACTGTTGGGAAATTAACAGAACTATCCTGTTTTTTCAAAAGTTACACAGAATACCCCTATAACAATATTATCATACAACCTCACCCCCACCGTTACTTTCACCTTAACGGCAGAGGGTAAAAAAATTTTAAGACAAAAATACCCTTAGTTTTACCCAACAAAACCCTATTCCTCTTTCTTTTCTTCTCCACTTCCGTTTTCTTCTCAGAACGAAGTAAACTTCTGATCCAATGTTTTTCCTCTCATTAAATTTTTAATAACGATCTCTTCTTAATTTGGTCAAGATTCAAGTTTTTTTTATCCAGATTTTCTCAAATCTGATTACATCAGCGCTACTGATCCAATCAATGGTATCATTAGCTATCTTTGCAAGTATAATGGTTTCCGGAGTAATAACTAATAAGAAGTGAAACTGACTGAAGGAGAAAAGAATCGGGTTTCTGAGTTCTGAGCTCCTCTATTTTGTACTCAGCGCGTACTGCGCACTCCTTCGCTTCTCACGCACGCGTTCAAAAAACCTAATTGTCCAACCCAGACTTTTCTTTTTCTTTTTCTTCTCTCTCTCTCATCCTTGTTCTTCTTCACCTCATCCTCGGTTTCGGTCCGGCGAACGGTTCGGTATAAGTCCAAACCCTCAATGGGAGCTTTAGTTTCAATTTTATAAATGTAGACAATAGCCTATTTTATTATTTCTATTATAAAATTATCATTCATTCCTATATTTGTTGATTGAGGAATTGTAACAATTAACATACTCTTTTCAACTATAGATTCATATAATTTTTTCGATCGAAGTGAACTATTAACGTGTAATATAATCCATCAAAATTTAAAACCATTAAAATTAAGAACTGGTCCAATGCGGGTGGGTAATATTGGTCGGGCTAGTGGGCTTCTTAACGGCTCCGGTTGGTTTCGTTGGGCTACGATTTCGGGCTTCGAGAGAATGTCCATTAAGGTTCGGTCCGGTTGGGTTCGGGTTATATCGGCCGCCGGTCCGGCTACCGGGCCGGCCCATTTTTGACACCCTTAACCTCATCCTTCCCCGTTCCAAAGTCTAAACCTCAATGGGACTTCGTTTCAATTATATAAATGGAGACTCTTCCTTTTTCTCTAATTTGAGATTGAGACTAAGAAATGGTTATTGCCTCCTCTTTTGGTAATTCAATTGCTCGCTCGTTCTATGATTTCCTTGATAGAATGTGTCATCTGATTATCTCCTTCCTTAAAACCCCCCCCCTCCCTCCCCCCCCCTAATCCCCTCTCCGCGCCCCCTTTTTGCAAATTCAATTGCGAAGCCCCCCTTTTGATGAGAGGAAAAACGTTGGATCAAAAGCTTACTTCGTTCTGAGAAGAAAATGGAAGTGGAGAAGAAAAGAAAGAGGAATAGAGTTTTGTTGGGTAAAACTAAGGGTATTTTTGTCTTAAAAAAAATTTACCCTCTGCCGTTAAGGTGAAAGTAACGGTGGGGGTGAGGTTGTATGATAGTATTGTTATAGGGGTATTCTGTGTAACTTTTGAAAAAACAGGATAGTTCTATTAATTTCACAATAGTAGAGGGAGTGTCTGTGTAATTTATCCTAAAAAATTAGTCTTAAACATATCATCATAGCTGTGTTTATTATTTTTTTTTCTACAAGAACTTACATAGGCGTCGTTCCAGATTTAAACAATAGTATATTTATGCAATTTTTACATTGAGTAAGGGTAATATTATCTTAAAAAAATTTCAGAATTCCTTTGTCAGCTTTTAATGGCCGGGGTGGACTATACTATTATAAAACATTGTTTCAAGAATAGTCCGTATAACTTTTGGCAATAGAGGATAATAGGTGTAATAAACCAATTGTGAAGGATTGTCTGAGTAAATTTCCCTATTAAATATTGAATAAGAATCATTCTCCTAGATCCTAATCGTGTAAGACGGACAACCTTTACTACCATTGGATAAGAATAAACATACTAATGGCCATACCCTTCTATCAAATCCAACGGTACAGAGCAAAGCAACCCACGTGACAATGTACTATTGAGAGTCATGTGAATTTGATAGTCATGTGAATTTGATTTATGGGAAAATTTTGCCGTCCTCCAAAGGTATACTCTTAAATCAATCATCCCATCTTAGCCCATAATGTCAACCACCTCTCTTATTTTTAAAAATAAGTATCAATATAGCAAATTGAGCTCATTAACACGAATCCTAACTACTGTTATCAATAACAATATTACCCATGAGATAGTAAAATATCATTTTTACCTCCTTTGAAACTTAATAAAAATTATTTTCAAGTTTTACTTTCATCTTCGTTTCCTCCACCGCCTATCCACCACCACCCTCCTCTTCCGGCATTGAGTGCCTGCCACCACCATCGCTGCCAAATTCCAATTCCGATAAAAAGTAACCTATCAGAAAGGACGGTATTATGGGCCAAGATGGGCTGGTTGATCTAAGGGTATTCCTAGGGGTGGGGAAATTTTCGCTTAATTTATTGGAGTTCGTCCGTTAATAAGAATCTCCAAGGAGAAAAAAAAAAAAGAATCTCCAAGGAAAGCGCGGGAGTATGTTGTACGTTCCAAGCTTGATTCGGAATCTTTGGACGTTATAACAGAAATCAGGCGTTAGTCACGTGAGTTCGTTGCAAAATTGTTGACTCCAGAAGCGAAGCATATAAAAACCCGTTGAAACAACAAAGCGTAAGTTCAGCTATACAAGTAGCGGGCTTTCGCAGATAAAATGTTCGTTTAAAGCGTCGATCCGACCTTCGCTCTCTCTATCTATCTTCACGAGAAAGTATCGCACAACCTCGTTTGGGTATCACGATCACTGTTGTCCCTTTCTTTCACCGCATTACCGTGTTTGGATTGATTTCCGTCTCTTTAGCAATGTTTCTGTTTCGCCGAGCTGGTTTTTTCTTTTATCGCATTGATTTTCTGTTCAAAATGGAGATTCATGACTGGTTTTAGGGTTTTCAGGGGACGTACGTTGTAAGGAGAATCTTTTGAGTCATGGAAAAAAAGAAGTATCCCATCGGTGCTGAGCATTACGATCTGTATGAAGTGGTTGGGCAGGGTGTGAGCGCTTCTGTTTATCGTGCGCTCTGTATTCCGTTCAATGAGACTGTTGCCATCAAAGTACTTGATTTCGAGAGACAGAACACTGATCTGGTAAATCAACTAATCTATCTCCTTCTCAAGAAATCCATTCTGGTATTGTCTAAAATCTCGTTAAACTGTATCGATTTTTTGTAAAAATATCAATCCTTGTGCCCTTCGCTTGAGCTAAAACGGAGCAACCCCTGCTTCGCTGTAACATTTGATCTGGTTATTTTTCCACTGGAAATTTATTGTAGGATCTCTGCATAGTCTTATCCTGAGACATAATGTAATATTAAATTTCTGTTGTAATGACATTGGTCTTTCTCTGTAGAGTAATATCACTCGCGAGGCACAGACTATGATCTTAATTGACCATCCTAATGTTCTGAAGGCGCACTGTTGTTTTGTTAACGATCGTAATTTGTGGGTTGTAATGCCTTTCATGGCCGGAGGTTCTTTTCTTCATATATTGAAAGCCGCTTATCCGAATGGTTTGGAGGAGGTGGTTATAGCAACTATTTTACGTGAAGTACTGAAGGGTCTAGACTACCTTCATCAACATGGGCATATACATCGAGATGTTAAGGTGAGTAACCATTCTAGGGGATATTCTGAGCATCGCATTGTTCACTGGCTAACTATTTACCCTTTTTGACTTTGTATGTGTTAACAAGTGATATTTGTGTTGGAGTTTTTTTTTTTTTTTTTTTTTTTTTTTCTTTAGGCTCCATTTCTTTTGCCGAAATTATTTTACTGGATTGTCATAAAAGTAAAAATTGCATAGAGAGCAAAAGATAGAAATTGATTTTACTGAAATGAAATACAAAAATTTGGATCACAATCGATTAAAAATTTTGGATGCTATTTTTAAAAATGAAAAGAAAATAAAAGTGGTAGTACCCTTGTCAGTCGTGCAATTGCCAACCATGGAAGACGACCCCCATTATATGGCTGGATTCGCCCCCACCCCCCAAACAAAAGAAATGGAAAAATGTCAAAGAAATGCAAATCAAGTTTTATAACAAGAAAAGTTGGTTTCCTGAAAGATAAGTCTGTATTGCAATAAATTCTTTCGTAGTAGTGAAAGATCAATAATTCTGAGGCTTTGTTGCATCTCGCCAAAAAAAAAAATGTATATGTAGATAGGGCCTCTTGTTTTCATCAGTAAAGCCGTCATCTTCCGTTAAAGCATTTTGCTTCTCTTTTGGTCAGCATAACGGAAGATGGCATGACAAAAATACTCTATGTGTGAGTCTCCAGTTATCTTAAAGTACTTTACCATGTGCCTTCCTGAAACACTTTTATGGAAATCAAATCCAAAAATACTGGTAGGTTTGCTAAAAAGTTGTTTAGGATCTCTTCCAGGAGTAAATTTCCAATCAAGAGAAAGCTTTGATCCCATCTATAGCTGGTAACAGTGAAGAAGCCAGTAGGAACATCCATTAAAGGCCCAAATAGTTATGGTGCAGGACAGGGTTCATGCTCATGCTACAGCCCAGCCTGTATGGCAGTACCTATATACTTGGGCCATTGCTGATCTAAGGAAGTGTTTTCCTTTAGACTGTGAACTTCACAGTCAGAACCAATAGGATCTCCTTAGTTCTCAGTAAATTCTCCCAACATGTTATGGACTTAAGATTCGTCTATTTCTTACTAGTTATCTTTGCTTAAGAGAACCAGATCCTGGAGTTAGAATGATGTGGAGGAAGTACTAGAAGAAGCCATGAAATTGGTTGGCTAATCAGAAATATCTTGGCCAACAATATCAATAGTTCAACAGCCAGGAAAGCTATCCAAATGAAGCTGTAGTTACTGTTTTTGATTCAGTAGATGTGCTCAAAGCAAAGACACTGTCCATAAGCTGAAGCAATCGGGTGATGTTGTTGGGGGAATTTAGAGCTCATATTTTAGGCGCCATCCTGATCTGCAGTGATGATTTTGTGAAATCATTTGTGCACAGAATCATGCCTACTAATATTTTATTGTTTTTTAATTGTGTTCCCAAAGTCTTCCACACGAAGGTTTGAGCAAGTTTATGTTGCCATTTGGAGAATTGTGGTGCAATGAAACCTTAAAATTTTGAGGGCAAGTTTTCTCCCTGCAGAAGGGGAATATAGTGGAGAAGAACTATTGGATTGCACATCAGCATAGTTGTTTATGGGGACATCACAGCAGCTAGAGTAGCATATCAGCAGTTTTATTTTTATCTTTCTGTTTTCTGTTATTTCAATTAATTTAGTTATTTCTGTTATTTCAGTTATTTTAGTTAATTCTGTTATCTCAGTTTTCTGTTTGTTTGTCTTTTCTTTATTTTTATTTTACAGCATGTTACAACTTCTCCCCCCCCCAAAAAAAAAAAAAAAATCTCATGGATACACCCCACCCCCTTTTCTTTTTCAGTTTTCTTTTCAATGTGAATTTTTGAAACTGCCACATGCCGTTCCCCAATCCCCCACTGTTTCACTGTTTAAGCCTTAAAAGGTCATTTTTTGCTGAAAACAAAATTATGCAAAGTATAATGAAAATGAAAGAAAACTTCCCTCTCTCACTGCTGTAATTCCTCTCTCTTTCTCTCTCCCCCCACCCCTCTCTCAATTTTCTTTCTCTTCTGCCTTTATTTCAACTTCTGATTCCCCTACCCTTCTCCTTCTCTCTTCTTATTTCTATATGGTTTTTTTTTTCCTGAATTCAATTGCTCACTCCCTTCTGACCACGAATTTGGATTTTGGAAGTATGTTCATATTCCATTGTAAACCCTCCCTGCAACGTATTAGTCTTCATATTGCATTATCAGTTTCTATCATTGTTAGACAATGTCTTAAAAAAAATTCCGTTTCTATTAATTCTTTCTTATTACTGTAAACAGCATATATTTGTCAAGTACTGTGTTAGTTTTCTGTTGCTATTAACAGTACTTTCCTACTATATAGAACCTGTTTTGGTGCTTACATTTTAGCATCCCTAATGGTCAATATTCCATTTCCTTTATATTGAATTGTACTGAATTCACATGACTCTGGTTTTCCTAAGCACTAAACGTAGCTGTTAGTATTTTAGGAGTGTTGACTTCCTGCACAACACTTTGTTAAATGCTGCCTTTAATTACTGACTTTTATTTCACTCTATTTGATCATTGTTGAGTTAATAAAATATATTGCTCATTATTTGATAACTACCAGCTCTAAACACTCTAAGACATGTATGCTGCTGTCCCCTTGTCCTAATTAGCTAAACCTTAAATAACTTAATACCTAATTAGTTGTAAGTGTAGGAAACCCAGATCCCTAGACTGTTCTACGTCAATTTGATATCAGAGCCTCAAGTTTGAGTGTCTTGTAGCTTCTGATTAGGATTCCTATGCAAGAGTCAACATTTTATATGTTCACTCGTAGTGGTAGAGTGTATCAAGCATTCAAGCCATGACAACTTCCCATACTACCCGTATGACATCTGAGTAATGGGAAAGGTTGCTTCAACAGAATGAAGAAACCATAAAACTCTTATAGCCAATCATGAATTGCTCAAAGCTATCCATATTAGGTTGACCACTAGTAGAGAGCAGATCATGTGGTACAAACTGTTGGCCTTCAAGCCATCAACCAAAATGTTGCTACCATTGAGACATCCATACAAAATTCTGACGGACAGCAAGGCCACAACAACCAAGGTAGTGGACCAAGGTTTGAAAACTCACTCTGGAAAATAGTGGCAATCAAAGGTGTCACAACAACTTTAATAGTCATGATAAAGTTGTTAGCTAGTATATGAAATCTCAAATTGTTAAACAACAAAAGCAAAACATTGGTTTATATACTCCTCTTCCTGTTTTGCCTCACACCCCTAGCATGGACTTTGTGCTTGGTTTGCCTAAGACCTCGGAAGACCATGATTATGTCTTCGTGGTTGTGGGTCACTCCTTGAAAATGGCACACTTAAGTCCGTGCTTCATGACTTCCGATGTTTCAGCTCTTGCCAACCTTTTCTTTCTGGAGATTGTCAAGTATCATGAGTTACCAAAGACCATAGTGTCAAGTAGAGATGTCAAGTTCACTAGTCATTTCTGGCGAATTTTGTGGCACAGGTTGAGTAATGAACTCTGTTTTTCTTGAGCTTTCCATCCTCAAGCTGATGGTCAGATTGAGGTCATAAATAGGACTATAGTAAATTTGTTGCGGTGCCTCATATGTGAATTGAAGGACCATATGCCTAATGAGACCATATCAGATGAGGAGTATGAAAGGGTTCATATATCTAGACTTGGTATTGTGAGACACGTGGTTTTACAATTTAAGGGCGGTGACCAACCCAAGATACCCATAAACCTTGTCCCTACTATGTCTAGCTCTAGGATATTATCCAATCAGTCAAGTCCATCCCACCGCAGCACATACATGACTTGCATGCAAAGAATAGAGGCAGGATAACATCAAGTAATGATCAATATAATTACAGGGCAGATGTACACCGACAAATGCAAGAGTTTCAATAGGGTGACATGGTGATGGTCAGGATTAGAGTGCAATGTATTGTCAAGGGAAAGTCAAGCAAACTACATGCTCGTAGTGCAGATCCTTTCATGATTCTTAAAATGGTGGAGCTAATGCCTCTGTGCTTGAGTTACCTACTGACATTTTCAATGTTGCGGATCTGGTATCCTACCACAGCCCTTCCACTCCCCTTCTTGCCTATCCTAATATTCTTGATGCCTTTCCTTCCATTATCGATACCTTTGCATCCGAGCCTCCTTCCTGCTATTTCTATTCCTTCCATATTGTAGTTTGATCAATGAGTTAAGGAGGTTGAGGATATCCTTGATGAGAGAGTTACTTCTACACTGGCGGTATTCGAGAGTTCTTAGTTTAGTGGCATAGACGACCTGAGATTGATGAGACATGGATCTCCATTGAGGAGTTACAACAGCTCTACCGGCTATGCCTAAATACTACAAGAGTTTTATTCACCAAAGGTGAATTCTTCCAAGCTGGGGAGAATTGATGGGGACATCAGAGTAGCTAGAGTAGCAGATCATCAGTTTTATTTTTATCTATCTATTTTCTGTTATTTCAATTAATTTAGTTATTTTCTGTTTTTTTAGTTAATTCTGTTATTTCAGTTTTCTGTTAGTAGTTATGGCATGTAAGTTGTTTGTCTTTTCTTTATTTTTATTTTCTAGCATGTTACAACCTTCCCCCCACCCCTCCCCCTCTATTCCCGTGGATACACCCCACCCCCATTTTTTTTTTCAATTTTCTTTTCAATTTAAAATTTTGAAACTGCCACATGCAGTTCCCCAACCCCCCCCCCCACTGTTTCATTGTTTAAGCCTTAGAAGACCATTTTTTTGCTATAAATGAAATTATGCAAAGTTTAATGAAAATGAAAGAAGACTTCTCTCTCTAACTGCTGTAAGTCCTCTCTCTTTTTCTCTCCCCCCCATCTGACCACAAATTTGGAAGTATGTTCATATTCCATTGTAAATCCTTCCCTGCAACCTATTAATCTTCATACTGCATTATCAGTTTCTATCATTGTTAGACAATGTCTTAAAAAAAAAAAAATCAGTTTCCATTAATTCTTTCTTATTACTCAGCATATGTTTGTCAAGTACTGTGTTAGTTTTCTGTTGCTATTTACAGTACTTTCCTACTATGTAGAATCTGTTTTGGTGCTTACATTTTAGCATCCCTAATGGTGTGTATTCCATTTCCTTTATATTGAATTGTACTGAATTCACATGACACTGGTTTTCCTAGGCACTAAACGTAGCTGTTAGAATTTTAAGAGTGTTGAAACTTCCTGTATAACACTTTGTTAAATTCTGCCTTTAATTACTGACTCTTATTTCACTCTATTTCATCATTGTTGAGTTAGTAAAACATATGTTAGAATATATTGTTCATTATTTGACAACTAGCAGATCTGAACACTCTAAATGCAAAACATGTATGCTTCTGTCCCCCCTTTCCTAACTAGCTAAACCTTAGATAACTTAATACCTAATTAGTTGTAAGTGTAGGAGACCTAGACCCCTAGGCTGTTCTACATCAGTTGTCATGGTGCCTAGGTGCGAAAGGTGATGGCTAGGCACCTAACCGTATAATGTTAATGCGGGAGCATTGATGCAGTACAAGCATATGCTAGAAGAAGAAATAATAAAATTAACTAAGCCAATAAGCCCAGCTGCAAGCCAACATGAGCTGGTACACCAAAACCACAAGCTTGTGTACAGTTGTATACAGCTGTACCAAAAGAATCTAGCGCAATCTCTTCTCCAAAGTTTGTTTGATTTGTTTCCAAAATTTGTGTTAGCATAAAATTTAGTTATGGAACAATTAATTTATCTCATTTGTTTTTTGGAAACTTCCTATAACCTGTTAAGGAAAGTTTCCTATTCTTGTTCATGTTTTATTTTGGACATTCCCATAAGGAAATTGGTCCTTCCATAGATTGTATTAATCCAACTCTATAAATATGAATAAAGGGGAAGAGGGAAACAGACTTGGATAAATCAGAAAATTGGTTATGATTTTTGGTTGAGTCTCCTTGGTTGTGAGACTCAACCATAGGTTCTGTTCTTGTTTTTTTCTTGATTCTCTTGCTGTCTAATCTCTCTCCTACCTCATCTTACAAAAATTTTGATTCCGTTGGTACTGATCTAAGGTAGCAAGCACTATGAGTTTATCGATTTTGCGTCAAAGTTGTTAGTGCTATTCTAGCCAAGGGCGACATTAGAATATAGACAGTTTTCAAAAATTCATAACTTCTTCATCACTGGTCAGATCACCTTCAGATTTCAGCATGCCATCAAATCATAGTTGTCAAGGCGACAAGGCAAACCAAGGCGTTGAAGGCCTGACAAGACGCCTAGGCGATCAAGGTGCCCGCCTAGGAGACCAAGGCGCCTGCCTAGGCAACCAAGGCGCCTGATTTTCTAAGGCGTCATAAGGCCGCTTGGGTGCCTAGGCGACGCCTTGACAATTATGCATCAAGTACATCCTAAAGAACATTCTCTCCAAGTTTGATGGTCAACCAACGGTCGGATTTTGAGATAAGTGCAACTTTCTAAAAAGTTTATATTCTGGTTTTCTAGGTTGGTTTGAGAAAAGATCCTGTTACAAGGGGGAATATTGTGTGTGTCATTCTTGAGTTCCCCTTTTCCATCAATTGGTATTAGAGCTTTTTTTAATGTTTGGGTTCTAACTCTCCTAATCAGCCCCTTGACTCCATGATTATGGTGCTCCAATAATTGGCTATCTAACTAACCCCTAGCCTATCTATCATGGCTACTAGTGATCCCAAACGGTCTGAACTAGTGGCTCAAATACTTAGGTTAACCTAAAAAATTAATGTGATGCTAGGATGCATGAACAGTAAATTGGATGTTCTCATTCAGGAAAAAGTGGGTACAATAGCAAACAACTTCCCCAAGAGGTCAGGAAAACAACTTGATTTAATCCAATCTTTATTTAGCTTTGCACTGTCAAAGGAAGATGCAACTCCTGCATATAAGTCTATTGTAAATCACGAATGTGACGAGGAGGCAATAATGGTAAAAGAGATAGCCAATTTCAAGGTGGACGATATTTTTTCTCTCGAACCTACTGTTGAAATTAAAGTTGAAGACCAAATCAGCCATGTGGTGGAAGATTCTATTGTTTTAGAGTCATTCATTGAAGAAAGTGCTGAAGTGATCATAGCGAGATTGAGATCGTGGTTCAAGAAGACTTCAAGAGCATCTCTCGTGTAGCCATGAATGTTACCAACAATGTTGGTGTTACTGATTTCGAAGTTGAGCATATTAAATGTGTAATCCCACCTCACTTTTTTGCAACGAGATGTCCCAAGGTCGAAGATTTCCTTCCCAACTGTCGAAAGCAACCAAATTTCTGTTTCAGAGAAAGTTGAATACTCACCCCGATATGTTGATGCTCAACCAATTCAAAACTCATGGTCAAGTTTTTTTAAGCAGGGAAGAGCTGATGCAATACAAGTATATGCTAGAAGAAGAAAAAATAAAATTAGTCAAGCCAAGAAGCCCAGCCGCAAGCCAACATGAGCTGGTACAGCTGTACCAATACCGCAAGCTTGTGTACAGCTGTATACAGCTGTACCAAAATAATTTGGCACAATCTCTTCTCCAAAATTTGTTTGATTTGTTTCCTAAATTTGTGTTAGCATAGAATTTAGTTATGGAACAACTCATTTATCTAGTTTGTTTTTTGGAAACTTCCTATGACCTCTTAAGGAAAGTTTCCTATTCTTATTCATGTTTTATTTTGGACATTCTCATAAGGAAATTGGTCCTTCCATAGATTGTATTCATTCAACTCTATAAATACGAATAAAGGGGAAGAGGGAGACAGACTTTGATTAATCAGAAAATCTGTTATGATTTCTGGTTGAGTCACCTTGGTCGTGAGACTCAACCATAGGTTCTATTCTTGAGTTTTCTTGATATTATTGCTGTCTAATCTTTTTCCTACCTCATCTTACATAAATTGCGGTTCCATTGGTACTGATCTAAGGTTGTGAGTAGTGAGTACTGTGAGTTTATCGATTTTCGGCCAGAGTTGTTACTGCTGTTCTGGCCAGGGGCAGCGTCAGAATATAGACAGTATTCAAAAATTCATAACTTCTTCATCACTGGTTGGATCACCTTCAGATTTCAGTATGTCATCAAGTACATCCCAAAGAACACTCTCGCCACGTTTGAAGGTCAACCAACAATTGGATTTTCAGATACATGCAATTTTCTAAAAAGTTTCTATTCTAGTTTTCTGGGTTGGTTTGAGAAAAGATCCTGCTACGAAGGGGAATATTGTGTGTGTCATTCTTGAGTTCCCCTTTGCCATCAAGCATCTTTGGATGCCCATTGGAGGGTCTAGATACGTTTTCATTTTAAGTGGGGATTAAGTTCTTAATAAAGGTTATCTATGTAATTTTCAATCTAGTCTCTACTTGTATCCTTTCTTTCATACTTTTTCTCCCAATCTAGTCTATTGATTTGTTTAATTTCAATTCCTATTTTTGTAGGAGAGAGATCTTTTCTCTCTCTCGTTATTCTTTTTTATTCACACCCATCAATCACACACTTTCTTTTTCCATCCATCTTCTCTCGTTGATTTCTATTATTTAGCTAATTTTTCTAGTTTTTATCCTGAATGTTAGTTTTCGATATGTGGTAGTCATTCTATGAAAATCTGACCGTTAGATCCGAGATTAGATTGAATATTCACTATTCAGTAATACTAGTAGTAATACAAAGTGTGAGACCTGGATCATTTGGTACACTGTGTCAATTCATAATTTCAGGTAACGTATTCATAATCTACTATGGTTGCGATGAGATACATTGATACAAGGTAATCTATACAAATATTACGATTGAATCTATTGGTTTCCTGATAGTGGAATAGTGGAAGGTTGATAAGCTGTGGTTCTGTCTCCCTCTTCCCTTTTCATTCTGGTGCTGCCCCAGAACCTTGCCAAGGCAGTTTTTCTTTACTGCCTAGCCATCGTCTTGACAACTTTGACCAATCCACATGGCTTGCCATATACATATGTCCTAGTTTTGATTGATGGACATTACCACAGAAACCAACTTTTTGGAAGATAAGTTAATTATTGCCTCTATTATTGGCTTCTGCATTGGAAACTTGTTGGTTAATATCTTATTATGAGCATATGGAGGAGAGAAATTCCATGATGCTGGCATATTAACAGACCTCTAGTCAATGGGCCGACTAAAAGTAGGATTTTGAGCTGAAAACAGAATTCTAGAATATTGGGAAACCATCATCAATTGAACTGATTCAATGAAGAAGGATTGACCTGAACAACAGCTGGTTTCTCTAGTTAGCTGGCAAGCGACAATGAGTTTTCTTGATTCATTTGATTCATCTCCACCTTGAAGTATGACTCTAAGAACAAAAATTCAACTATGTCCTGACTTATTCTGTAACAGGTACTCATCAGTGGAAGCCTAAGCTTTTCTTCCAAGCAGGACGGACCACACTTATTAAAGTCATGTCCTAGTACCTCCCCCTCTACTCATTTTCCTCATTCTCCAGTCCCAAAACCATTTGGAGAAAAAATTGGGGCTAATCACCCCAACAGTAGACAATATTCCTGGTAGATCTGCTAGATGAGGGAAATAGGAGCGTTGGATAAACTAATAAATAATAATAATAACTAATACAATTATACTAATTGTATTATTATAACTTATCATTATATAGAATGCTGAGAATGAAGAAAGAGACCAAGTAGAACAGCGTTTGCCAGGAATTTTGATTAGGTTTCCATCGAACCCTGGAAAGAATTCCATACTTCCCTTCCCTTCCAAAAGGGCTAGTCACTCCAACAGCAGACAAGATGTATAGGCAAGATCTGATAGACTAAGGAAAGATCTACTCTGAAATACCAGGGAAAGAGGAGCATTTGACAAACTAATAATAGATTAATAATAACAATAACAATAACAATAAAGTTATCATAACATAGAATGCTAAGATTGCAGAAAAGAAACCAAGAAGAACAGTGCTCGCTTGGAATTTTGATTTGGTTTTTCATCAAACCCTGGAAACAGTTCCGTTCCCTTCCAAAAAAAAAAAATTGATAATTAGTGACTAAAGAAAAGTTCTATTCGCAAGCATATTTATAAAAGCACATTAAAACCCCCTATCTAGACAGATAATGACTAAACTACTATGACCAGTAATCCACAGTGACAAGCTCTTTATCCTATTCATGCTCAACTGAACCTATCCCCTGTCTAGACTGATAATCTGCTAAGCTTGTGTGACAAGTAGTCCGCAGTGATGATCTCTTTATCCTATTCATATTTAATAAGATGTTACTTGTTTAGTTAACCGTATCTAGAACCTTATTATTCTAAGCAACTAAATTCATCTAGGGATGAACAACCATTCTGAAACCATTTAAACTCATCTTATGTTTTCCAAAACAATATGAAACTAACCATAGTAACTTATCTAATCTTGTCTTAAACAATACTTCACTAACCATAGTATATCCTATATAACCAGGCTTCTTCAATGCCCCCCCACCCAAAAAAAAAAAAAAAAAAAAAAACCGAACTACTGGCTACAATACTATGGTACTCCCCAATCACAAAGAAGATCAGTTTTGATCTGTTGAAAGATCAATACCTCAGTTCTCACTCCATTCTCCATAAAAGGAAGCAAGAGAAGGAGGCCTAGATGCATTGCTAGCATTAGTTAAACAGATATAGAAGTTCTGTCCAGCATTACATTGAGTTTGGATTCTTTACCCACTCATTTACTGCTTTTTGTCTCTTTTCATTGTCCAATAATTTACTTTTTAGGCTCAATCCTGTACTTCGATTGGTTGACAATCCAAACTGCGACCATGCGGTGGTGGGTTTGATGACCTTAGACATCTCAGTGCTATCACCTGCCTTGACCACAGCATATAAATTTCAATATGAAGTAAGATAAAACTCCCAGGTTTAGTCTTCCATATACCAAGCTGACAGCAGTTGAAATGGTTATCTCCTGAACCAAAGGATAAGAAACATTTCTTTATTTTTCAACTGCTTATATGAACCTGCAAAGTTTTGGGATTTACTTGCATTGGTTCTAAGTCTGTCATGCATCATATGCTATTTTCTTTTTTTTATCATGTGTGCTTCATAGTCTATGTTTCTTCTGTGCACATTTCCATATTTTAATTCATTGATGCATTTTTATCTTTCTTTTGCTATTGTGTTTATTGCAGGCTGGAAATATTCTAGTTGGTTCCACTGGTGTAATCAAGCTCGGAGATTTTGGTGTTTCTGCTTGCCTTTTTGATTCAGGTGATAGACAGCGCACAAGAAACACTTTTGTGGGGACTCCTTGCTGGTATACTTTAAATCTCATGGTTTCTACATATTCTATATGAGTTAAACTGTGGCTCAATATTTTTGTATCACTTATTGTAATATGAAATGTTCCTTATTACCTTTTGTAGGATGGCACCTGAGGTTATGGAGCAATTACATGGTTATGACTTCAAGTTAGTAATATCCAGTGTTATTCTTATTTTTTTTACATCAATTATAAATAACTTGATGACAGTGAATATTGGACAACTGACCTTCAGGGCAGATATTTGGTCTTTCGGAATAACAGCGTTGGAGCTTGCCCATGGCCATGCTCCTTTCTCGAAGTATCCTCCAATGAAGGTACATATTGCATACTCTTTCTTCTAATTTTTTACCAGCATAAAGTATTTTTATACCATGAATTTCCAGTAATCTTAGCAGGATTTACTTTTGGTAGGTTTTGCTTATGACCTTGCAAAATGCACCACCAGGCCTTGATTATGAGAGGGACAGGAAGTTTTCTAAGGTATCCTTTCCACGTGGTAGATTTCAATTTTCTTTCTATCTAATAGGACTATTTCAATCCTTTTACTCTTCAATAATAATTATGGAACCTCATATACTCTTTCTCTTTACCCCTGTCATTAGTCATTTAAGCAGATGATTGCTATGTGCTTGGTAAAAAATCCTTCAAAACGACCTACTGCAAAAAAGCTGTTAAAGCATTCATTCTTTAAGAAAGCAAGGTCCAATGACTACATTGCCCGAACTATTTTAGATGGGTTGCCAAGTCTTGGCGATCGGATTAATCAATTGAAGGTTAGGGCATCAGTGTTATGTTTTGTGATTCTGTGATATTACTGTTCCTAAATTGACTCCGATTTACATCACATGCTTACAATTGGTCTCATTTTTTATATGAAACAGATGAAAGAAGCAGATATGCTTGCACAGAAAAAAATGCCTGATGGGAAAAAGGAGGAAATATCACAGGTTTTGATTTCCTTGATCTAAAAGGATTAAATGGTCACTGTTCCTTCAACTGGAATAAATTCATCCTTTTTTTTTTTTTTTGCAGTCCTATTGTTGTTAATTTGGTACATAGTAGTCTCTGATCCTTTTTTGGGGCCTTACTTGCAGTCTGTTTATTATTATTGTTTCAGATTTTAATATGCACTTAGGTTCTTGATTATCATGGTTAGAATTTATGGGAAAGTTCCAGATCATAGTGCTAATAGAAGGTGGATGATGACTGATCTGTGTAGTTACGAATCTCTGATTTTGATGCCTTGGTGATATGATGGGTTGTGGGGTAAAAAATGTACTTTGAGTAAAAAACAGAAAGGGAAATGTAATAAATCATTTAAAATTTCCATTGCATGATTGAAGCAAGGCCAAGGATATAGAAGTTGTTGAGGACCTTTATATATATATATATATATATATATATATATATATATATATATATATATATATATATATATATATATATATATATATATATACGTATACCCTTGCAAGTACCTCAATTTTGCTGTCCACTTTTTCCTTTTCTTGTCGATTTTGTCTGCTATATTTGAGTAACTATTTTTTTTGCCTTCACTTCAATATCTTTGCAACCAGAAGGAACCCAAGATCTGGATCTCCTAATCATGCTGGGATTGTGATACCATGCTAGACCCTAAATGATGTTAGCTTGTAGTGGGATCTGTTGTTGTCCAAGTGATCTTTATGAGCTAGTGATTTATAATATCACAGTAAAGGTTCGATGCTGATGCTCATGGGCTGTAAGATCTTAGTTTCACACAAGGATCCACCAACATCTCCTGCTAATGTTTTCTAGTGCCTTCAGATGCATAAAAAAAAACATCTATTAAAGCTTGGCAAATGACATTAGATCAAATTTGGTTGCAATTTACAAACCTATGCTTTACATGCTTGTTCCTGTCTTTGAAGGCATTACCAGGGAAAGATAGCAACAGAGAATCTTTTCCCCCTGGCTGACTGCTGACAGTTGATAGCACCATCCCTTAAGCTGCTTGTTGCGGTTCATTTTCTTACATGATGTTACTTCAGTTTCTTAGAGCAATTTACTTCTTGTTTTATGAGTCAACCAGTCGTAGAAATCCGTGCATTTAGAACTTTGGTAACTTTGCTTAGGTGGTGATTGCAGCTATCATGTTGTCTATTATCAAACATATTCTTGTGAATGGAGTTGTCATGTTGTGTTTTTTCAAACCCCTTTTTGCTTCGTAGTAAATATTTTTTGTGCTTTTTACACTTTTTCAGTCATTTATCTTGGGGAATAACACTTTCCTAGGTTGTTGTGAGGATTGTATCTTAAACTTGCATTCTGTCTTTCTTTCATCTAATGAAGTGCAATATAATGTTGTGCTAATTTGAGGAAGCTGTAGTTCTCTCCTACACTTGTTTGAAGAAAATTAAATGACAGTTGAGGTTTGAGCTCTTTTGACTGTCAGTCATCTGACTCATCTCTATGGGTTTGTTATATGTTGGCCTGAGTGCATCGAGAGTGAAGTCTAACCCTTTGTCCCAAGTTGTTGGTGTAGACTGTGGACAAATAATGCGTGCAGTAAACATCATGAAATCATCATTGATGAACCAAACGTTTCAGGATTTATTGAATCCTAGTTGTCTACGTAAGGATTTCAGAGTTCTGCCACGGCAGACACCCATATACGTGTGTTGGACACTCACTCTTCTTATTCCATATAAGACTATTTTTAATAACAGATGCATACAACAGACATTGGCACCTATGCAAGTGTCATTTTTGTGCCAATTTTGCATAGTTATTAGTCTTTGTTTTCATGATCTGTATGATTGGTTGTGGGAGATTGTCAGATTATCATGAATATAAGCTTCTAATTGATCTTCTTGGTTGGTATATTGGTTGGAAAGCTTATGTAACCATGAAATAGTGGGATTTAAATTTCTGTGTCATACTTTGTTTCCATCTAGGTATTGATTCACCCATTTGATTATACAAGTTCAACTTCTTTCCTAAAAATGTCCACAAAAGGTTTGAGGAGAAAATGGTACGTAGCCTGATTTTAAGGTTACAGACATTTGGTGGTGAAAATGGTGCATACCCTGTTGAGGCTTGTTTTCTTGGTGACTATCTGGACAATTTGGGAGGAGAGGAACAATAGGATGTTCAGTTGTTAGCATAGAAATACTCAAGTGTGTGAACTGGTTCTGTTGAGGACAACCAGATGGGCTTCCACCTTTGGGGCATTTCAGGGTGTCTGTATTAACTACTTCTTGATGCATTGAGACCCTCTTATTTTCTCCAGGATGGATCATCATCAGAAGCCCCCTGCTCCTAATTTTATTAAACTCAATACTGATGGCAATTCCGCTGGGAATCTGGCCCTGGTTCGGATAGAAAAGATCTTTTTAGAAATCAGAAAGTTATGGTTTTCTTGGTCTTCTTGGGTTCGACAGGTCAGGCAAACTCAGTTACGGCAGAGCTAAGGCAACTGTTCGAGGGCTGGAAATTATAAATTGGTTATTTGGTGGCTTCAAGATCAAAATGGTGACAGTGTTGCTATCCCTTCCTCATTGGGAGGGCCACAGCTCAGTGTCCCATGGGAAGTTTTCTTCTCCAAGGGGGATTGGAATAGGCTAGGGTGTGTGGATGGAGAGTCTTTATATTTGGTTCCTTCTTGTTTGATGTTGTTGTTGTACTTCTAGCTATTCTTGTTATCTATAAAAAAGAAAAGGAATGTTACAACTTTTCCAAAGTCTTAAATCTGGTGCTGTTGAACATGATTTTTCGCAGCTGGTGCAATGTTTAACACCAATACTGGTGTTCATCATCTTGTATCTTAAACTCTTAATTGTATGGTGCTGTTGTTGGTTGTCGGTACCTTATTTCTTTTCCCTTCATGTGCAACGCTCCTTGATGGTTTGGGAGATGTACAAGATTTCTCATTTTGATATATGACTCCTGTTTTTATGACAGCAAGTTTGCTTTCTTTTAATGCATGAAGGCCGTTCACATCTTTAATAGACCCTTTCCTACTTAACTATATTTTTGTATGTCATGAATGGTACGCTTTTGATGCCTTTCTTCAAAACTTTCTGTAGAATGAATACAAACGAGGGCTTAGTGCTTGGAACTTTGATATTGAAGAACTGAAGGCACAAGCTTCCCTGGTATGCCTGTGATCCTTCTTGTTCTGTTGTTGTATTTAGCCTTCTGATCGTTATTAGTCATTGATTACATTTCTACAAGTTTCAAGTTAACTGACATTACTTTGACTTCATTTTATCTTATTAGATTCAAGATTCTGAGGAAATTTTGACCGATAAAGAACAAGGAGGGAGTTCGTGTTCCTCTTTTGGTCAAGGGAGCTCGTATTCTTGTTTTGGTGTTGACATGCCGGATACACAATTACAACCATGTCAACTTTCTGCTATTGGCCACATTTTGAAAGATATTGAAACTACTGTAAGTTTCAAGTCTCTTTGCTGATTGTTTAATTGGATGAAACTTTTTGGTCCTAAAGTTTCCTAATTTCTTTGGAGTTTGCAGGAAGATAATGATGTGATACAGAACTGGCCTGCACATCCTCCATTAGCTGACTTAACTGTTCAGAATTCCAAGTATATATTATCTACCATGCATAATTACCTTTTTTTTTTTTTTTCCTGTTATAACCATGTTATTATGTAGTCATTACTGTAATTGTCTAAACCCACTTAAAAACTAATTCAATGTGAAAGAAACCATAATACGCAATTAAGGTTGTTCCTTTTTTGTTTTATACAAGATACTAATTTTCTAAGTGATAACTATTAGCATTCTTGTTAATCACACAATTATTGTCTTTCAATTGTCCAGAGCTGGGTTTGATGAATCAG
This sequence comes from Protea cynaroides, assembly GCA_028583415.1. Classification (NCBI taxonomy): domain Eukaryota; kingdom Viridiplantae; phylum Streptophyta; class Magnoliopsida; order Proteales; family Proteaceae; genus Protea; species Protea cynaroides. Next base: position 86,340,712 of record CM053274.1, read on the forward strand.
ATGATGACTTCAGTGTTCACCATGTTGCCAGTTCAAGTTGTGAACAAAATATTTCGCAAAATGGTTTTCCGTATCGTGTTGATGACATTGAAAATGACGTGAGCGAAAAGCTGGAATTAGAGATCAATGGCGGGTTGTCGGAGGGTATGACTAGTCATTCTAATCTCCAAAATGGAACTTCATCAGGGACTAATGTACCAGAAATTGATCTTCCCTCTATCAAAGGAGAGAGGTTCGATACTAGAATTACAGAATCTTTGATCTCATGACTAGAGCCATATTCTGTTAGTTTGCTTTGCTCTATGGGTTTCCTCTGATGCATTATATCACATGGTTGGCAGTGAATATTCCTTATACTTTCCCTATTAGAAGTTTCTCCTTTTCTTATCAGTGATTTCTTGCTCTAGATTACATTTAATTGGAGATTATTAGCATCTTATATGTTATATGTTCCTTGAAAAGCATACTATTTTGTTGACCAATTCTTGACGTGGATAACCTGAGTAATGCAAGACCAAAACGATGGCCTGCAGAAGGTCCCAACAAGGATGGCTCATGGTTGTGTGAAGACGTTGATGGAGAAAGAAAGAGAAGAGAGAACGATTGGAGGGACAAGAGGTAACCAAAGGGATGACCTCTCTCAGGTCTGGGCTTCTCACCTGGCCAGTGACACAACCACTCATGACATACATCAGAAATGTTAACGGTAGCGATATTGCCCTATAGTGCTGTATCGCTATAGGGCTGTGTGACCCTCTTGAGATTTGAGGTTTATTATTTTTGGTTGTTTTCTATTTGTTGTAAGTAGTGGATTTTTTCCATTAAAGTCTTATCTTTGTTTCCTAAGTTAACTAGGTCTTTCCTAATTGGATTGTAATTAGAAAAGTTTCCTAAAGCTCTCTTTGGTATGTATTATAGAATTAATTATATAATACATTATGACATATGTAGTTGTTTGGTATGATTTATGATACTTATTTATATTTAAAATTAATTGATATAATCTAAAATCTACAAGTAGGCTAGAAGGTATTTATCATTATTGTGAGAATCTATTATTATCTCTTCATGTCTGGGGATATTAAACAGTTATTATGTATGACTCATAATTTATTATCATAAATGATTTATCGTAAATAACTCATAAACATAAATATAAACTATAACAAAGAGAGCCTAAGTCTCATTGTTACTATTTTTCCCTCATTAATATAAATAAAGGAACTGTAGGTGGACACTTACAATCGGTTCTTCCCCTTTGTTGAAGAATTGATCCTCTCTCTCTCTCTCTCTCTCTCTCTCTCTCTCTCCCCCCTCTCTCTCTCTCTCTCTCTCAGTTTTACTGGTTCTGGTTATTTTCTTATTGCAAGTTGTAACATGGTATCAGAACCTCGACAGATCTAATTTTGGATCTTACACAATCTGCAGTTTTGATAGTTTCTTCGTTTTTCTTCCTTTTCTAAATTTTGTTTGGTAGCCACGACCATATGCTGCCCATGAAGGAAGACTAATCTTCCTTTGATGCTATATCGAAATCTGTTTCTGTAATTCTTACTTGCTGCTGGTTGGAATTGCTCTAGTAGATCCTTTCTTGATCTCGATCTGCTGTTGTTGATGTTTGCTGCTGGTTGGAATTGTTCTTACTTGTTCTGATCAGACTGTCAACTCTGATCAGGGCTACTTGCTTGCTACTTGCCCTTTTTTTTTATTGCATCAGGTCTGCTTGCTGCCTGTCCTTTTATTGTTGCTGATTTCTTATTATTGAAGTTCTTGATCGAGATCAGAATGTGCCCTACTGGTTTCGGTAACTGCTATACCTATTGCTTTTTTTTTTCTTTTTTTTGTGCTCGTATTCTTCCCTTGATTGAGGACCTGAGTTCTTGGCTCTCTTGAGCATAGTCTTATGCTTGCTATGTGTGCTTTTATTGCTGATTCATTAAAACTGACTTGAGGTACTGCTGCTTGATATACTTTTAATGGCTGAATACAATGATCATTTTGCGCAAATCACCTCCATCAAATTGAAGGGGGTGTCTAATTATTTGTTGTGCGCACAAGCTATTAAGACTTATATTCACTCTAAAGGGAAACTACAATACCTTACAAGAAAAGGATCCCGCATCTGTAAAGAATTATATGACTGGATGCGTGAGAATTCCCCTCTACAGACTCAATTCCCTGGTTACTTGCTCTCCAAACATTAACCCCTTTATAGTTTCTAATGTGATGTTTCATCAAATTGCTAAGGGCATATGGAATGACCTCAAGGAGAGTTATGCTCAGGAGAAAAATATTTCTCGAATTTGACCTTTATGAACGAATGTTTAATTACTTGTTGGGTGACAAAACACTAAATGCATACTATAGTGGCTTAAAGGTCTCCTTGAAGAACTTCAAGCGGTTCAACCTCTTACTACTGATATAACACAACTCAAGGCCCAAGAATCCGAGTTTTATGTACCAAAAATTTTAGCCAGTCTTCCTCCAGAGTATCAATCCTTCAAAACTCAATTATTGTTCGATGAAAATGCACCTACGCTTAGTGAAACATTCTTTTTCCTCCAATGGTTAATGCCTTCCAGTAGTCCCATGACTACTCATAATAATTCTGCTTTGTATGACTGATGAGGACAAGGTCCCTCCTCTAGAGGTCGTGGTTCTGGTAAAGGACGTGGCTCCTATGGTTGTGGCACAGAAAGATCAAGCACAGATGTAACGCCCCCAACTCAAGGCCAGGAACGTTACAGCTAAGTTGCTAGGATTCAAAAAGCTCAAAGAGAACACGTACACAAAGCATAAATTTAAAAGAAAATAGTAGAAGCTTTAAGGGCTACATACATTTTCTCGTTTTGGTGGCACTATTACTTTACATACAAAACTTTACTTACATGCCAACTATTAGTTACATAGTTTTTGTTCTTTATGTACATACAAAGTTCTCACAGCAGTACAAAAGAAAACGAGTTCAGCGGTCTCTGACTTTTCTTCACTCAAGAGTTGGGTCAACTGAGTCAGGAAATCCCTCTGAGAGCACTCCACTTGTCTCTAAAATCCATTATTTAAATGACAGAGTGAGCTTACGCTCAATGAGGATAAATTATTTACTTACAACAACAAAATCTCAAAGCACACGAAACATTCAAACACGGACAACAACTTCCACATCATGGAAAAACTTAACATACTTTGAAGTTATCATACACTCATATGTGAACGCAAGAATCTCAGTTAAAATATTTCAAATAACCCTAGGTAAGCCAGTCATGTGTTGACTGCAATGCGCTTAACATTTGGAATCATTAAGCACTAATTGATGTCCCTGACATCTCGTCTTGATAGCCGTATTTGCAGTTGGTGTCCCAGACATCTCGCCTCAAGGGCGATGAATTCCTACAACTCTCAGTCCTCCAATGGACTGGTGACATCCCAGATGTCGCGGCCTCAGTAAAAGATGGTGAAGTCTCAGACTTCTCGGTGTTACGCATCTCCACTCATTATCTTACCCCTAATGAGAAGGGGGCAGTAAATACGAGTTGCATTCATTTACAATTCTTTTATCAGATAATTCTATACATGAGTATATATACATGTATTTCATCACATTCTTCATTCTTTACAGTCATTCCCTCATTCATCTATATTCACTCATAGGGGGTCATTATCATGGTTACCACAGCCATGAACATATTCCATTTAACATAACATCATACCAGATTCCATATAGCACAGTCTTATCATTTTCAGCAATATCGCAAGAGCAAATTATATAGAATGATATACCACAACATTCCCAATCAAAAGAAACACCATATTAAATCCATCAATAGATACAAAAACCCAAATAAGAGTATAAATAAATAATTTTCCCTCACCTAAAGTGTTGACTTTTTCTTTCCCTTCAGCTCTGCGATGAAGTTGCTCAATTCTTTTCTCAATTCTTTGGCGTTAGCCTTTTCTCAGTCTATTCAGCGAACACAATATAGAAATTCACTAGTATCCGTAAAGCTGATCGTAGAGCAACGTTGCTTAATGGACTTGGTATTGTTGCCTTAAAGGTTGATCTCAAGAGGCATTTCAAACAAAGGCGCTATAAGCAAGCTAAGAGACTTTCTAGGGATCGAAGTGGCTTGCCAAAGGTTAGCATAAACATTTCGCAGCCGAAGTATGTATTTGATACAAGTCATCCAAATCAAATGGACGACTCTCCTAATTGTTTTAGATAAGTATTCTTCTTATTGACTCTGAGAAATCTAAACAATTTCTCATTCTGTTAAAAATTCACTGTTATGGTGCCCTGGCAAAAACCAATGGCAAAATAGTCATTCTCTTAAAATTTCTCATGCTTAACTCTGTTTAATTTACTAGCTTAGGTCTTAGGGGTATAATGGTCATTCGACCATAAAACCCCTCTCCTATCTTGATTACAACTCTTTTCTTCATCTCTAAGGGCAAAATGGTCATTTAGGCCAAAATACCCCTTTTCTATTTATTGCTAAGAAATGTCTCATGTTGTAGGGGCATAAAAATCATTTCAGCTTGTCAAAACTTAACATCACTGTACTTTTGTGCAGTCCATTAATTAAAGGACGGCCCACTCATTAAACCTTTATTCTCAGTTCATAAAATCTTCAAAATACACTTAGTTGATAGGTTTGAATTAACTTGCTGTCCATTTAATTAGGTTTCATTTTCCTATTGGATAAACAATCCTTTTCATAGGTTTGCCCTATTGTTTTTAGTCCATATGGTCTGTTCAACAGTCTATTAATAAGTTCTCCATTGTTAGCTCATTAATTCATTTCTTTTAATGCATTCAACACTTAAAGGCTAAGCTCTTATTCTTATTGGCTGAAATACCGGAGCTAAACCTTAGAAAAAGCATATAAAGGTAGCGCGTCTATACGCTTTCAGCATATAGAGGCTTAGCTTTTCAAAGTAACCACGAAGGCGCTGTAAGCGTGTGTCCCTAACTCACTATTCCAATGAGGAAGAGGATCGACTGCCATGAAGTCAGACAAGTGATTATGAGATTCCAAACCTGGGTCTCCAGTTTAGAAATCCTGGTACCATGACATGATTGCTTTCAACAATCGTTTCTTTTTATCTGAAGTGAGCTCAGTCGAACACCGAGTGGGATCAAAGAAACTAGCGGACTGATCAGGGGCGCAGTAGTTTGATTGCTGGGCGCGGGAGTGCGCAGTAATTAACTGTATAATAATAATATTATCGAAATTTCAGTTTTTATTGACATGGTCTCTTACCTGAATTCTTTTCTTAAAAATCTGTTCTTTCTTGTAACATGATAGAAACAGATTTCTTCACTCTTTCTACCGATAAGTCACTAGGAGCTGATTTCTTCACTAGCATGTAGCATCATTCATTTCATTCTTCCATTAGTATTAGTTGAGCTGACCTTCTATGCTTAGATTCCTTTAAAAATCATTTTAGACAACACAGTATGCTGGCCAACACCTAGAATCTCATAATTCATCATTCCATTGGGTCTCATATCAAAAACTGATATTCATGCAACAGGTTTAGTAGGAACCAGTTTGGTTGGCATTTCATACAGCCCAAAACTTTAGCATTTTCATTAATCAATCAAATTTTTTTTATCAAGAGTGAACTGATTCTTACCTTATATAACCTTGCAGCAGCTTCTGCTATTGAACCATGCTTGACTTCACTTTCAGCTCCTACTTAGCCAAGGTAAAATTATTAGATTTACCGCACATGTAGAACTCCTTAAATTCTTCCTCTGTTTCAGGTTCTTCTTCCTTCACACAGCAACCTTGCTGCTTCTCTTCTTCTCAACAGAACTCTCTTCTATTGGTTCTCCTCCTTTCCCGCTCTGCTCAATCTCTTTCTTCATTGCTAGAATTGGGTAGAACTTCCTGCTGTACCTTTTTAAAGTTTCCTCCATAGCTCATTTCTCTCTCTTCTGCTCTTGCTAGAACTAAGCACAGCCTCCCCTGTGTTCATTATTCTTTTATCAATTTAATTCTTCCACTTTCCAACCGAAAACAGCAATTTCCATCTTGTTGTTCCTTCCTTCTTGCTGCACTCTTCCTTTTCTTTTTGTTTTGCTAAACCTTTCTCTTTCAGCTCCCAGACTCCTCTTTCCATTCTCTATGTTCAAGGAGCAGGTTAGGGTTTCTACTAACTTTTAATCCTTCTCTTCTTATGTTTGCAGGTCACATGGTACTGTAGCAGCTTCTGCTGCTCCTTCTCTTTCCAAAACCGATGTTGATAGAAGCTCTACTTCCCTCGATATGCAGCCCAGCTGCAATTCTCTTCTTCTTCCTACGGCTGAGCTCCTTCCTCTGCAACCAAGTTTTTTTTTTACCTTGCTGAAATTCACCTTCCTTTCTTTCCTAAGCCAAAGCTGATTACGTGAGAAAGGAATGAATTAAACAATCCCTGATTCTTTGCTTTTATAGTTTTAATTTGCTCTTAGTGAAATTACTAAGCTGCCCATAGGTTATGTTATTTAATCACACTTTTGTCAACTCTTTTTCTGGTATCCTTGTAAAGTATATTTACTAATAGTCTCCCAACTTCTTTGATATTCATCTCAAAACCCCTTGGACTTTATTTTGTCTTCAAAATAATCTCATACCTGTCCCTACAGGTGTTTATTCATTAAGCACTCAAATGACAGCTCAAACATGAGCTGTCTTCTTGCATGGAACCCACTAATATGGGTGGGTTAACCTGCTTTGCTGGCTGGTCCTTGGGCCGGCCAGACCAGAACCGGATTGGACCACCCTTTTGATTTTTTAAACTCATGATCTCCTTCTCTCTTTCTTCCTCTCTCTCTCATAAAGTGGGACCCACTTAACCCACTAACAACAAATAAGTATCTTTCTTAATATCTCATCTAATAAAATAATATAATAATAATATACTAATACATATCATAGCATAAGATTAAATTAACTCGCCCACTTATAGCTCCCACAGCACCCACAGCACCAGCCATAGATGCTCAGCTACTCCATGCACTCACTCATTTGCTCCAACCATCATCTGCTGCCGCTTCCAGATCACCATCTGCCTCTGCTACTACCAGTCCTTCCCCAGGTTCTAATTTTGCCCACTCAAGTTTGAGTTCCAATGGTCACTCTGTGTCAATAGCCTCTATGTCACACCCCAATTCCTGCTGAACCAGAAGTGTGAGTGAACCGTCTCTAACCCAACGGCTCACACCAGGATCTCAATAGACCATGTCAACAAACCCACCATGCATACGAACCACAATCAGAGAATAATAAATAGCAGCGGAAATATTAACTAAATGAACTGATTCTTTTAATTGTAAGCAAATAATTATTCAAATTATTCTCAAATTCCAAAACATAAATAAATAGTTTACATCCACTTATAGTTAATTGAAAAGAATAAATACTAATTCCTACAAAAACACGCAGAAGGAACACTGGCATGAAGCGTCATGCTCGTCCTCCACTGCATGTGTATCCATAGCAGCTACTATCCCATAAGCGGGAGCAGCCATAAAATCTTCAACAGTATAACTTGGATCAACATCTAAAAAAGAATATATATATTCGGGTGAGCTCACAACTTAGCTCAGTAAAGCACAAGACCATGCAATATACAAAATGCATGAGATAACATTACATTGGGTCAGGTATAACTTGCAAAGTGCTATGGTAAGGTTTGACGGCCACCACACCTCCATGCACGAGAGTGTGAGCACACCCAACAGTCAGGCTCCGATCCACACTACTATTATTGCCCTACATCACTCACTCCGATATAGAGATAGAGCTAGAGTCTGGTGGGCAGGCGGCACCACAATCCCACGTCCTCTCCCTAATACCCTACACCGTACCAATACCTAAACCCCTATTGGCAAGGGCTTGCAAGTGGGTTCTGTTTCTAACCAGTCCTATATATCATCATAGTATTTATGGTCCTACCCCAACGTAGCTCCCTACCACATAGAGATAGGGCTCGAGTCTGGTGGGTAAGCGGAGCCACAATCCCACGTCCTCCCCCTGATACCCTACTCGTACCAAGCTCGCTAAGGTAGATGACGATACGAAAAGATGTTATTGTGAGGATATATCCAGGGCTCCACTCCCCTTCACATTTCACACACTAACGAAAACATTTACATGCCTAACAAATATCATTCTTAACATACGAATATGCATGAACAGATAATAAAATAAAATAACTAGATGACATGTGAAATTCACAAGCAACAAGCAAACAGATTACAGAAACAAAGGTTTACTATCCGTTATTAATTAATTAAGGTTTAGGGTCTTATCCCTTACTTGACGCGTGATTACAAGTATGCTCTACGTTGCAGAGTCCACTTACACCGTCCACAAGTCCTACACGACATTATTCATTAATTAGATTTAGGTTTACAAGGTTCAAGTTGGTCAAAACCAAGTCTGGCCAACAATCACCCTCGGACAGACATACCGGTCTGACTCAAAGTCCAGCCAGTATGTGCCTGCGGTATATACCGCCTGGGCATAACGTAGGACCTTCAGTCCAGCCGGTATATCCTTGTGGTATATACAGCCTGGGCATACGGCAGGACCTTCATTCCAACTGGTATGCCTTGCGGTATGTCATACCACAAGACCTCCAGTCCAGCCGGTATGCCCGGCGTTATGGGTCCGTCAGTCTATTCTCTGACCTCCCTCTCTCGTTGGTCCTTGGCTTGGTTTCAAGGTTCCTCCTAACCCATTCTAGGGTCAAGATGCATGTTAGGTCACTTAGGTTTAGATTATTTATCGTTTAACATCATTAAACAATGTTCCCATCCTTCTCAAAATGGATCTCAAAGAGAACTAAGGTTTTACGGTTCTAAGGTTTTGGATCAATACGCCATTTCACGGCTTTGATCCGTAACCCAAGCCTTCCTACAGTGGTAGAGCACTTATAGGTGTTCATTGAATGGCAATGCTCTCCTCCTAATGGAAATCCCTTCTCGAACAACTTCATTCTCTGCTCCTTCTCAGATCTCTTTCCAAACTGCTCTAGGGTTTGAGATTCATTGGAAAAGATCTAAGGAGGAGGGAAGATGTATTTATAAAGTGGAAGACCATTCTAGGAAAGTCTCCTACGTCCAAAAGATCTCCTAGAATCAGATTCAGAGTGTGGGACCCACTTGAGTCCGTCACCACTCACACAAACATACCAGTTGGACATAAAATTAGTGTGAAATGCTCGTTTTTTGTACCTGAAGTCCGTGGTTCGTCACCCGGTCTAGTCTTCTGGTCCGGTTATGATTGGAAGACCTATCATGACGTGAAACTTATGTTAGACCGGGTTTCCTTCTTATTGTTTGTTTCAGGATGTGGCAACAAGGAGGACGATTAGATGTGGTAGGATGCAGGGTGGTCTGTACTTGCTTGAGGATGGTCTCTCTTTGTCAGCTTCTACTTTAGCCTCTACAAGCTCGTTCACTTCCCTACCTTTAGCATATTCTGATTTTCATCAATGGCACTAGCGGCTTGGCCATCCTTCATTTCCTATTTTAGCTAGTCTTTTTCCGTCTTTAGCAAATAAATGTAAACAGGACGAGTTTTTTTGCGAAGTTTGTACTCTAACTAAGCATACTCGGTCTTCGTATAGTCCTACTTTTACTCGAAGCAGTACTAATTTTCATTTAATTCATTCTGATGTTTGGGTACCAGCATGGACCAATTCAATTTCTGATCACCGTTGGTTTGTTACGTTTATTGATTGTCATTCCCGTACTACTTGGATGTACCTTATGCATCACAAAAGTGAGGTTTTTCAATGTTTTCATCAGTTTCATCAGATGATAATGACACAGTTTCAGGAAACAGTCAAGATTCTAAGAAGTGACAATGGACGAGAGTATCTTGAAGGCAACTTCCAATGGTATCTTGCTGCCCATGGTATCATACACCAGACGAGCTATGTTGATACCCCTACATAGAATGGCATCGCCGAACGAAAGAATCGCCATCTTCTCATGATGGCTCGTCCACTAATGTTTGCTCGCCATGTGCCCCCCAATACTGGAGTGTTGTTGTTCTTACCGCTACTTACCTAATTAACCGTGTCCCCACCCTTGTCCTGGCCAATCGTTCTCCTTTACACCTTCTTCTTGGTTATGCCTCTTACATTATCCCCCCTAAAATATTTGGTTGTGTGTGTTATGTTTGCAACCATCGGTCCCCTGGTAAACTTGAACCCCGAAGACTTCGGTGTCTTTTTTTAGGCTATTCTCCGACCCAAAAGGGCTACCGATGCTATCATCCCCCTCCCCGTCGAACTTTTGTTTTAATAGATGTTCTTTTCTATGAGCATCTGTCTTACTACCCTGCGTCCCATCTTCAGGGGGAGCATACACTACAGGAAGATGGACCTCTTATCCTACTTACGGATCCAGCATATCCTCTTCAGGAGGAGCCTCCTTCTCCTGAGGCTACTGCACCACCTGCTGAAACCAGTCCTATTCGTGTACCTGTGGAAGCAACAAAGCCTACTTCACCTCAACTACAGGTCTACAGCCGAACCAGATTCAAGCAGGGAAAGACCACCATCATCAACGCACCTACACACATCCCTTCGCCATCTTTGGAACCAGAGAATGAAATAGGGAATGAGATACATCAGCCTGGTAATGTTTCTTCCACTGAGTCAGATTTACCCATTACTCTTAGAAAAGGTATTAGGTCATGTATTCAACACCTCATCTCTCAGTATGTATCTTATAAATCACTGTCCCCATCCTATCTTGTTTTTGTTTCAACCTTGTCTTCTGTATCTGTTCCCAAGCATTGGCAGCATGCAGTTACAGATACGAGATGGAAATGGTTGAGGAAATAAATGCCTTAAAGAAAAATGAGACATGGGATCTTATTGACTTTCCATCAGGGAAGAAGACTGTTGGGTGCAAGTGTATCTTCAACATCAAACAGAAAGAGAATGGGTTTATAGATAGATACAAGGCAAGATTGATAGCTAGAGGCTTCACACAGACCTATGGAATTGATTATCAGGAAACTTTTGCACCAGTAGAAAAAATGACTGCGATTCGTGTCATTTTAGCTTGTGCAGTTCACTATGACTGGGACCTACAACAGCTGGAAGTCAAGAATGCATTTCTTCATGGAGAGTTATTGAGGAAGTGTACATGGATATTCCTCCAGACTTCTCCTCAGTTGCTACTAGAGGCAAAGTGTACAAGCTAAAACGGTCTCTATATGGACTCAAGCAATCCCCTAGGGCATGGTTTGGGAGATTTCACAGAGCCATGACTTCTGCAGGCTACAAACAGAGCAATGCTGATCACATATTGTTTATTAAGCAAAAGGGGGAAAAAATTACCATCCTGATAGTATATGTAGATGATATTGTGGTCACTGGCAGTGATGTTGAAGAAATCAGACAGCTGAAGACCTTCCTGGGAAAGGAGTTTAAAGTCAAGGACTTAGGAAAGTTGAGATATTTCCTTGGAATTGAGGTAGCTCGCTCCTCCAGGGGTATCTATTTATCTCAGAGGAAATATATTCTTGATATTTTCTCTAAGATGGGGCTCTTAGGATGTCGGCCACGTGAAACACCCGTTGATCTTAATATCAAGTTGCAAGAAAAATTGGTACACCCATTGATAAGGAACAGTATCAGAGGCTAGTTGGAAAGCTGATTTATTTAGCTCATACTCGGCCTAATATTGCATTCACAGTGAGCTTAGTGAGTCAATTCATGCATGACCCCTATTCGTCTCACATGGATGTTGTTGTTCGCATATTGTACTATCTTAAGTCTGCTCCTATAAGAGGAATATTACTCTCACCTCAGGGTCACCTGAAAGTTGATGCCTACACTAATGCAGACTGGGCTGGAAATCCTAACAGGAAGTTTACTTCAGGATACTGCACCTTCATTGGAGGAAATTTGGTAACTTGGCGTAGGAAGAAGCAGAATGTAGTAGCTCGCTCAAGTGCAGAAACCAAGTTCAGAGCTATGGCTCAGGGTATATGTGAGTTGTTGTGGCTACAGGGTTTACTCAAGGATTTGGGTGTACCCATTACCCAACCTATGAGATTATTCTGTGACAATAAGGCAGCCATCAGTATTGCTCACAACCCCATGCAACATGACAGAACCAAGCATGTAGATATTGACCGTCACTTCATTAAGGAAAAATTAGATAATGGATAGATATGTGTACCACATGTTTAATCAGGTAATCAAGTGGTTATATCTTCACCAAAGGACTCCCAAGAAAACAATTTCATCTGTTATTGTCCAAGTTGTGTATGTCAGATATATATGCACCAACTTGAGGGGGAGTGTTGAAAATGTCCAGGTTCATTATGACCAGGTTCATTGTCCAGTTTCATTATGTCCAGGTTCATTGTCCAGGTTCGTTATGTCCAAGTTCATTGTCCAGGTTCATTATGCCCAAGTTCAATTTTCTGGTTCAATGTATCATCTCATTTTATTAACTATAAATACCTGGGTCTGTGGCACACTATTCTACAACTCAGACTTTGTCTAATTAGTCTGAATCTGACACTCACCTTGGGCTAGCATTTTACGAAAATGTCCCTCACTCCATAACAACCTCTGGAATATTTCTGAAAAAATTCCTTCACCATCAATACTTCAGAGAACTAAGGTATTACATCTTTCTTACTTAGAGTTGGCAATTTACTAAAATGCGCTTCCACTAACCAGAGCTTCTAAGGCTACATGGGATTACTGAAAATGGGGTATTACAACAGATATGGCTAATCGGTATGGCATTCACTCATTGTGGCAAAACTAATCATAATGTCAACAAATGTCGAGCTAAGCATGGCTACCCTGAATGGGCTGAAACATTGGTCAACTCCATAGTTGTCAAAGCAACAAGGCGATCCAAGATGACAAGGCAATCGGGGCCATCCTGGGCCTAGGTGACCAAGGCATTCCCAGTGTATTTTTTTTTATTTTTAAAATATTAATGCTATATTATTGTTTATATATATGCAACATTCTACATAAATAATCAAATTTAAGACATAACTTAATTAATATGAGAAAACCAACAAGGCAATAAATGATGAATAAAGTATAGGACAAAAAAACACATTTATGACTAACATTTGCATACTTCTAACAAATTTGACCAGAGCATAACTCCTTTACTTCAAGCAATCTCAAATTCGTTGCAAAGCTAGCATAATCAGCTTTCCAACAAGTCTGAAATTTCTTAAATCCGAGTTATAATGAAGGAGTTACACTCTGTTCAAACCTTGTTTGGAGTACAGGAATGCTGTTTAAAGTCGTCTGATTATAAATTATTTTTTAGGTATCAAAGCAAGAGATTTTTTGGCGCGCTCTTGGTTTTTAGTGATGCTTTACTATAATAAGATTTATGGAATTTTTATATTTGAAAAAAAACCTAGCGTTTGAAAGTTAAAAATTACCCCCACACCCGAAAATGCGATTTTTGTTCTTGAACTGGAGGGAAACTTTTTATCCTTCTGGAATTTGAATTTTAGACTATTTTTATTGGATTCAAATGGGGGGTATTTGCTTATTTATGAATAATATCTTAAGTAAAACATTTACTTAAATGATATTAGTCATAAATAAGTACTACTTGATAAATATTGTTCCTACCTAGTCTAATAAATCTTGTGAAGAAAAGTCCGAAAAAAAAAAACACATATAAGGCCCAAGGTGACCGCCCAGGCATTCTGGGCGTCTAAGGAGCCCAAAGTGATGCCCAGTGAGCCTGGGCGATCGCCTTTTCAACACTAATAAGGCGCCCTGGCGCCCAAGCCCGCCTAGGGCGACGCCTTGACAATTATGGTCAACTCTGTCTCTACAGATGATGTTTCTTTATTGGCTCCTGCTGGTACTCCTGCCCCGGCTACTATGACAACTCCAACACCACAATCCCAGCGCAGTTTAATGCATTACTTCGACAAGTTCAAGAGCTTGAGCAGTCTTCTTCATCCTCCAATACCATCCTAGCTCACACAGGTGCCAATGCTCTACTCTCCATCACTACACCTATTGCATGGATTATTGACTCTGGGCCTCTTGTCACATGACTGGTAAGTCTCATATCTTTTCCTCATTTAAAGATGTTACTACATCTATGCTTGTTTTCCTTGCCGATGGTTCCTCTACCCATGCTATGGGCCAAGGAACAGTTTCTTTAACACCTTCCTTGACCTTATCCTCGGTCCTCCATGTCCCCAAGTTACCCCTTAACCTTATGTCTATCAATCAACTCACTAATTCCCTACAGTGCTTAGTGACCTTTTTCCCTTCTTATTGTGTTTTTCAGGATCTTAGGACCAGGGCGTCGATTGGTGGGGGCCTTGATCGATCAGGACTTTACTACTTTGAGCATAATGGACCACCTACTACTGCCGCTACCACCTCTGCTGTTTCCACCCCACTTCATGGCATCATCGGCTTAGCTATTTGCCCCTTTCCAAGGTGAAGACTCTTATTCCTAGCTGCAAGTCTCTTACACAACTTAGATGTGAGGCTTGCAAGTTAGGCAAACATCACCGCACTGTCTTTCTTGTCCATGTTAATCCTCGTACCTCTTCTTCTTTTAATTTAGTCCATTCTGGTTCTTGTTATTTTGTTACCTCTGTTTATGATTATTCCAAGGTGACCTGGCTTTATTTACTTAAAGATGGATCTGAGTTTCTTTAAGTGTTTAAAGGTTTTTGCAAAGAAATTAAAATTCAGTTTAATAAATCCATTTATATATTTTGGTCTAATAATGCACTTGAATATACTCAAGCGGCTATTTCTGACTTTTATTTTGGAAATGAAATGATTCATCATACTAGTTGCTTCTATACTCCATAGAAGAATGGTGTTGCAGAGCGAAAAAATAGACACCTATTGGAAGTTGTTTGTTCTGTTCTTTTTCATATGCATGTTCCCAAAGTATTTTTGGTAGGATGCACTTCTTAGTGCTTGTTTTCTTATCGATCGTATGCCCTCCTCGGTTGTTTACGGTAAAGTTTATTTTTCTATTCTTTATCCGTCCGAAACCCTCTTTCTCGTTCCCCTTCGTGTGTTCGGGTGTGTATGCTTTACCCATATCTTGCACCCTCAGCATGATAAATTGTCTTCTCGCTCGCTTAAATGTATTTTTCTTGGTTATTCTCGTACCCAGAAGGGCTACAGGTGTTATGACGTGGTTACCTATTTTCATTTTGTTACTGCTTATGTTACCTTCTTCTAAGATATATCTTTCTACCCTACTCCCTCTACACCACCATTACCCCCTGCCTCCACCATAACCTTACCACTCGTGCATCCATTTGCTGACCCACCACCTACTCCACTACTGACCCATCCCCTTCACCATCACCGTTGCAAGTTTATTAGCGCCGACCAAAGCTAGTTCCTCCTACGGATGCTACTCTGTCTGCTCCTGGTGCTAAGGTCTCTTCTGACCTTCCCATTGCCCTTTCGTAAAGGTATGTGCTCTTGCACCTAGATGCCTCTTATTACATATCCCATTGATAGCTTTGTTACTACCTCACATCTATCTTTCTCTACCAATAACCTTGTTATATCCTTATCTATTACCTTTGTCCCTAACACCCATGTCCAGGCTTTGTCCCACCTAGGGTGTAAAGTGGCCATGGATTCTGAGATGGATGCTTTGCTCTCACGTTGTACATGGACTCTTATTGATCTTCCTCCTAAGAAAACTGTAGCGTGTTGTCGTTGGGTGTACACTGTTAAGTACAACCCTGGTGGGACGGTTGAATGCCTGAAGGTTAGTTTGGTTGCCTAAGGGTTCACTCAAACTTATGGTGTTTGTTATTTTGAGACATTTTCACCGGTTACTCATCTCAATTCGGTTCTGGTTATTATATCTTTGGTTGTCAACCACGACTGGCCGCTTTATCAATTGGATGTTAATAATGCCTTTCTTTTGGTGATCTCTACGAGGAGGTATATATGGAGCAACTTCTGGGGTATGTTACTCAAGGGGGACAAGTATGTAAGTTAGACGAAGCTATCCATGGCCTCAAACAGTCCCCCGGTGCCTGGTTCGAGAAGTTTAGCTTATGTCTGACCGGGATGTTAAATTTATGAGTTATTTCTAGAAGACCTTATGGCTGAAGACAAACACGAAGTTGCTATACTCAACGGCCTTCCACCCACACACTGATGGTTAGAGTGAGGTAGTAAACGGAGCTTGGACAATCTTCTCCATCATCTTGTTTGTGATTATGAAAAGACTTGGCCCTCCATTCTTGATATAGCAGAGTTGGCCTATAATAGCTCTGTCAGTCGGACTACCGTCTACACTCCATTTTAAATTGTTCTTGGCATATAACCCAAGCAGCATATTGACCTTGTGCCTATCCCTTCACATGTACGTATACGTATTGAAGTAGATGAGTTTATTCGGCATATTACAGAGGTGCACACGGATGTACGACGATGCATTGCCCTTAACAATGAAGTGTAAAATGCCAGTGCGGTTGCCATCGCCGTTTTGTGGAGTTTCAACCTGGTGATATGGTTATGGTTCGGATAACTCCATAGTGTTTCACTCCCGGCGCAGCTACAAAACTTCATCCACAGAAAATGGGTCCTTACAAGGTGTTGAAGAAGATCGGAGACAATGCATATGTCCTCGAGCTACCACCGGACATGGCCATTAGCAATATATTCAACGTGGCTTATTTGACTCTCTACACGGGCCACCACTCCTATGACGGTGATACGGAACATGTCATACGGCTTTCTCAATATGTGGCCCCACCAAGTAATGAGATTGAAGATGTCCTTGACAACAAATACACTATGACTCGGAACAGAGGCGGTTACCAATCATTCTTAGTTAAGTGAAAAGGAAAACCGCAGCATGATAGCACATGGATCCATGAAGATGACTTCAGGAGGATTGACCCGGACCTCTATGATCGCTATATATCATTTTTCCATCCGTCAGAGATGAATGTTTCTAAGCCGGGGGGACCTGATATAGTACAAGTGTACATCAGGAGAAATAAGGCCAACCAAACAAGGCTTAAGCCAGCCAGCCAAGCCAACATAGGCCAGCCTGGCCAGCCGTGACCAAGTCAAAGAGAGCCAGACAGGTTGGTACAGCTGGCCACAGCTGGCCAGAATTAGCAACAAATTCTCTCCTTTATTTCTCTCTTTATATTATTGCTTTCTTAATAATAAACTACCATGTAAGCATGTCTCTAATACTAGTAAATCTATTTATAGACTTGCCTAAAGTAGGAGTTTTATTTTAAAGAAACTTTCCATTCTATGTTTAGAAAGTTTCTTATTAGTTCTTGTAACAAAACCAAAGAGAGAGATAATGAAACCTTCACAAACTTTCACAAACCAGAAAATAAAAGGATTAAGAAGAAGAAGAAGAAGAAACCGAGAGAGAGAAAGAGAGAAAGAAAAAGACTCCAAAGCAGAAAATTACTGCAGATAAAATCAATCCTCTCTTCTCCTCTAAACATTGTATTTATAGAGAAAAACAATACCAATTACAATGAAAGTATCCATAGATAGAGAAGACATAATAAGGAAATAAAAAAGACTAAAAAAAGAAATTAACTAAAAGGAAAGAAATTAACTAAAAGGCCAAAGTGGCCAAACAGCCTCAGCCGATAGAGGCTGACGTTAATCCTAGCTGCAGCCTCTAACAGTAAGGGCCTGTTTGGCCCTTACAATATTTAAACCGTAACACCCTCCCTCGAGTTTGGAGTATACAAATCACCCAATTCAAGCTTGTAATTGTTTAACCGATACGTATGTCCAAACAATGGCTTCGTAAGAATATCAGCAAGTTGATTTGTAGAAGAAACAAACGGAGTAACAACGATCTTCTTCATGACAGCATCTCGAACAAAATGACAATCAACTTCAATGTGCTTGGTACATTCATGGAAGACTGGATTACTAGTAATATATATAGCCGACTGATTATCACACATCAAGGACATGGGTCGAAAGACTGGAAACCCCAGTTCTTGTAGAAGATTTTTCAACCATAACAGTTCAGCAGTAGTATGTGCCATAGCAAGATATTCGGCTTCAGCACTAGACTTGGATATAGTAGTTTGTTTTTTACTCCACCAAGTAACCAGATTACCTCCAACAAAGGTACGGTATCCAGTGGTGGACCTATGACCATTAGCCCTTGCCCAATTAGAATCAGAATAACCAACAATGTCAAGATGTCGACGCCGATTATAAATAAGACCAGTTCCAGGAGACTTTTTGAGGTACCATAATATGCGGCAAGCTGCTTCCCAATGGGCAACTTTAGGAGCATGTATAAATTGACTAACAACAACAATAGCAAAAGAAATATCAGGCCGAGTTACAGTTAGATAAATCAACTTTCTAACCAAGCGTCGGTATTGATGAATATCAGAATAGTCAGGACTGTTACAAGTTTCAAGCTTCTGATGTGGATCTATTGGTGTATCAAATGGTTTAGCTCCAAGAACTCCTGATTTATAAAGTAAATCAAGCACATACTTCCTTTGAGATAAGCTAATACTCTTACTATTACGTACCACTTTAATCCCCAAGAAGTAATGAAGAAGACCTAAGTCTTTCATTTAAAATTTAGTGTTCAAATATGATTTGATTTCAGCAAAGCCTGTCTTGTCATTCCTAGCAATAATAATATCGTCAACATAAACAGCAGTGATGGTGACATAAGATGAACGACGTCGAACAAAAATAGAGTGATCAGAGTAACATGTAACAAAGCCAAAATTTATAATAACAATGCTGAACTTATCAAACCATGCACGAGGAGATTGTTTTAGTCCATAAATTGCCTTAAGCAATTGCCTTAAGCAATTTGCACACCTTAGTTGAGTTCCCTCCTTGAGCAACATACCCTGGAGGTTGATCCATATAGACTTCCTCGTGTAGGTCACCATATAAGAAGGCATTATTCACATCCATTTGATAAAGAAGCCAATCAAGATTCACAGCCAAGGAAATAATAACACGAACACAATTAAGAGGAGCAACAGGAAAGAACGTCTCAAAATAATCTACTCCATACGTCTGAGTGAACCCCTTGGCCACCAGGCGTGCCTTCAGTCTATCAATAGTACCATCAGAATTATGCTTTACAGTATAAACCCATCTGCAACGAACCACTGAATGTCCTTCAGGAAGATCTACAAGAGTCCATGTTTGGCGTGCCAATAAGGCATCCATCTCAGCATCCATAGCTGCTTTTCACCCTGGATGGGACAAGGCTTGGGAAACAGTAGTAGGAACAATAGTAGTAGATAACGAGTGAACCAAATTTTGGTGACAACGAGGGAGATGGGCTGTGGAAATAAAATTCTCAATAGGAAAAGTATTTTTACGAGTATGAGTACCTTTACGAAGTGCAATAGGGAGATCAAGGGCGACCTCAGGATCAGGAGTAGTAGAAGCCGTCGGTGGAGCAGCTGGTGTAATACTTGGTTGAGGCATCGTAGAACGCCGTTGGTATACCTGTAGGGGAGGTGGTGGGTCGTCAAATGTAGAAGATGTAGCAGGGGGTGGAGAATCATCAAATGGAACAATGGGAACCGGCGGTTCAGAAGGAAGAGAATAATGTGGCACCACGACTTGATAATATGGCTTGTCTTCGAAAAAGGTAACATCAAGACTGACATAATGACGTTTAGTAGTAGGATCAAAACAATGATACCCTTTCCGAGTACGAAAATAACCAAGAAATATACACTTTAAAGAACAAGGTGAGAGTTTTCCCAACTGTAAATGCATAATATGAACAAAACATGTACTACCAAATACTCGTGGATGAACAGGAAATAAAGGAGTGGTAGGGTAAAGAAGACGAAACGGTATTTTGTTGTTTAAAACAGAGGATGGCATACGATTAATAAAAGCAAGCTGTTAACACAGCATCACACCAATAAAATTGAGGGACATTCATATAAAATAGTAAGGACCTGGCAATATCTAATAGATGCCTATTTTTACGTTCAGCAACTCCATTTTATTGAGGGGTATAGGCACAACTGGTATGATTGATTATACCATTAGTAAAACAGAAATCAGAAACAGCATGTTGAACATATTCAAGAGCATTATCAGTCCTCAACACTTTAATAGGCACACCAAATTGAGTTAGAATTTTCATATGAAATCTTTTGAAAATTGAAAGAAACTCTGAACGATCTTTTATTAAATAAAACCAAGTCATCCTAGAAAAATCATCCACGAAGGTTACAAAATAAGATAAACCTAACCTATTGGGAACACGACAAGGACCCCAACTATCCGAATGCACTAAAGAAAATGGACTAGAATTTTTAGGACTAGAACTAGAAGGAAAGGACGAACAATGATGTTTGCCTAACTCACAAGCCTCAGATTGGAGGGAAGTGAGAGACTTGCATCCAGGAATTAAAACTTTCATCTTAGACAGACAAATGACTAAGCCGTTGATGCCATTGAAGGGGGGTAGTAGTAGTA
This sequence comes from Protea cynaroides, assembly GCA_028583415.1. NCBI lineage: Eukaryota > Viridiplantae > Streptophyta > Magnoliopsida > Proteales > Proteaceae > Protea > Protea cynaroides. The sequence continues at coordinate 86,361,205 of CM053274.1, forward strand.
GTGGTAGCAGCAAGAGGTAAACGTTATGTGGGCTCCAAGTAGTATAGACCAGCATGCTCACATCCGCCACCAATCATCTCCTTGGTCCTAAGATCCTGAAAGGTACAATAAGAGGGATAAAAGGTAGCAACACAATGCAGAGATTTAGTTAGTTGACTTATAGACAAAAGATTAAGAGAAAAATGAGGTACATGTAGGACAGAGGGTAAAGACATAGATGGAGATAGAGAAACATTATCATACTGAGAGGCATTAGTAGAGGACCCATCAGCAAGATAAATAGTAATAGGTTTATTAGTGGTTTAAATGGATGAAAAGACAGAGGACTCACCCGTCATATGACAGGTAGCACCGGAATCAATTATCCAAGGGTGAGGGGATGTGTATGAAAGAAGGGCAGAGGTACCTGTATGAGCCAAAGTAGCTGTAGACGAGGGTCCAGTAGTCTCAAGGTTCTGAATCCTTCGAAGAAGGGCTTCATACTGATCAGAAGATGGAGTAGGTATAAAAGGTAGAGGAGATGCAGTAGGGGATGCATCATTAATGGTAACAGTATTCGCCAAATTATCTACCCATTCAGGGCGACCAAATTTCTCCCAACAAGTATCAGCAGTATGGTTTGGTTTGTTGCAGTAAGTACAAAAGCGGATAGATTTGTCAACTTGAGTACGGCCAAAACCACGACCACGGCTTCGACCACGGTAGGAGCCACGACCTCTTGAGGTGGTACTTCGACCACGGCCAGCAAACAGAGCAGTAGTATCCTTTTGGGAAGTGTCATTCTGAGGAACCAAACATTGGAGACGAAAGAATGTCTCGTTGAGGGTAGCTATAGAAGCACTTGCAAGTAACTGACTCTTCACAATTTGATACTCAGGAGAGAAACCAGCCAAGAACTTAGCAACATAAAAGTCAGACTGTTGTGTCTTCAGTTTGTTAATATCAGTTGACAAGGGTTGTACAGCCTGAATCTTTTCAATAAGGCCTTTGAAGCCTCCATCATAATCAGTTAAGGATTTATCACCGATGGAATAAGTAAACATCCTCTCATAGAGGTCATAGATTCTAGAAACATTCTTATCTTTACCATAGGTCTCTTTTAAATCAGTCCAGATGGCTTTAGCGGTATCATGAAACATTACAGTAGGTAATATAGAGGACTCAATGCTATTCCATAACCAAGTTTGAACCATAGAATTATCACGAAGCCATGTATTGTAGACTTTCACAGATTCTGGATCCTTAGGATCATGAGTAGGAGCATCATCAAGTAACAAAGATAATTTTTCTTTAGAAAGAACGTAGGCTTTAATAGCCTAAGCCTATAGCAGGTAGTTTGACACCCCTTTCAATTTTATAGAGATGATTTGAACATCCGAAGGCTTGTAATCAGTCATTGTAAGAAATAAACAATAGAACCAAGCAACAAAAGAAAATAAATAATAATTCTTCTTTCACTCGGTTCCCCCAACCGAGAGGCTAAGGAGGTAAGATTCAAAGAGAAGCAGAGGATGATGGAGGGAATAGGTGGGACACAATATCGTTGCACAATTAAATATCTTCTCGGTTCAGCCAACCGAGTGGCCAAGGAATAGTAAGCTCGAGATGGGAGGCGGTAGGAAGATAGGTAAAAAAAAAAAATATTCTTAATGCAATACTTACCACATAGATAGGTAGAAAGATGATCAAGATGTTATCAATCAACATACGAATCAGCATAGTAGTAGGTACAACAGATCTTGATCATCTAGAGCAGCAAATCAGTACATAGGTAGAGTAAAAAAAAATATCAAAGGCCTATCAAACCAAGGATTGATGATAGCCAAGATCTAATGCTCTGATACAATATAACAAAACCAAAGAGAGAGATAATGAAACCTTCACAAACTTTCACAAACCAGAAAATAAGAGGATTAAGAAGAAGAAGAAGAAACCGAGAGAGAGAGAGAGAGAGAGAGAAAAAAAAAAGAAAAAGACTCCAAAGCAGAAAATTACTGCAGAGAAAATCAATCCTCTCTTCTCCTCTAAACATTGTATTTATAGAGAAAAACAATACCAATTACAAGGAAAGTATCCATAGATACAGAAGACATAAGAAGGAAATAAAAAAGACTAAAAAAAGAAATTAACTAAAAGGCCAAAGTGGCCAAACAGCCTCAGCCGACAGAGGCTGACGCTAATCCTAGCTGCAGCCTCTATCGGTAAGGGCCTGTTTGGCCCTTACAATATTTAAACCATAACAGTTCTCTTTTCAGTTTAGATAGCTTGTACCAAGGAAAGATTAAATTTTTCTTCCATGATACTAGTCAACGATGGAAGGATTGACTAGTCTCCCTTCCATATTATGTAAACACAATCGTCTATAAATATGAATGAAAAGAAGGAAGACACTTTAGACTTGAAAATTCAGATAGCAGCTCCTGCGTCTCTGGTTGAGTCTGCATGTTGTGAGACTCAACTGATACCCCTTATTCACTTCTGATCTCTTCTTTCTCTCTCTCTCTCTCTCTCTCCCCCCCCCCCTATTGTTCTCTCTTGCTTGCACAATTGCTATCCTCCAAAGATCCCATTGGTTGCTGAGATTGAAGAGCTCCTGTTGCTGCTGTAAACCCAGGATCAATATCACGGGATAGCAGTCTTGAAAAAAATTTATTACTTCTCAGTCGCTTGTTGGATCAACCTCAACTTCAGATTTCATTACAAGTACATCCTAGGCTACAAGCCCTCCAAGTTTGGTGATCAACCAACGGTTGGATTACCCTCAAAGCTAAGTTTTCTATTGCTGTTCTATTTCTGGTTTTGACTGGATTATTAGTAGACTGGTTGTAAAAGATCCTATCGCAAGGTTTAAGAGTGTAGATTGATTGTAAACCCTAGTCATTGCATCATGCATACACAATTCTTTTTCTTTTAACCTTTTCTTTTAGGAGATAATAGTAAATGGATCTACATGTTTAGGTAGAAAGGACTCGCAAAGCCTGTGCCCATAAATAATATCAATAGTACCATATTTCATTGTCTTCTATCATACTTTTCAACGTTAGGCCCTGATTCAACCTAAAGCCCTGGAACCAACCATATTCCATATTCCATAACCACAATTTGGAGTCTCCATCTTCATAAATCAAATTGCATCATAATATCACCTTTTCCAACTACTCCATGTACCCTATCTTATTTTATCGTCGTTCCACCAAGTTCCATCCCAAAATTCTGATTGTAACTTTTGTTTCCATATTTTCAGTTTGAAATCAAATACCTGGCTGCTACAATATTTGTATATAAAAATCCTTTTTATAATAATCCCCTTCGTATGTTCTTAAAACTTCAATCAGAGTTCCCATATTTTTTTACTTTAAACTTCTCACAAAACCCTACCTGTTACCCAAAGATTCTACACGGTGACTGTAATCTGTATAATAGCCCATATCATTTTTCTTATAAAGCAATGTAACAATCATAATTTTATGCTCTGTTCCCGGGAAACTTTGGCAGTCCTGAAAGACTAGCAACCTTTTCTCCTTGGTTGTTTCTGTTCATGTGTAACTACCAACTAGGAGTCATTTAGTTCTCTTTTTCTTTTCTTTCCTTTTTCTTTTGATATACACTTTGTTCTTATGTTTTCTGTTCAGAGTCCACATTAATGTCCATGATATTTATGTAATCTTTGGCAGCACCATATCTATGAATCTGAAGAAGTTGGTAGCACTACATATGCTGAATGAGATGACTTTTTCTTCTTTCTTTCCTTTTGCTCTCATGCATATCTGCAGTCTATTTCTTCCCATGGTGTTTTGTTGCTGATTCTACTATTATTTTGTACATTGTGCATTAATACTAAACATTTCCATCATAAATTTCCCTTATTCTTTTTCCATTCTTCAGTGAGAAGTATCAAAGTCAGCATCAGCATATGGTCAGTTATGATGGAATAACGGTTCCACACATAGTGGATGATGTGCCTTCTGAAACTCTTCATAGAGCATCTAAATCAGGCATGTTAACAGATAGTTTACTCCTTTACAACTGATCTACATGCTAAAATAATTGTCCAACTTTTGATATCTTTGTAATCTTACTACAAGTGAATTATTGATCAGTAGAAAAGGTAGTTCCTGCTTTTCTTCCTCTAACTGGAGTTTTTTATTGCAGCAGTGAGTGATGACCTCGATGAAAAAGCGAGGGCACGAGTGGTGCAACAAAGGGGACGTTTCAAGGTGACATCTGAGAATGTTGACTTAGAAAAGGTGAATTGACTCTGGCTGACATGGTTTTGGCTCCAATTTTGTTATGCAATTTGGATTATGTTTGACTATCATCAAAATTCTTCAGGCGCTTCCATCCCCTATTCTGCAAAAGAGCCACAGCATGCAGGTTAGTTGTTTTCATGTTAGTCAGGCCAAAGGTCTGGAAACCCGTCGTTAGCAAAAAAAAAAAAATTAGTTCTTTAAGGACAAGAGGTCTAGTATTATTTCATTTGACAATGCAAACCCAAACAATTAAATGTTACTAGTATGAAAAGATTATTGATTGTATTTTCTTTTGAATGATATAATGATGTAGGACTGATTCGAAGGTAGTTGTTTTGCTGTATTTTAGTGGATTAAGGATTAGATGGTTTTCCTTGGGGCAGTGGAAGGAGATGTACTACTGAATATGGCCCATTTGTTTCTGTAATCAGTTCAGGTTGGGGTTAGTAGAATTCTCACATGTAGACTAAGATAGGGTCGGTCATCCGTGTTTGATGAATTTCAGTACTTAATCACTGTGAAAGGAAATAAAACAGAAAAAATTTAACATAATGTCAAAGGACAATGGAAGAAATATTATCATTGTATCTCTTTGAATCTCTAGGAATCTCTCTACAAAACATAGGCGGCAAACTCTCATTTTCGTTCTTCAGTCTCAAAAGTAGTGTTTACAATGTTATATGTAGGACAATATACTTTGATAGCCAGGCCTTTGTGACTTTTGAATTTGAAATGATACTTATATCCAGAAATAACTAGACTTCTAATTGTAGATTGATGCAAAATTAATCAGTAATTTGAGAATTTGGAGGCAATAGTTTTCTAGATATAGAATTGCTATAAAACCAGATAACTTAGAAAATAACCAAATTTAAATGAGTAACTGATATGGGGATTTTAGGAAAGTAAAACAGGGGTTAAAATTGATAACTAACAGAACGTAGATGAGGATTTAAAAGAGATTTGATATATGACGTTGATGGGAAGAATAGGGTAAAGAAAAGGAAATTGATAGAACCAAAGTTCAAGTTTTAAGAGAAAATCTGGTAACTGATGAAGTAAAAATTAGCTCGGTACTAAAGATATTTAAAATTTGCGGCCAGACCGAATTAAAATTGTTGAAACTACCAAATACCTCAGTGGGCATGTAATCTAAAGCTCACCAAATCAAGGGGCTGCCCTCTGGAGGGATATAGACCTTGGGGTGGCATCACCAGTGGGACCCATTTTCTACTAGTGGGTCCCACTGAAATATCACATGCTCCCCTTGCCCTTTTTTTTTTTTTTTTTTTTTTTTTTTGTGGGTGGTCTGATTCATCCCTGTATCAGCTTCTAACTCGTTAAGTCTTGCTATGGCTTTAATTCTATTAGTTATTTTAATGGAGTGTAAGTCTTTTCTTGTATCAATGCATTGTAAATGATATGTAATTTCTGCAATCCCCCCCCCACTCCCCGGCCACCCCCTGTATAAAGGGAGGGGAAACTTGGCGTCTAGGATTGCAGTTTCTCTTTCAACATAAAATTTCATTTCCAGAAGAAAGGTTTGGTCCTCCACCATTGTAATTTCTACTGTGCCGTCTTCGAGACTATAATCTCTCCACACTAGAAACGACCTTGCACCCAAAGATAGCTTTGATGTTTAGCCAAGAAAGTCCTAGCTCTATATGGGATTGCTTAATTTGCCATTGGAACTTGATACTGTGGAGTATATCCAGACCAACATGAGCTTCTTGCAGTTTTAGTAAGGATCCATCTTGTTGTTTTTCTAGTAAATGTAGAAATTCCATGATTATGGAAAAGGGAATTAAGTTATTGGAAGATTATATCCCTGTTTGTACATGTACAAATTCCATGATTATGGAAAAGGGAAAAGGGAATTAAGTTATTGGAAGACAATAGCCCCAATTTATTTAACTTAAAGTGATAATAAATTTAATGAAATTGTCAGTATAGGGCATTAGGAATGTTTAAATATATAATAAATTTTTGGGATTGCTTATGTAAACTCATTGGTCATGTAGGTGATTACCCAACATCCTGTACTTTGTCAACAACCATCGTTTTCTGCTAGATCACAAAACCCTCCTGGACATCCACTTTACTCCCAGTTGCATTCTGTTTTGCAGGCAAATATTCTTCAAAGGGTATGAATTTGCCTTATTTTGTCAGATCCTTTTGCAACCTAATTTTGTTTAGGATGTTTTTCATTTGTCACTTTACCCTTGACAGGAGGGTCTCTTAAATATGATGAAGCAGATCTCCTTTGGTAATTCCACAGGTTCTAGCAATCGATGTCGCTAAATTTTCATTATCTTTTATTTTGTTTATATTATCTTACTTGATTGGTTTCCATTCTTCAGTTAGTCATGACGGAGGTCATATGCCAACAACTACCCTGACAGAGAAGTCCTTGGTATGTAATGGTAGGGTTTCCTGGGGTGTCTGTAGTCCACTTTTCTCTGGTCTAGGCCTTCTTTCAAAACCTCTTTGTTCATCTATTTTGCAATGAAGAAGTGCTTACACGTTTCTACAGTATCTATTTTCTTAAAAATAGGGGATTGGCAGTGGGGCACTAGTGAATTACAGTAATGGTGCATTAGGGTCCAATATGTAAACCACATACCAAGTGTGCAACCTGGGACATCTCTTCTCCCAACCCTCAATTTTTTGTCATTCTGATGATCCTTAACATCAGATAAGAACCTTTTCCATTATTGAAGTAACTGGTGCTTGTGGATGTTAGTGAAAATACACCATTGTAATTATTGCAATTGCTAATGTGTATAGCTAGGTTTGGGCTAGTGCTGGTGGTCCCATGACTTTAGGAAATTGTAAAGGAATTGTTTTATGGGTGATTGTAGTATAGAAACAGCAATAAAAGTAATCATAGACCCCTTGTAATGGTGGATTTCACATATTCACCGGTAAAGAAGATAATGTTTTTATAGTAAAAGGAGGTAATAAGACGTGTTGACTTTTATAACTCCAACCGGTGCATAATGCTAATGGATGGCTGTTGTTAAGGCATTTTAGCTGCCTTCTTAAATACCTTGTATACTCCGTATTATTAAATACCATCCAACATTTCAGATATCAGACTCCTTAAGAACTTCAGAAATTTTTCATGAAAAGTGTAAATTTCCATTCAATCTCATTGGTGTAAGCTCAATGACACCAAGGATAACTTGTAACTAATCTGAATTCATGGGGACATGTTTATAAAGGATGGTGGAACATAGTAATGGTTCCCTGGATGTTCTTCCTTAAGAAATACTTACAATTTATAGACTCAAAACTCAGAAGGCAGCACTGAGTACTTTGCTTGATGTTTCTATAATTATTCTGGACTAAGGAATTGATAATACCCAGAGCCACAATATTAAAATGTCATTCTTCATTTTTGTTCCACTTCTGGAGGATGAAGCTGACCGTTAAAATTTTGTTTGGTTGCAGCTTGAGGCAGCACATGAAAGGGAGAAAGAGTTGATTCAAGAAATGACAGAATTGCAGTGGAGGTAGTCGGTGACATTTTGTTATTAAGAAATGTGAATAAGCCTGACATCTGTTTCTTGCTTGCAGGCTCATATGTGCTGAAGATGAACTTCAAAAGGTTAAAACAAGAAATGCTCAGGTTGGTTTTGCTACTCCATTCATGCCTGTGACAGTTCAACTCTATATTCTAAATTTATAACACATATTTTCTTCAGGTGTGATCCAAATCTCTGGTTGATATTCATTTTTTCATTACAACAAGTTCTCCATGATGAGGGGGAAATGTCGAAGGAAAATTTCTCCATGATGAAGATGAAAGCAAAGAAATTAACATGTGAGGGATGTAGCATAAACTACTAGAGGTCCATGTTGCTCTTCTTTATGCAAGTAGGTGGGGCTTTCTATGGCTACAGTAATGCCAATACCTCTACCAATTTGTGCAGATTCTCTAGTAAATGGATCACATGTATATGTTTTGCCACAGCTAGATGTGTCTGTAATGTTTATATCCATTCAGTTCAGTAGGTTTTTTTTCCCACCTCTTTTCTTAAATTAGGTTTTGGCATGGAACTTCTGTGGATTTTCCACTGAACTTGTATTGCCGATAACGTTTGCTTGTATAGTTCATTGCTGCAATTATAACATGCATTACAATAATTCATTATTAATACTTTTGTCTTGTCTTGTATTTATTGAACCTCTGTATTGTGTATGAAATTTGGTCAATCCTAACCATACTCTTCCAGCCGCATGTTGTAATGTAGGTCTTATAGATCATGAGTGTTTGATGACCTTTAATTGATTTCTGGCTGGGATGATTTGTTGGTTGGTCATGCAGTTCGGGCCTGGTTTTACCTAACAAGTTTCTGGCCTTGGTCTTTTGGGCAAGATTTTTTCTTTAATGCAAATTACTTAATATTTATAACTAAATGGAGGGAGCCTCGTACTAGGCCCTTTTTTTTTTTTAATTAAGATTAACTAAAAGGTTTTTCTTATTGACATCAATCCAGTGTCAACAGTTGAAGGCACTGGGGATTGTGCAAAAACCCAAAACCCTTCCCTTCTCAAATACCAAAAATATCTCATTGTATATTGAGGTTTCTGTGATGGTCCAATGACACCCTATAAAAGGGAATCAGTGTCAATGGGCCATTGACACCAGCCAGTGTCATATAGAAAAACCCTTAACTAATTGGAGTTCAAGTCAATTGCTATGTCCAACAGTTTCTCACGGTTCGTTTTCCTAGTTATCCCGTGAGCTACCTCAACCCACTGTTATACTAACATCATCCTTATTTCTAAATATACAAAGTCAAATAACAAGGAAAATGCTATCTCACTCATTTTCTGCTCAAACCTCATCTAATGGATTAACTGCAACCTGCCGTAGGTTTTGGGTAGTATTTGTCCTTCACTGGTCTCAGGGATTTAAGGTAATAGTTTCCCATGAAGGTTTTGTTATGTTGGTCAGCACACTCATGGGTTCACTCACAGAAGCTACACAGGGGAAAAGGAAGGTTTTTGTCATTGTCTGGCTGTTTACACGGCTACACATTCAAATTGATCGAGTGATCTTTCAGCCACCAAGAAACATTGTGTGGATCAGACATTATGGAAAAGGAATTGGAAAAAGGTGTGAGATCATCTACTCCAGCAGTCCAGCTTTAGCAGAAAGGCTAATGGCAGCAGAATAAGGAGAAAACAGTATGAGAAGAGGGAAAAGAATGATATAAAAGGAAGGTCCATAGGAGGAGCAAGGTTCTCCATCAAGTATCAGACAGTAACGGCTATATGTCCAAAACTGATCCGATCCAGATCAAGTCGCTGTACGGATCCAATGGAAAATTGACACATGACTGATATTATATAATAATATTAAGTCAGGAGCAGATTGGGGATCCAATAGGATCCACATCCTCTCCCGCCTGAGTTTGGGCAGGAGAGTTGGCGGCCCGGATGGAGGCCGCCACCTGGCTCTCGGGTGAATCTGAGCCCTCCAACCGAGCCGACACCCCTGTCGGCTCAGCTTGTCGGTTGGGTTGTCGGCTCAGATGGAGGGCTCAGATTCACCCGAGAGCCAAGTGACAGCCATCCATCCGGACCGCCAACTCTCCTGCCCAAACTCAGGCGGGAGAGGATTTCTATAGGGATCCAATATGGGATCGGTCAGATCCAAAATCAATACAGATTGACCGATCCAATCCTTATTACTTGAACCATGGGGGAGAGTGTTCGTTCAATAAAATTGTTTGGTCAGTTGTGTTTTGAATTTTCTCTCTCTCTCTCTCTCTCTCACACAAAATCGACCAACCACTCAATGTATCAGTTGAAGTGCACCAACTATATATGTATGAAGCTAAACCATGACAAAAAAAGGACATTCAGCGATAAATTATACGCAAGTGAAAAGCACACAATCTCTCTCCTTTATTCAAGAAAAACAATTGGGGAAAAAAACAAAGGGAAGGACCCTCATCCCCCCTGCTCCATGGAGAATCAGATGTCTTCTATAAGCCTATTCTACTGTCTTTTTACTCTACTCAACCCCTAACTTCTTCCTCATCAGCTCAAAGAATTGGTAGATATCTTGTTGGTCAACAAGAGACTTGGACACACTCTCCTTCTCCAAGCACCTTTTAACCCAATCAGTAATCTTTGGAAACTCAGATTCCATGCTGAAGTTCCCAAATGTCTCATAGCTGTAAAACCAAGTGGAGAATGGGATGAGACTCAAATCCACATACCCAAACTTCTCTCCTGCAAAGTAAGGCTTTTCTCCAAGCTCTCCTACCAACAATTTCCAGGTCTCCATCAGCTCCTTCTTTGCTGCCTCATTATCTTTCGTCATGCATGTCTACCAACCAAGGCCTACTATCTGTAAGACCAATTATTTAAATCGAAGTATTAGATTTGATTTATGGCCAGTGGCAAAATGAAACGTTAAGAAATTTAAGAATCCTGAGAGGGTGCAGTGGTGCACCAACTGATGACAGGGTTCCATGTACGTATGTAGGAAGATATATAATACATTTGGAGCCATAATTTTGCAAGAGACCAATCAAGATTTTTGAGGCATTCAATAGTGAGAATTACCAAACCACCCTTCCTCCTAAAAAACCCTTTAATTTACCTTAAAACCTGGTCAAAGACAGAAAGCAAATTGGGAGAGAGAGAGAGAGAGAGATCTAACTTTCTTGTCAATGAAATCAGCCCAAAACCTAGCTTGAGCTCGGAGGTAAAGGTCAGAGGGCAACAAAGGAGATGTCTCCTTCCAAACCTCATCAATGTATTGAACAAATGACAAGGGATTCACAGATGGGTTTGCCATTATGGATCAAAACTGGAATCTTCTTATGAATTGGATTCGTCTTCAGAAGCAAGGGACTCTTGTCTTGCAGGTCCTCTAATTTGTGTTCATACTTGATTCCTTTCTCGGCTAAGGCTATTCTGACCCTCATCCCAAAAGGACTGGCCAAGAAATCCAAGAGAACTAACTCATCCGCCATTGTTATGGTCAACTAAGCTTTCTAGATATCAAATAAGAGAAAACACTTGAGGTTTTAGACAACTTATCTGATTTTGAAGGTGAAAGTATCAGTATTTATTGACTGCTCTTCGCGTTTTAAGAGAGGACTTGGGAAAGGGGTTATCTTTTGGTCCATTTAGCTAGGGTTACTACCTTGCTAGACTTTGAAATCAGATGACGGGTGGAAGGTTTAATCGTCATGCATGATGTGGATTTCCAATTATGATTGACCATAATTCATCCATTTATTGGTCAAAGTTCATGCATTTTGACCATGCAGGTGAAATGAAGATTTTAGGCTTCCATCTCTGATTCAATGAACATTAGAAGCTGTGTAAGGAAAAAGTTCTGAGTTTGGATCACAACATGTATTTTCTATTGAATTCTATCATCATCGATATATTGATATGATATGGGATCAATCTCTAGAGTGTGGGATTCACTGGATATATTTAGAAAGTATTGAGATCCCATGAAGCATACAAGTACATGAAAAATGAATTATTATCAAAAGTTTTGGTTAGACGGTTATACATGATGCATGAATGTATTTTCAGTCATACTATGGTTAAAGTTATTGGTATTAAATCAGCTGGATCTTAGAGGTGTTAAAATTGGGCCCAAATTAAAAAATAGAAATCAAACCAATCCAATTCGATCTGGATCAACTGAAACCGAATCTTATTGGATAGGATTTTTATTGTATTTTTAGAACACGATGAAAAACCAAAACCAGACCAGACTAATTGATAAGCCTGAAGCCAACCAGACCAATAACGTCGAAACCAAACCAGCCCGATAATGGACCCATCAGTGTCCATTAAGCCAACATTTTATTAAATATAAAAACAAACACCGAAACCGAACCAGTTCCATAGAGCTCATTAATCCAAAATTTTTACTACATATACATATAGTAAACCTAAACCGAACCGATAACGGACTGATAAGAGTCCATTAAGCCAGCCCGATAACAAAATAAACACCAGACCGAGCCATTAATTAACGTGACAATGCAACCCAAATCTCTCATTGGACATGTTTCGGGTTGAACCTAAAATGCCCGAGACCTACTTGGCCCGGACAAAAATCAGCCCATTGACAGCCCTAGATCGATCAATTCGAATCGGCTTTTGGACCTGACCGATCCCCATTCTAACTTGTTTTAATACTACTTTAATGAGGATCGAACACATGTCAATTTTCCATTAGATCTTATACTAATCCGGATCATCCATGTCCAATATTGGATTTAGAACCATGGATTTGGACAAAAAAGGAAAGATGTAACCTCAAAAGTACCATTCTTTTTTGGGAAAAAAGCAATTACCTCTCATATACTATACCTTAATGATAGCTGATCCCCAAAAGTTTTAAGGAAAGACAAACAGTTCTAATTTTTAACGATGTTAAAGTTATATTTTTGTGGACAACTCTACCCTCAACATTTTATCTCAATTAAAATTAAAAAAACAAAGGTTTGCAGATTCATTTGGCAATGATAATCTCTTTTGTTCCTTCTATTTCCCTAAATTTAATCATGCAGGTGGAATATTCACTCCACAGTCGTAGATGGCAACATATAGAAAGCAGGCAAATCAAAATTGCACATGCATCATTTCAACGTTGTGATTATCCTTTTCAGATTCCCACAGGTTCACAGCATTACATGTGAAACAAATCTAAACAATCTTCAAAAAACGAGAACAAATACAAGTAGAAATTAACCAGGGTTAGCAGCCGTAGAAAAATCAGATACCAGAAAACAGAATACGCCAGCATTGCAATTAAGCAGGAAAGAACATACCCAGATGAATTTGAAGTCGCTCAACAGTTGAACAGGAACTTTTCTGATTTAGGAATTTTTCCATCGTTTTTTATTTAGGAATCACAGTTAGGAATCTTCCAATACTACGGCCGATAAAGAACTTTTAAATATTGCTTTGTTATTGTGTGACTTCGAAGTTTTCAGAGAGAATTGAGGAAGAAGATTGGAAGAGGGTTGCAGAGAAACGTGAAGAAGAAGAAGGGTTACATATGTCTTTTCCTGAAATTTTAGGGGTCTATTGTCATTAAGGTATAGTACAGGGGAGGTAATTGTCTTTTTCTTTTTTCTTTTTTAGTAAAAATACAATGTTACTTTGGTCATTAAAAAAAATATGGGTCTCTCACCATCAGTATTTAACAAAAAAAACTAACAACTGGGTTTAGTTGTCTTCTAGTATTTGTCTTTTCCTGAAACTTTGGGGGTCAAGTGTCATTAAAGTATAATACAAGGGAGGTAACTGTCTTTTTCCTTTTTTTTTTTTCTTATGATGGTTCAACTCTCAAGGTATTGATATTGGATTGGCTGATGATCCTTATCTGTTTTGACACTGGCTGATCCTGATAGGCTGATCCGATACATGATGCCTCTCATTTCTTAGTATTTTTTTTAATTATTTGTCGGCCACATGTCTTGACCATTGGCTCCGTACCTGATCCAGTCTTGACCATTGGCTCTGTACCTGATTTGAATCACTATTGGATTAATTTTGACCATGATCGAAACTATGTTCAATACAATACCAGGAACTAAAACCTTATCCCCTATTGATTGAAGAGCCAATGCCCTAACCTTGTACATAGACTATCAGTACACAAAACATTCCCTTTAGTTGGATGCTTTTAAGAATGGAGTATACATGCCACATGGGATGGCCCAATGGACATGGTTTTAGGTATCAGCATCGTAATGGTTAATTTGTTGTATCGATACGGATATCCGGTCGATATGGTACATTTTGCTGAATCAATACGAAAACTAATATATGATTGATATTGACTGACATGTGATTGATACAATCGATATTATCTGACACACGATCAATACCTAACCGAAACAAAAAAGTATACCACATCTCCATATGGCCGATACTATCCGATGCCGATACCATTCCAAATGCAAACTGCATTTATTTGGCTCTAATTTGAGGCATGGAATTTTTTTCTCAGAAAATGTCAAATCATAAATTAGTATTAAGGTTGAATAACCTCCATGTCGACCAGACCTTTTTTCGTGCCATGTGATAAGTCAAGAAAGTTTTCTTTTATTTATTTATTTTTTTAATAAAAAAATCCCCAAGGCTATGTTTGGTTGCAAGGAAAATAGAGTGAAGAAAACATGTTTCTCTTTTTAGAGTCGTTTGATTGCAACAGAAATAGAAAAGTGAAGGAAAACTGCTTCTCTTTTTGGAGTTGTTTGGTTGCATGAGAAGTGAAGTGTTAATTTTGCGATTGTTTGGTTGGATATATAATTTCAAAATTTTGTAATCTAGCATACTTTACAAAGTTATGACCTTGCTCTAACCAATTTACTAAAAATTATAGGTTTAATGAAAGGATCCAACACTAAGTGAGTGTTAACTTTGTCTATCATTGTCCAATGACCCCCACCTTTGATATATATGACTCCCTTGAAGACCTATGTTCCTCGGGTATATGCGTAAAAATTGAATTTGATTGATATATGTTGGAGTTTGACATGAAGAGAATTGGAAATACACAAATTTCAACTGCCACCTTTTAAAATCGAATTTAATGGAAAAACCTTTGTTTGTCACACCTTGAAGAGGTTAAGGCAAGAAAACCCCCTCAATCCATGGAAGGTTTGTCTAGACTTCTCTATTTCTGCAACGATCAAAGCATATTTTCAGGTTACAAAATTGCCATGCATTCATTCCCTTACCATTTGATATATGCGTAAAAATTAAGCACCAATGAGTGGCCGACACATGATAGTCGACATGTCAGAATTTGAGACACGGGCAATATCGTCCTTAGCAGACTCTAAAAGGGGTTATGGTTTTTCTCCAAATTCCCATCTTACAAATAGGCACACATGCCAAGGTATAGTATATGTATCATTAATTGCCACTCTTTTTTCTCTTAACTCATATTATTGTTGCTCGGGCTTCTGATTTTAGCATCAAAGAGCCTCTCTCAGACCCTGATCCAACACTCACTTTTGTTCAGTTTGAGGTTTCTGGTACGCATGTCTTCCTACAGCAGCACGTCGGTTCGGATTTCAATAGCCGCACCATCCATCAATATCCTTATCTCCATCAAAGCCAATCTAAACCAATGAAAGCACCAAAATTCATGTTGGACTGATTTAAAGAAGTGAAAAGTAAACCTCAAGAAAAGTGAGGTTTTCTTCAGTAAAAATTGTAACCAATGCCTTTAATCCAATATCTATACCTTTCTAGGTATGAGATCTATGTCTCAATATGCAAACACCCTATCTTCAGACCAAGATCATGGAAAAGGGATTTTGGGTTTCTTGTTGAGAGGATTTAGTCAAGGCTAAAATCTTGCATGCTTTCTACATCTCCCATGGAACAACCACAGCATATGGGAAACCAAAACTTCCTCTAGTACAGACACACCCCCACTTTGGCTGGAGTGATATCTCAACCTTCAGTAGATGCTTCCAAAATTATGGATAGATTCTAGAAGATGAGGCCTCTCAAATTCACTGGGATCAGGACAAACCCCATGCAGCATGCCACTGGATTCAAGTGATGGAGAAGACATTGGAGACCATGATATGCATAGAGGTACAACAGCTCATATGTGCCACCTTCATGCAGGAGAGTGAGCTGTACTCATGATGGAAGGGCATCACTTGGAAGGTATTCAAGGAAGCCTTCTTCAAGAATTACTTTCCTCAGAGCTTCAAGGATAGGAAGAACGTAGATTACCTCAACTTGACTCAAGGGCAAAAGATGGTAATTGATTACCAATAGAGATTTGAGTAGCTATTTACTTTGCTCTGGTATGCATAAGGGAGGAAGAGACCAAGATGAAGAGGTTCATCTAAAAATTGGGGGGTGAAGTGAAAGTGATAGTGGAGTCCATAAGGCTCTAAGAATATGTTGAGATAGTCTAAGTTGTCAAGTTTGCTGAGGATGGCTATAGGGATAGCTATCAAGCTTAAAGGGAAGGCAACAGAAGACCATTGTCTTTCATTGATACAAGGACAACTACAAAGCCTTTCAGGAGGCAGTACCCCAGTGCTTCAGCTTTAAGCTCTTCGGCTACCCAGCAAACGAGGCCTCCATTTGTGAACCAATCACCCATTCATAATAGGCCGGTAGCCCCAACTCAAAGGGCCATGGTCACTAGGCATGCTACTATGGCTGCTCAGCCTATAGCCTATGGGAGCTGCTACAATTATGGTAAGCCTGGGCATATGGCTAGGGCTTGCCCGCATCCACGCCGGAACCCTCCAGTCCAACCCACAGACTGAGTCTTCGTTATGACTACTGAGGAGGCTGAAAACTCCCGAAGCGTTATGACAAGTACACATCCTAACTAAAGTATAGCATTCTAGAGGAAAAGGGAGATTTTTGTCATTGTCCGACTGCTCACACGGCTACACATTCAAATTGATCGAGTGATCTTTCCACTACCAAGAAACATTGTGTGGATTAGACATTATGGAAAAGGAATTGGAAAAAGGTGTGGGATCACCTACTCCAGCTTCAGTAGAGAAAATATAGGCAATAGAAATAAGGAGAAAACAATATGAGAAGAGGAAAATGAATGATGTACAAGGAAGGTCAGTAGGAGGAGAGCAAGGTTGTAAATCAAGTATTAGACATAGTATCGACCATGTCCAAAACCGATCTGATCCAGACCGAGTCGATTTACGAATCTAATGGGAAACTGACATGTGGTTGATTTAATATAATAGTATTAAAGCAAGATCAAAATGGGGATCCAATATAAGGTCGATCAAGTCCAAAATCAATACAAATCGACCAATCGTTGCCTGAACCACGGGAAAGAGTGTTAGTTATGTGAGAAGGATTACTAATACAATTGTTTGGTCAGTTGTGTTCTGAACTCTCTCTCTCTCTCTCTCTCTCTCTCTCTCTCTTTCTCTCTCTCTCTCACAAAATCAATCAACCAATAGGATATTAGATGGAAAGATTGATCAATCAAGGTCTCAGTTGAAGTGCACTAACAATATATGTGTGAAGCTAAATCACGACAAAAAGGGACATTCAGCTATAAATTACAAACAAGTGAAAAGCACACAATCTCTCTCCTTTATTCAAGAAAAACAATTGGGGAAAATACAAAAGGAAGGACCCCTCCTACTCCCTGCTCCATGGAGAATCAGATGTTTTTCAATAGGCCTATTCTCCTGTCTTTTTACTCTACTCAACCCCAAGCCTCTTCCTCATCATCCCAAAGAATTGGTAGACATCTTGTTGGTCAACAAGAGATTTGGACACACTCTCCTTCTCCAAGCACCTTTTAACCCAATCAGTAATCTTTGGAAACTCAGATTCCATGCTGAAGTTCCCAAATGCCTCATAGCTGTAAAACCAAGTGGAGAAGGGGATGAGACTCAAATCCACATACCCAAACTTCTCTCCTGCAAAGTAAGGCTTTTCTCCAAGCTCTCCTTCCAACAATTTCCAGGTCTCCATCAGCTCCTTCTTTGCTGCCTCATTCTCTTTCGTCGTGCCTATCTTCCAACCGAGGTCGAATATCTGTAAGACCAATTATTCAAATCAAATGGTTTTGTCAATTATTGTGATCATTGTCATCTTTTTCTTCCAAAGGACAAAGGCAGCCAGAAGAACATGAAATAAAATTACAAGAAAAAAAAAACCTATTTGGTCACTGTAATAAAAAAAAAGGGCATTAGTCACTTGTTTTCACACTCAAAAGCAATGTTTTAATGCTGGACGAATTAACTTGGTACTCCAATAAGTTGTCTAGATTTGAACTGATTCTGAGTTAATTTTGCCACCAAAATGGGAATTTTTTTCCCTTTTAAAGAAAAAAAAATTATGTGGAGGATTTTTTTTTAATATATAGAAATTGTGTGGACTTTGCAAGAGTTGAAAACAACACCATTTCAACAAGGGTACATGACCTTT
Source organism: Protea cynaroides (assembly GCA_028583415.1). NCBI lineage: Eukaryota > Viridiplantae > Streptophyta > Magnoliopsida > Proteales > Proteaceae > Protea > Protea cynaroides. The sequence continues at coordinate 86,379,411 of CM053274.1, forward strand.
ACATGGTCCATTTGAAATGGGTGTCCTCGATGGCCTACCTTATTGTGTCACATGGGAAGCTAAATTGGCAATTCCTACAGTTGGATGATATACACAGCATGTGGGACATTGGATCAGACTAGAATGTCTCTTAATCACATATCAAGTTTCAATTCAAACAAAGTTTACCACTAATTCTATCAAGTGATAAATAAAACTTTGAAATATTTAAGACTACCTTTGAAAATAACTCATGGAGAAAAAAATGCATGGATATATATGAAAGAGCACGCCATTCCATGGCAGTATATATGAACAGATCTAAGTAGTAGATTTGATTTATGGTCAAGCAACAAAATGAAGATTCGTTGAGAAAATTAAGAATCCTGAGAGGATGCATCAACTGATGACAGAATTGCATGTACATATGTAGGAAAATATAATTACATTTGAAGCCAATTTTGCATGCATGAGAGACCAATCAAGATTTTTGAAGCAATCAATACTAAGAATTATTATTTTTCCCTTCGTCCTAGAAAACCTTTTTTTTTTTTTTTACCTTAAAACATGGTCAAAAGACTGAATGTAAAAAACTAACAGAGAGAGATCTAACCTTCTTGTCAATGAAATCAGCCCAAAATCTAGCTTGAGCTCGGAGGTAAAGATCAGAGGGCAACAAAGGAGATGTCTCGTTCCAAACCTCATCAATGTATTGAACAATGGTAAGAGATTCACAAATGGGTTTACCATTATGGATCAAAACTGGAATCTTCTTATGAATTGGATTCATCTTCAGAAGCAGGGGACTCTTGTCTTGCAGGTTCTGTAACTTCTGCTCATACTTGATTCCTTTTTCAGCAAAGGCTATTCTGACCCTCATCCCAAAAGGACTGACCCAGAAATCCAAGAGAACTAATTCATCCGCCATTGTTATGATCACTAAGCTTTCAAGATGTCAAATCAGAAAAAACACTTGATGTTTTAGACAACTTATCTGATTTGAGGTCAAAGTATCAGTATTTATAAACTGTTCTTCACGTTTAAAGAGCAGACTTGGGAAAGGGGTCACGTAATTACTGACGTCATGGTTTTGGTTCTTACACGCTATCTATCGCGGTCCATTTTGTGTTGCATGCCAGACTTTTAAATCAGATGGCAGGCGGAAGGTTTGATCGCCATGCACGTTGTGGATTTCTAGTCAAGATTTACCATAAATCACCCATCTTTATGATGGTTCCATTTTCAAGGTATTGTTATTGGCACGACTGACCTCGAAACAAGATCGCTCTCATTTTTTTTACAAAAATAAAATAAAATAAATCTCTCTCATCTTTTAATAATTTTTTATTAAGTAGTGACCACAGAGGTCTCAACCATTGGCTCCGTGGATAGAAATCTTCGCGTGGGTGGGCAGGTGCATCTGTCAAGGACTGGATTTCAAGGATTCAGATCCTCTCCTCCCAGAGGTTTAGGAGAAAGGGGAATGTCCCAGTTGGATGGTCGACACGTGAGGCTCAGGTGAACCCTAGCCCTCCACCCTAGCTGACATCGAGCCAACAAGCTGAGCTGACAGGGGATGTCAGCTTAGATGGAGGGCTCGGATTCACCCGAGCCCCACATATCGGCCATCCAACGGGGGCGTCCCCCTCCTCCCAAACCTCTGGGAGGAGAGGATGTGGATCCGGATTTCAATCGACACACATACCGATGTATTGGTATACGCATCGACTGAACTCCAGCCCTTGAATCAGCCGTAGGTGCACCTATCGCAGGAGAGGATGTGGATACTTGGCTCCATACCCTATCTGAATCACCATCTTGACCATGATCAATATTCAATATTCAATACTGTATCCCATACCATACCTAGAACTAAAACCTTATCTCGTATTGGATGAAGGGCCAATGCCTTAATCATGAACATAGACTATCAATATGCAAAAACACTCCCTTTAATTGGATGTAATTAAGAATGGAATGTACATGCCACATGGGATGGTCCAATGGACATGGTTTTAGGTATCAGTATTGCATCGATTGATTTTTCGTGTTGATATGGATACCTGACCGATACGGTATCGCTTTGCTGAATCAATATAGGATTGATACATGATTGATATAAACTGACGATACATGATCAATATAGATCGATATTGATTGACACGTGATCGACATCTTATTGATACCAAGAAGATATACTACACATGTATATCAAAAAGATATGCTAATCCTTTATAAGAGCGATCCGAATGCGGACTGCATTTAATTGGTTCTAAGTAGCGGCGTAGCTTAAATATTATATTTCAAATAATCTGCATGCCAACTAGACATTTTTTTCATGCTACAAGGTGGTAAGGTTTTCTGTTATTTTTTTAATCGAAAATCCCTTAAGCTCTCTGTTTTAACGTAAAATTTTATTATAATATTTTATATGTAAAAAAAAATTCAATGTTTGTTTCTAATGGTTAAAAGAAAGACGAGTTTCTTTTTCATCCCTCTTAGAAGTTACTTTATTTTACTTCTTAAAAATAAATATTGAAATTTTTGTTACATGTAAAATTTTACATCAAAACAAACAAAACATTAATGAAAAATATATTAATACAATCATGTAACTACTTTAACATATTGAATGGGTCTAGAGGAAAGCACCTAAAAAAACCTTGACTCATATTATCTCCTGTCATTGGATTGTTTTTATTCATGATTCAATGACTAAAATTCACTGATGCATATAATACATCGGTATGTACTTCTGATAAACTTCAACCGTTGGATCACGAAACTGAATTACTTGAGATGATCTTTAGCATCTGGTAATTAATTCCCATTTAACAACATTGTGGGCATGATGATTTTTACATGTATAAATAAAATATTTAAAAAAAAAATCTCACTCGGCAGCTTTACAAAAGCGTTAAAATAGGAGTTTCTCGTGTGAAAAAGAAATATAGGTATTAAAATATTCTAGACTACTAAGATATACATCAGAAGTTGTATGAGATTGACAAATGACTAATCGACTATTTAGGCAAAGCAAAGGTGCTTCAAAAAAAAAAAAAAAAAAAAATAGGGCCATCTTTCAAGTATTACTTTCAAAATTTGAATCAAATTAGATGGATTTATGTTGGAGTTTGACATGAAGCTTAATTGGAATTAGCAATACATATTGATGGTAACAAGATTTGGAACCCTCGTCCAATAAAGGGCAGACATGTCATTCCATGTAAGCAAGCAAGGTTGTGTTACCTCATCAAAAAGATTAACTTAAGGGTTATTCCCACGATATTGGGAATAATCGTAGATTAACATAATTATGGGAAGATCCCTTGATGCAGCCACATAACAGTTGCAAAAGAATGTCCCTCAAGGAAGATCCTCACTCAAGCCGAATCGATGGATCCGTTAAGGCAGATTGTCCATAAGATCTACATCGAGTGGACCAGAAGGTCTCAATGTCATGTCCGACCCTTATTTTCAAGAAATTGGATCGCAGGAACCCTTCCCTTCCTCAACTATACCACTATCACAGCTAGTGAAGTACGATACGTTACCATAAATGTATCCGAACTTATCAGAGCCGTCCAAAATCAAAACAAACTCAAAACCTCCTCCACTCTCTCTCTCTCTCTCTCTCTCTCTCTCTCTCTCTCTCTCTCTCTCTCTCTCTCTCTCTCTATATATATATATATATATATATATATATATATATATATATATATATATATATATATATCAGCCTAAACGAAGATAACATGATCCAACTTTTAGCACTTTTACGCTCTCCTTCTATCAAAATTGCTTTCACCCCATTCTACAGGAATTCTTGTATTCTGATATATAGAATTTCATCTGCTTGTTCTGGTTCTAACTTAGACGTCGAAGTGGTCACAAGGTTTTCGAACCTGCCTCTATTGCTGAAGTTGCTTCTTTATTGACATGTGTTCTCACCAAAAGCCTTGTACGAGAACCAACGACAACACACATATTTCAACTGCCACCTTTTAAAATCAAATTAATGGATAAGCCTTTGTTTTGTCACACCTTGAAGAGGATTTAGACAAGAAGACCCCCTCACTGCAAGGAAGATTTGTCTAGACTTCTCTTTTCTACAATGATCAAAAGATACTTTCAGGTCTCAAAATTGCAAGGTATTCCCTTACCATCTGATATATGCATAAAAATTACCCACCAATGGATAGCCGACACGTGATAATTGACGTATCAAATAAAGAGACAGGGGCATTATCATCCTTAGGAGACTTAAAATGGGATTATGGTTTTTCTCTACTTGTTACACTCCTGTCTACTCCTAATCATATTATTACTGTTGTTCGGATTTCTGACTTTAGCATCGAAAAGCCTCCTTCAGACCCTGGTCTAACCATCTCTTTTGCTTGGTTTAAGGTTTCTAGCGTGCAAGTCTCTGTATGGCATATTGATTCAGATTTCAACAGTAACACCTTCCATCAATATCCTTATCTCCATCAAACCCAATCTAAACCTATGAAAGCGGTGAAATTCATGTTGTGGACTGATTTGAAGAAGGATATAAAGTAAACCTCAAGAAAAGTGAGGTCTTCTTCAGTAAAAATTGTAACCAATGACCTTAAGCCTTTATCTTTACTTGGAAGGGTTTGAGATTCGTATCTCAATGTGCGAAAACCCTATCTTCAGATCAGATCCCAGAAAAGGGATTTTGGGTTCTTGTTGAGAGGATTAGGTAAAGGCTAGATTCTAGGAAAAAAAGAAAAAAAAACATGCCTTCTGCTTCGAGCAGGTTAACTTTGGCCAGGTCAGTAATGTCAAGCATACCAACATTATGAAATCAACTGGTTATCAAATTCCATCCATAGTGTTCTTCATAAATTACAGTAGCATTTTTGGTGGCATCTATAAGGAGAGAAAAGAGCTACCTATTTGGCATCGTGGGGCTCCATTTACAAGCCGAAGTCAGGCAAGTCTGGATCACCCCCCGAGTCCGGATCACCCCGCCCCACACCTAATAACCACCCCCCACACCCTTGGGAGTACTCGTTGATGGGTGTGGGGGTGGTTATCAGATGGGGAGGTGAAATGCACTCAAGTTAGGCAAGCATCCATGAGGTCACGGATTCGACTCTGCTATCTTCACTGTGTCTTAAAGCACCCCTCTCCTAAGGGTGTCAGTTAGTCGATTTTGTCTGATCTGAATTGATTTCAGTGTTGTACCGGGAAGCTCAAATAAACAAACATTAAGAAAAAAAAAAACCAGTTTCTTTCAATCTAATTCTATGTTGGTTTTTTTTCCGGATTGGCTTAATGGGCTCTTATCAGTTCCGTTTGATTTCTTATATGTATATACAATAAAAGATTGGGTTAATGAGCTCTTATCAGTTCATTTATCGGTTCGATTTTCTATAAGTATATCTGTAAAAAGATTGGGTTAATGAACTCTTATCAGTCTAGTATCATGTTGATACAGGTTTGTTTCGGTTTGCTATATGTATATTTATTAGAAGATTGACTTAATGAATTCTTCCAGGTCGATTATCGATTGCTATATGTATATTTATTAGAAGATTGACTTAATGGACTCTTACAAGTCGATTATCGGATTGTTACCGGTTTGATTTTGGTTTCGGCCCATTTGATTAATTTGGGTTGGTGTTATCGGTCGGTAAGTTCAATTTCGCTTTTCCTTCTATCTCTAAAAATCAAGCCCAATTCATAAGACTTTGGTCTGATTTTTTTCCTCGTCCCTCGTAACTCTCTAGTAATTGCAGTTGATGTCCAATGAGGCAATTAGGTAGGTAGATCAAAAATAAAATAATTTAGTTTTTTTTTTTTTTTTTTTTTTTGTAGAAGAGGTGGGTGACTTTCTACTCTACTAGAGTCCATAAGCTACTTCTACACTATTAGACATACAGAGGAAGGGATGGGAAAGAGAGAGGGAAAGGAGGTGCTTATGGCACAATGTGAAGACAAGAGAGTCGATTGACCTCTTAGATGCCTATACTCAATCAGCAGGACACCAACCAACTGAGCGAAGCAGTTGTTCACAAAGAGGCAGTTCATTTACATGGAAATCTATCCTCATATATATCCCTGTATTGCTGGAATGGATATGTGGGGTGTGTTGGTTATGACCTTGTGGTCCTTGGATCCCTAACATTCAGGTCTACAAAGTGCCTTCCAATGCCATCAAAAAGCCTCATTTAACGGTTGACAGACCAATCTCCATGTGATGGAAAGTGGAATATCCCTCCACCATTCCCTGTTCCCCACTAATCTCATTAATGCCTGTTAACAACTAAACTTTTTCACAGAATGGAGATCTCACCACCAAACAGGCTTTCAACAAATTAGCTTGTCGGCCAACTTGTATCAGTTCTTCTGATGTATTTATTTCCGTTGCAGAGATTCTAGAAACTACCTATCCAACCAAAAATTCAGTTGTTCCTTTAAGTGCATCCAAGATGTGATTCCAACTACTTTGAGAAAGATGTGATTCCAACCAAGGTGAGACTATCAAGATTGTTACCGGTGTCTGACACCACATACCTACATGGAGAGCCTTTGGAATGCCTTTTTTTCCTTGCCCTTTGCTAAAAGACTTTAGCATCCTATGATCTATGTATAAAAATAGAGACCCCAAAAGCTGAGCCTGATCTAATAGGTTAGTCTCTGTTATCATGTATTTATATTTGATAATTAGATTAGGGAAATTACAAGTTTATTTTTCTTTATATTTCAGTTTAGTATAAATACTTTGTAACTTTGTAAAACTACAGTTCAGTGAAATATAGAAGTTTCCAATGATCACTATTCTGAGCCATTCTAACTTGGTATCAGAGCATCTGAAAGTGTGATTCTGAAACTCTGCTTCCGCAATCTCTGTAAGTTCTCAAGTCTACTATCCGTCGACTTTGTTCTTCGTGAAGTTCTCTAGTCCGGTTTGTGTCTACAGAAGGAGTTCTTGTGAAATTCTTTCTATTATAGTCAAAAAAATTTGTGTCCTGTGATAAACAGATCCATTTTGCAAGTTCGTTATTACGGGTAGTTCCTGATTTCGTGATATTTCTGAAAGTATTGTCAAAAATTTTTGATCTTCTGGTTTGTAAGCTTCTACTGAGCTTCTGGCTTGAGAATAGCCTGAATTTTAAGGTTCTCAAAGGTTCAGAAGTTTCCAGTGTTCTCTATTCTGAGCCATTCTAACAGTCTCCTCATCTTGGGGGACCTTACACAGAATGAAAAAATTGAAGTGTTAATTTAAAGAACATTGCTGGCCTATGCAATTGGCATGAGGAGGGTAATCAGGTTTTGTTTCAAGAGAGGTCATGGAACCAAGGTTTTCAAGCACGGCATGGATCGGCTTGGGCTGATCCTGTGCTGCAACCACTAGTCGGCACAGCTGGATCGGGTTTTGTAAGCGTATAAAGCAGTTCCTGATATTTTATTGGCCGAGTCAGCCATCGGCGGGACTGATCCAGTCCCTGATTCCGTGTTCTTAAACCCTGGATGGAACCAATACATATTCTCAGCTTGAACAGATATGATTAACATAATGTAAATTGAATTGAGCGTACAGTAAGCAAGTTTTTATTACTGAAGGAAGCTTTGACATGGTAACTAAGGTGGCAGACTGGTGTGCATTAATAGCAAGTTCTGCAATATGGTGTGAAACACTCGGATCTGGAATGTGCCAATCAGCATTATGGTCAATTGTTTCAGACCCATCCCCACATAAGGCAAAAGATGGTTCTACTCCAATACCTCTATGGGATAGGAAATACCGAGTTGAGAGATAATCCATGACGAGTATGTGTAGCCCTGCTCTTTACAGTGCTACCATTCCTCTCCACCATAACCTCCTCCCCAAAAAGAATAGTAAATAAATAATTTCTGACGAGGGGTGGCTGTTGTGACCCTTTTCCTTCTCTTTTTTTTTTCTTTTTTTTCAACTTAGCAACATCTGTTAATGTCCAAACTATACAGAAATTTGCTCAGATCATCATCTAATCATGAAGACAGAATCATTAAAAAAAATTATTATAAAAAAAGAAAACCTTCCAAACTAAAATTATGAATATATTTGCCTTCATATGTTTTCTAAGGTGGTGGGTTTCTTGTACGTACAAGGCTGGAGGTTAATTTAGCACAATACAGTCAGTTGAAGTTCTAAATTCTATTGGAGGTGATGTCTACATCATCATCCAAAAATAGATTAAGGCTTAATTTTCAGACCAATCTGACTTCTTTATGCTTCTTCAACTATATAATGCTTCTTCAAATGTTTGAAAAACTTAAAAACTTGTGCGGTTGAAAAACAAGGTAAAAAGCACATAAATGGAGGATCATATAGTTAAAAGATGGAACAATAAATTTGAGAAGTGGCTAATCCAAGGAATTCCCCAATAGCTAGAATGACAAAAACATATAATCTACATGGCACATAAAACGTGCCATGATGAGGAATTGGTGAAAACCCCTACAACGGGGTTATATCACGTTGGGGAACCACAACTTATAGTCATATGGTCAACGAAAATTTATTTATTAATAATATAGTAGTTATATGAGAATGACTACTATATTGTTAATCAGAAGAGGATCGCAATGAATTCTACTTCATATTCCGTTACCTAAGAAGACCAGTATGTAATGCCAAAATGTTCTTTCCTATCAACCAATGATTAAGAGTCAGCCAGTTGTATCAGTTTTGCAGCATCCGTGTCAGTAAAACTCTACCTATGCAGGACCATATCGGCATCGTACTGCTTCTCCCTCTAACAGCCTCTCCACAACATCCGAAGGAAGGCCAATCATGTCCAATGTCCTTCCCCATACTTCATTAGAAGTTGCTATATTGTGTGCTTCTTCAGAAGGATTCGTTGGACGGCAATCATGAGATATAAAAGTGCAAACAGGCCACTTACTAGCCTTCGACATCCCGCAGTATTCAGGAACCTGAGCGTCAGTGGATGCAAAAAGTGTGCTTCTAGAACCTGCAGTTGCAAGTCCAAGTAAGATGGCAAATTTCCCAGATCATTTAAATATGTCCTTTTCAAGAAATTGGACACAGAAGCACCATGGTCCTACTAATGGCCATCACAACCATATGGCATTACAATGCCTTGAGACCAGAACGAAAATTGGGCTAAAATGCCCTCTCAAAAACAGCCATTATTAACCACCATCCCTGCCCCTGCTACAACAACTGTTATCCCTTTAGTATAGGACATCAAAATGTTTCTTGTAGTATTTTATGATATTTACTTGTTGGTTGAAAGTTGCACATTTATTTGATATGAAACATGAAACCATCAATCACCCCAAAGAAAGGGGGAGAGGGGGAACCCATGAAACCATCTACTACTGAATAAGGGCCAAGTTTTACCACCATTAGTTTCATAGCAAGATAGTTATAATAAAAACCCCTCCTGGAACAAGGAACAATTTTTTTGTTGGAGTAAATATTCCAAATGTAGGTTTTTTGAGTAAGGATTCACCCCTGGTCAATTAGGTGGCCCAGACATGCTTTTGAAATAAAGGAGAAACCAAAGAATTAAGAAACAAATAGAAAATCAATAGCTTGTGGATTCATTTTCTTTTATCATAAAATATATTTTATGTCCCAAACTAAGTCGAGTTAGATAAAATTAAGGGGCATCCCAGTGCACAAGGCTCCCACTATTGCAGAGTCTAGGGAGGGGTTGCAGAGAGGCTGCTTCCTTGTTATGAACCCGTAACCACCAGGTTGCAATATGACAACCTTACCGTTACATCAAGGCTCGCACTTAAAAACGAAACAATTGATAAACTTTGAATACATATTAAAATAAATGACAGAGGCAAACACATTGAGCAAAGTTTTTACATGCTCGATACAACTCCGTTGTTTCCATAATTACAGCTTTTGAGGGTCACCTTGAAACACCATACTAGTTGCTAACAGAGGCATAAAAAACTTCAACTGCAAGATTCTACTTCAAGCAAAACAGATTGGGAAACCTTTTCATAAAACTCCCTCCCACCACCCCAGTCTATGTATGTACAGATTGGAGCTGCCATTGCATCTCTTCAGCCCGCTTCTCAGTCCCTGTCAAATGGGAGTCGAATGGCATGATGCCTTTGTTCTCCAACCTTATTCATTCAATAGGGCACGCATTCACTTCTCCTTCACACACACACTGATCATCTAGTGGACATCTTGCTAGTTGCAGGGGTGACTCCCTCCCACCACCTCATCTGGGTTGTTGTCAATAGACAGAAATATTCTTTTTTCTTATTTAGGAGGGTTCATAATGATGTGAAGGAGAACTTGAGTAGCATTTGGGGGTTCCCCCTGGGCCTTTCCCCAGTTAAATACTTTGCTCGCTCTAATTAATTCCAGGCTTTCAGCCTACCACTGCTCCCCTATTCTTGACAGTCTCAGAAAGAAGCACTGGCTTTGGAAAGCCAAATTTTATCCTTTGCTGACCGTCTCAATTTCTGAAGCTGTGATGCAAACCTTTTCATTTATTGGACCAGAATTTTTAGTTTGCCCCAGTCCATGCACTAGAAGATTGAATCTTTAATGAGTGGTGCCTTACTTTCTTCACACCATCAGTTGGTACTCAGTTTGTCTTCCTAAAGAGGAGGGAGGTTTGGGTCTGAGAAGAGTCAAGGAGATCAACTCATCTTGCCTAATTAAGTTGATTTGGAAGCAAGAAGGAATAGCATATGGATTGACTGCCTATATGCAAATTTTCTCAAACATGAGTCCATTTGAACTCTCTTATGGTGACAATATTTTGTGGACTTAGAAGATGCTTCATCTTAGACAAAGATTATTGATTTTATCAAAACAGGGATTGATAATGGAGAATATACCCTGCGATGGGTTGACAACTAGCATTCTCAGGAATTTCTTCTAATCAGATATGGGAAAAATTCATCAATGTATCAGGTAGAGAGACAGAATGGCTAAAGTGTCCTCTATTTTGTGTGAAGATAGGTGGCAGCCTAGGCTTTCCTCGGCTAACCATTCCCGAAGACCTATTGGAAGTGGGGACCAATCTTGTGGATGGATTCAACATCGGGCTTGGTCTCCTCATTGGCTTGGGAGGTGGGAGCTTGTTAGATCCCATGCTCCTAGGGTCCCTTGGTTCAGCATCATCTGGTTCAAAGATGAACCTATCATATTTTATCGTTTGGAAGGTCTTCATTGGATCTTTCCCAACTACGGACTTGCTTCATCGAAGAAACCTCTGCCACCAAACAGTTTGCTGCCTATTTTGGTCGGGCTTTGAGGACATTTCTCACCTCCTTTTTGACTGCCCATTCTCAACATCTATTTGGGAAGGGATCCTACATCGTTGCTGGTCTTCTTAAAGTCATGTTCGCAACTTTGATAGGGACTAGAGATGGATCGGCAAACAGGTCAAAGGGAAGGCTGCTTGTGATAAGGTAGGCAAGTTTGCATTTGGGGCTACCATCTATCACATATGGTGGGAGTGCAATCTGAGATCTTGGACAGGAAAATCTAGAACATTCGATCAGATCTGGGATGCCATCACTTTCGAGATTCAGGGTTCCCTCGTCCCCATTTCTGAATCTTACCAGGATTCCCTAGGAACAGATTCCTACGGAAATACTGAATGCTTGGGACCTACCTATCCAACTTATTGTGGATAGGAGCCCCCGTGTTAACCCATTGTAATTTTCTTTTCTTTTTGGACCCTTCTTGGGTCCCTATGTATCTTTGTGCCTTATGAATATATCTTCTCTATTCACCCAAAAACATTTCCTATATATGGATATTAACAATTTAATTTAGCTTTTAAGGACTCAGCTGTTTTTCCTTTTTTTATGTACTAGCTTACAGCAGATACATCCAGTGGAATAGTAGAATGGGATGTATGTATTACATTTGTTTACTTTTAGCATAATGGGATGGTCAAATAATTAGGGAAAACAGCTTCTCTATGTACAGATTTCAACATGCAGATACTCTTATATCAATTAAAAAAAGGGCAGTTATTGGTGCCACAACTGCTTGTGACATTTCCAGAAGCCACAATACAGATCTGAGCTGTCCATTTTCATGGTTTTTCCAATCTAAACTATCTATTCCTGCTCAGAATTGGGAGAGTGCATGGTAATGTCTAGAGTACTAGTACTGTAGTACACATGCATGGACATACACAGGATACATGCTAATACAAGGGGATATTTTATTGAATTAGACTCTAAAATTTGGCAAATGGATACTCCAGACCATATCCTCTCTATCCAACAGTCGGAATAGATTCACCATCTGTCCAGATGGCAAAATAAATGCTTGTGAGGTTTGGAAAAAGTAACAGACTTTTGTGAAAATAATATTTAGCCTTTAAAAACTTAAGTGAACATATATATTCTCTGTTAAAGATTGACCTCCAAAAATCTTATGACAATATCAGATGGGGATACCTCTTGGAAGCTTTGACCAAATTCAAATTCCTGGATTGCTTCTCTCAATGGATCATCTGTTGCATCTCTTCTGCCAAATTCTTAGGTTTGGTTAATGGAAGTCCGGTTGGGTTCTTCATTGCTGGACGAGGCATTAGACAAGGCGGCATCGCCCCTTTTGTTTACACATGCCTTAGAAGACCTTTCTAGGTCTCTTCAGATCAGTGCCAGCCAGCATCACATTGACTTCTTCCCCAGGTGCAAGGAAATTAACCTCACTCATCTAGCCTTTGCGGATGACATCATGATTTTCTCGAAAAGAAATTCCAAATCCCTTAAAGCCATTGCGGATGTCTCTCTTCCTTTAGCCCCATGTCAAGGCTTTCCATCAACAAGTAGAAATCTCTCTTGTTTCTTGCGGGGATCGAAGAATCTTTACATGAGAACCTCAGAAGAATTGTGGATTTTCCGCTAGGAAAATTGCCAATCACTTACCTTGGTCTCACTCTGATCTCTACCAGGCTTTCTGTCCACCATTGTTCTCCTATTCTTGACAGGCTAAGGAAAAGACTTCAGCTATGGAAAGCTAGATTCCTATATTATGCAAGCAGATTGGAGCTCACTAGGTCAATCATGCAAAGTTCATATCTATATTGGACTGGAGTTTTGGTCTCCCAAGACCGATCATCCAGAAAATAGAAGGGCTTATGAGTGCTTTCTTATGGAAAGGGGTGGAAAACAATAAATTTTTCCATACCATTGGATGGGCGAAAGTGTGCTTACCAAAGAAGGAGGGTAGCTTGGGTATTCGAAGAGTCAAAGAGGTTTTCTTGGCCTGTATCATGAAGCTGATTTGGCACGTTGTGGAGAAAAAAGATTGCATCTGGGTGAAATGGATTTACAGCAGGTACCTGAAAAAGGATTCTTTTTGGATGACTTCAAAGAGCAATGATTCTTCTTGGGTTTAGCAAACTATCTTCGCCATAAACAGATGGCTATCCCCTACATCAAGTCCCTTATTGACGATGGATCATCTACTCTTCTATGGCTGGATAATTGGCACCCTCATGGCATTTTGGTTTTGGCCCATGGGGAAAGGATTAAACTTGATTATGGGCGGGATAGACTTGCTGTTGGCTCATCTATTATCTTAGAAGAAGTTTGGTGTACTGGTAGGGCTTCTTCTTCTCGGCTTTTGCAGGCTTGGGAAGGTCTTAGTACTATTCAACGTCGCCCCCAGGGAGCGGTGATATCACAAGCTGGGCTGCGGCTTCAAATGAAATTTTCTCCTCCTCCTCGACCTAAGAGTCTATTAGATCTCGTAGCCCTTTAGTTGCCTGGTATGATGCGGTTTGGTTTAAGGTAACCTTCCTCGTCACAGCTTCACCCTCTCGAGAGCTCTGACACATTCTCTCCTGGCGGGTTCTCTCCTTCATGACCGGGGTATCATCCCCATATCCAATTGTGGTTTGTGCTAGGCCTCGGAAGAAGACATTCATCATATTTTCTTCGACTGCCCTTTCTCTAAGAAGGTTTTGGAAAAGATCCTCGGAAGGTGTTGGCCTACGACAAGACGAATCCAGTCCTTTGATTTTGAATGGCAATGGGTTACCAAGAATTTCAAGGATAAATCCCTATGTGACATCATCGCCAAGCTCGCTTTCGCTGCAACTGTATACCACATTTGGTTTGAGAGAAACCTCAAACGATAGTGGCCAAGTCTAGAACCTTCAATCAGATCTAGGAAGCTATTGTTTTTTATATCCGAGGTGTCACTGTGCCTCTCTAGTCCCCCCTCCCCTCAGGATACAGCCAGGAACAGATTCATCTTGTCTTCTTCGAAGTTGGCTTATCCCTGATTTAAGGTTTTTGTGTTTGTTTCCTTATTCCGTGTTAGGGCTAAAGTCCTAGTGTTGTAAGGAGTCTGGCTCTATCCTTTCGATACCCAGGTTTGTTCTCCCTTGTTCAGGGTGTTATTAATATATTCTTTTTTTCACCCAAAAAAAATGATGGAATCACCGAATCACAATTGACATACCAGAGAAACAAAAAAGATCATGGCATCATGCAGTGAGGTAGCTTCATATACGGATTGTTCTTGGTATAACTAGTACGAATGACTGCTAATGGGTTCCATAAAATTGAAGAATAAGAAGTCAGAAAATATTCTGTTACTAAAGACTTGCCTTCTTGAGCACTGAAGAGGAAATAGGGAATCAGATGATAGGCAACCTGAATGAATTTAGGGAGATCCCTTGCCTGCATTTTAACAGTAAGTCAAAATATCATGTGTGTATGTAAAAAAAAATAATTTCTAGGACTTTTAAAATAACTAGAAATAGACCTATGTAATTAATAAAATTAGGAAAAAATGCAAAATTCTAAAATCTGTGTTTGGCAGCCTTTCTTTTGTTAGATCATCACATCAATAATAACCACAGTGCAAACATGGGTACCTATAGCTCACAAGATATGGCACAGGAACAGCAGCAATACAATCCAATTGTCACCAATATATTTTGAAATTCTAAAATTCAGGAACTTCCCATTAGATAAGAAAACAATTTGAAACTATTAGCCAACCTCCAAATCTGAAAGGCATAAAGCTCTTCTCTTTCTAGTTTGTGATATCCCACTCAAGATATCAAATTTGCTTTGGTGGTTTACTTCTAGATTTCAATGACAAAAGAAGACAATCACATTGCTGCAACCAACTATAGCATCTTAAAGCTATGCCTAAGATGTTACTACCAGAATACCAATTATACTGCTTTAAAGGTATATATAAGCCATAATAGCCCTTGACTTTTTCTTTTCTTTTATTTTTTGCTAGGGGAAGAAGTGGGTGAAATAATATTAATGTATAGCAAAAGGAAGCAACCTGTACACTCAAGCACTGTACAACATACTGGGCCCTCTACAACAGTTACATATCCCCCTCATTTACAATGACAGACCAAAAGATTCCCCCACCCTAAATCCATGATCCTACTCAAAAATGCTATTCATTAAAAAAAATCCATCCATCTATCCCATATACAAAATGCCTGCATTTTTCCGTTGGGTACATTTAAAGATTTGCTTTACATAATTTCAGCCTTTTAGGCAAACCTTGTACATTCAAGGGCCTGATTGTTTCCTTAGGTACATCTTGACATTTGCTTTAGTGCTTTACATAATTTTATTACTTTTATGTATAAAGAAACCTACTTGACTTAGTTGATCTCATTATTCTAGCTTGAAGAGTTTGCAAATGGAACTTTAAGTAGTGCAATCATTAGTATTATTTTGCTTCCCAACTCAGCTTGTTCAGTTTTACTTGAAGGTACAAAACAATAAAATTAGTTCATAACATGTCAGCCGAATATATAATGGTTCTGATGCAGATATGGGCTCCTAATC
The DNA here is from genome assembly GCA_028583415.1 of Protea cynaroides. Taxonomy (NCBI): domain Eukaryota; kingdom Viridiplantae; phylum Streptophyta; class Magnoliopsida; order Proteales; family Proteaceae; genus Protea; species Protea cynaroides. The sequence goes on from CM053274.1 coordinate 86,395,206, forward strand.
AGGCCATCTAGGCCTCACAATAATGTATTTTGGTCCATGGACGAGTTCCATGGGCCTTGGGCCTTTTGTTTTGGGGATTATTAATGTAATGGGTCTCTTTTATGAGCCCACATTTGGGGGGTTTTATATGCCAACGGGATTAGGTGTCATAGTTCATAACTTCATATTAGTTAAGAGTATATGTTGCTTTAGGCTTTTGTTTTAATCTTAGTAATTTATTAGGAGTTTACCTTCAATTGAGTGTGTTTAGATTAGGAGTCATTTTCTTTTATTTATCTTTAAATACAGGCTGTAGCCACATAATTTTTCAGTTTTAGAGATGGAATGAAATAGAAGTTTATTGTGAACTTTATTGGCTGTTGAGCTACTAAACTTCCCCCTACATGACTTGTTGATTCTCTCCCTCTTCTGGTTGTTCTTCTTCTCTTCATCCTCAGTTCTTCTTTCCCTTCTTCTTCATTAATTAAGTAAGAACTTTGTTTCCAATTTATTCTCAGATCTATAAGCAGTGCTAAACCTCAGTTTTATCTTCATTAAATCTCATATAAATATGGGTTCTCTACCATTCTCGGGTTTGATATTCTGCTAAGTATTCTTATTTCTGCAAATCCAGACCTGTTAAGTGCCATCATTGCTCTTGATTCTCAGTTTTAATGATGGATTTTGGTTATTATTTGACCAGAACTTAATACACTAATTATGCAATCAATTATTGAGTTATTATTCTCTTCTAATTTGAATTTCAAAGCTGATTATGCTAACTTTCCAACAAATCTAAAATTGCATAAATCCGAGTTATATTGAAGAAGTTACGCTCAATCAAATATTGTTCAGAGTATACTAATGCTGTTTAAAGTCATCTGAATGGGAAAAAAATTTTGGACATCAAAACAAAAGATTATGGCGGACTCTTGGTTTTTAATGATATTTTATTCTAATTAGATTTATGGAATTTTTTTATTGGAGAAAAAAGCCAGCGTTCGAAAGTTGAAAATCATCCTGCGATCAAAAATCCAGTTTTTGTTCTTGAACTGGAAAGTTGGCTTTTTATTCTTTTGGAATTTGAATTTTAGAATATTTTTATTGGATTCAAATGGGGGGTGTTTGCTATTTATGAATAATATCTTAAGTAATACTTAAATGATATTAGTCAGAAATAAGTACTGTTTATTTTTATTGGATTTAATTTTCAGGTTCTAGCATACATTAGCATACTATGATGTAGACGTAGAAATACCATTTGGGATTTTTTTTTTTTTTTTTCTACAATCATTCAATGGATATATTAAGAAGGTTAAAAATGCATCACACAAAAAATAGGGCTCAAAAAACTTCTTTTTTTTTTTTTGGCCACCGAAACTGATTTCAAAACTTGCCAAAAATTTTCCACTGTTTCAGCAAAATTTCGTCCATTTAGCCTAGCCAAAACCAGGCACAAAACCGAAATTTAGAACCTTGATACCTACAAATGTCCTTGAAAATTAAGCCACATCCATACAAAATGACATAAGATGAGTTATTGAGTAAGATAAATTTTCTAAATGCTTTCAAGAGACTTACAACATTAGTGTGGACTATTCCAGGAGAAACACACACAACATTAATGCCAGCTTCAGCAGGCAGCCGCTTCTGCAGGGTGCTACTAAACATGATCTGCAAACCAAACACTATTCTAACATCAATTTTGGAACATAAAGGTGATGAAACTGCATGTTATTCCCTTTTTGCGATATGTAAAATTATGTCCTGAAGCCAGCTGAATGACAAGGTCAGCTGATAAAAAATAGCGAATATCAAAAATCCAAGGTTATTTAAGAAGGCAAAAAACAAGTTTTTTTTTTGTAAGTCTTTTCTTTAAGGTATTAAAAAAAGCTTAAAACAAGTTGCATTAGAGGGGCCATTTCACAATTTTATATTCTGTTGACACAAGAGGCATTAAATCTCTTTCCTCTAAGATGTATAGTTTAACTTCCTCTTGTTACATATTAGACAAGTGTAGCCAGAAAGATTTTTCCACACTTTGTGATCTTTCATCGATTATGTTATTTTGGCACAAAGATGCATTCGTGAACCATCATATGGTGGCACTTAAAATACTCCCATCCACCATCAATAGACTATCCATATAGTGATATAGCCAACCTAACAGTTACATTAATTTGCTTTCATAAAGTGAAAACTAAATGAACATCACCAATCCTTGCAATTAACATAATTCAGATTGGACAAGCTCAAGGTGAACCTGGGCCAGCTTGCTACTTGAGTATCCCACCAGACTTGTATATTTCCTTCTCCCAGCAACAACATTCATATCTTCTGTGTCAACAAAGCCCACATAATGCATCTACAGAGAGGCACCAAAAAAAGAAAAGAAATGTTCAGCCTTATCAGAGGTGATAAACCAACAATAATAATTGCAAAGAAGAAACCATCTATCATAATCAATAATAATTTCCCACTACTTTTAAGTCAACCTGCAATTAAATAATGACAAAGGGTAGTAGCCTTCTTTTGTTCTTTCGTCTGTATTTTACTGATAACATTTTTCACTATCTATTAATAAATACCTAAATTGTCACCAGTTGCCATGAATGTTATTTTTTTCTATTAGGTAAAATAATGAATTTTATATATTACATGTTTAATAGAAAATAGACTACACTAACTGCAATAGAGAAGATAGAAGATTAGACCCCATATTTGAGTTACTTCACAGCTAATCTCTAATCCTTCATCCTATGTGACAATCTAAAATTGTTGGACTAGTCAAAGATGTTGAGTTTAACTGAGAAATCAGTTTCTTCATGAAATCCCCCTATCACTGAAACATTAGTCGATATCGGAGTTGAAAGAAAATTTAGTCTGTCCTTCTCTCATAAATGTCCAATCCCTTCAGATTTATCCTACCTCCTATATGTCCGTCCTTCTCTCATAAATAACAAAATAGAAAACCATACCCAAAAAAAAAAAAAAAGGGAAAGAAAAGAGATGTTAAGAATACGTACCTGGAATCTTAAAATGAAAGAAAATTTAGTCCCTGATTCTAAGTTTGGCATGTCTATGACCTGCCAGTCTGTGTTTCATACTTTCATTAGCCGCTACACTCAGGGTTTAGAACTGGTTCAAAAGTAGAGGAGTCCAGAAAAGAGCTAATGCGAGTTTTTGAACAACATTTTCTTGCAGAAAATAAGTATTTTTTACAGAAGTCTCTGACAGCAAAATGTTTATAAATAAAAAAAGAGGTTCCCAACTGTAGCTGCCATTCTAATCAAACCCTTTTTGGATAATGAAAAACACCCCACAGTGCCGTTCCCTTACTTCCTCAACTCTTTCTTCCTGAACATGTTTTCAGCAACTTACATCTCAAGAACAAGGTTTGGTATCAGGTATCGGAGGGTTGATTTTAAGAGAAGTGTTATATTGTATCAAGGATACACAAAGATACGGGCAAGTCATACATGGAAATTTTAAAAAAAGGGGACATGTAATTTATAATTTTGAAGCATAAGACACCATAAATACTAGTGATAGTTTATTCCCAAATTTTTTATAGTTTTTTTTCCAAGTTTTTGATAGTTTTTTTTATGTTATACAAATTGTTTACTAACCTTTTCATTTTCGTGTGTATTTTAGTTAAGCACAATGTCATGCATGATAGCATGCCTGTTATTTTATTTATTTCATGTTATACAAATTGATGCTTTCTCTAACCTATATTTATTGCCTAGTGTATGTTACCATGGATGTTATTTAAAGAAAAAAAAAACAAAAAAAAAAAAGCAGTTCCGCAGCATCTCCTAATGTCTCTGAGATTATCAGGGAATATCAAGCGTACCAACTTGTCTCCTAAGTATGGTATGGATCGCAATTTATTGGTTCGTATCGACACAAAGTACAAACTAATAAGGATCTATACTTCTTTTTTTTTTAATAAAGAAGTCTTGTATATGCCTGTATCCTATTTAACGGTCGATACCAATACGTATCAGCCAATACCAATACGTATCAGCCAATACCAATACGTATCGGCCGATATGGACCTATAGTTAAAACCTTGCTTAGGAAAATAAACATGAGAAATGTTGAAGTTAGGGAATAAGAAAGGTTACCCTGATCATTCCTAAAAACTTGACAGTTGACACATAATATGTGGAAAAACATGTTTTATTAGTTAAAATTTCAAGAGTCACTATAAATTCAGAACATTTTGGCTACTCCGAAAAAGAAGATGCATTATTGTATTGTTGTTGGGGGAGGTTTCGAACTAAAATGCTTTGACCTTCGTAGGCTGGTAGTTTTCCAATAATGTACACTTTTAAGAGGGATCCAAAATCTGTCCCTGATATCTTGTTACACCATTTCTATACCTTCAAGGTTTTGGGTTAATCTCCTAGAGTAGAAAGGGCTGAACTGACCGATGCCAAGAGATGCCATTGGCTTAATGGCTGCTGGAATTCCATGCTTTCAAGTTTGGGAAGCAGGAGATTTTGGTAGTTAAATCCAGACATTATTAAAGGGATATTTGGAGAGAGTGGAGTAACTGAACTTCTGATAATCATGTTAAACCTGCCGCTCACAAAGTGGCTGGGAGTTTAGGGATTTCCAGTATATGAATACATGCTACGTAGAGAACGTATTTGTCTCAACTTTTACGTAGTTTTGTAGTCTATGTTGACCTTGTATATTAGGACTGAGGCCTTCTTACAGGGGATTTACTCTGCCGCTAACTAAGTTTTATTTACTCGTAAAAATTTGTCAATGAACAAGAAATATAGAAACTTCTGCAGATTATGTACCAGTAAAAGATGTTGCTGATTTTGCAATGAGAAAGAGATGATGAGAAATCTACATAGTTTTCTGGCGGCCAATAAACTTACAATTGAGTTCACATTTATAATACGACTTGGAGAGCCTCTTTTAAGGGAAGGCAAAAGCAGTATCGATAGTAATGCGGGAGCCAGATGATTCACTTGCATGTGCTCTTCATACTTATCATTTGAAAACCTCTGTGGCTCTAATAAATGGAAATCATAAATGTAAATCAGTCTAAAAGTTAGAAAATTCCAAAGTCATTGCATCAATGATGACATGAGAATAACAAAAGAAAACACAAAAAGTGCCAATTATTGCCATCTTCAAAGATAAAACGCTCCCCCAAACTTCCTTTAATTTGGGTTGTGTTACAAACACTTTCATGAAATAAAGAAATCTCAAAGGAAATCTGAAGAGGTGGAACAAAGTCATGTTTGGTAATGTTGATGAGAGAAAACAAGACTTAAAATTATATACCCATTTTAATCACTCATGTCACTATCATTCTTCAAATACCTTACTTTTGCCCTTCAAACACCAAATATTGAAGCTATGCCTGTTCCAAGGCTTGGGTTCCTGCTAGTTAAGGGAACTAAGGAGTCAAAGAAGCAGAAGCAGGGTAGTTCAATAACCACAGGTTACAAAGTAATTTCTTATTGTGCTATTTCACTGGATAAGTTTAAGTCAACTAATTAAGTTACATGTTGTGTTATTATGTGACATTTTTTTTATCAAAATGTAAGGACGATATTTTGTAATGGTATGAAATGGTTGAAATAAAAAATGAAAATGGAGTCGCCACCTAGATAAGGTCTAGGACCTATATAGTATTTCTCATATGAGAAATATGAGAAATACTAGTGACTTACATAATGGATTAAGGCTTATGGTCAAACCAGAGAAACAATGGGTAAGTGTCATGTTACAATTTGGGAAGGTATTAGGCACCCAAATTGCCTAATCCGAAGATTAGTCTCCAAATACTATCCTTTTTTATCCTAATTTAAATTGTAGGCAATGGCTAAACAACTTTTAATAGGCACCAGACCTAGGTTCTAGATATATTTCAATCTAGGAGTAAGCCATACAATTGTGAATATAATAGAAAGGAAAATTAAAATGGATGACGGACCAATCAGCCAATTTCGGATAACAAGCGCACAACTCTCAACACATTGAAAGATAAAATCATTTTCAGTTATTGAAGCGTAGTCCAAAGTTTAAATGCAATGACTTTGAAATTAACTCTAAAAAAATGAAAAAAAATGAGAACTAAATTAAAGTAAATTAGTTTAGGACTGAACTCGAATGATAAGCACTCAAGCTACCTACGTATCTCAGGATAAGCCCAAGAATCAAGCCCAACGTAGTTCAACCGCTTGGATTGGTAAGATGGTAGATTCTTATAGCCACTAGTCAAGCTAATAGGTCATCTAGGTTTAGGAATTGAATAGACTCCTACAGTCACTAGTCAAACTGGTAGGCCGTCTATGTAAAGCAATCGAATAGACTTCTACAGCCACTAGTCAAGCTGGTAGACCGTCTCTGTAAAGCAATCGAATAGACTTCTACAGCCACTAGTCAAGCTGGTAGACCGTCTATGTAAAAATAGGGTTTGAAAGGGACTTCCATGCGATGATGGAATGCTTACCCAGGATTGAAGGGACTTCCATGGGATGATGGAATGCTTGTCCAAGGTTGAAAGGGACTTCCATGCGATAATGGAATGTTTGCCCAAGGTTTAAAAGGACTTCCATGCGATGATGGAATGCTTGCCCAAAGTTGAAAGGGACTTCCATGCGATGATGGAATGTTTGCCCAAGGTTCCATGCGAAGATGGAGAATTGAAATGAAATTTGAAATTTGAAAATTGAATTTGAAATTGAATTGAATTTGAAATTGAAATTGAGGATTGAATGAAATTGAAATAGAAATTGAATTGAATTTGAAATTGAAATTGGATTTGGAATTTAAATTAAAATTGAAACAGAAATTGAATTGAATTGAATTTTTGAAATTGAATTGAATTTGAAATTGACATCGAAATTGGAATTGAAATTGAATTAAATTTTATTTTTTCTTGAAGTTTGAATTTTTTAAATTATGCTTGATGATTAAAACAGTAAAATTTGAAAAATAAAAAAAAACACAAATTTTAAGTTAGTGTACTAAATATAAAGTACATTATGATGCAAATTGGGTATTATTGCAACCCTCATTGCAATTGGACTGAGCTTGGGTGATGGATCCCCAGGCAACCTACGTATCTTGGGGTGAGGTCTGAGAATCAAGCCCATACGTAGTTCGGAATGAACTACGCATAAAACAATATGGAAATGAATTCTACTTGTCAACATGTGAGAGTATGCTCTCGACATTGGAAAATAAGCATCTGAGTCTCGCTTTATTTTACATATACTTACACATTCACATTTATTCGCGCATCACAAGCGCGTGAGTCCGCATGGCATGGAAATAACTACAAAAATTATAGAAATTCCTACGGGATACATAAGTAGGGATTGGAAATCAAAACCATTAATACATTCTCCTTTCGCATTATGGGATACATTGAAGGGGTAAGGGACGTCCTAGTCTATCCCGCCCGTCACTACACTAGGGATGGCAAGTGCCGCATGCATATCGTGTTACCCACCCGCATCGAATAATATGGGCGCATGATGGCCGAACCCATATACCACATAAAATAAGGACATAAAGTAGGGGCGTTACCTACCTGTGAGTAGAGGTGGACCTTTGAGATAATAAGAAAGAGGCGGCACCTATCCAATGTTGTGCACAGTGAATGGAAGGAATCAAGTGATACATTTGTCACTCAAAGACATGAATACAAATAAATAAAATATCCGAGAGTACAAGACCGTATGTAAAATGGATTATCAAACAAACGATCTAATAAAGCACATCTAAATTAATGAAATCAGACCGTGTTTAGTGTGAACCAATCAATTGAAATAAGAAACCAAATTAATATGATACAAGATAAACAATTAGAATGAACTAATCTGGTAACAATGGGTTTAGTTTAATCAAACATGAGACTCAACCAATTAAGATGAGTTTAACCCTATGAAGTAAGAGATTAGTCTTATAACGATGGAATTGACCCCAATTTGACCCAATTCCAGATGGACTTTATAATTAAATTTAATTTCTTAGGCTTTGTGTATGACTGTTTAAATTAATATGAATTAATCAAGTAACCAAGAGATCATGGGTTGACTTTCCCCCAAGCTAAACTAAGCCTATCAAACAACAAGTCATGGATCAATTAGTTTATGAAAATCTACATGAATATGGACAATATCAATCATAAGCATGGGTTTGCACCGAAGTGATGACCGAACTATTGAGGTTGATCTAACATATACAATTAAACTGATTATCATGGGATTGGACCAATATGGGATGGGATTATTCCAATTAAGGTGGGAACCAATCAATAAAAATGGAAAACCAACCCAATAAGATAGAAAACAAACAATTAAGATAAAATTGATCAATTCAATGATCTTGAACCATGACAGACCGATTTGACAAGGGAGTGACTTAGTTTAAGATGCCGATTGGAATGTAAATTTGACCCGATAATGTTTAATGGGATCGATTTACCTAGAACATGCAACTCAGATTTAAAGTAGGATATCTAATTTGAGTGGGAATTAATTTAAATGGGAAATTAATTTAACATGATGGTCAAAGTGGGATTGGTCCGACAAAATTAAAGGTTTGATGCCATTAGACATGGAAATACTGGTAAAAACAATTTTTAAAAAAAATGGTGAACTTGCATAGAAGGAAATGAACACCGAGATTTAAAATAAAATAAAAAAAATCATTCGACAGGGCTGGAACCTTGAATCAGGTCATTAGAAATGAAAAAAATAATAATAATAATAATAATAAATAAAATAAATGAAAAAAATCGTTATTGAATCATGAAGCCGAAACTAGTTTATTGAGGTTGAAAATTTGTGAAATTAAATTATCACACAGAGATCTTGGGATTAAGCCAACGACAAAAAAAAAATCGAAATATTAACCACAAGAATTAGAGATTCAGGAATCACGTTGCCAATCTAAGAAAATACCAAATTAATTATCAAAACTCAAGAATCGGATCTCTGAACCATAAATCAGAATAGCAGAGTTGTTATAGACGTGTTATTGAGATTTAAAAACCTGAATTTCATCAAAGAAATAGAACGTCTGATCTCATGATTCATACTGGAATCAAATCCAAATCTCAAATCTGTTTTTCCAAAAACCTCATATCAGATTTCAAGAATTGGCTAACAAGAATCTTGAACTTAATTTCGGAAAAAAGAAAGAAGAAAAGGTTTTATCAAAAAAATAAAAATCACAGACAAACAAACAACAAAACAAAATATATATATATATAAAGAAACAGAGATCGGTAAGTAAATACCTATTTGGAGCTAAACGTGAAGATCACATCACTGCTTGAATATCAAGAACAGATTCCCTGATTGAGAAATCCACCGAATTGTGTTGAAGAAAGAAAACCGAACCTCAGATCTGGATTCAAGAACTAGATCTGAGAAATACACCACGCCGGAGAACGCTAGTTCTCGTCAAAGAGCACCAGATCAACACCTTCAGAGGAGCTAACTTAAGTTGTTGGGGAGGAAACAATCAAGTCAAGAACATAATTTAAAACGCCTAAAAAAAAAACTAAAAACTAGATCTGAGATCTGGTTTCTTTCAAAATACCGAAAGGAGGCTCAAATCTCAGATCACTGGAGTCTTCCACCACTGCACCGTGCCGCCGTCGCCGTCGCCTTCGCCGTAGCACCAAGCAGCCGTCGCCTTCGCCATAGCACCAAGTAGCCGTCGCCGTCTCCTTCTCCTTCTTCCCTCTTTCTCTGCTCTCGACTCTCTCACTCTCTAACTCTCTGTTTAGAAAATAAGAATCTTCCCCCTTCTTTTTTTTATATATATCCCAATTTTTTCATTATCCTAAAATGCCCCTCTCTTGGATCTAGAAATTTGTTTGATTTTGCCGTGGATTTGGAATCTTATTTCCAAAACCACGTGGACACCCTTTTGTATTTATATAATTTGATTTATTTATTTATTACAGTTCTTATTATGGCGACGGCGGTGGCGGCACGGTGCAGCGGCGGAAGACTCCAGTGATCTGAGATTTGAGCCTCCTTTCGGTATTTTGAAAGAAACCAGATCTCATATCTAGTTTTTAGTTTTTTTTTTTAGGCGTTTTGAATCATGTTCTTAACTTGATTGTTTCCTCCCCAATAACCTAAGTTAGCTCCTCTGAAGGTGTTGATCTGGTGCTCTCCGATGAGAACCAGCGTTCTCCGGCGTGATGTATTTCTTAGATTTGATTCTTGAATCCAGATCTGAGGTTCGGTTTTCTTTCTCCAACACAATTCGGTGGATCTCTCAAACAGGGAATCTGTTCTTGACATTCAAGCAGTGGTGTGATTTTCACGTTTAGCTCAAAATAGGTATCCACTTACCGATCTCTATTTCTTGATTTTTTTTTGTTTTGTTTTGTTGTTGTTTGTTTGTCTGTGATTTTTATTTTTTTAATAAAACTTTTTCTTCTTTCTTTTTCCGAAATCAAGTCCAAGATTCTTGTTAGCCAATTCTTGAAATCTGATGTGAGATTCTTGGAAAAACAGATCTGAGATTTGGATTTTGATTCCAGTAGGAATCATGAGATCAGACGTTCTATTTCTTTGATGAAATTTGGGTTTTTAAATCTCAATAACACGTCCGTAACAACACTGCTATTCTGATTTATGGTTCAGAGATCCGATTCTTGAGTTTTGATAATTAATTTGGTATTTTCTTAGATCGGCGACGTGATTCGTGAATCTCTAATTCTTATGGTTAATTTTTCGATTTTTTTTTTTATTTTTGGTCGTTGGCTTAATCCCAAGATCTCTGTGTGATAATTTAATTTCACAATTTTTCAACCTCAATAAACTAGTTTCGGCTTCATGATTCAATAACGATTTTTTTTCATTTATTTTATTTATTATTTTTTTTTTTCATGTCTAATGACCTGATTCAAGGTTCCAGCCCTGTCAACTGATTTTTTTTTATTTTTTTTTAAATCTCGGTATTTATTTCCTTCTAATCAAGTTCACCATTTTTTTTTTAAATTTTTTTTCCAGTATTTCCATGTCTAATGGCATCAAACCTTTAATTTTGTCGGACCAATCCCACTTTGACCATCATGTTAAATTAATTTCCCATTTAAATTAATTCCCACTCAAATTAGATATCCTACTTTAAAACTGAGTTGCATGTTCTAGGTAAATCAATCCCATTAAACATTATCGGGTCAAATTTACATTCCAATCGGCATCTTAAACTAAGTCACTCCCTTGTCAAATCGGTCTGTCATGGTTCAAGATCATCGAATTGATCAATTTCATCTTAATTGTTTGTTTTCTATCTTATTGGGTTAGTTTCCCATTTTTATTGATTGGTTCCCACCTTAATTGGAATAATCCCATCCCATATTGGTCCAATCCCATGATAATCGGTTTAATTGTATATGTTAGATCAACCTCAATAGTTCGATCATCACTTCGGTGCAAACCCATGCTTATGATTGATATTGTTCATATTCATGTAGATTTTCATAAACTAATTGATCCATGACTTGTTGTTTGATAGGCCTAGTTTAGCTTGGGGGGAAGTCAACCCATGATCTCTTGGTTACTTGATTAATTCATATTAATTTAAACAGTCATACACAAAGCCTAAGAAATTAAATTTAATTATAAAGTCCATCTGGAATTGGGTCAAATTGGGGTCAATTCCATCGTTATAAGACTAATCTCTTACTTCATAGGGTTAAACTCATCTAAATTGGTTGGGTCTCATGATTGATTAAACTAAACCCATTTTTACCGGATTAATTCATTCTAATTGTTTATCTTGCATCATATTAATTTGGTTTCTTATTTCAATTGATTGGTTCACACTAAACACGGTCTGATTTCATTAATTTAGATGTGCTTTATTAGATCGTTTGTTTGATAATCCGTTTTACATACGGTCTTGTACTCTCGGATATTTTATTTATTTGTATTCATGTCTTTGAGTGACAAATGTGTCACTTGATTACTTCCATTCACTGTGCACAGCATTGGATAGGTGCCGCCTCTTTCTTATTATCTCAAAGGTCTATCTCTACTCACAGGTAGGTAACGCCCCTACTTTATGTCCTTATTTTATGTGGTATATGGGTTCAGCCATCGTGCGCCCATATTATTTGATGCGGGTGGGTAACACGATATGCATGCGGCACTTGTCATCCCTAGTGTAGTGACGGGCGGGATAGACTAGGACGTCCCCTACCCCTTCAACCCTTCAATGTATCCCATAATGCGAAAGGAAAATGTATTAATAGTTTTGATTTTCAATCCCTACTTATGTATCCCGTAGGAATTTCTATAATTTTTGTAGTTATTTCCGTGCCATGCGGATTCACACGCTTGTGATGCGCGAATAAATGTGAATGTGTAAGTATATGTAAAATAAAGCGAGGCTCAGATGCCTATTTTCCAATGTCGAGAGCATACTCTCACATGTTGACAAGTAGAAATCATTTCCATATTGTTTTATGCGTAGTTCATTCCGAACTACGTATGGGTTTGATTCTCGGACTTTACCCCGAGATACGTAGGTTGCCTGGGGATCCATCATCCAAGCTCAGTCCAATTGCAATGAAGGTTGCAATAATACCCAATTTGCATCATAATGTACTTTATATTTAGTACACTAGCTTAAAATTTGTGTTTTTTTTTCAAATTTTACTATTTCAATCATCAAGCATAATTTCAAAAATTCAAACTTCAAGAAAAAATTAAATTTAATTCAATTTCAATTCCAATTTCGATGTCAATTTCAAATTCAATTCAATTTTAAAAATTCAATTTCAATTCAATTTCTGTTTCAATTTTAATTTAAATTCCAAATCCAATTTCAATTTCAAATTCAATTCAATTTCTATTTCAATTTCAATTTCAATCCTCCAATTTCAATTTCAATCCTCAATTTCAATTTCAAATTCAATTCAATTTCAAATTCAATTTTCAAATTTCAAATTTCATTTCAATTCTCCATCTTCGCATGGAACCTTGGGCAAACATTCCATCATCGCATGGAAGTCCCTTTCAACCTTGGGCAAGCATTCCATCATCGCATGGAAGTCCCTTTCAACCTTGGGCAAACATTCCATCATCGCATGGAAGCCTCTTTCAACCTTGGACAAGCATTCCATCATCCCATGGAAGTCCCTTCAATCCTGGGTAAGCATTCCATCATCGCATGGAAGTCCCTTTCAATCCCTATTTTTACATAGACGGTCTACCAGCTTGACTAGTGGCTGTAGAAGTCTATTCGATTGCTTTATAGAGACGGTCTACCAGCTTGACTAGTGGTTGTAGAAGTCTATTCGATTGCTTTACATAGACGGCCTACCAGTTTGACTAGTGACTGTAGGAGTCTATTCAATTCCTAAACCTAGATGACCTATTAGCTTGACTAGTGGCTATAGGGATCTACCATCTTACCAACCCAAGCGGTTGAACTACGTTGGGCTTGATTCTTGGACTTATTCTGAGATACGTAGGTAGCTTGAGTGCTTATCATTCGAGTTCAGTCCTAAACTAATTTACTTTAATTTACTTCTCATTTTTTTCAATTTTTAGAGTTAATTTCAAAGTCATGCATTTAAACTTTGGACTACGCTTCAATAACTGAAAATGATTTTATCTGTCAATGTGTTGAGAGTTGTGCACTTGTTATCCGAAATTGGATGATTGGTCCGTCATCCAATCATTTTATTTCTGATCTATATCACATTTTAATTTTCCTTTCTATTATATTCACAATTGTATGGCTTACTCCTAGATTGAAATATATCTAAAACCTAGGTCTGGTGCCTATTAAAAGTTGTTTAGCCATTGCCTACAATTTAAATTAGGATAGGAAAGGATAGTATTTGGAGACTAATCTTCGGATTAGGCAATTTGGGTGCCTAATACCTTCCCAAATTGTAACATGACACTTACCCATTGTTTCTCTGGTTTGACCATAAGCCTTGATCCATTATGTAAGTCATTAGTATTTCTCATATGAGAAATACTATATAGGTCCTAGACCTTATCTAGGTGGCGACTCCATTTTCATTTTTTATTTCAACCATTTCATACCATTACAAAATATCGTCCTTACAGTGGCGACTCCGATGGGGATAATATGTCAGGTTTCAGATTTACTATCCTTTCCTACGATCAGGCAATGAGCTATGTTTTCTTGTATGTTCGGTGCCATGTAATTATTGTTGACATGAACTGTAGTGTGATATAAATTGTTGTGTGCTGTATATTGTAATCTCTTGGAAGTGTGCTACACATTGAGCGGCTAGCGGTAACGGGTTCCCAGTTTATACTGGATGACCTGTCAAGCGAAACCACTGCTTTGACCTCGTACCTTCGGGTATATTAAAAGGATGTAGAGTCAATGATTCGGTGTTTATATACCGTTAAACATTTTCATCCTCGTCAAGGTAACCCTTGCCGAACCTATCATCTATACTACTAACATTTGTTGTGATCCGATTCATTATCGAACAATTCGAGTAAGATTACGTTAACCTCGATATTCATGTCGATGTATTCAGAATCGCTCTACTCTCAGTTTGACATATTGATTTTCTTAAATCTATTCAGGAGCTTACAATTCATGTAATAGACTTATCATATTCAATGACAAAGATGAGGGTGATTCGATTCTTTCTTATATCAACACGAATATCTTAATTAAAGCGCTTGCTCACTTATTCGTTTTGAACCAAAAAAATTGTTGATATTCTTCATAGGAGTTGGCATGCTAATGGATCTATGCCAAAACTTTTCGAATTTGACAAGTCTGTGTAGTTGGTGTTCATATAGTCCATCTTAGAATCATATTTTCAGAAACCATCTATAAGGCTATTCAATTTAAAAAGTTTGGCAGGGATAGGTTAATTTGACTTCGCTTATGAAAGAACTAACCATGATATGGTCGAGTCATTGTATGTGCATGTGTACTCCTTCCAAGACTACTTCCCAAACCATTTATTCCCTCTTGATTATTTCTTCCTTCTGTTTTCCGGTCCCAATTCAGTGATCATCCATTTCTTTAGCCATTTGGACTCGAGATCCCACCACTAGGAGACTTTTTAGAGCGTCTATCCCAAGATCCTTGTCTCCAGTCACAAGCAATTTATCGGACATCATGGAGGGTCAAGATCATCCGGAACAGCCCACCAATGTCAATGAAGATAAAGAGAGAATAATACAATTGGAGAGAACCGTTAATGCCCTAGTAGACCTGGTAAAGCAAAATCAATTCCACATAGAGCAGAGCATGAAAGGTCATGGGAAAACCAGAAAGAAAAGAGGTGAAGAGAAGTCTGATGCTCCAAAAACCCAAACCTCAAGCTCTAGAGAACCCTCTCCACAAGATCTTGGGTATGATGGTGAAGAGGATGAAGAAGAGATCTTATACGAAACACCTAAATCTACCAAGAAGCCTCAGCCCAAGATTGATAGGAGAATGGATAATGTAGAACAGTTGCTTAGAGGTCTGAAAGGAGTGGAAAGTTAAATAATCGACTCGGAAGGTTTATGTTTCTTTCCAAATGCCAAATTATTGTCGAAGTTTAAGTGGACTACAGAGAAATTCGATGGAACGGGTGATCCAAAGACCCATCTAAGATCTTTCACCGGACTACTCAGACAAGGTAAAGGGTTTTCTGATGAACAATTAGGACAAGCTTTCCAATTTTCACTTACTGGCGGTGCCCATAGGTGGTTGATGAATCTAAGACCTTCTCAAATTCATTCATGGGGAGATATTACCAGAGCATTCAGTGAACAATACTCCTATAATACAGAGATTGAGACCAATAGGAGACAATTGGAAACCATGACTCAACTGCCCAATGAAGGATTCACCTCTTACCTGACCCGATTCAGATCAGTAGCTGCACAAATGTGGGATAGACCTTCAGAAAGAGATCAAGTAGCACTGATAATGAAGGGTTTAATTAAAGTGTACAAAGGTTACTTGTTTGCCCAAGGGATTTTGTCTTTTGAAGTGTTGATCGCTGCTGGACAACAAGTAGAGGATAGCATCAATCATGGAGATGAATTACCAATTAAGATAGATGCAACCCCAATGAGAAAGTCTTATCCGTCAAAGTCAACAGCAACTGCAATACCCTCGGCTGTGAAAAATGTAGCATCTACCAATACAGAACCGTTGGTCATTGAAAGTAGCAGCTCTGGTTATTCTACTTCATCTCAGGGAAACAGAAGGCAGTTTACTGAGCTAGGTTTACCTCGAGCCGTTATTTTGGATAAACTTGTAAGTGCTGGAAAACTCAAAATCCTTGATCCCAGACCTCTCCCAAACCCTTTACCAGCAAGTTTTCGACCAAATATTTCTGCAAATACCATAACCAGAATGGACATGAAACCGAATATTGCTTTAAACTGAAGCATGTCATTCAGGATATGTTGGAAAATGGAACATTCAGGATCGGAAATAAGCCAACTTCAGTGATCAATAACCTTTTCCCACAGCATTCTACTAATACCATAGAAATCTTTGAAGAAAGTTTTGATCCTACTTGTCTTATCACTTCTGAATTGATCCTATCACCATTCCCTCTCATGTTATTCATCTTGAAACTTTACCTGAATTCATAAAATTTGATAGTTAAGTTAATATGCTTCAAGAAGCCGGACATCATTTAGAGGTATATTTTCCAGAAGATCCAGAGTATGCCAATGCTGAAATTTGTGTCAATGAGCCTTCGATAATTTACAAGACGGATCATGAGACAAAGGTAGCTCAAGTGAGCATAAGTTTTGAAAATCTATAAATATATTTCCCGGAATATGAAGAATTTACAGTAAGTGAAACGAGAAGTGGTCAGTCATTCAAACCAACAGCTTTGTCAGTGAATAATCCGGCACAACTTGTAAGAGAAAAAGAGTAAGGTCAAGTTAGTCAACCAGAACCTCAGAATCCAGTTCTAAAGCAATTACAGAAGACACAAGCAAACGTGTCAATCTGGGGTTTGTTAATGGCTTCTAAAACCCATAGAGATGCAGTTCTGAAGTCATTAGCAAGCATTCAAGTACCGATCTCTACTGATAGCACAGAGTTGGCTAATCTGGTTGGTGGTATATATGCCATAAATGCTCTAACTTTCGGAGATGCTGATCTAACCCAAGATGGGAAAAATCACACCAAAGCCCTACACATCACAATCTGCTGCTGAGGAAATTTTATACCTCAAGTTTTGGTTGATAATGGGTCTGTTCTTAATGTATTCCTATTCAGAACATTCAAGCATCTGGGATTCAGAGAAGAAGAGTTACGTCCATCTAACTTGATTATCCGTGCTTATGATAACACCCAGAGGACTATCTTGGGAGAAATTTTCATTCCGATCAGAGTAGGATGTGCTGAGTTCAATAAAGAATTTCAAGTGATAAATATCCCAGCATCTTTCAATATGCTTTTGGGAAGACCTTGGTTACACCAGGAGGGAGCCGTAGCATCATCTCTCCACCAAAAGATCAAATTCATTCATGATGGGGTGACCATAACTGTTTTGGCTGATTCAGAGCTGGTAAGTGCTTTGGTTATAGACAGCGCTGGATCTGACAGTGCTTCAACCACCTCTCCTGAAATCCACCTAGGTGGATTTCAAATCAGCATGGTCCGAGCTACCATCAACCCAGAACCATCAGGTAAAAATCTTGTATTTCTGTTATTTCAATTGCTTAACATGGCTTATTTTCCAGGCATGGGTCTTGGCTTACATCAACAAGGCAATGTGAATATAATCTCTATCTTGGTAAATGAGTACAGATTCGGAATAGGGTACACCCCAACAGAAGAAGAGTTGAATAGAATAAAAGGAAAACAAAAAATAGCCGATGACAAATTCTCGAGGCTAGAAAAAAGAAAGTACAAGAATAATGGACAGTTCAGAGAAGATGTAGGAATAAAGAGGAAGACATGGAAGCAGCAAAGATCAGATAAAGCAATCAATCAAGTCCATTTTAAAGGGTTACATGAAGAAAGAGATACATACTTCAAAACATTGAATGGATATTTCGTTCGTGAAGGAGAAAGCTTTCTCTACTGTGGGTTCCCAAAGCCTTGGTTTAATGTACATTTTCCTGTTCGAGTACCTGGATTTGAAATTTTCTTCGATTGTAATATTGATTGGATGGAATTAGAACAAATGAATATTCAGAATCAAAAACAAGATAAGTCAAGAGCAGAAGCAGAAGCAGAAGTGTTTGATGTCGGCAACTTATTTGACAACAACCAAATGATGACTCTCATTGAAGAGGTCGAGAATAAAAACCTGGATCCCCAGCAGTTCATCCTGCCGATCGATGGGCTAGTTCCGAATTGGATTTGTTTAATCACTTCATTCTCCCTTCTGAGTTGTCATGTCAACCTAATAGTACGGCCATGTCTGGGCCAAAGGTTATTGAGTCTTTAGATAGGATAGAGTCTTTTCCTAGTGTCGAATTTGTTCCACTTGGAACCACCTCTTCTGAAAATTTGTGTGATATTATTAAAGTTCAACATTTTGACTATACTGTTTCTACCTCTTCTGATTCTATTTCTAACTCTAACTCTGATATGATGATGATGATGAACCACCGTCTGAAACATTAGAATCTATAAAAGCTTCAAAAGAGATGAAAGTTCAACCAGCTGGTGAAGAGTTCAAGATGATTGACCTCGGCACAGAGGAGCAACCTAAGAAAATTAAGATTGGGATCACTCTGAATGATGAAGAAACTACTAAGATGATAGACCTGTTGATTGAATTCCAAGAAGTGTTTGTCTGGTCCTATGATGATATGCCTGCAGTGGATACCACTGTGGTGCAACATAAAATCCCTCTACTTCCTGGATTTAAACCTCATAAGCAGAAGTTGAGGAGATTAAAGCCAGAATGGGCATTAAAAGTAAAGGAGGATATTATGAAGCAATTAAATGTTGGTTTCTTGGAAGTTGCTACCTATCCTGATTGGTTGGCAAATATAGTGGTTGTGCCCAAGAAGGACGGAAGACTGAGGGTTTGCGTAGATTACAAAAATTTGAATAAAGCAAGTCCAAAGGATGATTTTTCGCTACCCAAGATAGATATTTTGGTCAATAACACTGCTAAACATGCCTTATTATCTTTCATGGATGGATTTTCCGGATATAATCAAATCAAGATGGCCCCTGAGGATAAAGACAAGACTTCTTTCATAACAGATTAGGGTACATACTGTTATACTGTGATGCCATTTGGATTGAAGAATGCTGGAGCTACATATCAAAGAATGGCTACAACGGTACTCCATGATATGATTCATAAAGAAGTGGAAGTATATGTTGATGATATGATCGTAAAATCAATCGATAGAGAAAATCATTTTATAGCTTTGAGAACTTTCTTTGAGAGAATCAAGCTTTACAAGTTAAGATTGAATCCTCAAAAGTGTACGTTTGGAGTCACAGTCGGTAAAATGTTGGGTTTTATGGTTAGTAACAGAGGAATTGAGATAGATCCATCAAAGATAAAAGCAATATCTGAAATGTCATCTCCCACAACAGAAAAAGAGATAAGAGGTTTTCTGGGAAGGGTTCAATACATAAACAGATTCATAGCTAACCTGACAGCAATCTGTGAGCCGATATTCAAACTATTAAAGAAAGATCAGCCAAAAACTTAGAATCCTCAATGTCAATTGGCTTTTGACAAGATCAAAGCATATCTGATGAAGCCACCAGTGCTGGTTCCTCCAGTCCCAAGAAGGCCATTGTTGCTATATTTATCTGTTTTGGATGGTTCAATGGGATCCATGATAGCTCAACATGATATTGATGATCATACAGAAAGAGCCATCTATTATTTGAGCAAGAAGTTTACTGGATACGAAACCAAGTACACACCTCTAGAAAAGACATGTACAGCATTAGTGTGGGTCACGAGAAGGTTGAGACACTATATGCTTTCATATCCAATCATCCTAATCTCTCGAATGGATCCTCTGAAATATTTGTTTGAGAAACCAGCATTGACAGGAAGGTTAGCACGTTGGCTATTGCTTCTATCAGAATTTGACATCACTTATACCACTCAGAAGGCTATTAAATGAAGTGTGATTGCTGAACATTTATCTGCACATCCAGTGGAAAATAATACAAGACAATTTGAGGATGTATTCCCAGATGAAGAAATAGATAACATTCAGCAAGAAGAAAAGGGTGATAGTTGGATAATGTTCTTTGATGGAGCGGCAAATCATCATGGTTGTGGAGCTGGGGTATTGTTCATTGATAGGAACATTTACTCCTTTGTCATTTCGGTTGGATTTTGAATGTACCAATAACATAGCTAAATATGAAGCTTGTATCTTGGGTCTCAGAGCAGCAATGGCCATTGGGATTCAGAGTTTGAAAGTTTATGGAGATTCATCTGTAGTCATTTATCAAATTAGAGAAGATTGGAAAACTAGGGATGAAAAGCTCATACCTATAAGCAATATGCTTTAGTATTAGCTCAACAGTTTCAAGAAATTGAATTTGACTATTCACCAAGGGAAACAAACAAATATGTTGATGCTTTGGCAATGCTGGCTTCGATGGTTAGTTGTGGATTAGATGAGCAAACAAAACCATTGATAATTGAGAAAAGAACACAATCTGCATATCTAGAAGAAATCAACGCTTTGATAATTGATGGTCGACCATGGTTTGCACAAATAGTGGATATCATCAAAGAGGGGAAATACCCAACCGATGCATCCTCCGGAGATAAAAGAGTTTTGCGATGACATGCTACACAATTTGTGTTGTGTGAAGATATTCTATACAAGAGATCCTATGATGGTATGCAATTGGTATATGTTGATGAAGAGCAAGCACAAAATATCATAGAACAAGTCCATCAAGGAATTTGTGGTCCACACATGAATGCCAAAATGTTAGCAAAGAAAATTCTTCGACTGGGGTATTTCTGGAACACCATGGAAACTGATTGTGTTGAATTTGTGAAGCATTGTCATAAGTGTCAAATTTTTGCCAACTTGACACATGTTCCACCTACAGAGCTACATACCCTCAGTTCTCCATGGCCTTTCTCAACCTGGGGTATAGATGTAATAGGAAAAGTCCATCCTAAAGCTTCAAATGGGCATTAGTTCATTCTGGTGGCCATAGATTACTTCACAAAATGGATAAAAGCTCAATCTTATGCCAAGTTGACTGCAAACAAGATTGCCAAGTTTCTACAAGAATTCATCATCTGTCGACATGGGATGCCTCATAGTATCATTTCGGATCAAGGGCAACATTTCAAAGGAAAAGTACAGGAGTTGTGCGACAAATTTCACATTCAGAGGCACAGGTCTTCTCCATATCGCCTACAGACCAATGGAGCAGTAGAAGCAGCTAACAAAAAATGTTAAAGTTATTCTTCAGAAGATGGCTAAAACTCATTCAGATTTGGCTGATAAACTATCATACGCACTCTGGGCGTATCGGACATCCATTCGGACCTCTACTAGTGCCACTCCATATTCATTGGTTTACGGCATGGAAACTGTACTCCCTGTCGAGATAGAAGTGCCCTCATTGAGAGT
Source organism: Protea cynaroides (assembly GCA_028583415.1). Lineage (NCBI taxonomy): Eukaryota > Viridiplantae > Streptophyta > Magnoliopsida > Proteales > Proteaceae > Protea > Protea cynaroides. The sequence continues at coordinate 86,416,763 of CM053274.1, forward strand.
CCTCATGGAATGTAAGATTCCAGAAGCTGATTGGATTCAAAACAGATATGATGAACTGAATTTCATTGATGAGTGAAGAATGAGATCCATAGATAATGTTAAAAAGTATCAACAAATGATTGCTACTGCTTTCAATAAGAAGGTCAAAGTTCGTCATCTAGCAGTTGGAGATTTAGTGTTGAAAGAAAAAAGAGCTCCAATTTCTGATCCAAGGGGAAAATTCCGCCCAAATTGAGTTGGACCTTATATAGTCAAAGAAGTTCTGTCAGGCAATTCGTCTGATAGATTTTGATGGAAATGAGTTGCAATATTTGACAAATTTGGATCAAGTAAAGAAATATTACGTGTAGCCTCCACATCTATTCAAAGAAATAGAATCAAGGCCTTTAAAAAAAAAAGAAAAAGAAATGGGCTATACAAAAGCAAAGATGTTGAATGGCACATAGCAAGGAGCAGAGTAGCATATCGACATTGAAACTACTGTTTGGTTGATCTGAACTCTCGGATTGAGCAATCATAACCATCAAATTCAGAGGCGGTTTATCATCTCATCATTATTAGAGAAAGAATCTTGTTTTTTCGACAGAACTCCTATCACCGTTCATCAATTCGACGGTTGTTCTAGGGGTTCAATTTTAGTCCTCCCACAATGTGCGGAGATTTGTCTCTTGACTATGTCAATCTTTTAAGCTTCTTCACATAGATCTAACTGGGAACTTATCTGTCGTAAAATATTCCAACGACGTCCAAAATTTCCCATAGTCCATTTTCATATGCCAAAATGATATCTCCTCAGTGGGATCGATCATTCTACAAAATAGCCAAAAGCTCTTCCAATGATAGCCCCATATGGATAGTTTCTTATCTTTCCATCTGGACCATCGTTTTCCTCATTTTATCTATAGATTAAAAATTTTTGAGTCCAGACATGGTCGTATAAGTCAGTATCATATATACAACTTCTCAAGGATATTCCTCACATTTAAACATTTCTGATGACAGCTATTCTAGAGATAAATGTCAAATTACTTATTTTTTACCAGAATATATATATAAATCTTCGATGGTGTTCAAGCTTGGTTGTTGTTTAATTGTTGCACAGACATGGACAGAGTTCTACGACACTGGACTTGGCGTATGATGTTTTGTGACCATGCTTCTTTAAGTTCGCTTCATCTTGAGGCATTATTTCAAATCATATCCATGCATTTGTATCCTAGCTTGATAAAGGCTGCAATTAAATTCTGGGATCCAGAAGTACATGTATTCCGGTTCGAAGAGGCAAAAATCTGTCCGACTATTGAAGAGTTTTGAGCCTGTCTCATGTATCCTTACAGAGAAGGAATATTCAAACCCAAGCTGAAAGAGGATTATACTGAAGATATCAAGAATTTCTTTGGGTGGAACAAGAAAGAAATGGACAAATTTGTGGTACATGGCCGATTGAATGTGAGTAAGATGATTGAAGCCTATGCCCATCGGGATACAAAAAACATGGAAGAGAAATTACAGAAGAGGAATGTATATGTTTTCTGCAAGATTATCCAAACCCTCTTATGTAGTTCTCAAAGTACAGAATCTCCAGCTATCATCAAGCTTATCACTGCTAGCCGGGGTGGCATAGATATCATTCCGACAATTTTGGCTGAAACTTTGAAAGGTCTAGACAAAGTAGCCAAAGGTAGTGGTCGTTTTGAGATCAACAAATTTTCTGGGTCACCTTATCTTTTACAATACTGGCTATGCGAAAGGTTGGGTTTAATCCCTGAACTGGAAATGCCTGTGTTTGTCTCATGCCATTATGGAAAAAGAATGAATGTTGCGGTAATGTATGAAGAAAATGATTGGTTAACTCGTCTTTAGGCAATAACAGTAGAGGACATTAGATGGAGATGTAATTGGTGAACTTTCAATCGAGTTATAATGAATACATCCCGCAATTCACACGTTCAGATCATGGGTTTGACACATTCAACTTTCTATTCTCCCAGAAGATTGTCTCGCCAGTTTGGATTACTTCAAGAGGCATTTGAAAAATCGGATGAATCTGACACACCCAAGGAATTGACGTCACGGCTTGCAAGCGGGATCGTTTGGGGCTAGAGCAAGAGAAATATTGTCGCTTTGAATTGATTCCAAATTTTCTTTAGAATTCAATAATACTGATGTTGGTTGAATGGTTATTCGATTTACTCAATGATTGTCTTGTATATCAAACAATTTCATGTTCAATTACAATGTATTCGACTTCTGAGAACAATTCTGAGTGTCAAACTAACATAACCTTTAAAGAATGTCCGTTTGTCAAATATTTTGTGTTTATAATAATCGCTGCAAGTACAAAATTCTTTAGCAGAAAATACCATGGAGAAGTTTTGAAGCCAAAGGTATGTACTTTCTATTTATTCTTCGGACGACAAAGTTGAAGCGTTCATTTTCTTTAACCTCAATTTACCAATCTCGATTAAAGTGGGGTATCTGTAGACGCTTCAAATTTGTCGAGCAAAATTAAATTGATTTTTTTTTAGCTCAAGGTAACAAAAAGTAAGTAAATAATAAATAAATAAAATATGAAAAATAAAAAAGAAGGGAAGATGAAAAATAAATAAAATAATAAAATATAATAAAAAAAAAAGAAGAAAATGATCAATGAAAATAAAGTAAAAATGGAAGATAGAATAATAAAAAAAAAGAATAATAAAAATAATAAAAAATAATAATAATAAATATATATATAATAACTGTAATAAATAAATAAATCAAGTTATATAAATACAAAAGGGTGTCCACGTGGTTTTGGAAATAAGATTCCAAATCCATGGCAAAATTAAACAAAATTCTAGATCCAAAAGAGGGACATTTTAGGATAATGAAAAAATTGGGATATATATAAAAAAAAGAAGGGGGAAGATTCTTATTTTCTAAACAGAGAGTTAGAGAGTGAGAGAGAGAGAGAGCAGAGAGAAAGAGGGAAGAAGGAGAAGGAGACGGCGACGGCTACTTGGTGCTATGGCGACGGCGACGGCTGCTTGGTTCTACGGCGACGGTGACGGCGGCACGATGCAGCAACGGAAGACTCCAGTGATCTGAGATTTGAGCCTCCTTTCGGTATTTTGAAAGAAACCAGATCTCAGATCTAGTTTTTAGTTTTTTTTTTTTTTAGGTGTTTTGAATCATGTTCTTGACTTGATTGTTTCCTCTCCAACAACCTAAGTTAGCTCCTCTGAAGGTGTTGATCTGGTGCTCTCCGACGAGAACTAGCGTTCTCCGGCGTGGTGTATTTCTCAGATCTGGTTCTTGAATCCAAGGTTCGGTTTTCTTTCTCCAACACAATTCGGTGGATCTCTCAATCAGGGAATCTGTTCTTGACATTCACGCAGTGGTGTGATTTTCACGTTTAGCTCCAAATAGGTATTCACTTACCGATCTCTGTTTCTTGATATATATTTTTTTTTTATTATTTACTTACTTTTTGTTACCTTGAGCTAAAAAAAAATCAATTTAATTTTGCTCAACAAATTTGAAGCGTCTACACAAAATTAGATATCAGAAGGATAGATGTCCTTCGGTTATTGTGTCTATAAGTGAATTTAATACAAGATTTCATATGTAATTATGTATTTCTGGTTGATGATTCGATTCTTTTACTAGATCAGAAAACTAGTTTTCTTAGTTGTTAACTTCCGATTTATTTTGGGCCAACACCCCCGGGTCCATTATTATGTCTGCATGTGTAGGTCATGAGGTTCTTCTCTCTATGTTTCTTCCCCCCAAGGTGTAACTGGTACAATAAAAGAAAAGAACCGAAGCACAATTGTACTATAAGCATTTTTGTCATGGAGCGTAGGTGGGCCCAAGGCACCCAAGGTGAATGTCAAGGTGCCAAGGCAAGGCATTGGAGGCCTGATGGATGCCCAAGGGTGGCCTGTTTTCTAAGGCGCTTGGACGCCTAGGCAATGCCTTGACAACTATGGTTATGTTTTGCATATTATGGGTTATTTCCTCATCTTCCAGCTTTGGGTGCTTTAAATTTTGATTAAGAAGTGGTCACTTTTAGGCATCAAGGCACACTTTGTTACCATAGTAGCACCTTGACTATGATGAGTATTGCAACAAAATAGAAAAAAAAAAAAAAAAAAAAAAAAAAAGATGAAGAAAATCAATGTGTATTCCTCTCGACAAAATAAAAGGGGTAAAGTGATAGGTCTAGGACTCCACAAGATAAGGAGTCCTAGTTACAAAGTAAATAGCAGTTCCACATGTCAACATGGCAAGGACTCTCATGACAAAGGATAAAGAAAAATACTCATATTTTAATAAAGAAAGCAGTCCTATTCTACAAAAGGGTGAAGTTCCAATTGCGTTAAGATAGTAAAGAGGATAGGATATAAGAAATTAATTCTTAGTTGTCACCTGTCCCATGAGTCAATATCTGCTAGTCAAACCAGCAACCACTTATCTCCTAGCGCATCTACGATGCATATGGAATGAGCCTACAAATGGGCCCAAATTCTTCTATTTGTCGTTGGTTAACATCCCCCTCAAGCTGAAACATGCTCCAGTTTGGAATAATAAGAATAAATATGAACCGCAAGCCGGTCTTCAGGTAGTAACATCAAGCAGCATAAGTTCTTCCCAAGTAAAACAGGTAGCAATAGTACTAGCAATAACAGTAATAGCAATAGTAATAGTAGCAGTAGCAGTAACAGTAGTAGCAATAGCAATAGCAATAGCAGTAGCAGTAGTAGTAGCAGTAGCAATAGTAGCAGTAGTAGTAGAGTAGCAATAGCAATAGCAGTAGCAGTAGCAATAGCAGTAGCCGTAGCAATAGCAGCAGTAGCAGTAGCCGTAGCAATAGCAGCAGTAGTAGTAGCACAGTATAGGCCACTGCAAACCAAGTAGTACTTGCAACACAGTATAGGTCACTATGAAACCAAGTAGTAGTAGCAGGCTAGCAGCACCATGGAATAAAATCTCAGCGAGATCTTGCTATTTTCGCCTATCTCGACAGTAGCCGAAACGAAAACAGGGTCGATAACCCTTTTCGTCTCGGCCTTACATGTTATCGCATATATCTCGTAATTTCTTGCAATGTCTCGCATGTTCTAACAATTTCTCGCAATATCTCGCCGAGAAATTACTTTTGGGGTTTTTTTCTCTTTATAAAAGAGAAAGATCACTGTTCAGCTCTTTCCTCGGTTTTGATAGTTTTTTTAAAACTTCCTCATTTTTTCTTTGTTTGGACTTTCAACTTGTTGCGGGTGATGCTTCGGACTGTGGGGATTGCTATGAAAACTTTGTATCGACTATTGAAGGTAAGATTCCAGCCCAAAAATGAGATTTTTACATGAGACTATGAAAGAGAAAAAAAAATTTGTAGAATGTGATGAAATTTTTCTTTGTTAGATACGTGAGCCCGATCTACGAGCTCACGGTTTCAGATTTCGATTTTGGTTGTTGTAGGTTTCTTTTAATTACTTGCATTTAAAATTAATTTTCAGAAATTAAAATTTAAAATAATTATTATTTATACTTATTTGATGATGATGACCTATTTATATGTTAATCACCATTAGCCGATCTACTGTCCTACGGTTTCAGATTTCGATTTCGGTTGTTGTTGGTATTTTTTTCAATTATTTGCATTTAAAAAATGAATTTCAAGTTATACTTATTTGATGATGATGACCTATTTATATGTTAATCACCATTGGCCGATCTACGGTCCTACGGTTTCAGATTTCGATTTCAATTGTTGTATTTTTTTTGAATTATTTATATTAAAAAAATAATTTCCAGCAATTAAAAATTAATTTAAAAATGGTTAAAAATGCTAAAAAATAGGGGAAAATAAGGAAAAATATTATGATCCATTTAAAATATGAGGAAAATTTTGAAATGTAATTTCTACTGTATTCAAGTTTGTAAGGTTATTGAAGTTTGTGTTTTCTATGAACCAGTGCATGGAAATTATGTCTAGACCAAGTTCTGAGGCAGGCGATGGAGGCGACGATGCCAGTTTCCGCACTGACCCTGCATGGCAGTATGGGGCTGCCCTTCAGAGTGATAGGAAGAAGACCCAATGCAATTTTTGTGGGAAGAAGCTTCAGTCTGGCAACATCACAAGACCAAAGCGATACTTGAATGGATTGGGCAAAGATGTTTCCAAATGTCCGCAGTGTCCTGTGGAGATATCCAAGGCCATAGGTGAACAGTTGAGGGGAGGGAGGCAAAGGAGGGCAACAATGGAAAAAGAAAAACAACAGTTTGAGGAGGCAGTTCAAGGCACCATACCTAAATCTAGTAAGGAACACGAGGCTGAAGGATGGGATGTAGAGGATATGGCAGATGTAGAGGCAAAACAGATACGCTATGTGGCAATGGCTAGTAGAGAAACCTTTAGATTAGATGCGGAAAGGAGAAGGACAGGAGCAGGTACATCTGGAGCAGGTGGCAGTAGTAGTGGATTTGCTCAGCCTGAGCCACAGAGAAGGAGCAAAGGGATTGGTTTTTGGTTTTCTAGATCACAAAGTAGAAGGGAAGAACTTGTGCCTCAGCCACGGGATGATTATGTTCAAGTTCTAGAACAAGATCCCGGAGTCTTTACGAAGCAAGATAGCAAACAGAAAAAAATAAAGGTAATGTTTGGAGGAAAGAATAGGGAATCAATAGGGTATTCTTACTCTAAGTGGTCATTTTTATCATGGCATCCTAGCAGACGCCACTACAGACCCTTTCTTTCAGAGCATGCTTAATGCAGTTGCTGAGGTAGGTATAGGGATTAGAGGGCCAAATCAATATGAGTTAATGACTCATTATTTGCCTCAACATAAAAAGGAATTACAAGACTGCATTTTGGGCCAGAAGAAGAATTGGGAAGATTTAGGAGTAACCATTATGTGTGATAGTTGGACTGGTCTTACTAGAAAGTCCATCATCAACTTCATGGTTTATTGTGATGGGAGGATGGTGTTCCTTAGGTCTGTTAATGCATCAGTTGAAGTAAAAGATGCAGATTATATTTATGGGCTGTTACAACAGATGGTGGTTGAGGTGGGAGCTCAGAACGTTGTCCAGATTGTAACGGACAACGGTAGCAATTTTAAGAAGGCAGGGGAGATGTTAATGAACAATGCCGACTACAATCTCTTTTGGACTCCATGTGCTACCCATTGTATTGATTTAATGTTGAAGGACATGGGCAAGATAAGTAAAGTAAAGAGAGTGGTTAAGCAAGCAAAACAAGTAACCAATTTCATCTACAACCATGGTTATTCCTTGAACATGCTCAAGGAGAGATGTGGAGGGGACTTGGTCAGACCAGGCGTCACCAGATTCGTAACGAACATCATAGCATTGAAGAACTTTGAGGCGAAGATGGCCGGACTTAGATCAATATTTGCATCTGAGGATTGATTTTCGTGGAGGCAGTCAGGTGCCCCCCAGGGAGTAGAACCACAGACTACCATTGATTCAAACAAATTTTGGCAAAACGTGAAGGTGGTAGTCAAGGTGTTGAGATTGATAGATACTGAGCAAAAACCTACCATGCCACTCCTTTATGCTGCTGTGGACGCATTGAAAGTACGTGTTAAAGCTTTGATACCACGTGGCTACAAGAATTACATAAAGATATCCTATTTTTCCCCCTTCTCCTCTCCAACCTCATTTCTCTCAATTTTTTCTTCCTAAATCTTCAATTCTTCAAAGGATATCAACTTTTGTCAAGATTATTCAAGGTTCCTTGCTCTCAACTCATCTCTCTCTCTTCAAGGTAAGTCATTCTCTCTATTTTGTGTATTTTTGAATGAAATGGTATACAAACATCATGGATGGCTTCCAATTTTTTATATGTTTGATTCTAACACCCGATCTATGAATCCATGGAAGTAGTTTTTTTTTTTTGACAAATAATTTATTTATTAGATTTTCTGTTTGAAAAAAAGATTTTCCTACAACTATTTTTTGAAAAAATTACGTCTTACACATGTTGTATGGCATTGAATTAAATATATGTTAAACAAAATAGGGTGATCTACATTTTGTATGGAGTAAAATTATTTTTCTGTTTTTATTTAATTATTTTAATTTTCGGATATTGATAAAATAATTAATTAAATTGAAAATAAATATAAATAAATGATAAAATATTTCTGTTTTCACTTTGAAAATCTTGATAAATAAAATTATTTTTAAAAGTATTACTATTTTATGGTGGTTTAAATGTACCACGAAGCTCCACATGGAACTAACTGGTGAGATTTCTAATTTCTAAGTTCAATCATCAATGTATTAATTTTTAATGAATATTGTTAATTAGTGGCTTAATAGTTAGTAGCTTAGTACATTACTACATTGTGACATTTGTGTAATATTTCAGCGTACACTACCAAACATTGGTCCACACCACATGTAGCTATTTTATGTCTTTTTTGCAAACTAACATTAGAAATAGGTGTAAAATGGTTTAAATAGGGTACACAAAAAAAAATCAGACCAAAAAAAAATATTTTTAAGCCTCGAAACCATGGAGTCAATAAAGCTGGTAGAAAATACCAGGTTTCGGCCTGGTTTCGCCGAGTTGTGCCGGTTTCGAGCCTGACCGAAACAGGTCTCGAAACCGGCACCTTGATCCTTGGCTAAATGGTAGATGTTGTATAATAAAGATGCACCTGCTCTGAAGAAGATAGCAAGTAGAGTGTTAGCTCAGACATGCTCTACATCTGGCTGTGAGCAAAATTAGAGTTCTTTCAACCCCATTCATTCAAAGAGGTGGAATCAACTTGGCTCCCAAAGGCTAAATGACTTGGTATTTGTGCATTCATGAGGCTGAGAGTGCAAAACATGTTCCATGATAAGGAGGATGATACCCCGCTCAAGCTCGCCAACATCTTCCAACTTGACTCTGAGGAGGAAGATCCATTAATGGAGTGGGTGTGGGACAGAGGAGTACCAGTGATGGAAGAGCCTGGGGGGATGCCTGACCCCCATTTGGCCAGCCATTTGGATAGTGATGTCGACGAATTTCTAGCCTCAGAAGAGGGTCGCATCCATACACGGTCACCAGTGCAGTTTGACCCTCCTGCTGGCACTAATACAGACGATCCTGAGTGGAGTTGAAGTGGTAATGGAGCTAGTGGTGGTGATCATGGGGGTGGGCGTGGAGACCCAGGTGGAGGTCGAAATACTATTGTCGATATTGGGACTGATCCAGAGCCACAAGCATCACCTGTTAGATACATTGGGGAGAACCAGTACACTCATGCAACACAAGATGATGACCATAGTGCAGATGCGCCATCCTCATCACGTAGACCAAGTTCGTATTCACGTAGGCCTCGGCATCATTCCCAATATAAACATGATGAAAATGTTGATTGCAGTAGCACGATGGACGTCGACGTTGATAGCCTCTCTAGTGGCTTACGAGGATTGAGTGTGGAGGAGAATAGCAGTTACTGCAGTGGACAGGAGTAGTGGAATGTTCCTGGATATAGCACTGGTTTAGCATACACCTCAAATGATTATGTTGATATCAATTTCGTCCCCTATCCCACTGCGACTGCATATGGTTCTTCCTTCGACGATCGTTCAGATGCAGAAGCACAGACACAAAGTCAGAGTGGATCAACCAACTTCTATTCCGTTCCATTAGTACCTCCACAAGAATCTTCGCACTAGAGTTCTACTTCAGAAGTTTTTCCATTCTTCCCTAAGATAGGTATCATTCAGACAGCTACTGATGTTATACTTATGAATCATGTGCAAGACTACCAAAACTACTTTGCCTCAAGAATGTCGTGGGAAGATTATGTTGCTCTGTTGGAAGACAATTTGCATCGACAACGTTCCTAGATGTATAATGATAGTAGAATGGAACATCTACGACACTCTACGTATTACTAGACATTGTATCTGTATGAGGATTGTGGAATTGTGGACTATGGGATCATCCAGTATTTAACATTTGAACTATGATGTAATGATTTATAATGAAGTGTTATTTTGTTTCTCTTTCCCCTAATGCATTATGTTATTGTCTCATTTGCCATATTTGATTGAATATAATAGTCAATATTAGTCTAAGTTTACAACAGACTTCAGCGTTGACTACCAAAACATGGGTGAAAACCCAATCAACCACAAAGAATCATTATTTTTACAATTTTAGGCTCTAAATGTGTTCATGTTTGTAAAAATGAGATTCCCCTGAAGTTTAAGACCTAAAAAATGTATTTTGGCATGTCTTGGCAAGATCTCGCCGAGATCTCAGTTTCGGAGGAGGCCGAGACTCCTCCAAAACACGAGATTTTAAACCTTGAGCAACACATTATACGTCACTGCGAACCAAGTAGTTGTAATGGCATTAATACCATGAAACAAAATAGAAAAATAAGAAAAGATGGAGAGAATCAATATGTATTCCTCTCTCCTCTTGGCAGTCACTATTTATAGACAAAATAAAAAGGGTAAAGTAATAGATCTAGGACTCCACAAGATAAGGAGTCATAGTTACAAAGTAAATAGGAGTTCCACATGTCAACATGACAAGGACTCTAATGACTAAAAGGATAAAGAAAAGTAGTTTTATTCCAATAAAGAAAAGCAATAATATTCTAATTAAGGAAAAGGGAACTCCACAAGAGAAGGTGGAGTTTTAACTACATTAGGAGAGTAAAAGAGGATAAGAGATAAGAAATTAATTCTCTATTACCACCTGTCCAATGAGTCAATATCTACTAGTTTGAATTAGTCAAATCAGCAGCCACTTATCTTCTAACGCATCTGGAATGGGCCTACGAATGGGCCCATAATTTCTTATTCCTGTCGTTGGTTAACAGGTATAAAAGGTAAAGAGGGAGGGAGGGGAGAGGGAGATAATGCAAGATAAAGGCAAGACTTGATGCCAAGTCTTACAACTTTAGGCCACAAAAATTACAAGCAGAGCATGTTGTGTAACCTTCTTTGGCCATAAATTTAATCCACCTATTTTAGGACCACCTAATGGATTGTCTGGTTCAACTAGCAAGGCCAGATGCATTTCAAGGACCTGCTAGGGAATGAAAAAAGAACTGAAAATATAAAGAACTTGAAACCAAGTTATCCAATTAGTCAACTTATCTAACTTTTCCAACCAGTCTAGGTCACCAATTTAATGGCGCCAATCTGAATGGGAGGATAACGAATCCGAGGTTGATTGGCCAATTTTTTGCATTAACAGTTAATATCACACAAAAAATGCAAGGAAAGAAATATCTGGACGGGAACCAGCTAAAACAGCCTTTAAAGAAGGACTTACTAAGGTCCATACAGACCTCCAATTGCAAAGATGCCAGCATTATTGATCAACACATGCAAAGGACCCAAGCGTGCATTCCATGCTTCAGCAAATCTCACAACAGAATCCAATGATAGAAGATTGAGCTCCATCACCTTACAAAGTTAACAACTTTGAGCATGTCATTTTCTTTGCAAAGGTAAGCTCAACTTGGATGATATTATTTTGATATTATTTTAATAATAACCAGAACTCCAGAAGCAAATAACATCAACAGATATATTTTCAGATTGGTATTGCAGGAAAATGACCATAGACAATAATCATCTTTAATAGTATAATGAAAAATAACCTACAAAAGCAAAACCCACCATTGGATAATTCCCAATTTGGCAATCTCCAACGTCAAGGTTTAACAATGCCAATGGTTAGCATACCATCCTTCAGGATGAGGAAACATGAAATATTGAATCAGGAAATAAGAATTTGCTGGAGGCAACCGCACCATGGAGAGAGAGAGAGAGAGAGGGGGGGGGGGGGCACACAGTAAATGGTGGGCCTGACCAATTAAATAGCAGAAGGGGAAAAAAAAACAATTTTCCGTTTTAAGTATTTAGCATCTTATTTTATGAAAGTGGTAGATATGTCTCACATTTGCCCTGATGAAAGAGCACAGTTGCTTTAGTTTAAAGTCCTCAGAATATTTTTTTCTCCCATTACATATTAATCTATAAGGATACTAATTTTAGGTACAAGTTTTTTTGGTGAATGACATGCAAAAGTTAACTTGTTTATGAGTGAATCAAAGTGATAGGTTGTCTCAGATGTGCTTTGCTGAAAGAGGAAGACTACTTTAAGTTTGCAGGCCTCAGAATATGATCTTTGTAATCTTTCTTTGTGAATCTAAACTCAATGTTCAAGCTCATATTTGTCAAATTCCCTCAAAGACACACAGCCTCATAATTCATGTATAGAGGGGAAATATGCTTTTGTAAATTGTAATTGTTCTTTTGTCTTACCTAGTGTGGAGGTCCACTCTATGCTGTCTTTCATTTATTTATCAGAAGACAGGAAAGACGAAGGAGGAAGTGATATTATTAGATCAATGGGATGTAAAAGAAATGGACATGGCATGCCCTAAAATTATTTACTTCAACTATATCCAGCAGCAGAGTAAATCTGATTTCAATTTCTTTTTCCGTTAGTCAGATCAAGGTATGGTAATCATACCATTTTGGACAAGTGTCTTTAAGAACTATTGGATAAGAATATCCAATTTTTTTCCTTTTTTTTTTTTTTTTTTTTTTTTGGCCAAGGGGACAAAAGAAACTATTGGTGTTTTGTTTCAAAAGAGTACATTTAGGCCATGATAGCCCCAATTAATTCAGATACAGCCCTGAAATCACGACTTGTGAACAACCCGGCAAGTGATATCATACAATAACAACAACTCAGCCTTATCCCAACTACATGGGGTCGGCTACATGGATCCGTTTTCTCTTATCAGCTCCATTCAAAGTCATATTTGATTCCAGTCTTAAGTTATATATGTCTTTCCTCACCACTTCTCCTAGAGTCATTTTAGGCCTATCTGTCTTTTTGCCCTTCAATTTGAAGTAAATCACTTCTCTGTACAAGAGCATTCAAAGGCCGTCATTGCACATGTCCATGCCACCTTAAACGAGTTTCTCACAACTTATCATGAACTGGGACAACACCTAGGATTGCTCTAATTTATTCATTCTTAATTTTATCATTTTAGTTTTATTACTCATCCATTTATTGCCCAGCATTCAACCTCATATGTCATTGCTGGTCAAATAACGGTTCTATAAAATTTCCTTTAAGTTTTAATGGACATGTTGGTCACACAACACTCCGGACATGCTCCGCCACTTCATCCACCCTATTCTAATTCTTTGTAGAACATTAGCCTCTGGTTCTCCATTTTTGTTTATGATTGAACTTAAGTATCTAAAGTTATCACTTTGTGGTAAGTCCCTCTCATCAATCTTTACCACCCCACTCTCAATCATATTGTTGCTAAATTACAGATCATATACTCTGTGTTCTACTTATCTTAAGACCTTTTGATTCTAAGGTTGATCTTCATAAATCTAACTTTGCATTTATCACAACTTTTGTTTCATCTACTAAAACAATATCATCAGCAAAAATCATCCACCAAGGGATCTGATCTTGAATTTCTCTAGACAATCCATCTATAATTACTGCAAACATATATGGGCTTAGAGCTGACCCTTAATGTAATCCAACTATAATTACGAATTCACAACCATGTCCCCTTATAGTTCTTATGCTAGTCACTACATCATTATTTTATTATACATACCTTAAACTATGTCCACGTATTCACTTGAAACTTTTTTTTTTCTCTAAGACTTGCCAAATTGACTCTTTAGGAACTCTATCATAAGCTTTTTCTAAATAAATAAAGACCATATGAAGATCTTTCTTATATGCTCTAAATTTTTCCATTAATCCTCTAATCAAATAGATAGATTTTCCTAGTATAAAACCAAATTGGCAAGTGATTTCATAGTACATTGCTAAAAGGAGGAAACGGAGTAGTATGTTTGTTGCCCAAAAATTTCTTAAACATAGCACTTGCTAGTGGTTAGAGAATACCTCAATATGGAGAGGAAGCCCCTTTCCAGACCATTCATCCTGCCATTTTTTTATCAATTCATGAGCTGCCTTTGGGTTTCTCACTGCCATAACAACATGTGCCCCTGACTCTGCTAGTTGCCTGTTAAATAGAAGGAATCAATGTCATCCCAAAGGCTAATTTCAGCTGTTCAAGGATAAGCTGAAATCTGAATAGAAGGGAGAATGTAAACCGGATGATAACATTAAGGTCAACTTACTTAGTTTCCTACATTTACCTCGGTGCAGTTGCTTTCTGGTTTGTCGAATCCATATACGTGAAAATAAAAGCTCTTCAATGGTTTGAAAATGTCAGTTGCCAAAGGATCAGCTACACCTAGGTATGGAACCCAATATTCTGATTTCTGAAGAAAACTTGGTTATATTACTAAGATGACCTAAGTTCAAACTGTTTCCGGGATTCAGGCAGTATAATATTAAGGTGACCTAAATTTCAAGTCTTTTAGCTAGTCACAGATAATTACTTGTTAGTGTGATGATAAGATGAAAGCTCTTCATTGACTTCTTTTATGGTATTTCTGAAAGGATATGTTTGAACCTCATCATAAGTACATATTTTGGGGATGGATTCAAATAATTAAATATGCTCAACCAGGAATTGTCAGTCTTCAGCTACCCTGTGGATTCCTTCTTTACCATGTGTTTGAAGACAACCTGACCATTTTTCAGAGTCAAAAAAATGGTCCTACTCATCAATGCTCCTAAAATCAAGTTACTTGCACACTACAGTTTATGAATTATACTCATTCCTAGTTGAATTTATAATATACAAGGGCATGCAATAAACAAAATCAATTGCAGTTCATGAACGATATAGAATCTAGATGGTTTATAATTTAATGCTAATAATAAGCAAGGACCAGGTTCATATAAAAGTAAGATGATTTATATAGAACAACGATGCAAATATAACAAATGGACGCTGAAAAGATGAAGCACGCAAGAGTCCATTCTCCTCTAATTTTTATGCTCTTTCAAAAGATGGACTCTGGATACAAAAAATTCACTAAAACCATCATAAGTTATAAAATTAATGAGTATAATGTGTGTCCAAATCAAAACAGAAAGTGGTTTACAATGTAATGAGCTGAAATGAAGCATACTGGACAAATGTACCTCGCAGTCTGGAGGCCGATTCCACTAGTCGAGCCGGTAATGATGCAGGTGAGATCATGAAGAGGAGGCAAAGGCAGTGGGTTCTGCAAATGGCTGGCCATAATCCTTTGGAAAAGAAACTCGTGTATCACATAGAACCACCCCCTCAGCCATTCCACCCATCCAAGCCCCTGTTTCCGTTTATCAGCCTTAGAAGAAGAAAAAGAAGAGGGAGGAGAACCCATATCTCAGTTTCTATCAAAGCGCAAAATCAAAGTTCTCTCTCTCTCTCTCTCTCTCTCTCTCTCTCTCTCTCGCTCTACTTTAGATCTCCTGGTTCTCCGGTTACTGGGAGGAAATTCGAACTGTCAATTCGCCAGTCCATTTTGGCTTAAAATATCTTGTTTGTCCGTAGCTGTGGTGAACCGTGAACGTGACAAGTTGAGACAGGAAGGGTATGTTAGTAAATATATCAATATGTGAACATGCCTTCACGTGAAGTCGTGGTTGGAATTATAAATACGACATGTGATGGTCATGGCTGGAATTAAAAATTGGACACGTGAATGGTGTCTTTTATTTTTTTAACGAGAAAGATTTATTTATAGAAAATTATATAGACACTTTTCTATAGTTGAGAAACTACACAAAACTATCTTGTTTTTATAAAAACTACACAGACTATCTCTCTAACAATTCTTTCATATACTTTCACCCACACTCTTACTTACAACTTAACGAGAGAATGTCAATTTTTTTTAAAGACAAAAATACCCTTAATGAATGTAAAATGACTTTAAATGGATTTATTGTTAAGTTCTCTTAAAAAAAAAACCTAGGTTCATCTTTCTTTTCTTCTCCACCAATTTGTCTTTTTCTTCTCCTCGAGTTGGCATTTTCTTCTCCAAAGACAATAGATCTTGGTAGAATAGCATTAATGGGAGCTAATAAAGATGTCTACTCCTCTACATGGCATATTTCTTCAAACACAAACAGTCTTCTCCTCCTTCAAGGGCCATACAGAACAGCATTGACGTAAGAGTCAATTGTTTCCCTGGCTGCAAGTTCCTCAATGAAGAAGGAGGGATTAGAATCTCAATGTCGTCATCCTCTAGTGACCATTCAACAGCAGTAGAGTTGATGTCCCCCTCTTTGAACTTCATTGTTGATTTTTTCATACCTGGTTGTGTTGGTTGTGGTGGTTGTAGTGGTGGTGGTGGTGAGGCAAAAGCAGACGCAGACGATGATGCCGATGCTGATGCTGATGGTATGAGATTGAAGGGGAAACTGCTTTTCTTGCCATATGTCTGTGGGGTCCAAGATTTGCAGAACTGCTCCTGATCAATCACAGGTTAATACGAAGTGAGAAATCAATGAATTTGTTGAGTTTTTTCTTCCCGAAATAAATTTTGGTAATGGCCCACCAAACAGAAAGGACCCAAAAAAAAAATTAACGAAAAATTACTTAAGTTTTAATGTTCTTGTTAATGTAATGGCCAGGAGTCCTAGGACGCCCTTCTTCTTTTCCATAAGCAAACTGCATGAACAAATTAATGTTTGACAAAATTACTTTGACCCATTTCTACAAATCTTTTAGATTATCAAAAGACTATTAATACTAGACAGGAGAAAAAAGGGAAAATATTGAGAAAGTAGGCATCTGATTGGAATTGATAGAGGAATCCGTCATCAAAAAAAAATTCAATCTAACAGAAAACGGCAAACTCGTAGAGAAGAGAAGAAAAATGAACCTAGGGTTTTAGGTTTTGTTTTTTGGACAACTTAACAATAAACTCATTTAGATCATTTTACATTTATTAAGGATATTTTTGTTTTAAAAAAATTGACATTCTCCTGTTAAGTTGTAAATAACGGTGTGGGTGAGAGTGTATAAAAGCATTATTAGAGAGATAGTCTGTGTAACTTTTGTAAATATGAGGTAGTTTTGTGTAGTTTCTCAACTGTAGAGGGGGTGTCTGTGTAATTTTTCTTTTATTTATTTAGCCGTGTTGCAATGTACACAAGGATGTCACACCCTAAGCGTCTCAAATCCAAGGATTGGAATTAGGTCAAATTGTCGTACATGTTAAAGACAAAACCCTTCCTAGCTACAGAGTAAGCAATGTTGTTATTCTCTCTTACACTTTACTTTGTATCCAAATCCCTCAAATTTGAAAAGTAAAATAAATTTTACATCTTGTAAGTATCATCACTAAATATATCAAGAAATGTAGATAATTTATACAACTATGTTATATTACAACTATAAAAATTTCCTTTTAAAGTTTAAAAATTTCACTTCCCTTCCCTTCAATTCCCCTTGCAACCAAAGTGAGCCAAAGAGGCTTTTATGCCGGAACCACAAAGGGGAGGCGTGAACGAAGTTAAATCACCGAAGGTAACAACAAACCCTTCGCAAACAGAAACCTTATAGGGTTTTACATTACAATACAATCGTCGCTAAAGGTAAATACCGATTCATCTTGGGTATGTTCACTTGGCCATATTGTGATTCTTGGTATTTGGATCATTTATGCATGCATTAGTTGATCCATATTGGTAGTTATCAATATGGATACCTAGCGGATACAAGAAGAGATAATTGAATCAATTAGAAACCGATATATGACTAATACTTAAACGATGCTAGCCGATGCATAATCGATATAGAGGTTGCAAAATCCAGTTCCAATTCTTAGAATGGGTACACAAACCCAATAGAAACAAGAAGTAAAAATACTACTGGAAGAAACAATGAGAGTGCAGAAATTTCACCAAAAAACAAAGGTTGTTGTACGAATCAATTAAATTGACTTATAAAACTCCAATCAAGAATCTAACCGTACAAATTGACGAACTATGTGTTCTCTACTTGTTGTCCAAAAATCAGCCAGATTAGAGCACGAACAACCTCCCGATCGTCGACATGATCATTGTTGTGCATACCACCTGCGCCTAGAAAAACTGCTGCTCTCTTTCTCTTTTTCTTATGATGCTAAACCCTAATCTTAATCCGTTTTTGCCCTATTTAAAAATGTTAAATACAAGGAAAAAAGTAATGGGTTTAAATGGTGTTGGAAAAAATCAAAAGTCAAAAGTCAAAAAACCTTTTTTCAAAATAAAGTTTCAAAAGAGATTTTGTTTAAACTCAAATTCCTTTTTCATTTTGGCTTCAAAATTTGGTTTTCGTTTTGGGGGGGATTTTCATTTTTTTTTTTTTGAGTTGGTCTATGTAATGTAGAACTTTTTAGTCTCACATTGCTTAGGGATTGTGGAGGAGAGGTCTTTATTTATAAGGAGTGTCCTCTATCTATTGAGCCCCAAAAATAAAGTCAAGCTCGAATGATACACACACACCCACGTGAGGGCCTGACCGCGACCGCTACAGGTGACCTGCTACCGTGACGCAGGCATGGGCGTGGGAGCTAGGCCAAGGGTGCGGGCTTGGGTATGGATATGGGTTTTTGTCGGATTCGGACACACCCCTACCCAGATACCCTTTTGAAAAGGGTTTATATGTAGAGGTGTATCTCTACACATAAAAGGGTGTCTTCTAGACCGTTGATCTCAGGATCTGAGATCTGGATCAATCTGGACGGTCCATTTGGAGGTTATGCCCCATCCAATAGATACGACCAATGGGTATCTGAGGTCTATAAATAGAGCCCGACCCCAAGCATCCAAATCACTCAAAATATTCTCTTTTCTCTCTCTCTCTCTCTCTCTCTCTCTCTCTCTCTCTCTCTCTCTCCAACTCTCTTCCTCTACTCTGTTTCATCAGAGTCCATTGTGGTTGCTTTCAAAAGGAGGTTGATCTTAACCGTTGGGTCTGCATACATCTGACAGTACGTGCACTGTAAGACCCGTGTCAAACTAACCCGGTCTTACCACCTTGAACCAGGTTTACCCATCATGGTCGAGTCAATGGACCAAGGGCGTGAAGGAGAGCGAGATCCCAGGTATCAAATTGACCCAAAAACACTTAAAATAGAGCAAGGGTCGCATACCCAGCTAAACAAGGTCGACCCTCTCAAATTAGAAACTCAGACCCTGAAAAATGGACAGAGGGTCGGACAGTGTCAGACCACAGGGTCGACGGGATCATCGACCCTCTAATCGACCCTTACTTACTACCGAGTCTGAAATTAGAAAATTTCATAATTTTCGATTGGGATTCTTTCCAAATCTCAATGGGACTATTATAGGACATTCCTACTCTATTTAAAGGACGTCCCTAAGCCACTTTCACTCATTTCACAACCCCAATTGAATTGAGAGAAAGAGAGAAGAAGGAAAAGAGGAAGAAAAGAGGCAAGGAATAAGACTTAGCAAAAAGGAGAAGAATTTCCAGAGAAAAGTAATCTTCTCAGGTATGGATACTAATTCCATGAGTTTCTATAGACCTTAGATTAGATATGGTTGAGTGTAGGATTTCGGAGAAACCCAAACCATCCATCCATGGTTAGGTTGTCATGGAAAAACCTAGGATAATGCCTGAAAGCCATCTAAGAGGATGAATCATGGTTTCAGACCATGGAATGAATGTTTAATGGAATGTGGAAGCAAGCCATAGGACCCCAAACATGAAGAATGAATTAAAAACTGGAAATTAGACCTGATTGCACAGAGGGTCGCACACAGGGTTGATAGACCCATCGACCCTATGCACCCTGACCATCGACCCTCAGCATTCGGGAAGTTCAGACAGAGGACAGGGTCGATAGACCCATCGACCCTATGCATTCTGAGCATCGACCCTCTAATCGACCCTCAGTTAACAGCATGGTTTTTAAATTGAAAATTAATTCTAATTAAATTCTATCGACTTTGTTAGGTTTGCTAGCATTATAATAACACTGTAGAGGTGATTCTAAAGCTTGAAAAATATCTATTAGCAAGCTAAGGTGAGGAACCTTAACACCAAACTAAATTGGTTAATAAGAAACTGTTTTCTATTTCTTGAGTCCTATGCTATGCTTGATCCTATGCGAATATGTTTGTAATGTGCATACAGCATGCCATCCAATATTCTATTATTTGTTCATGCATGTTTACTTTATTGTTTATAACATGATGATGATGATGATGATAGGAATAGGCATGTGCTTGTATGTGTGTGGTTGATGTGCTTGATGCAAGCGAGTATCAGGGGAGGTGTGATGAGGACGTCAATAAACGTAACCTTTGACGGGTCTCAGCACTTTAGCTCTATCTCTAACTCAAGTCTTGTGCATTGGCATCGTCGTATCGCCATTACTTTAGCAGAACTATTATGTCGTAGAGTATCAGGGGAGGTGGTCTCGGTCCTTGTAGTCTCTGACTCTATCGGGGGGCCTTAGCTCTATCTCTATGGACATTCTGAGGGATGTTGGGGTGAGGCCTTAGATACACTGTTTGACATTAGGATTGGTTAGTTGCGAGCCCAGTTTGCAGCCCTCGCCAATAGGGGCTTACGTGTTGGTATGACACTATATAGCAATAAATGTAACCTTTGTTATATATTGTTCATGATTGGGTGCATGTGAGTTGACGATAAACGTGATCTTCGGATAACGTCACACACTCGTGTATAGAGGTGGAGTCAATAAACGCAACATTTGGCTACCTCAACCTTTCTATAGCATATTGCAAACTTTAAATCGGACCAAATATATAAATTGACTTTTTGCATGCATATGTATATTGCATTGTTTTGGCTACTCACTGAGCCGTGTTGTGTGCTCACCCCTCGACGTCGAATATTTTTAGTTGATGATGCAGGTTACACAGTTGAAGACTATATGAACGCGTCTGCGTACGGGAACGTGGCAGCGATGGAAGCTGAAGCTGAAGTGGATAAACACGACTCCTCTTGCGAGTGCAACTCGTGTGTATTCGATTATATATTTTTATAGGTTCCTTTATTGGATTTATAAGACATGCATTTAATATTTAAATGTTTATGTTTCGGCTGAAAATAGAATAATTTGCTATTAAATTAATGATATCATCTTAGTTGCTCAGTTCATTTTATTATAGATTTTCCGCTATTGTGTATTACTCTGATTATGATTACGGATGTGTGTAAGTTTAGAAAATGCGGGGATAGCCTATTTGAGATCCTGGTTGAATCGTTGGTTATTTAGCGGTTCATCACATCATTCTGAACAGTGCGAAAATGGGGTGTGACATGCACACTGGGTGGCTATCCTCCAAGAGGGTTGTTTTATCTTGGAGGCTAGTTTGCAAGGACCTGTTGCACCTAATAGAGTGTATTAACACGATTCAACCCTACATAATTTTCGGATTCGTCCTATAAGGTATTTACTGTTTTATTTCATTTATGTATATTCTAGTTTTTATCATATGGTTAGGTTGGCATATAACCTATTAGATACATATAAGATTATTGCATGTCTGTCATTTATTACTTGATTATTAATTATTGAATAATTAATTGTTTGTTACATCAATATTTGTCACACCCCAATTCCGACGGAATCATAAGTGTGAGTGAACCGTCTCCAAACCACGGCTCACGCCAGGATCTTAATAGATCATGTCAACAAATCATTCTCAAGCAAACTAACCACAATCAGAGAAATATAAATAACAACGAAATTAAAATAATAAATGAATTGAGTTTGTTAATTATAAATAAATAATAGATCCAATTATTTCCAAACACAATGTAAATAAATAAATCCTTTACATCGTTAAAAATCATCTGAAATAATAAATAATAAAAACCTAAAGAAACACACAGTAAGAGCACTCGCATGAGGCATCATGCTTGTCCTCCACTGTCTGTGTATCTATAACCGCCACTGTCCCGTAAGCTGGAGCAGCCGTAAAGTCCTTAACAGTGTAACCTGCATCAACATCTGAAAAATATAGTGTATACACGGGGTGAGCTCATAACTTAGCTCAGTAAAGCAGAAGACCAATGCAACATACAAAATATATGATATAACATTACAATTGGGTCAGGTATAGCTTGCAAAATGCTATGGTAAGGTTTGGCGGCCATTGCACCTCCATGCACGAGAATGTGAGCACACCCAACAGTTAGGCTCCGATCCACACTACTGCTGTTGCCCCACATCACTCACTCTGTTATAGAGATAGAGATAGAGATAGAGTCTAGCAGGTAGGTCGAGCCACCATCCCACGTCCTCCCCCTGATACCCTACACCGCACTAACACCTAAACCCTTGTTGGCAAGGGCTTGCAAGTGAGTTCCGTTTCTAACCAGTCAAATATGTCACTCTTCAATTCCGAACCAACTAGAATGGTGTGATGAACTATCCATAGACCAACGGTTCAACCAGAATCTCATATAGACCGTGCCCATTAGATTAAATCAGATAAATTCCACAAGCAAAATAAGAGTAAACAAATGATAGCGGAAGTCTTTAATACTAATGAACTAAGTATCTGATAGTGATAGCATAATTAAGTATCCAATTATCTCCATTACTCTTCAAGACATAAAATAAAGTAAATAATCAATTACATGTTCCAATAACTAAACAACTAAGCTAATAAAAAACACATGAGTTGCATTCGCACGATGAATCATGCGCATCTTCTTCAGCTTCTACGTCAATCGCAACAACGTGTCCATACGTCGGAGCATTCATATATTCTTCAACAATAGGACCTGCATAAAAAACTAAAAATATTCGACATCGAAAGGGTGAGTACACATCACGGCTCAGTGAGCAAACAAAATAATGCAATAAACATATGCATGCATTCAATTCATATCTTTGGTCTTATTTTTAAGTTTGTAATATTATGCTATAGAAAGGTTCGGTGGCCGCCGCACCTTTATACACGAGTGTGTGAATTCGTCCAATGGATCAAACACCATTTTCGTCCCACATGCACCCACCATGGAATAGAGATTGAGCTAAAGTGTCTAGATCAAACACCGCCAATATTTTCCCTGATGCCCTACCCATACCAACACGTAAGCCCCTGCTGACGAGCGCTTGCAAACTGGGCTTGCAACTAACCAATCCTAATGTCATACAGTGTATCCAATGCCTCACCCCAGCATCCCTCAATACGTCCATACAGATAGAGCTAAGGCCCCCCGGTAGAGTCAGAAACCACATGGTCCGAGACTACCTCCCCTGATGCCCTACGACGTAATAGTTTTGCTAAGGTAATGGCGATACGACGATGTTAGTGGGCAAGACTTGAGTAGAGATAGATCTAGAGTCTGGTGACGAGGTCAAAGACCACCATGCCACGTCCTCCCCCTGATGTTCCACTCGCATCCAACACACCAACCACACACATGCATTCACATGCCTATTCCTAGCATCATCCTCATCATCATGTTATAAAATAAACGGAATTAAATATGCATGAACAGTAATAGCAGGAATATTGAATGACATTTGAGATGCACATTACAAACATATAAGAATAGAATCAATCATGGCATTGGACTCAACAAAGTAAACAGTTTATTATTATCCATTTAGTTTAGGTCTTGTTCCCTCACCTTTGATCGTTGTTGTTCCTCTTCCAAGCTTTATAAATCACTTTTGGACCACTTGAAAACATAATAAATTTATGGATTCTAAGTTAGAGTTCATATTCATTAATTACAGTGTTTAAATGTCCCATATGGAATCAATCAGACCTCCAGAAGCTGAGTGGTCGCAGGTGTGGCTGCACCTGTGGTCTCAGTTTCTGCGACTACAGGGTGTGTGGTCGATACGTGTGTTCGCATGTCATGCGACCACACACATGCGACCACACCCTCCTTGAAAACTTCCAGAGGGTGTGTGGTCGACACATGTGCCTCGTGTGGTCGACCATAGCTGCAACCACACGAGTGTTTGGTCGACTTTCATTCTCAGTCTAACCCCTTCATGATTTGATTCCTTGAACTATCACTAGGGTCCTTCCTATCTATGGTTAAATTTCATATTTTTCACAATTATCTACTCCAACCTACTCTTCATTGATTTCTTTTGAGTTTCATCTATGGGTCTCATGGTTGAGATCCTACTTTGAATCAATACTTCCTCCATGATCTATTCTAGGCATTCAACTCATGTAGGGGATGTTTCATACCTTAAACTTGCTGAAGAATCAGAGCTCTCTATGAAATTCCTTCTTTTAGTCTTCCTCATTAATTATTCTTTTCTTCCTCCTCCTATCTTTCTCTCTCTTTCAGTTTGAGTTCTAAAATAATGAAAAAGGATAAGGGACGTCATATATATATATATATAGAAAAACCCTCCATATAGAGTCTTACTTTGATTAGGAAAAAACCCCCTTCATATTATGAAGGTTTCCTAATTTTGGAGTCAATTATACCATCGTGTGGTCGCACGTGGAGTCGCAGGATCCGTCGACCACACGTCCCAAATCTGTGACCACACGTCCCAAACTCCAGTGGTCTCATTATTCTGAGGTGTGGTCGACCACACCTGTTTAGGTATGCGACCACACGTCTCAATTAGATGATTTATGATTCGAATTACATACCTAGCCTTGTGGTTTCTTCACGCACTTGGTCCGCTTGGTCCGACCATGATAGGAAGACCTGATACAAGGTGGTAAGACCGGATTAGTACGATACGGGTCTTACAATATATATCATCACAGTATC
Organism: Protea cynaroides; assembly: GCA_028583415.1. Classification (NCBI taxonomy): domain Eukaryota; kingdom Viridiplantae; phylum Streptophyta; class Magnoliopsida; order Proteales; family Proteaceae; genus Protea; species Protea cynaroides. The sequence goes on from CM053274.1 coordinate 86,441,440, forward strand.
TATGGCCCTACCCCAGTACAGCTTCCTACGACATAGAGATAAGGCTAGAGTCTGGTGGGCATGCGGAGCCACAATCCGACGTCCTCCCCCTGATACCCTATTCGCAACAAGCTAGCTAAGGTAGACGGCGATGCGAAAGGTGTCGTGTGAGGATATATTCAGGGCTCCACTCCCATTCACATTCAACATACTAACGAAAACATTCGCATGCCTAAACAGACAACATTCATAGCATACGAATATACATGAATAGATAATAAAAATTAGGGTAAAAGACAGTTACCTCCCCTGTAACTTACCTTATTGACCGTTGACCCCCAAATGTTTCAAAAAAGACAACCTCCCTAAATAACTATTAAAATCCAAATAACCCCACGCGTTAAGAATATTCCATTAGATGGTAACGGTGGGAGTCCAATATTTTTTTAAAGATCAAATTACCCTTTTAGATAGATGAACTACCTATTTTACCCTTACTATTTAATAGGATTACTACTTCCCCATTTGCTCTCTTACATTTTTTCCAGTTTTCAAACCCTTGAATCGTCTTCTTCTTCGGAGCTCTCCGCCGCTGCAAATCCTTGAATATTGAAGCAATTTCTCCTAAAATCTCTTCAGATTTTCAATCCCTATTTTCACTCATATCTTCCCTCATCTTTCTCCCATTCTAGTCGCCGTTAGTTGACGGCCATTTTCTCTCCTATTTTTCTTTGGTTTCTTCTCTCCTAAAATCTATCCAGATTTTCAATCCCTATTTTCACTCCTATCTTCCCTCATCTTTCTCCCATTCCAATCGTCTCCTAATCTTCTTCGGCTTCTTCTCTCCTAAAATCTCTCCAGATTTTCAATCCCTATTTTCACTCCTATCTTCCCTCATCTTTCTCCCATTCCAGTTGCTCTTAGTCCACGGCCATTTTATCTCCTATTCTTCTTCGGTTTCTTCTCCTACTTTCTCTCCTGGCAGATTCTACTCTTCCCTCAATATCGAAATAAAAAACCATGCCATTTCTCCTCCCTTTCCTAGCTCTCTCTCTCTTCAAACCCGATTCTTCCCCTTCTTTTTCTGCTGCAACTGATTTCTCACAGGTTTTCTCCTCACCAAAATTCGGAGATCCCCAACCTTTTTTTTTTCCTCCACCATTTTCTCTCACACCTCACTCTTCTCTCTTGATTCGACAAGTACTTTAATTAAGTCACCCATTATATATATCCAAAGGAATCAGGAGGGCTATCAACAGGGAAGAGCGAAGGAGAACCAGAATATGAATTTCATATTAAGAATGAAAATCTAACATGATTAAACACAAATTAGAATACCAACTCATGGAAATCAAAACTAGTGCTTAATCAAGGAGTTTTGCCTCACTGGTCGCCTGTAATCGTTCCGCTTGCATCTGAGTCCATCATATCATCTCCGTCGGAAAGAACGTGAGGGAGAATGAGAAGAAGATGAGATTAGGGTTTATTTTAGTTGAATATAAAAGGGTTATATTGGTCTTTTAACAATAATAAGATTTAAAGTGTGGATAAAAGGTTGAGGGTAGAGTTGTCCATAAAAAATTTAACTTTAACACCGTTAAAAATTGGGGCTATTTGGATTTTAATAGTTATTTAGGGGAGGTAACTGTCTTTTTTGAAACCTTTGGGGGTCAACGGTCAATAAGGTAAGTTACAGGGGAGGTAACTGTCTTTTACCTTAAAAATCAAATAGCAAGATGACATGTGGAATGCACAGACAATAATCAACAGATACATATACAAAAACAAACGATTTACTGTCCATTATTAGTTAATTAGGGTTTAGGGTCTTGTCCCTTACCTAACGCGTGATTGCAAGTCCATTCTGTGTCACAGAGTCCACTCACTCCGTCTACAGGTCCTACCTGATCATATTATAGGTTAGAATTAAATTATTAGGGTTACAGTTGGTTTGAATCAAGTCTGACCAACAACCAGGCTTCTGTAAGCATACCGGTAGCGGTATCGGTCTCACTATAGTGAGGCCGGTATGCGCCTACGGTATATACCGCAGGACCATACCGCAAACTCTTTGTCCAGCCAGTATGTGTATGTGGTATATACAGCAGTACCATAGTCCAGCCGGTATGCCCTGCGGTATGTTCCGTCGGACCATACAGTAAGACTCGAGTCTGACCGGTATGCCCTGCGGTATTGCATACCGCAAGACCTCTTTGTCCAGCCGGTATGGGTCTGAGAATCCGTTCTCTGACCTCCTTCTTCCATGGGTCCTTGGTTTATTTTTAGGGTTCTTCCTAACCATTCTAAGGTCAAGATACATGTTTGGTCATCTAGGTTTAGATTATTTTGTTGCATCATTCTCATAATAGATCTCGATGAGAACTAGGGTTTTACAGTTCTAAGGTTTTGGAACCTTACACCGTTTCACGGCTTTGATCCGTAACCCAACATTAATACAGAGGTCGAGCACTTACCGATGTTCGTTGAATGGTAGTGCTCTCCTCCAACAGAAAATCCCTTCTTGCACAGTCTCCTTCCTCTTTGCTCCTTCTCAGATCTCTTCCAGATGACTTTAGGGTTTGAGAGTGTTTTGGAAAGGATTAAAGGAGAAGGAATGATGCATATATATAGTGGGAGACCATTCAATGAAGGTCTCTTACATCTAAAAGGTTTCCTAAACTCGAATTCGGAGTGTGGGATCCGCTGGAGTCCGTCTCCACTCGCGAATACATACCGGTCGCACATACCGGTCTCACTTTGAGTGAGACATGTATTGAGACCGGTATGTGAAAATTTGATTTTTAAGAATCGTTTTTCATACCTAGATGCCGTGGTTAGTCACCCAGTTTCGTCTTCCGGTTCGATTATGATTGAGAGACCTATCACAATGTAAATCATAAGTTAAACCGAATTTTCGAAGTACGATTTTTACATTATTGATTAGTTTATACAATACATATTGTTGTACCTTTTTTTAAATTTTTTTATTTTACTATAATTGACTTAAAAACACATCAATAATTGAGTCTTTTTCCACATGAGAAGGGTGCCTAAAACCCAACAGATATTAGTCGATATTGATCAATATCGAACTGATATATACTAATACTTGAATCTTATACCGACGTCGTGAACAAAAACCATAGCCAAACAAACGTTTGCCAATAAACAATGGCTGAGTAGTTTTATAAAGAAAACTCATTTTTATGTAGTGGGAGCCCTTTCTTTTTTTCTTTTTTTTTTTTGGATAAAACAGAACTTCATTTATATAAACTGGACATGTAGTGGGAACCTTTATGATTCTATTTGTTTTGAAATAAAATTTTATGTATAATATTTTATATATACAAAAATGTTGAAAAAAAAAGTCTACATTTTTAGGGCAAAACAAAAGGAGGCTATGTAATTTTTTCCAAAGAAAATAAATAGTGCGGCAATCGCCCATAGACCATAGATTACAGATATCGGGTGTCAATTTCTGGTCTGCAAGTGTCTTCTGAACCGGACCGACCACTTAAAAACCGCACCAACCTGTATGTGGCAAGCTTGGACTCAGATCACTATTATCCGATCGTTTATGGTGTAGGGGTGTAACTCAACGATCATCTAACCGCGCCAATCAATTAGGACTGAACTCACACCTACTCATTAAATGTTTATTAAAGTTACCTTAAACCATAATCTTTCATTTTTGTTTTTTATTTACTTCCTCTAGTCTGCCGCTGTCGCTCCCTCTGTAACATTAGGGAACCTTCGTTTCAAAGGTGCGGGTCAGAATTCATCCATATATTTTGCAAACTTTACTTATTTTTAGGCCTGAAAGCTTGATAATTTTGTTTTTGGGCACTTAGTTGTCGAAAATAACTAGGTGAAGGGAGAACAGACTTGGGTTTTCTGTAGTTGTGCAGCCCCCGCAGTCTTTTCAAGATAGTTGAAAACCCATCGACACGTGCACCAAAGCAATCCGATGGCCTGAATGGGATTACAAGGGCTGCAACTCTATAAAACCTAATAGCATAACTGATTATGGATCAATTGGTTTGTATCAATGAACCCTTTTAATAGATTACTGATTAACATAAGACTAATTAAGGACCGAGATCGATCAGACCGAATATAACCATATCTATATATCGCAAATGAGAACCAAAATAAACATACTGGTTACGATGCAAGATATTAAATTGATGGTAACCGATTTGGCCCGACGAGATCGATTGACACACGTGGGTGGTTTGCAAGCCCATGATTAATCGGGTTAAATCAATTTGGGTTTGCTGATTCTCTCAAGAGTCTGGACCCCTCTTTTGAGTAAACGAACGGGTTTCATTTTAAGGTCCGAAATCCGAAAGAAATAATTTATCCCCATCCCCCCAGGAAAAAAAAATCTGAAGGTATAAAATATCTCTAATGTGACGATCAACAAACCCTTTCGATTCCACGGTGGGAGTTCGCCTCAGACCGCCTCCAAAACCATTGTACTCCCTCGGACACAAAAACTGCAATCGAATAAGACGAATCATAGAGAAGTGAAGCTTTTGAAATTTCCTGAATCAACCTAGTAATCGACCCGAGTAAGCCATCCTCTCTCTCTGTCTCTACCCTTCTTACACACACACATAAGCGGCACATATCTGAGCTCAAAGCTCACCAAATAAGAAACCCCTTAATATGCTCCATCTTTGAATTGACTCAGAAAAACCGCTTTCTGATTTCATCCCACCAGAACCGACCAAAACAACATACTCTTCTGTATCTGTTCCATTTTTTTTTTTTTTTGGGTGCTCTTAATTTTCTCCGTATAAGTATTTGAAGAAAAAAATGTTGTTGTTTGGATTACTTTTTTAGTTTTAAAATTTTTAAATGCCAAATTCTGTGCTTTTAATGCTATTCTTTCGAAGGTTTTTATTGGGGTTTCGGTGGGTGGGTTTATTTTTTTTCTTCTTTTCTATGTGATTCTATAAACTCTGAGCTTTTGTTAGTTCCTGAGACTTGTTCGTTGAAGGGTAGCTTTTGTTAGTTCCTGAGACTTGTTCGTTGAAGGGTTTGCACTTTGTATTTCGCAGCCAAATCTGAATTCGTTTTTCTTTTTGTGCCACTTTTTTGTTGTGGTTCGCTGGTTAGATGACTGAGTTCAATTAGAAGTTCTTCGTTCTCTCTCTCTCTCTCTCTCTCTCTCTCCCCCCCCCCCCCCCCCCCTCCCAAAAAAAAAAAAAAAAAAAAGAAGAAGAAGAAGAAGAAGGGGGTTTGCATATAGCATACTGCCTTATTTCCACCAGTTTAATTAATATGACAATTTGCATTGAATTTATTTTTTCTATTTATAATCTTGGACCTCGAAAAGAACACCCATATAAAATTTTGTAAATACTGGATGTTTTAAATGTGGTAAATTCAATTGTCTTAGGATGGTAACTGGTAAGAGGAATGTGATCTATGCATACTTTTCTGGTGCAGTGCTGTTTAATATGAGTATGGACAATCTTTTTTCTTAGTTATATTTTGTATTCCATTTCGGTCAGGTTAATAGAAATGATCATATTGTTTGTTATTCTCTGGATTTATTGATTTATTTACTCGTCAGTCTAATTCATTATTTGAAACCCATATTTGGATCATCAGCCATGGCTGAAGAAGCAGGTATGTTTCGGGTACACCAAACAATTGGTAGTGTTCTTTGTTGCAAGTGTGGCGTCCCAATGGCACCAAATGCTGCAAATATGTGTGTGAAATGTTTGCGTTCCGAAGTTGACATTACAGAGGGTCTACAGAAGCATGTGATCATAATGCATTGCCCTGAGTGTGATACTTACTTGCAGCCTCCAAGAACTTGGATAAAGGCCCAGCTGGAGTCAAAAGAGCTCTTAACATTTTGTGTGAAGAGGTTGAAGAACTTGAACAAGGTCAGGTTGGTACATGCAGAATTTGTTTGGACTGAGCCTCACTCTAAGAGGATCAAGGTGAGGCTGAGGGTTCAGAAGGAGGTCCTTAATGGGGCAATACTTGAACAAGCTTATGTCGTTGAGTATGTTCAGCAAGACCACATGTGTGATTCCTGTTCAAGGGCTCAGGCCAACCCTGACCAATGGGTGGCTTCCGTTCAACTCAGGCAACATGTTTCTCACAGGAGGACTTTCTTCTATTTGGAGCAGGTTATTCTTCGGCATGACGCTGCTGCTTCTTGCATAAAAATTACACAGCTGGATCAAGGTGTTGACTTCTTTTTTGCTAATCGGAGCCATGCTGTAAAATTCGTAGAATTCTTGGGGAAAGTTGCCCCTATCAAGAGTCGAAATGATAAACAACTTGTGTCCCATGATTCTAAGAGCAACAACTACAACTATAAATACACGTTTTCTGTTGAAATCTGCCCAATTTGTAGGGAAGACCTGATCTGCCTTCCACCAAAAGTAGCTACTAGTTTGGGAAATTTGGGTCCACTTGTCTTGTGCGCAAAGGTGAGCAACAGTTTGTCTTTAGTGGATCCTTTTACTCTAAGGCATTGTTTCATGGATGCGGACCAGTATTGGAGGGCCTCCTTTTCATCTTTACTTTCAAGTAGGCAGCTTGTGGAATATATAGTATTGGATGTGGAGCTTGTGTCATCTGAAGTCCATGTTGGAGGCTCAAAATTTGCTTTAGCTGATGCACAAGTGGCACGTGTATCTGATTTTGGGAAAAATGACAAGATTTTCAATATAAGAACACACCTTGGCCATATCTTGAGTCCTGGGGATTATGCTCTTGGCTATGACCTCTATGGAGCTAACACTAATGATATTCAACTGGACAAATATAAAGGTCTTATTCTCCCAGAGGCAATTCTAATAAAGAAGAGCTATGAAGAGAAGCGTCAAAAGAGACGTGGGAAGCCTCGTCCATGGAAGCTTAAATCCCTCAATATGGAGGTAGACATCTCTAACAGAGCGAAAATAGATGAGGAAAAAATGAATAAAGAGTATGAAGAGTTCTTGAAAGATTTGGAGGAGAACCCAGAGTTGAGGTTTAATATATCGTTGTACCGTAATAAGGAGTACCAACCATCAGAGATGGCATCAGTGACTGACGGGGAGGATGTACCTTCTGTGCCACTGGAAGAATTTTTTGCTAATCTTGATCTAGATGATGACGTAGATGACTACGAAAGCATGAAGCAGTGATTTGATGCTTGTCCTTTTCAGCTGGGTTGCATTTGAATTGTTTATTGATAGGTATAAGCTATTTTAACCCGTATTCTTCATACCTGACTAATGTACCAAAGAATAACCTGTATGAACATGCAAAGGGGAAATTCTTCCATTTGATCAATCTCATAGAGGAGATTTGATGAAGTCAAATCAATTCAACCAATTCCTGGTCATTTGATATTGCCTTTTCCTTTTTCCTCCCACTGCCCTCTTTCTATACCTCTAAAGTTGAATTTAGGATTTTCAGATCAATATCACCTATTTGTGCATTGTGTTGGTTTCCTATACTTAGTATGCAGACCTTTTTTTCTCTGTCCTTTTTGTTCTGTAAAACTGATGTTTCAAATGTTCTAATGCGGTCCATCTCTGTGAATATATTGTTACATATATTCCGTGGTGATGACGTAAGATCAGTATGCACTTTCAGACTCTATGTACTTTAACATATCAATTGGTAACAATTTCCTTCAGATCGTTTATGTATTTTAGGTTTCTATTTTTTATATCACATTCTTTTTTAATCTTTTGACAACTACATCTTTTTAGTCTTTTGACAACTACATCTTTTTAGTCTTTTGACAACTACATCTTATGTCATGGTTATGACATAAGATCAGTATGCACTTTCAGACTTTATGTACTTTAACATATCAACTGGTAACCATTTCCTTCAGATTGTTTATGTATTTTAGGTTTCTATTTTTTATATCACATTCTTTTTTAGTCTTTTGACAACTACATCTTTTTTTGTTGATTCATATAATTATGCATTTTCAAGTAACTTGTTTCTCTCTTTTGTATTTTCCAATGCTTCCTGTAAATATTTTATTAATTGTGATTTTATTGTTAAGAACATTAAGGTAATGCTATATCAAAGAGTTCGTCTTCCTAGTCCTAACCCAGAAGCTAAAACAACAAACAGCTTGTAATCTAGTGTAGGAGACACTCTGATGTACAGTCTGTGCCTATCAACTTGTAGACCTTGGATCCCTCTCAATGAGATATCTTGAAGTCAAATAAAAACTTGTCTTTCTGTATTGCATACAGTTGCTGCCTCAGCCTTCTGGTACTACCTGTATTGCATAGAGTTGCTGCCTCAGCCTTCTGGTACCATCTTAGAACTTGGTCTTTTGTGTGACGACCTGATGCTATGGTAAACCACGAGGACAACTAATTATGAGGCTTTGACAGAAGAACTATGATTACAATGATAGCAAGAGGATTGTTGCAAGAGCAACAACTTCTCATAAGCTCTCTAAACAATCTTCCTCTTTTGAACTGGCTGCCCTCTTTTCCTCTATATATGCTACAAAGCGCTGAAATATAAGAGAGATAATATTCCCCACTTACTAATTCCTAGGGCTAGTTTTTCTTCTTCTTCTGTTTTTGAATTTTTTTTTTATTTTTTATTTTTATTTTTCCTTCTCCTTTTGGCATGAAAGGCTAAATTGGACATAGAATTGATTGAGTAACCAATTCCAATTTAAGACTTGTTAATTTCGAACTTAAAACTAAAACTTATTTACTTTCCCCCGAATTACAAATCTAGCAGCTTTCACGAACCATAAAGAGTTGTCCAGTGAAGAAAGGTGAAACTCCAAATATGGATTCCCACTCTATTAACATTATAGTGCATGTGTCATTGAACATTCTGCAGGTTGTCAAATGACAGAGAAGGTCAAAGTAGTTGTTCCCCTGGCATAGACTGCGTATTATGTTCTTAAATACAACATAGAGAATACAGATATTACATCCAGTGCCCGTCCAACCTTGTTTCTGGGACAAGCCAAATATCAGTAAAATTGCTGAATTTCATTTCAGCTTCTACCATGGGAAAAAAGAAATGATTTCGACTTAGGCAATTGAGTCCTTAGATGTTTTCTTGATTGGATTATCTTCTCTAGAAAGGTGGCAAATAATTTATTTACACATTTTTAACCTATACTTCTTTCTTGTTTCATATCATCATATCACCTGGCATCCATACATTAGTGTGAGCTGCTCCTGATTTGATTGACAAGTGAGATTTGGTATTTTGGATGAAGGCTGCTTTTATATGCTTTATCATTGTGGTTACACATTATTTTCTGTGAAGCAGTAATTATGCTCTCTAATGCATAATGTGACATTGTTTTTCAAAATTTCATCTTCTACAGGAACCTGCCAGGTATTTTAGTACTTCAACAAACTTGGTATCCTTTGTTTATTGGAGTAGCTTGGGGTGAATTGTACTGAGTTTGAAACCTTCCAGGGTTTATTTGATCATCTGCTGCTAGTATGAAAAATATGGACACCAGGTGCAAGCTTGGTCTGTAATTGCGTCTTCCCCATGTAAGGAATTCTGAATATTGAGATATATATTGGAAAGAGATCAAGGAATGAATCTTGTTATTAAAAGCATAAATAGAATCAAAGGATGTATTTTGAGCATATTTTTTTTTTAAGTTTAGTGTATCAATGGATTTTCCTTTCCTCTGATTGATATTGGATAATCATTTGGTAGTTTATTTTTTATTTTATATAAATTTTTTTAATGAAGAGTTGGTTACTCAATTCCTATGTATAAATCTTTTGGCTGCAGACACAATGGCTTTGTTTGATTGCCGGAGAAATGCAAATATTTTGAAGGGAAGTGAAAATAATTTTTCAAGGGAAATATTTTTTTAATGAAGAGTTGGTTACTCAATTCCTAAGTACAAATCTTTTGGCTGCAGATACAATGGCTTTGTTTGGTTGTTGGAAATGCAAATATTTTGAAGGGAAATATTTTTTATTTTTGGTTGCGTGGGAAAATTTTTTACGTTGTATAATAAATTTTACATTTTATCTTAAATTTTCCTTTTTAATTCCCGACCGAAAAATCCAATATTTTTTTAGTTTTGGGATTGTTAAGTGAATGGGACTGAGAATGGCCTCATTGTCATTGGGACCGGAAATGGTAAACAATTGTCTCAATTACATGGAACCATCCAATCTGACACCCTTAATTCTAATCAACGGAATGGTTTTTTTAAGTTTTGGGATTGTTTAGTAAACAGGATGGTTCTGAGAATGGCCTCCTTGAAACCAAAACCGATAAAGAATTGTAAAGTTTTGGGATTGTTTAGTAAACGGGATGGTTCTGAGAATGGCTTCCTTCAAACCAAAACCGATAAAGAATTGTAAAGTTTTGGGATTGTTTAGTAAACGGGATGGTTCCGAGAATGGCCTCTTTGAAACCAAAACCGATAAAGAATTGTCTCAATTACATGGAGCCATCCAATCTGATACCCTTAAGTCTAGTGCTTCTACTCAATCGATGGAATTTTATAGAAAGTTTGAAATCAAATTTTTGGTTTTGGTAACAATTTAAGATCTAACCAATGCTATTTTGTGTTCTTCTCAGGGGCGTGAAACTGTGAATCCTTTTTTATTTCAGTAGTATAAAACTCAATTTTGTTATGGACATGGTAAAGATCGGATCAGAATAATCCCAATCATTCCTATTTTTTGCTAATTTCGACCAAGTCTGAACGATTCTCAGATGATTCTAGAACGATTTAAATTGGATTTGATAGAGACCGATTTGGTACCTGGTTCAGAGTTTTAATCTTGATTATACAGTAAAAATAACAATACATTTAAGAAATGAGCTGGTACTTGGTCGTTGTGAAGTTATATTTTTCACATATCTATAATGGAATACATAAAATTACCTAAATATACAGATGGGTATTCTAAAAATTTGAGGGAGGCCCCCACCCCATAGATCTGCCCCTGCTCAAGGTCCTCTAAGTTTATGTCAACATTGAGTTTTATGATTTTTCTGCTCACGCATTCTATAATTCAGTGTGTCAAATATTAGTATTGAATTAGAGAAACTCTCTCATCTTTATCATACTGGAAAAACATTTTCCATTAAAGAATTAATATAAGTTTTTTCTTAGAAAAAAAGATAAAGTTTTTCTTCGTGGAAATAAAAAGGGATCCACTGAAATCTCATTATTATTCTTTATCCCTATGAATAGTCCAAATACACCCAAACATTCTTTGAGAACTCGACCACGGAAGCTCATTATATATATTTTTTTGGTAAGAAAGATTTTTATTGATTTGAATAGAAGCTCATTATATTACTCATTCTTTTGATGAATGTGTACACCCACATTATTTGACAGGTTCCATCCAAACGTCAAAACCCAGGGTGAAAGAAAAAAACAATAAATTTTTGTTTTTGAATTTGATGGCCAATCCAAAATATTCCCCAAATGACAATGCCTATATATATATATATATATATATGTGTGTGGTAGAAAATAACAATGCCTATATAAGCCATATCATTCTTCTACAATCCACAAACAATATTGGATTTCCCATTTTATATCTAAAAACCATTGATCAGGTAGGGTAGATATTACGGGTGTCAATTTTGGGAATGAACCAATTGCACAGATCGATTTGGTTTAAATTAACTCGAACCCAATCTAGATCGAAATGTTATTGGACATGTTTTAGGTTGAGATATGACATATCCTATCGGTCCCGGTTTGGTCTGGGTTAGCCCAAAACCAGCCTGAAAAAGTAGACTAGTGAGTTTGAACCCGATAATGACTCGAACCAAACCGATTTAGACTAGATATTAAATCTTAAGTTCACTACTTCAACTTTTTATATGGTCTTATCAGGTTTCCTTCTGGGCTTCCAAACTGATCTGGCCTAAGCGAACTAGATAACAATCCAAAACTGGATCAGTCCGTTAACTAATGTGCACAGTTTAACTCATCCAGTCCAAACCTCTTAATGAACATGTTTGGATCACGGCGTATAAAGTCCAACATCCATTAATCAAATATTTATGTCGTCACCCTTTCAGTGTCGGGCTTTCTGTTAATCAAATTCCATACGGCCCGTCCCATTTCGATCGCTAAAAGCCTAAAACCCTACCATTTCTTCGGAGCAAGCAGGTGAGGTAAGCCATGGCGGAAACTGAAGCTCCATCACAATCAAATACCTCATAAAAAGAGCTTTATATCAAAGCTTTGAAATAGATAGGCATGTGAAGATGCACAGTCTACATCGTATCTTCTCGCGACTCTGTTTCTCCTGTAATCTCAAGATTCATCCGAGAAGCCACAACCAGAGATATACGTATCGCTTCAAATGGTCTTGTAGGAAAAGTATGTTACAGAGTAAGTTTGAGACTATTACACAGTTACAAATAACAAAATAAATATTGATATAAAGCAGATCACTTACAGAATTTATGAAGTAAGATTAACAATATGGATAGGGCTAAGTCGTGCCACCGGTCACTATCCTTAAGATTAATTCACCCCTTATGTGCAAAGAGTTTCCGTGAGATTAATCCCCAAGATAAAACAGCCCTGAAGTCGAAGCTTCTTCCACTTAGGTTGCACTCCAACAAGTGGTCTTCGTCAGAATCCCGACGGCTACAATCAACACTCAAAGAGAAATCGATTGATTTCGATAACTATAAAAACAGAATAAGGCTGGAGGAGAGAGAGAGAGAGAGAGATAGAGTTGTGTACGGATAAACTGTTGTAACCTTATGCTAATGGACTCTTTTCATATTAATAGAAGAAGAAGTCCCAAATCAAAAGGTGCGATGGAAAGTTGTATCCATCCGAGGGGTTGTGATGAAAGGGTGCGTCAGTAGAATAGACGGTCATAATTTAATCTCCCCAACGATCATAAATATCAATGGTTGAGAATAAACTAATTTGAATTTGTATCTATTCAAACGTATCTATTCAAAAACGTTATGTCTCTATGTATTCAAATACGTAGAGACATACCCTTTTTAAGAAAAAAAATAAACCAACAGACCCGCACCCGCCCCCGCCTCGGCCCGGCTCGGCGCGCGTGTGTGAAAAGAACCCCGGACCCTTCCCTCTAGAGGCATCCTTTCATTTAAGGGCTCAAGATGTTATAGGTCACACAATATATATATATATATATATATATATATATCTCCTCAATCTTACCTCTCCAAGCAATATGGGACTAAAAGAAGTCCTACAAGCTATGCCAACCAAAAAATACAAGTGGGAAAATTTCCCTCCAAAACCAAAATCAGAAAAGAGAGACAAAATTTTGAAACTTTTAGTTGATTTTGTTTTTTAAAAAATCTAAAAACCCAACAGGTCTTGAATCCTTGACGATTCCGAGCTGGAAACCGTTCTCTTCGAAATCTGACGATGGTGGAAACGAAGAAGATTCGTGGTCTAAAGGATGGAAGAACGTTGGTTCGTCAACAGAATCCAAGGAGAGCTCCGATTTCGGCTGGGACTCTGTATCTTCATGGTCTACTGGTCTGACCAAAGAGCACTTCGACAGTGAAGCCGTCGGCCGGCAGGTTTCTCGGGGGACTGGTGGTGGCGGCAATGTCGTGCCGATATCGCCGGCAATGTCTTCGAAGGATATTGACGAGGTGGTAGAGTTGGAGAAAGAGAACTGGCGGAGCAGAGAGTCTGTTGATGGATGGGGTGAGAGGATGAAGGAGATGAGTGTTTTATTGAAGCAGGTGAAAGAACTAGGTTCTAGGGGTTCGTATCTGAAGGACTCTGAGAAGGCTGAGATGTATAAATTGCATAAGGAGAATCCGATACGATTGAGAAATTGGCAAAGGATTATTGGATAGTGCGGAGAGGGTCCAATTCTGTGGTTGAAGGAGCTTGAGGAGGAAGAGGAGAAAATGTTGGAATATTTACGTGTGTGCTTGATTAATGACTAGGCCCATTGATCAGTGAGAGTCTGTGTCATTAAGTTAGACCGGTTCAGTGTGATTTGTCATAAGATAAAGAGATAGACAATCCCTTTTACAGTGTGGGACTAATTAAGGTTTTGTGAAAGTATTATAAATATAGGTCATGAGTCCCCGCAACCATAGTTGTTTTCTTCTCTCTGTACCCACGAACAGTGAGAAAGTGAGAAAGACGTGGAACCTCTACAGGTTGTAGAAGACCATGATCAAAGCTTTAATACCATTCTTGGAGATTAAAGGCGGAAATCAATCTTTTACTCTCAGGTTTGTCTCTACTATTATTGATTACATAGAATATCATTATATTATAGATCTCTGTATGGATATTAGGGTTTGGGATGAAACCCTAGAATGAGAAAAAAGTCTAACAGTTGATATTAGAGCAATCCATACAGACCTAGGATCGATGGTTAATGATTGTAGAGACTGTAGGTATGATTGGATTGAAAGTGGAGAAATTTTTCTTCCTAATTCCTCATACAAACCAATCTAGGTTTCGGATCTTATATCCGGTAAAAATTAAAACAAACTATACAGGGTTGTAAGGCTTGGAAAGATGAAGCCACCAGTATAAAGAACTTCGCCGGTAGCCGCCGGACGTGCCCTTACGTGCCGATGGAAAAAGCCCTTGAGATCCACGCGCCGGCTAGGGTTTTATTATTAAAAAAAAGAAGAAGGAAGTGGTGGCTGACTTGGTCATCGCCGGGTCAACTCGGTAACCCTAACGGGTTATCGAGACCTCGGGCCGAGTTGACTCGGCCTGACCCGTTGACATGTGGGTCACCCACGTGGGACCTGACTAGTCTTTGACCTGCCCTAGTCAATAAACCCGTGAACCCAGCCAACGACCCTAGTTGACCACCTGGTGCCCCACCAAGATGACCCGAATACCCGACCCAAGAACCCAAAAATTTGACCGGGGTATACCAATTTTGGACCAGATCGAACCATTTGTAAACAAGGTTTGGTTCACTGAACCGATCCATTGGTTCATCCTTCTTAGCTGGCGGTTCGATTTGAAGGAATAAAAAAAAAGGGATAATATATATTCGGTTCAGTTCAAACTGAATCAAACCAATCCTGGGCAAACCGACCCAGACCGAACCAAATATATATTAGAACTGAACAGGGTAAGATTAAGGGTCTGTTTGTTTGTTGACCTTAAACCTGAGGGAATTAAATCACGATTGCGGGAGCTTGGAAGTTTCGTTTTGACCGTGGTTTTTTGCATTTTACTCTAATTTTGATGTTCTTCAATCTGGTATAATTTTTGATACATTTAGGTGTATTGGGAAACACATTTTCTTCAAATAATGTTCTATTGGAGCTCATTTTGCAGTGTTTCTACTGTTTTTTCTTGAAGTTACTTTACCAAATTGATTGTTGAGCTAATATGTATGTGTATATGAATGTTTAGACTTGTAAAGTTGTATTTTAAATATTCATGGTTAAATATATATATATCCCACATGAGCTGCAAGTTGGGATTTGTTTATATTATGGTGGAATTTGGTGTAACTACCAAAGTGGCAACCTTATGTCATTATGATGTGTTCAAATTCAAGGGTCTGTACTCTGTAGATGCTTCAGTCTGACAATGATCACTCAAAGGAGACATTGTCTAAGTCTGTTCGAACTAGGGTTTGTTGCTATTGTGTATGGATTGTGGTGTGACCACCAAAGTGGTAACCTTGGTTCTATCATAATATGCTCAAATCCAATATTTGTGCATTTACAAGCTGCAGCAAAGAGATACAATGCTCACCCAAAAGTGACACTGACATAAACTCTCATTTTTATGGATGCAGCAAAGAACAACACTGTCCCCCCAAAGGTGGCGTTGTCAAAGAATATAAGGAATTCATACACATAGTTGAAGGATCTTGGTTTTAGCGGTTTCATCCAGCCAAAGGTGGTGAGATCTTTGAGAGTCATTATCCCTTCGTAATTATTGCACAGTTATTGAGAGGACCAGTACACATATTGTCTCAAAGGATGTGTGTGTAGTTCGATTGACCTCACAGAGATGATTTTTCTGCATATGTTTAAATTATATATATGAGTTTTTGTTAATTATCTATTAGTGCACAGACACAGGGGAAATCAAGTGCATA
The DNA here is from genome assembly GCA_028583415.1 of Protea cynaroides. Lineage (NCBI taxonomy): Eukaryota > Viridiplantae > Streptophyta > Magnoliopsida > Proteales > Proteaceae > Protea > Protea cynaroides. The sequence continues at coordinate 86,457,486 of CM053274.1, forward strand.
TTTGTCTCAAAGGATGAATTTGTATTTTGGTTGACTCCCGAGTTATTTGCTTGTATGTGTTATATTAATGCTAGCACAGTTGTTTTGTGAGTGTGGGTCATTGCTTTATTTACTACACTGCATGATAATTATGATTAATCTCAAGATGACAGTCCCAAGGAGCTTGTTAGTTTTTCTATTTAGGGACAAGTAATAAGAGATTATATGAAAAGATTAGAAACTGATTTAAGGTTACTAGATTTGGATGTATTCCATAAGAATGTTCTCTATCCATGAGGTGCTCTATCTATGAGGTTTTGTGTAATAACATTCAGATGTAATTTATTGTAAAAGGATTACCTTAGAGAAATCAAGAAAAATTTGAATTTCTAAAAAAGGGTGGAGAGATAATCTGATGACTTAGTTTATTGATACTAATTCTGATGTTAATGGTGGTGTCCGAAAACATTCTGGGAGCTATCAATTATCCTTGTAATGCACAAGGGCTTGGAAACCAAGATACTCTGATGACCTAGTTTACTGGTACTAATTTTGATATTAATGGTGGTCCGAAAACATTCTGGGAGCTATCAATTATCCTTATAATGCTCAAGGGCTTGGAAACCAAAATAGATGCTACATTAGACACCCATTATTGACAGGGAAAGTGTATTCAAATCTAGGTGGAGTTAGATGGCTTACATTATCCAAAAGAGAGATGTAGGGCCAGTAGTGTGGCTCAAATGTATATTGATCATAGACTGTTAAGTCAGATAGGCTTGGCTAGAAAAGAAAGTGATTATGAGACTAATTAAAAGAGTGTCAGGATTGGAGACTTGAGTGCAAGTCACAGTCAAATGATCAAAGGAATGTGAGTAGTTAGATTTCTTTTATTCTTAAGTGTATGCTCAGTTTTATGTTTTGTATTTTTGAGATCAATCCCGTACTAATGTAATATGTATTGCAAAAATTTTACTTGGTTTTAAAAGTCTTGTATTGATTATCTAACCCATATACTTGGCATATATGTTTTAGACTTGTAGTTATACCTGAGGAGGCTTTATCAGTAAAAAATAGTTAGTGATAAAAGGTAAGTTATTGTATATTGACAACAAAGTGTGAGGCTGGTAGTGTTTCCAAAAAGTTTGAGTTTAAATAAGCTACACAAGTAGCAAAGGATTAACTAAGAAAAGAATATAAAGAATGAATCTATAATCTATATAGTGAGTGTTCTGGGATGGGTTGTAATTGCAGATCATTTGATGAAAGTTTGGAATAGTGGGAGACTTTTGTTTGGTGTTGTTTATTAATGTTTTTCCATGGTGCTTGTGGTTCAGTGAGCATGATTATTGATCATTATGGTTATGTTTAGCATTAATTTGTTTGTTGGTTTGCATTCTTGATTGATTATTCGATATACCAAAGACAAACCAGACTGTATATAGTCAAAGACAAATTAAACAGGAGAAATATGGTAATCACATATTGTTTTGATATGCTCAATCAATGGGAGATTTTTGTCTGTATTTGATGCCATGCATGTTTGTGTTGCTTATGATTTAAATCAGGCTATATTTAGTTAAAGATAAAACAGACAGTATTTAGCCAGACATCAGACAGTATTCAGTCAAATATAAAAAGTGGTATTCAGCCAGGATAAGACGCAGTATTCAGCCGAAGGATGGTATTCAGCCAAACAAACTATGACGGTGTGTCAAAGTGAGATATTAATCCAAGCTAGAGGCGGTTTGCCATGAAAGGATAATATCAAAGATGACTGGTTTTGAGGTAACTCAATCGAAGGTAATTCGATCAAAGATGATTCATTTTCTCACGGCGATTCATGCTGTTAAGTAGACTTCTGTTGTGACGGACAGAAGGTTGTACACCGTATATTGAGGTGTATTATCCGCTGTTGCTAGCATTGGAAAACTTGGTGGATGAATCAAAGTAGGTGACGATTTATTATCTGAATAGATTCCATGGTCACACTATTCAATGGTGACATTGTAATTAATCTAGCCCAATTGGGAGAATGTTGGAATATTTATGTGTGGGCTTAATTAATGACTGGGCCCATTGATCAGTAGGAATTTGTGTTACTAAGTTAGAGTGGTTCGGTCTGATTCGTCACAAGATAAAGAGATAGGCAATCCCTTTTACAGTGTGGGACTGATTAAAGTTTTGTGAAAATATTATAAATACTAGGTCATGAGTCCCGCAGCCATAGTTGTTTTCTTTTTCTATACCCACGAGTAGTAAAAAAGACGTGGAACCTCTACAGGCTATGGAAGACCGTGATCAAAACTCCAACACCATTCTTGGAGATTAAAGGCGAAAATCAATCTTCTACTCTCAGGTATGTCTCTATTATTATTGATTACATAGAGTATTATTGTATTCTAGATCTCTGTATGGATATTAGGGTTTGGGATAAAATCCTAGAATGAGAAAAAAGTCTAACAAAAAAAGCTTGGGCACCCGTTAGATGATTCTGTTGAGCTTTTACTTGATGCTTGCCCTGAGTAAGAGATCAAAATCCTTCCCTTTTCACTTGCTTGGTGCTATTCTCGACCTTTCTATGCTTATTGCGTAAAATTTATGCTTTTTGTGATAGATTGAGAATCTGCGTTTATAATGTTTGGAAGCCATGTGAGAAACGATGGATGAGTTGAATTTTTATATTCTTCTTTTCTTATTTTATGACTTTTTATTGATAGGAGCTTGAAAGTGATTGTGAGGTAAACAGCTTTTCTCTCATGCATGAATGATTTAGAAAGAGAACGTCTACTGGGCTGCGAAGTGGGGTTGTTTCTTCTTCTTGCATACACCCCCATAATTTTGCGATGACCCGTTCTTCGTCTAACTCCTCTATGTTTGTAAACAATCTTAGCCTCATGAATCTTCCTTGAAAAGGTCCCTTCGTTCTCATGCATCGTCACAGAACATATAGTCCAAACTAGTTGCAGAAATGCCAATGATGTGGTATTGAATTCCCTGAGGTCCACCCTGAGCTACTCATTCCTTGCTTGGTCAAATTTTAAGTGAAGGAACTGTTTCCCATAGGAAGGTTTTTCCTTATGCAAACTATTAAATTCTTGTTGGCAGGGACACTATGAGTGCTTCCTCTCTTTCTTTAGATATGCTACCAGAAGGGCTGATATAGTTGAAAAATTTTCTGAGGGTGTTTTGGGACGAATCTATATTTTCCATACTAATGCTTTTCTTCTTTTTTTTTTTTTTTTTTCCAGGTTTTTCAATTCTCATGATATGGAATTCCATGTTGCTTCCCTTCCTTACAAACCTGATTTCAAGGTCATGCCTGAGGGCTGGGATGGCACTGCCAGAGATCCCGATGAAGTTCATTATGATATATCTATGAAAGAGGATTAATTGTTATATCAGGAATTTGTACAGAAGTTGAACTTCAATAAGAAAAAGGCAAGTTCTGAATGTGCTCTGAGTACTTTACTGTGTTCAGTGTTGGTTGTAGTTTTCAATTGCCGATGATGGTTGACTTATTTAATTTTAATAATTGATTGCCCAAACAATATTATTTTAAAATATTTAAGTGCTTGATACCCGTATTAGCCAGCTTTTGTTGATACCTTCAATTTCACATACATCTGGTATAGTTTTTCATAATTGTATTGCTGAAGCTGGCTGCTTGTATATCTCACCTACTTTTGGAATGGTAATCCTTCTGCGAGGGGTTTGCATTTTCTTATATGTCCTCTGCGAATTCGTAATCATTTCCTGCATTATTATTGAGTTTTTTTATTGTAAATTAGTGTGTACTTTAAATTATATTTTATTACTTGTGGGGTTATTAGTGGGTAACATGGGGAGTATTTGTTCTTTATTTTATTATAAATTGGCTCCATACATGGTTAGTGTCTTGGGGATTAAGTTAGTTTTAATTTTGTTAGTCAGAAATTATAAAGTTACTGACACAAGTCTTAGGCTTTGAGAATACCTTTTTTTAAGTGTATAAATAGCACTGTACACCCCTACAGTTTTAGTACATTGAATGTATAAAGTATGTAGTTGTTGTGCTGTTGCCTATGGTTGTGTGTGGCTGAACTCTCTCTCTCTCTCACCCCCACCCCCCCCCCCCCAAAAAAAAAAATACGATTCTGTTTCTAATTTAGATGTCTCCTATTTTCAGGTAAGTCAATCTCCTATTTTCTTTCTTCTCTCCCCATTTGATTCCCTCTTTTCCCCTTCTAAGTTGCTTTATCAATTATGTCCATGCTGCTAATTTCTTATATCAATCTTGTACTTAAATCTAGGGATTGTGGTCGGATCGATTCCTTCTGACTTGAGTCACTCTCTTTCTGTCACTAGTTCCTGTCATTGTCTTTCAGGTCATTGGTGCACCTTTTTGTGTACCCGTTTTTGTCAATAAATCTTAAACCTTGGCCCGCTTTTTTGAACCACTAGTTCCTGTCATTGTCTTTCAGGTCATTGGTGCACCTTTTTGTGTACCCGTTTTTGTCAATAAATCTTAAACCTTGGAATACTGGTCCTCCTTTCTTGCACTGGTCATTCTTGATGGCACTTGTTTTTTGGCAAAATTATTCTTGCAGGCATATATCAATAATAGGAACTTCTATTCTTCTTTACATCTTTCCATTATGTTGGGAACATTAAATTGGGATCCCCATCTCTTGCATATCATCCAACAGATTCCTCTCCTGTTTTCACTCATATCTATTTGTCCAATTGTTTCTTTGTAAAAGTCAAGAAATAATATTTTCCTGCCATAATCTGACAAATTAGATCTTTAGGAGAAATTGACCAGAATGTCATGGTCCATTCCATTGGTTTCTGTTTTAATTTTCTTATTCATATGCTTATATCTGTTTTTCAGGATTTCAGAAAGATTCTTTTGGTTTTCTGCTGCCTAACTCTTTCGAGTTATCAGAACTTTTAATTGTTTGATTGGGCCCATTATCCACTGGCTATTTAGATCCCTGACTGCATCACCCAGATACACATTGCCCATACTCCGCCCAAAACACACACACACACACACACAAATAAAAAAACCCTTCCATCTGGCCAAGTTTTGCTCAATCCCGAAACAACCTTACAGCAGTTTAATGGGATCGATCAGATAAGAAAAGGATGTCATCAACCTTTTCCGATCTTCCCACACCTTCCTTGCAAAGTGATTTAGAAGTGAACCAAATCCTCTATTATATTGATCTTTTTTTTTGGGGTGAATTATTATATTATATTATATTGACTGTTGACATTCCTTGCTTGTATTTACTTTGTTTTTTCCTTTAGAGATGCTAATGCGCTGGGTTTCTTTGTTCCCAAACGAATTGCTTACTGTTCTAATTTCACTGGGTAGGATGGATATCTCTGTATAATGATTGAGTACTGAGTAGTGGCTTGACTTCCTATTGATCAATTATTGATGCATTTAGTAGTAGTGGTAAACATGCACATGCAAGTGCTCATGTAGTCATAGGTTAATGCATCTAGTGGTCGTAGTAGTAAACATGCATATGCAACTGCTCATGTAGTAGTAGTAGTAGTAGTAGTAAACATGCACATGCTCCGTCCCCTTACGGCAACTCTCTCTCTCTCTCTCCCTCTCTCTCTCTGTGTTTCACCCCCTCTCAGTTTCTCTTCTCCTACCCCTCATGCAATCTCTCACTCTCTCTTTCTATCACTGTCTCGATAATTCCTTTTTTTCTCTCTCACGGTAACTTCCCCTTCTCTCCCGGTATTTCTTATCCCCTCCCCCTTATGGTTTAGCAACACCCTTCTTCACGGTATGAATTTTTCTATGGGTCCTGTCTTTTACTATCTTGTTGCTTCTTGTTTTTCCCCCATCGAATTCTGTCTCATATATGTACAGTTTATTTTCTGTCATTATTTTTTTCTTGCTACTGGTTTTTCACTGTGCCCTTCTTTGTTTACTTTTATTTTCTTTTCCCTGTTTATGAGTCCTGTTAATGCTAGATAAAATAATTCTGCTCTTTAATGTTTCTGAAATTCATATTTAATCTTGCTGGGCTGTAAAGTTATGATGCTGTCCGTTCTATTTCCTGTGTTATTTTCTGGTTTATGCCTCTGTTGGGCAGTAGGTTACCTTAACTAAATTCTGGCCTTGTGGACTGCAATCACATGTTACAACCCCTATTTGGTCAGTACTCTATCTTATTTAATATTGAATTTGTTGTTGATTTACATAAAAATTGGTTCCTTATGCTTATATACTTGGCTGTTATTATTTTAGGAGTGCTGAAATTCCTTACATAACCACTTGCCAAATGCTGCCTATATTGCTAACTCCTATGTTACTCTAATTGATCATTGTAGAGTTGGAAAAACATTGCTAAGTGTATATTGTCCATTGGTTAGCAGATTCAGCTCTAAACACGTTAATTGTAAGTCATGTATGCTCTGCTGTCACATCTATACGCCATTGTACAAACGAAAGATGTGTTTCCACCATCTTTATCGTTTTACCCTCACTCCGTTCCCACCTCAGAGCGGGCTTGTCTGTAGCGCTTAATAGTGTTACATGTCATGTAGCGCTTAATAGTGCTACATGTCATGTAGCGCTTAATAGTGAGTGCTACATGTCATGTAGCACCGTTAGATGGATGCTACTACGTAGACGAGCTCGCATCCGTGGTTTACTTTAACAAAATGCAAGCAAAGCTGATAGATGGAGAAGCACCAGGAAAAAACGATATCCTGCAATCTTGCATGTTCTTCCTCTTGTTTGCAAATTTCCAGCATTGCAGCCGCATTTTCGCAGAGTCCGTCGTGCTGGAATATCTCAAGCGAGCAGAGGACACTGCCTTCGCTGTTGCCTCCTGTGGGTCCAATGAGATCAAATTCCCGTTCCTATCTATACAGCTGCCAATCCTTATCTCATGCCCATGGTGCCAGTTTTTGTGCTTCAAGCTGGTCTGGAAAGGGAATCTCAAGTGCCCAAGGAAGAACTACTTTCTTCCCTGGTTGGTCGAAAGCGCAACTGGGAATCAAACAAGTTGCCCTCTTACTACAGATTCAGTTTCTCAAGGAGGTTTTCTATCATCATCTGTTGAGAACCTTCATATATTTCCTCCAGGTTTCCTTGATGCTAGACAAACAGTGATCAACCTTCACAGATCACTTCCATCATTGGTACAACTAATAGTAAAGTTCCCTGTTGTACTCATAATCATGTTGATGCTTAGATATGTGATCATGGGTAGAATTCTAGTTCTTGCTGTATACTTTTTTATCACATTTTTATTTGCTGTGCCATCATTTTGGATTCTCTGTTTCTTCCACCCAATTTTGGAAAGGTTAGTTAGAGAGGGTCACAGCTAGATATCCTTCTGCTCCATCGTTTGATTTGTTTGGAGCAAACTAATGGGTTTCTGTATCTAGTAGATGAGAATGTGCATCAAAGATTCCTATCATGATTCCATTTATTTTTCTACAGGATTCTGTCTTAGAGCTAAGTAATGGGTTATCTGTAAACCAAAAAAAAAAAAAAAAAGGTTATCTGCTTCTCTCACCTAATGCATAATTTTTTTTTTGGTATATAAGAGGAAATCTATTGATTATAGCACGAATTACAAGTCGAAGACTCGAAGGTGCCAAGCGCTGAGCTTGCAGCCATCGGTCGGATGTGGCCAAACTGTCGTCGACGCTAACAACAAGAATGTCAGAGTCTGACTTCAAGATTTAAACCATGAACATAATTGTCAAAGAGATGATTTTTCACAAGATTGTTTGAAGAGAAGCATCTTGGATCTCTGAAGCCATCCCCATTGCTAAGGATGTAAAATGGGACTGTTCTAAGTAATCTGGGCTATTTTTTACTGGTTCTAGCCCCAAAGGGATTGATCCTGAACCCCCCATTTACTAAAGGTCTTAAAAAAATAGGATCCAATGGTGTTCTGGAGGTTTAATGGGCCAGGATCGTCTGTAGATTTTTGGTGTAGTAGATTTAATCCTAGTTATTAGGAATGCATCGATATATGTGACTGATGCACTCTCAATGGTTATGTGCACTCTGCTATAACATAATGCTATAGACGATTTTTTTTTTCCAGTTTTAATGGTATCGGGCACCTGAACTCTCGAATATTCAAATTTGTTCAAAATTCTTAAACATAAAATAATTGAATATTTAAAAAAAAAATCAATTCACACTTGCCAAACACCAACATTACCAAATCAAATTCAAATTTCAAATAGGCATGAGTTTGTCGTAAAGTTAAGTCTTGAATCTCATTATCTTAATTATCAATGGTTCAAATTAATATTTAATAATAACAATTAGCAATACAATTGATTACTCTTAGTTTTTCTTTGCAATTACAAGTTGACTTGCAACATATCATTTTATGTAAATTAGAACTATTAAGTATTATATAATCCTAAATAAGTAATTTATGCACCGCTCCGGTTCTAATTGTTTTTTTCCCCTTTATATGGTTTTAGCCAGACAACTTGAGAAACTCATTGTAGAACCATCCGGTTCCATTTGGATCTGCATCCTCTCCTACCAGTGGTTCTGGGAGAACAGTGGCAACCTACCTTGAATGGTCACCACGTGACTCTCGGTGAATCTGAGACCCACGTCCGAGTCGACACCCAGCCGACAAGCCGAGCCGATAGGGGGTGTCGGCTCAGACGTGGGTCTCGGATTCACCCGAGAACCACGTGGCAGCCATCCGAGATAGGTTGCCGCGTCCTTCCAGAACCACTGGGAGGAGACGATGTGAATCCGGTTCCATCTAATAATTGACCCAAAATCAGTTCCCAAAACTGTCATGTTTAATAACAGGATGGGTCAATTCCGATTGGTTTTAGACCCAAATTGACAACCTTAGTCCGGAATCCAACGAAAGGAAAGAGTTTAGGTCACCTCCGCGTAAGTGTACACTACAAGGGACTCCATCACGGTCGTCCATGGAAGTGAGACCACCTCTAGAGGATGGGACCCATTGGATATGGACTGTGTGAAATCCTTTAGAGAGTATTGGTATATGGAGTGAACTACTCATTCTGTACGTACTGCACTATAACTTGGTTGGCATCGAGGCTAGTCTCACTAGTCCCAAATCTCACTTGGGTTAGCACTTATGAATCCTGGTGCCGAGTCAGGTGCAAGCCTTTCCGAGTTTTAACTGCCTTAACAAATTTCTCATATTTGTGGCTAAGGGTGTCAAAATGTGGCCCAAATAAAAATTCAAAACCAAATCAGCCTGGACTGGTCCAAACGGATCAAAAATCAAACCTTACTAGGCTGTATTTATAAGTCTGAATCAAATCAATTCAATAGGCTCAAATCAAAACCGAATCAAATCGATAATGGACCGATAAGAGCTCATTAACCAACCTTTTGCCAAATATATATGTAGAAAATCGAAACAAAACCAGCCGATATCGCCAAAGGAGGTGATGTTAGCATAGGAGGAGAAAAGGGAGTTCGTTTGGTAGCTTTGGATATGAATTTGGAGTTTTCACTGGAATTTGTAGACTTTACCAGAAGATTACGAGATTGAGAGAAAGGGGAGGCGAGAGAGTGTTGTGTGGAGAATTGGTGACGGAGGAAAGGGCTTCTTCAATGGATCTCCTCGTGACCAACTGAACAAGAAATGGAAGGTAGCCACAGCCACAATCCGGGAATTGTAGGTGGACAGTGGTGAGGAACAAAGAGTGGGTGCAGCTTACGTTCATGGGTTGGGGTAGCAGTAGTGAATTGCCATTATTTAGAAAAAAAAGTATGGTATGTTTACATTAGCAATTATCGTCCATTTTTTAACGGAATAGACTAAAAGTATTATAAGTTCACTTTAGGAGAGAAGTCCATATAAATCAGTAAGTGTCAATATAAAGAGGAGGTACGAGTAACGTTCCCTTTAAAATATAAAAAAACGCTGCTTCTTTATAAGAAATCCGTTAAATAATCTGGATTTTTTTGCCATTGTTAACATGCACCGATTGTCAATGTGGGGTACCGATCCAAATGTTTGACCTGTACATTATAATCCCAATAGTATCCAAAAAAAAACAAAGGAATATAAGAGATACTATACCCTTCTAAGGGAAAAAAAATTAAAAATTAAAAATTAAAAACTTGTTTGCACTTCTTGTATGCTTCGACTTCCAACTAGGAATTATTTTAATGAAAAATCAGTTTGGTTCATCACCGTTCCTAATTATAGTTTCCTCAGTCTACTTGACAATATATTGGATAAGAACTTAGTTCTTTTTGATATGTATTATAGAATTAATTATATAATACATTATGACATATGTAGTTGTTTGGTATGATTTTTGGTATTTATTTATATTTACATAAAATGATATAATCTAAAATCTAGAAATAGGTTATTATTGTGATAATATATTATTACTTCTTTATATTTAATGGTATTAAATAATTATTATTCTTTTATTAAAAAAGTTATTATTCATAATTCATAATTTATTCTCATAAATAATTTATTAAAAATAACTTAAAAACATAAATATAAGCTATACAAAGAGAGTCAAATTAAATCATTAAAAAAAAATTCTTATTTAGTTGTAACTCACAACCCTATTTTATGATTTATAATGTTAAGGTCATGTGTTATCCATCACCAAATTACTATGTTTGGTATTATAATTTTATGACAAGAGGTATACAGGCATTTTTTTTTTTTTTTGCAAGGAATTACTTAATTGGTCTAAATTGGTTTTTATATTTTCGGTCAAACTTGATCAGATTAATAAATATACGAAAGAAACACGAGTGGTGGACCCATGTATAATTAATTATTATTATGCTCCTTTTATTTTAATGTAATTTGACCTTTCAATCTAATAGGAAAGAACGTTGGATTCAATGTCTTTGAAGAAATTCATTTGGTATATATATCAATATATTGTTACAGTGTTTTTAGACAATTTTCATTTGGTATATATATCAATATATTGTTACAGTGTTTCTAAATAATTTTTTTCCAAAAATATTAGATGGAAGGGGAAGGTAAAAAAATCCTCTCTGGCATGCCAACTCACCAGCCAACCATCGGACTGAAATACACTGGCACATATACCGATGTATTACAGTCCGTCAAATGTTTGGCCGACAGACTGGCGGGGGAGAGGATTTAGTCCAAATAATTATTAGACTACAAATATTGGTGACACCTAAGGGTGTAAAAAATGGGCCCAGACCGGTAGCACGGACCGAACCAGCCCGATATAACCCGAACCTAATCCGGACTGAACCTTAATGGACATGTTTCGGTCTCGGCTTGTAAAGCCCGACACCGTTTCAGCCCAAACCGAAACCAAACCAGACCAACCCGTTAAGAAGCCCGAACTAGCCCGAACCAATGATACCTAACCCAAACACCAGTAAGGTCCATTCGGACCCAGTTTCTTAATTTTAATGGTTTTAAATTTTGATGGATTATATTACACTGTTATAGTTCATTTCTTGATCGGAAAGATTATATGAATCTATAGTTGAAAAGAGTATGTTAATTGTTACAATTTACTGAATTACATGCATATAGAATGAATGATTCTAATTTTATAGGTAGAAATAATAAAATAGGTCATATATCTTACATATAAAATAGGCCCGATAAGCTTGATAAGCCCGGTTCGGACCGAACCAGTCCGAAATCACCTTAATAAACCCAACCCGATAACAAACCAACACCGGACCAGCCCGATTGTTATTGTGTCCAGCGCAGCCCAACCCAGCCCGAACTCTTAATGGACATGTTTTGGGTTGGGCTTATAAAATCCGACACCGATTCAACCCGGACCGAAACCGGCCCGGACTGGCCCGTTGACACCCTTAGTGACACCTCACTAAAACCAGAGTTTGTTTTACAATAAATAAAAAAAAGAGTTTGACGGGCCCACCTCACGAATAACCACATAACCGTCCGCCAATGAAAGAAAAACAATCAAACGGCTCAGATGAAATTATGAAGTATAATATATAATAGAATACAACCCTTTTCTCTAGTTCGAATATTCAGGGCTTCAGCAAGCTCTCATAGCCATGGCCTCATTACGCAGGATTCTTCATTTCTGTTCACCCTCAGACGTCTCTCTCTCTCTGTCCATCTTTGCTTGCTCTTTCATTTATTTCTCAGAATTTGATTTCTTTGGTTTGGTTTGGTTTCTGTAATCATTGATATTTTTACGCTGTACCTGTGATTTCTCTTGCAGACCACGAGCTTTACTCGTACAGGAGCACGAGAAGGTCATTTGTTTACTTCCATCTTATTTTTTGTCATCTATCCTGATTGTGGAGATTGCGAATAGCTCTTTAACACATTGCAGTTTATTTATTAGGCCTCGGAGTCACAGCAGTTTGTAGGAGATTTAGTGCAACAGTTACGTTGGAGGAAACCGTTTTGAAGTGTGAAGACGAGTATCGGCAAGCTGAAGGAGATGTGATTGGAGATGAGATTACGAAGATCCGTCACGAATTCGATGCTGCAAAACAGAGCTTTCTGAAGATTCCGGAGGCATTCAAGCAAATGCCGAAGATGAATCCTAATGGTTGCTTTTTTTTTTTTTTTCATCAAAATCCTTAACTTAGTTTTATTGATTTTCTGAGCTGAGTATACTTGCTCCTGATTATGTGTTCTGCTGTGGAATTAGGCATATATGTTAATAAAAATCTAAGATTGGACAAAATACAAGTTTACGGATTTGATTATGACTACACATTGGCTCATTACTCTTCTAACTTACAGAGTTTAATATACGACCTTGCGAGAGAGTATATTGTTAAAGAGGTTAGCCATTGGATTATTAATATGGTACACTATATGTTTTTTTTCCCTCCCCCGTATTTTGCTCATTTTTTTTCTCTTTTGGGCTCTGTCAGCTTAGGTATCCGGAGACTTGTCTTAGATTTAAATATGATCCTGAATTCCCCATCAGAGGCCTATATTATGATAAGCAGAAAGGATGTCTCTTGAAATTGGATTTCTTCGGTTCCATTGAACCTGATGGGTGCTTCTTTGGGCGTCGCAAGGTATTTTAATTCAACTTGTTTTGATATCATGGTGCTTCTCTCTGTTTAGGGTTTGGTTGGTACTCTCTCTCTCTCTCTCTCCCCCTCCCTCCCCCACACCCCCCCCCAAAAAAAAAAAGAAAAAAAAAGAAGAAAATAAAAAACCTAGAGAAGAGGTTGGTGTACATAAATTAATAGTTGTATGGTAAAAGCAGATGCTCCTTTTCCCGCATAGCTTTTTTCCTTTGCTAAATAGGAAAACTGAGAAAAGGAGATTTTTGTTTTCATTGTAGAACTTTCTTGATGACAAAAGCTTCTCACTTTCTTTCTCTGTGTTGTTCTGTGGAGTTGAGATACTACGTAATAAGTTTTCCATTTGCTCAAATTTAGCGATTTGAATGCAGAGTATTCTTGTGTACTGAGTCCTGAACATAAAAACATAAGACACACACACCTTCATGCAGTCATAGACTGCTATTGTCTTAGAGGAAACTTAATCTAGCATATTTTTTTTTTTTTTCATTAACATGCTAGTTGGTTGATTTATTTGTGTACAATTCTTCATGTATGCCATAGTATATCATTGTATGTGTTGCTTGAAGTAGAAGTTCAGAAAAAATATCTAATGATGAAAAAAATTAAAAACTGGAAATATTTGCCTTTTGGGCTTTCTAGATTCCATTTCATGTACCTTGCACCATTGTTAGGTAAAAGGTAAATGAATTGTAGAAGGGGCAAGAAACAGGGGTTATATATATATATATATATATATATATATATATATATATATATATATATATATATATATATATATATATATATATATATTCTTATTCTCTTAGAGGGTTTGGGAACTGTTCCCTTTTCCTTTGATGGCAAAGAGGGTTAAGACATCTCTAATTAACAAGCCCTCTTTGCTACATGATCTTATTTCGGTCAAACCCAAATTTAATGCTTTAACAACAAGTAAGAATGATTGAATTTGACAAATAATTACTCCACTTCAAATCTATCTATTAGAATGCTTCAAAACTTGAAAACAATGATCCTTAGGATATGAGGAACGATATCCCAGAAGATGAACTTGATCTAACGGGTGGGATCGAAACCAATCTTGCCCGTAGGTCTCAGATAGATATTTTAACAGAACCAGAATTATATAACAGTAGTAAAAATTACTTATCTCAGAATTTAACCGTTGGAATGGGCTCAAATTTGGAGGGAAAGACCTTTGGGATATGCATGATAACATATCTAAATTTGAGAGCCATCTGACCACTATAGAAGAAATCATAAGATCTTGAAAATTGACTATCCTGTTGACTCCGCCCAAAGAGAAATCAGATCGAGAAAACCTGATTGTATCTTTCTTTTAGATGTGTCGTAAGTCTCAGAAACAGTAGCAAGAATATCGCAACAAAATAGGGAAGAAGTAGAACTCAATAGCAAGAACAATTTTAAAAAACAAAAGTAAAAGTGTGTGGTTGAGTCTCACAACCGTGGGAGACTCAACCAGAATTTTGAACACAAAATTTATGGTTTCTACTAAGTCTGCATCCCTTCTCCCGTTCATCTTATTTATAATGCTGAAAAGAATTACAAAAGATAGAAATGACTGATTATTTAAGAAGAATGTCCAAAAACAAAATGGAGAAAATCTTTCCTTTATATCTATTAGGAAAGTTTCTAAACAAAAGAAACTTCTAAAATTGAAAATAAGAAAATTTCCAAACAAAAGGAAACACTTAAAAACTGATTCAACTAAAACAATTTAGGAAACAACTCTAAGATAACTGAACCAAATATATAGGAACTAAATAACGTAATAAAATAGGAAAGAAATATGTTGGCACTGTTCACGTGAACAGTGAACAGTGTTCAGCTGGTTCTTTGGCCTTTGGGCTGGTCCAATGGACCAATTCCGACTGGTTCTTTGGGCTGGTCCATTACCAACTTAAACTTGGGCCTTGGACCTTCTTGGACTGCATCATCCTTTCTTTAACATGGAAAGGTTTAGTGAGTTCTATTGGTTCGGTTGTCCTTTTTTATGACAGTACTCCAAAATGAAAGCAAATGTGATGATATGGATGTGGTATTCATAAATTCTAGGTTTTTTCTTTTTTTCTTCTTTTTATTTTTTTATTTTTTTATTTGAGAAACCACTCTTTCATACATTATCTTTCTGTATTGACATACAGCTTAGCAGAAAGGAAATAAACGAGGTATATGGGACACGTCATATTGGTCGAGACCAAGCACGAGCACTTGTTGGTCTGATGGATTTCTTTTGTTTTAGTGAGGTAAAGTTCACTAATTGTCTCTGCTGCCTCTATATCTATCTGGAATTACTTTCACATGTCTTGTATTTGTCTATTACTTGTTTTCAATGATTTGAACTCCCCTGTCATGGGAGCTCCAAAGGCCATTTCTGAGTAAAAGTTTTTTGAGTTTCTAATGTAGACAATGTACCAAATCTAAGTAATGCTTTCTCTTTTCTAATCCTATGAATTTGTGTTTTATATATCATGTTCCCTATATATAAAACTTATTCATGTGTAAGTGGTTTTCAAGCTGTCTTCATTGAATATGTTTTATGTGTAATAGATAAATTAGTATCTTTTTGTGTTTTTGGTTGCTTGAGGGGATGGAAAGAATGTGTTTGGTTGCCACTGTTATGTATACTTTTGATTGTATCTTAACTTTATTGGGCAAGAAATAATGGGGATGGTGAGAAGAGATATATTTTACATCTCAGAGGGGCTATACTTGGAGATTCCATTCTTTCTGGGTGGAATGAATGTATGTGGATTGGACGGCAGATCAGGGCAAGTTAAAGAGCATGTGAAAGTAGAATTAGTAAAAAGACCCATAAGAAGGCTTGAACTAGCAAGATAGGCTCAAAAACGGCACTTGGTCTTCGGACTTAGTATGCAAGGTGATCATGATTCGATGAATCATCATTCCTTTTCCTTCATGCCTATCTAGGGCGTACGATCTATTTGACAGGGTTCCCCTAACAGGGTCTTTTCCCTTCGCGCTAGCACGCTACAACTAGCATAGCAACCTGCGGAAAAAGGCTAGCGCGCTACTCTGGCTAGCTTCTAAAAGTGGAGCTCGTTGTTTTTCGCCCATAAGTCTTGGTGGACAATGGTTCGGCTTTGAATGCTACGAACTTTCTAGTTTATGGATAAAATACACTAAACCACAATATTATGAAGACAATACATTAATATGTTATAAACCTAATTGGTTACTTCCAATTACGTAAATCAATGGTTCAAACCACACTTAAAGGTGGGGCATTTTCGACAAGCTCCTTGTTCTCTTTCACTACACCGACTGGACACGGATTGGACTTTAGAGTAATAACAACGAAAATGAGGCAAAACAAACAAGAGATCTAGTTTAACAAGAATCTGACGCAGAATGAGAATGTTCAGCAGAAGGTGTTCAGTTTCCTTGCTTGCTTGCTTGACTCCTTGACTACCCGACTATCGTTTGTATCGAGGACCAAGATACAAGTGGTGGCCGTGCCCACTAGGCCAACTCTTTCTGTGGAAGGGGAAAGGAGGAAGGCATTATTTTCAGTACCTTAGGCTTTAAGCTTTGGTATTGAATGAGGGAGTGGAGCGACCGATTTTCAAAGGAAAAAACGACTGCTTGGTCTAAGGTAGTGAGTTTGGTGATGAGTTTCATGCGCTCTAAGCCCAGCCCACTCGTGTTTAGGAAGATTGCCGCAATCTGAGTGGTACCACCCACCCTACCCCACCAATGGGAACCCCAATTGGATTCAGGCGTGATACACTTTTTAGTTATTGGAAGAATCCAAGTACTCTCTTTCGGATCCGTGGAAATAACTTGGTAACTTTCTATGCCCCTTCTAGGCATTCCATTCCACACAAGGCCCCTATGGGGCACGCTAAGGCTGAGATGCCTTGCCCGCTGATTGCATCCAAATGCAGCATTGGTAAAGCGCGTCAAACTTTTCATGAACATTTGCTTTCTTTCGCGAATTTTGACAGAACCACTTAGATCTGAACTAACCAATGATGTTGAATTAGAAGGAGGATCTTATGCGGAATGAGAGAACTTGCGATGGATGAGTGCATTCTTCGAGCCTTAGATGCATGTTCTTTGGTAGGTTGCCTCAGCATTTTTGAGTCCGAATGGGCCGAATGGCATCACCTTGTATTGAAAGGCTCTCATTTGGTTTTAAATCAGTTTTTGACATATGGTGTAGCTGAAGTTTTGGTGATGTCACTTCCTTTGGTATTTCATGTTTGACCTGTCAAAGTAAGAACTGGAGATTAACGTTTGTTGAATTCATATTATTTTTAATCTCATGCTTGACACCATCCCTTCATTAGGCACTATTGAAGGGCTATAGCATTCCATATATGTCATTAGTCAACATTTAGTACAATTGACAATACATGCTTTCATTGGATGCTAACATTCATCTTTTATCTTTTAGGCTTTTAAACAACAACAACAATAACAACAAAGCCTTATCCCAACTAAATGGGGTCGGCTACATGGATCCTTGTCTACCAATCAGCTCTGTTCGATGTCAAACTTGAAGCAAGGCCTAAGCTATACATGTCTTTCTTCACCACCTCCCCTAGAGTCATCTTAGGTCTACCTCTAGCTCTTTTAACCCCGTCAATCTGAATCAAATCACTCCTCCGAATGGGAGCATCTAACGGCCTCCGTTGAACATGGGATCTTAAACGACTTTCTCGTAGCTTATCATGTATCGATGCTACTCCCAAATCAGCTAATACAATCATTCCTTACCTTATCCTTCCTAGTTTTGCCACACATCTATCTTAACATTCTCATCTCAGCTACACTAAGTTTATCAATATGATGCTTCTTGATTGCCCAACATTCAGCACCATACATCATAGCCGGTCGAATAACTGTCCTATAGAATTTTCCTTTAAGTTTTAAAGGAATACACCGATCACACAGCACTCTAGACGCACTTCTCCACTTCATCCATCCTATTTTAATCCTCTATGAAACATCATCGTCTATATCACCTTCTTTGTTTATGATTGAACCTAAATACCTAAAATGATCACTTTGCTGTATCTCCCGTTCAAGAATGTTCACCACCTCATTATCCGTCCTTGTGTGACTAAAGTTACATACCATATACTCCGTCTTCGTTTTACTTATCTTAAAACCTTTTGATTCCAAAGATGATCTCCATAGCTCCAACTTTGCATTAATCCCTGCTTTTGTCTCATCCACCAAAATAATATCATCAGTAAAAAACATACACCAAGGAACTTCATCTTGAATGTCTCTGGTAAGATCATCCATGATGTGGGCAAACAAATAAGGGTTTAAAACTGATCCTTGATGTAACCCTATTGTAATTGGGAATTCACGCCCTTGATCCCCCACGGTTTTCACACTAGTCGCCACATTATAATACATATCCTTAACTATGTCTACATATTTGCTTGAAACGCATCTCTTTTATCTTTTAAGCTTTTAAGTTGGATATATTTATGTTTTTATGTAGAACTTAAAGGCATAATCACTTTTTTTAGGTATAAACTCAAGAGCACCAACAAGAAGATAATGGATGTAACAAAATAGAAAATAAGAGAAGATGAAGAGAATCAATTTAGTTGGCGCTGCTCTCCTCCTTGTAGTTTATATTTATAGAAAATTAAAAACAACTATTAGATAGGATCTAGGATTCTACAAGTTAGAGTCTTAGTCACAAACTAAAGACAAAGTAGACTCAAAATAGAAAAAGGAAACTAACAAACCTAATTTGTAAAGAAAAAGGAAATTAATAAAGCGAACTAATTAACTAACTAGGAGTTCATTAGTTCACATGATTAAGACTAACTACTTTGACTAGTTATTTAGGTAGCACATTTCATGTCATTACGCTAACACCTTCTCAAGCTGAAGCATGGGGAATGTGAGAGTTTCAGCTTGAAACAATGTAGCAACGAAAGCAGCAACAATAGTGAGAGCTTTAGCTAGAAACAATGTAGTAACGGAAGCAGCAACAACAGTGAGAGTAGTAGCTACATAGTATAGGTCACTGTGAACTAAGTAGCAATAACAACATAGTACAGGTCACTGTGAACCAAGTAGTAGTCGCCGCAGCAGTAGAGCAGACGCCTAGCAGCAACAATAGCACAATATAGGTCACTGTGAACCAAGTAATAGTAGCCGCAGCAGTAGAGTAGACACTATATCAGCAGTAGGGAAGAGTTTCTCGATCAGCAATACCTTAGAAGCAGTAACACATCAGCAGGATACCAAGAAGGGTTTGCAGCATCAATGGGGCAGCAGTACATCAGCAGCAGTTCTGTAGTAGCGCCAATAGTAGTGGCTGCACATCTAACGGAGAACCTTAAACGAGTATCAAACCAGCATTGATACCATGTACTAAATAGAAAAAAAGAGAAAATGAAGAGAATCGTTTTAGTTGGTGCTACCCTTCTCCTTGTAGTTTATATTTATAGAAAGTAGAAAACAACTATTAGATAGGATTTCAAGACTCTACAAGTCAGAGTCTTAGTCACAAACTAAAGACAAAGTAAATCAAAACAAGAAAAGGAAACTAACACACGTAATTGGTAAAAGAAAAGAAAATTAATAAAACAATTTAATAAACTAATTAGTAGTCCATCAGTCCACATGATTAGGAGTAACTACAGTTAGTTAGGTAGCACATTTCATGTCATTTAATAAGGGAAGTGGAGCAACAAAATTCACTAAGAGCAATAACCCTCATTGCAACCCTTTAGCTTCCTCCCTTGCCTTTGAATAGGCTATCCCGTCATTTTAGCAATTCCTAAATACATGTTGACTTCTCTGATTAATAAAAAAACCAGAATCTAGAAAGCTTATAAACTACTTAACTTACTAATGTCAAACTGATAATATACTTTACAAGTCTTGAATCAATGGCTGCAACTTACTAAGTTCCTGTTAGGCTTAAAGAAAATAGAAAGCATATTTGACAATTACTTCAAACATCCCTGATCCCTAACAACAGATTCTTTTTACATAAAATCCTCCATGATAAAAAAAAAAAAAAAAAAAAATCTTGACTTGCCTATACTTTTAAAATGATCAAAACACTTATGCTCAAAATAGCTCTACCTTATTCCCTTTTTCAAGGTGTCAAGTATCGGTATTGGATGGCATATTGGAAGCTGATTTTAAGAAACATTTCATAGACAATCAAAGAGACACTAGAGATGCTTAAGATTTGCTTTGATACACATGTATATGCTTATGGTGCATGGGAAACAAGTTTTTAAGCATTGTGCACCATAAATAAGCAATAAATAATGTATAAACTGTTGGACTGTGTTGTCATGGGGCAACCTTGAGGTAACCTGGCGGTGTGGAGAGTGTTTAGTCAGCTCGAGCATTGATTTGGCAGTGTTCTGGTAGAGTCTGGACATCTTAGGCAGTGACCCGGAGGAGAGCTGGCTCAGCTTAAATGATGCGGGATCCCGGGTTTAGAAAACCCTAATTAATCCGCTAATGGGCCCAACCAAATAACATGGAAGCTTGGTTCAACAAACAGTGGCAGAATTGTAAATAAACTCAAAACTCAACCAGTAGTGGCAATTCTGTAAATAATCAGAAGTTTCTAATAACTTGAAGAAACCAAACAGAACCTTAGGATAGATTAAGAATTATATTTCAAGGAATGGGGGTAATGTGGGTATTAAGACAAAAGAAGGGTGACTTAGGAATAAGTTATAAGGGAAGGGGTATTATGGGAAAGTGGGAAATAAAATCCAATCAAGAATCTGGAAAGGAGTTCGTCTCCTTCCTTTAGACAAAACAGGGAGGCGGAAACCAGAATGGGTGGGGAGAGAGAGATCTCACTCGATAAGGATCCGATGGACTTGAGATTTTAGATGAAGGTTCGTAGGGACTAGGAGTACTGTTCCCAACTGATATTGACTCCAAACAGCAAGGAATAAGATGGTATTGAAGGTCTGAATCTGGGTTTGGCAGTGGGAGAGAGAAAGCTTGGGTTGCAGGTTTTGATTCTTCACACTGAGATGATTTTCAGGTCTTGGACCTTGGGGTTATGGGTTGTCCTTATAGGTTGAAGGTATTCCCTAAATTTCAGGGTGAAAGGAGGTGGGACGAGAGAGTTTTAACAAGAAATTGTGGGCTGGAGTTACCGCCCAGAAACAGAGGAGGGGGTTTCGGTTGTAGGGACTGGGCAGAGGGAAGATGGAAGAAGAGAAAGAAAGGAAGGGAAAAGGAAGAAGAAGAGGAGAGGATCAGCCTAAGCTGTCCTGATTCGCGAAGGTGAATGAGAGAAAGGAAAAGAGAAGGGGAAGGAGCTTTCGGCCAGCAGGCCCGCAAATCACAAAACTGAAACTTCAATTCATTCATAAAATTCTTCTTCAATTCTTCACTACTGAAAATAAAACCTAATACATGTTCTATTTAAAGGTAGAACTTTCCTAAACTAATTTAAAGTAAACTTAGAAAGTAAATAACATCTTTATGAAATCAAATCTAATCCCTATGGCATAAAATAGAAATAGTAAATAAGAAAACTTATAAATTAAAACTTCCTAATCTAATTAATCATCTACCAACCCTTTCCAGACCAAAATGTTGGTTTGGGTTTGAGCCGGTTCAGGTTTGGCTTGGGTAGCCAAATTGGCTCGTGTCGATCCATCCATGACACTGCTACTGCATCAACTCTCCGCTTCTCAAAAGAACTCGACTCCGTCGAGTCTGGATAAGGACCAAGAATACCATCAGATGGAATGCGTTGGAGGAGAAGCGAGTTAGCATTCTTTTTAAGCTTGATGGCGGGAAGGTGTTTTGCCGGAAGAAGTTGCATATCGAGCCCACCGAATTTGAAGGTGTACGTATTCTCGTACCCATCATGCTGAACCTTCTTGTCAAACATCCAAGGACGACCAAGGAGAAGGTGACAGATCTTGAGGGGTAACACATCACATCGAACAGTGTCGATCAATCCGCCGATGGAATATGTGACCAAGCATCGCTCATGAACCTTAAGATTATTGTTATTTATCCATCCAACCTTGTAGGGATGCGGATGGGGCTCTGTCTTCAAACCCAACTTGTTAACCATATCTTCTGATACTGCATTGGTGCAACTGCCGCCGTCAATAATCATGGTGCATAGGGAACCGTTGCATCGTACCCGTGTCTGGAAAATATTGCCGCGTCGCCAATCATCCTCTTCAGGTATCTGTGTAGCCAAGAGAGGGCGAAGGACCATAAAAGGCTGGGCGCAATCGATCAACATCACTGTCGCTATCATCACTATCGTGCTCGGCTGCCAAGTATACGATCTCATTCTTACCTTGCTCCTCTGTGGCAGTAGCCATGAGTTCTTCTTTATCGGCAAAAGCAATGGAGCGATTTGGGCAATGGGAAGCAAAGTGACCGAAACCCTTACAGGTGTAACATTGGATCTCAGCCCTCGGTTTTGAAGGAGGTCTATCATAACTACGCCGAGGCGGAGAATATGGGCGGGTCTGCCGTGAAGATGCCATACTAGAACCACTTTCTTGGGGCTTGCTAAAAGACTTCTCTGGTGGTGGAGCTTGCTTGACAAAATTGTTACCTTTAGAGAACGTCTCTGGAAAGCTTCTCCGGTTGTATGGCCGCTTTAAATTTTCCTCTACCTGATATGCCACTTGTACAGCGTCCTCCATTGTATGTAACCTATTGGAAGCCAAGGAAGCACTAATCTGTGGGTGCAAACCATTACGGAATTGTGCGACCAAAACATCTTCATCCCAATCAAAATCAGATCGGGTAGCCAAATAATAGAATTGGGCCACATATTCTTCAACAGTCATATTGTCTTGCCGTAATTGTGTAAACTTGAGATGCGTCCGTTGCTTATAATCAAGAGGTAGGAATCGACGGTTCATTGCCGCATACATCTCAGCCCAAGTATTTATCTCACCAATGCCGCGAGTTTGATTTTGTTTCTGATATTTAATCCACCAAACTCGTGCCGTGCCCTTCAATTTAGCTTCTGCAAACATCAATTTTCTAGGCTCTGACAATCCGTACCATTTGGAAAATATTTCCAAGCTATGGATCCAGTCAAGATATTCCTCAGGATTTTGGTCTCCATTAAAATCAAGCACATCCAGCCGTGCTCCTTTGTCAGCACCAAAAATTTCTCCATGTCGACCAACTCCATATGGTGGTGGTGGTGGTGGTGGTACGTGTCGTGATGGTGATGGTGGTGGAGATGCATTGGGAGGTGGAACATATGAGACGGAGTTGAAAAAATCTCCAAGTATGGGACTCTTACCTTTTATAGCTTGTGACAACGAGTCAATGGACATCTGCATTTTTGCCATCATATCCTGAAAAATTAAAATAGAAGCATCCCATCAAGTCGGTTTGATATACCACTAATGACCATGTTAGTTTCCTCTTTGTCGGCGTTAACACGTGCGAGGAGCTCATTGTTACTCACCATGACTGCAGGATATTCGCTCTGATACCAATTGATGCGGGATCCCGGGTTGAGAAAACCCTAATTAATCCGCTAATGGGCCCAACCAAATAACATGGAAGCTTGGTTCAACAAACAGTGGCAGAATTGTAAATAAACTCAAAACTCAACCAGTAGTGGCAATTCTGTAAATAATCAGAAGTTTCTAATAACTTGAAGAAACCAAACAGAACCTTAGGATAGATTAAGAATTATATTTCAAGGAATGGGGGTAATGTGGGTATTAAGACAAAATAAGGGTGACTTAGGAATAAGTTATAAGGGAAGGGGTATTATGGGAAAGTGGGAAATAAAATCCAATCAAGAATCTGGAAAGGAGTTCGTCTCCTTCCTTTAGACAAAACAGGGAGGCGGAAACCAGAATGGGTGGGGGAGAGAGAGATCTCACTCGATAAGGATCCGATGGACTTGAGATTTTAGATGAAGGTTCGTAGGGACTAGGAGTACTGTTCCCAACTGATATTGACTCCAAACAGCAAGGAATAAGATGGTATTGAAGGTCTGAATCTGGGTTTGGCAGTGGGAGAGAGAAAGCTTGGGTTGCAGGTTTTGATTCTTCACACTGAGATGATTTTCAGGTCTTGGACCTTGGGGTTATGGGTTGTCCTTATAGGTTGAAGGTATTCCCTAAATTTCAGGGTGAAAGGAGGTGGGACGAGAGAGTTTTAACAAGAAATTGTGGGCTGGAGTTACTGCCCAGAAACAGAGGAGGGGGTTTCGGTTGTAGGGACTGGGCAGAGGGAAGATGGAAGAAGAGAAAGAAAGGAAGGGAAAAGGAAGAAGAAGAGGAGAGGATCAGCCTAAGCTGTCCTGATTTGCAGAAGGTGAATGAGAGAAAGGAAAAGAGAAGGGGAAGGAGCTTTCGGCCAGCAGGCCTGTAAATCACAAAACTGAAACTTCAATTCATTCATAAAATTCTTCTTCAATTCTTCACTACTGAAAATAAAACCTAATACATGTTCTATTTAAAGGTAGAACTTTCCTAAACTAATTTAAAGTAAACTTAGAAAGTAAATAACATCTTTATGAAATCAAATCTAATCCCTATGGCATAAAATAGAAATAGTAAATAAGAAAACTTATAAATTAAAACTTCCTAATCTAATTAATCATCTACCAACCCTTTCCAGACCAAAAGGTTGGTTTGGATTTGAGCCGGTTCAGGTTTGGCTTGGGTAGCCAAATTGGCTCGTGTCGATCCATCCATGACACTGCTACTGCATCATTAAAAAGAGAGAAGGGCAGAAGAATAGTAGAAGAAATGACAACACAGTCCAACAGTTTCAGGTGTCAGCCACATGCATGGTGCTCATCTTTTCTTTATTTCTTCTACTATTCTTCTGCCCTTCTCTCTTTTTAAGTGTCAGCCTCATGCATGGTGCTCACCTTATTTCAGTTGAGAAGCACCATTTAGGTAACAAGGTGTGTTTCACATGAAAGTCTGGTTATAGGGGGTATTATGAAATTTGTTAGGGGTATTTTGGATAAATGAAGAATGAGTGGATTCGGATCTAAAAGATCCTATGAAGTCACGGTGGGTAGATTACAATCAGTTGGCTGTTGATAAAATGCGCTAAACCGCTGGTTCGACCATGGCATTGGTGCTCCCGCGAGCTATCTTGTTAATCGGTGTAGAATTGCATCAGTGTGCCGCGTTACACAGATGTAAACTCTTGATCCCGTGTTGTGCTTGCACATGTACTCGCGAAGACATTCCATGTAACTAGCCTTTGTCGCTCGTGTTCGGATCTGATGGAAGACCTTAGATTGAGTGCCACAACTCCACCAGCTCTTTTTGGGTCAATCAGACGGTTTACATCCTTCCCAACTGAACGAGCCAATCAACACTCGTCAACAATCCTGCCATGTCAATATGTGACACAAACATTATGAGCGCACAATTCCTATCCGTCGGAAGTGCACCGTAGGCTCTTGGAGATTCCATTTGATATGTTTTAAGTGGTTGATCTATAATGAGCTATGCTTGCTCATTTTATGTCCGAATCGAAAAAAAAATTGAATTGCATTCTCTTGCTTTTTTAAATTCTCTATAGAATGAGATTGTTTTTGGGATGAAGAACAAGAAGCTCTCCTTTGGTTTTGCACGAAATACATTATAAGAGGCTTACTTGTTGGTTTTAGGGCATCCATTTTATCAATCTACCTTCCTTGACTTCATTGGGGCTTATTAAGGAGTGTTGAAGGTTTGGAATAGCCATTGGCTATTATGGGATGTTGTGTGAGCTTGGTGAAGCTCTAAAGGCGAGTTTAATGGTGCTTTGAGGGTTTTGAAGAAGAGAGAGAAGACATGGGGGTTCTACTTTGTCAGTGTCCACTTGAAGACTCAAGTTTTCTTGCTGTGTAGAGTTAGTTGATGATTCTAGTGGCTACCAGGGCATAGTCAGACTTCTCAGAGACATACCGGAGACCTCCCATCGTATTAGGAATCTTATAAACAAGGGTTGTAAGGTTTCCAACCTTGTAATGAGTTTATTTTATTAATTTATGTATTTAGTGTATGCTAGTTTTAGGTGGTGAGTGTCTATACCTAGCTAGCCTATGCATAATTGTAAAGGTATTGATAAGTGCATTCATTGTATCTGTGAGCTCTCTGTGGGTGCGGAGTAAGCAAGGGGTTGTAGACTTGTAGCTCCATTGTGGTAGGTGTCACATAAATTGGGGGTCGGTGCTCTCATCAGTTGTAGTTGTCAAATTGGGGGTGGTAGCGCCTTCTCAGTGGGTGCTGGGAAAACTGGGGGTGGGTGCTTCTTATCAGTTGTAGCTGATAAAAAGTTGTGTATTGAGTAAATATGAAGCCCAATGGGGCATTACTCCGTGGATGTAGGCAGTCACACACTATGATTGTTGGACCACGTATACTATGTGTTGTGGTTGGATTTTCTTGTGGTTTTTTTTATTGCTATGGGGTGGGCTTGTAGGATGGGTGTGCATAACTGGAGACCTAGCCACTCTGTTGTAGCAAGGTTGTTATGCATACTACTGTATTATGGACATAGTGCCTGTATTCAGTGTGTGCATTGTTAGCTCAGAGCAGCAGCAGTATTTTTGGGAGAAATTTGGATCGCGGATTCAACCCCCCTCTCAGTGATGGTTTGTGTTCAACATAAATTTAATTATACATTATAAATCACAAATCATTCAAGGTGATCAAAATCTGAGTCCATATTCCAGTTTAGATGTGATACTTGGCAAAAACAAGTAAGAAAAACCAAGATTAAAGCAAAAAAAATCAATTTCTGTTAACATACTTCAACCTGCGGCTTTGATGTTCAATCTCCACTTTGATAAACTTTAATGCAATTTTTTGCTTGTTACCCAGTGCTCCTAGTCTTTTTGAGTGTAGATGGTATCCACTTAGGTTTTGGCCAAAAAGTTAGAGTAGGAATAAGTTTTCTTTAAAAACTGAGATTTTTGGGCTTTTGCAGTCTATATATCGAGTGTATCTATCTGTCGCAGTACCATATTGGTACCGTATTGGTCAGTATCGGATGATCGGATCCACTTGAGTACTTGGCAGTCTGTGTATGTCAATTGCCCATTTCAGTTGCATGATAATAAGAGTCATGTGTTGGAAATCACCAAATTCAGGAGTAAAACGGAGAAAATTGCAAAGTTGTTCCATGTAGCCATGCTTGAACTAATTAGTAATGATGGACTTATTGGAGGGGTACTTTGGTATGCCGAAAGCTTCAAAGATAGTCTAGACATAATTAGTTTATTCGTGTTTAAAATGTGAATTAAACTCTGAATCCTTTTTTTATGAATGAGAATGCATTTTGCCAAATTGGAGTTTGCCATATAGCAAAGAACGGGTACCGCTAGGGAAAGCATTTAAAAAACGTTTCAAATGTGAACCCATTTTTTTAAAACCAAAAAATGGATCTTGGAACTTATACGTGTATGGGAAAAAAAAATAATTTTATCGATGTTGACCACATATCCATTCATGTATAAAAGGGTTGAATTTGGTACCTTGTCTAGCCGAAAAGTTGTGACAGGTACGATTTCAATGGCTTCTTGGTTTCCATTTTTATAGAACACCGCTTCGCTGCTCTCTCCCATATCCTTCTGATGTGGGACTAAATGTGTGCAGTGTTCCACTGTGGCATTGTTTGGATTTGGAATCGTGCATCTATGTTATGAGTGTGCCTCTTTGGAGTTGGACCGTTTTATTTTCCTCGTTCGTGAGTATTTAGTCTATTGACTTTTGAATGTCTTGACCATCAGATATATTATAGAGTGCTGATTACACTATGACAGCTAGATTCATGCCAAATATATTACTATGTTGGCAGTCATTAATTAAACATACACCCTCATTATTAGATGGAATTATGGACTGAGATGGACAGATGCGATGCACATGATCCATTGCTGAGTTGGCAGTTTCTGGTAATTTATGTAGCCAACTAGACATAGCAGGGAAGGACATTAAATAAAATTAAATCATGGCTGACAAGCAACAGACATTTGGACATCGACTCTGGTGACTCTGGTCATTGGCTTACTGGTTGTTGATAATAGATCAAGCTCTGAATTGTATAGAGAGGGTAGAGAGAACTACAGAGCTCACTTAGTTCTTTTTTTTTTTTTTTTTTTTTTTAATGCATAGGTTGCCTTTTTTTGGTTCTGTATTTTGCAAATGTGAATGTTTAAAACCCATACCACCCGTTTTCATTTTTTTGCCATTCTCAAAATGTTTCATCATATTTTTGACTGTCCCATTCCAGTTTTGAGCCGTTTAAATCATGTCCGCACTGGACACCCTTTCTTTGCTGTTCCCATTTTAACTAACTATGGTCTAGACATTGTTGCAGAGACGAGATTTACTAAGGCATTAACATCGACAAAAACAATGGACACTGGGCAGTGACATCCCCCTATTCCCTCATAATAGAACACTTCCAAGCTGCAAATCTACTCGGATTGCTTTATTATCAATAATAGCATTGACCGGATAGTCTATTTCATTTTTCTTTTTCAAGTTGAAAGGCATTAACCCTTTCATTGTCATTCTCATTTTTAATTATCTCTATAACACATATTTCTGTTGTCATGTTGAGAGATAAGTCAGTCCTTTCTCTAGGACATTTTGCAGACAATGCCATTCTTCATAAGTGAAAGCAGCTTCTTGTTAACACACTCTTATTTTAATTATACTAAGATGGATGTATTGAGGGATGTGCTCTCACTGTTTTGTGCATGGCACAATCATAGGATTTGGTCTTTCGTAAGAAATGATAATTCTTGAACCTAGGTTGGATCAGTACGGATCCCATCTAGATCTAATTCATCATGATAGACTCAACTCAGAACATGTACTTAAATGCTTATCCAACCTACAATAGAAATTACCTAAAAATGTGGATTGGATATCAAACAGCTCAACATGATTCCACCCCAAATCTTTAAATGGATCTGTTTCTAGTATCAAGACCTTGGGTATAGGCGGAAGAGGATCACATCTGATCAGCTACTTTTATGCTGTAATGGATCTTCACTAAGCTTTCTTAAGGGCATGCAATTCGTTTCACTTTTACTCAATTTACATGCTTATTTTTATTCATTTTATAGGCTTGCCTTATTGCGGATATTGTACAACACTTTGTAGATGCTAAATTGGAATTTGATCCTTCCTATGTATACCAAGATGTAAATCGTGCAATTCAGCACGTTCACAGAAGTGGCATGGCTCATAGAGGAATTATTTCTGATCCTCAACGATACCTTGTAAAAAATGTAAGTGATACAGGATTTCATTTGTTTTTAGATAGAATTCAGGAGTGGCCGAGCCTTATCACTTGGCTTCATTTCTGATATATTCTCTTTCTAATTTGGTACCTGAAGATGCTTTGCTTCTTCATCTTAAAACCTTTTCTTTTGTACTCTATACTGAAATATTGGTTGCGAATACTCAGGGCCAGTTGTTGCATTTCCTCAAGACGCTCAGGGAGAATGGGAAGAAACTTTTCCTGCTTACTAATTCTCCTTACTATTTTGTGGATGGGGGGATGCGTTTCATGCTGGAGGTGATAGTCATATATCTTTACAAGTATCCACAATTGGTTTTGCAATTTTCATAAATGAATGATTGTCTTGGTTGACTGGATAATATTTTCTGTCTTATGTATTGCTTATGGAGTTATAGTCATTCAATAAGTTATTATTGTTTTTTCTTTAATTGTTACAATGTATGACCTGCCATAATTTGAGATTCAGAGGCTGCAGACTGCATTAAAAGTTTTGTTTTTTGACAATTAATTTAAGTTCTATAGGATATGACATTTCACTTGTTCATTGCCAGTTACTTTTGGTGAAATCACAATTAAACCTTTTCTTGACTTACATTGACATGTGAATCACTGAAATGGAAACCTTAAAACATAATAGAGTACTTTTATTGAGTAACTAATTAAACAAAAAAAGAAATAAAATGATACTGCTATATCCACATGGAAGAAATCCAATGACAAAATTGCAAAATAATTATCTTTCCTCTGAATAGATATGTGTAGAAGGAGATGAAATGAATTTTTGTTGCCCACAAAGCAAAGGAACTTGGTGTCGATCATTGTCAGAATAGCAAAATTTAGGTCTTGACTTGAAAAATGTTGAGATTTGTTGCTGCTGGTTCTCGCCCGAGACTCCCAAGGATGACACTTGTCAAGCAGGAAGCAGATTAAGCAATAGAGGGCAGGTCCTTGAACCCTTGTGGCCACTCCGATGCCTAAGTCAAAACCGGAAAGCAAGCAATTGGGAACTCCGTATGCAAAGGATACGAGCTCCGGTAGAGTGAGGTTTAAGCAATTTGACTATGGAAGAGAGTGATTGTAAAAATGTTGAATCCTGTTACCTTCGTTCTGGGGGGTATTTGTAGAGTGGCATAGAGTGACATGATTTTAGGAATGATCCGAGCAGTTACACTTATTTTGAGGCACATTCTGAATCTTTCGGGGAAGTATCATCATGGGATGGAGTAAGTTAGTGTACACATCTATTTATCCCTTAGAAGTTGGGATTATGCGGAGGTCGGACTGTCTTTTGACCATTATAGTCCGACGATAGTTCTCCAATAACTCTAATTGATTTGAGCTCGGCAAGGTCTCTGATGGCTAACTCGTGGCAGCATGCGATGAGTGCCGTGTTGATTGTTGTTACTTTATGGTTATCCTGAAATCGTGGGGATAACTTTGTCTTTTAACTGCCTGTTGTAGTGGCATCTTATTATGTAGATTGTGATGGTGACATGCGTCTTGCCAGATCGATGATCAACGTTGAACACGTGTCCTCTTCTGGTTGGCTGATTTATTATCACCCTAACAGTTGCCCTTTGCTCTTCTGAGTTTGCAAAAGTAAGGGAGCACCATTGTCTTTGGTTTGATTACCGAATGCATTTGGAATTTTCCTTATTGGACTTGTTGTTGAGTTGGTAAGTCGGGGTCTGGCGAGCCTTGAAGGACGAGATGGATTCTTGCTTGTTTTAATGTCTCCAAGCTTGAAGTTGGTATATATTTTGAGTGTTAAGGTCGGATTCTATTGAACCCAATATGTATATGGGTTGACCTTTGAGCTTTTTTTGGGTCCTTTACAAGCCCAATTCAGAATAGGAAATATCTGTTTTCTTTTTGAAATATCTTTGCAGATATCATGGGATATTGTACCGATCCTAGGTTTTTTGGCTTCATTTATTGCGGCAGACTTGCAGTGATTGGCTTTTTGCCACATGTGATAGTTTGCAGAGGCTGGCGAAGCGTCATATCGCTTTCTTCGACTAAGGGACCCCCATGTGGGTATGCCAGTCAGAAGAATTGAGGCGACAAGGTTGTCATTATGACGACTTTTTGCTGATGTGATGTGCAAACCGGTAGTGGTCTGCTACGTTTCTGCAACCGTCTAAAATTCGAAAGGTCGCGTCCTTTTGAGATTTGTTTTTTGACGGGCATCATCTGCGGCCTTTGGGGTAATGCCATGTAGCGATACCTATTGAAACGGTAGCGTCAGAACTGTTGAGAAGGGAGGTGAAGGGCTATATATATGCCTCCCTTCGAGCCCTTGTCTTCATCTTATCTTGCTCTGCTACTGTTACTTTGCTGGTATTTGTGCTTGAAGTCTCGTTTCCTCCTTTCTGAATGTACTTCTTCTTATTTTACATCAATAAGTTGCTTTTCCCTCTTTTTTCCTTCTTCATGCTGAAAGATCTCCTTAAGACTAGTGAGAAACTTAACTTTGGTAAATCCAAACCTCTGGTGATTCCTCCGCCGGCCCATGATATAGGCATGGGTCTGCAAGTGCCAGCCGAGGGGCTTCTCAAGGGGTAGGGCCGAAGGAATCTCCCGAAACCCGCCGGCAGTAGCTTCATTTTCACTCACTAACCCTAGGGTTGTGGGGGAAACCTCGACTTCGGGGGTGAGGAGTCTTGAACTTGAGGGTGTTAACCCTGCGACTTACTGGCGTTCCCGGGAAATACCCGGGAGGTTTAATCGGAAAGCAGATGGTGCCCTTAGGTCTACTTACCAAATTCCCGATGAAATCCAACTTAGGCTTTTCTGGCCTTTGGAAGGTCTTGTATGGCTTCTTTCACCTAGATGGTGGCAAGGATATGTTTGTCTCTGGATTGAGGTTCCCCATTCATCATGTGGCAATAAATATCTTGAAATACTATGGGATTGCTGCACCTCAACCGCCCCCAATGGATGGGGATGTGTCATAGCTTTTCTTATTTTCTTCATTGAAATTGGTCGTCGCCCGACTGTAAACCTCTTCCGTGATCTTTTTATGTTTAACACCTTAAAAATGGAGCATCCCAAAAGGCTGAGGGAAAAAATTGAGAATGGATATTATTTTTTCAATACCCGTCCCGTTATTCGATGAGCCTCCTGGCCCAAGATCGTTACCAAGCTCCCTTCTTCGAACCGTGATTGGAAGGAGAAGTTTTTCTTTGCCTCAGTCCAAAAAGGTATGCTGCATTAAGGTGAGAAAACGCTTCCACTGAAGAACATTTGGGGGTCGCCTTCGGTGACTCAATTGAATGTGCGACCTGAGTTTTCTCCTGCCAAGCTTACTGCACTTAGGTTCATGAACCTTGGGATCACTATTGAGTATCCGAGTTTGAAGGAAGGCAATTTCCTTAAACTTTACAAGCTGGGTGAGCTTTCAGTTTGTTTGTCTTTTCTTTTCTCGCATACTTAATTTAAATTGCTTGATTTTTTTAATCCTGCGGTGGTCTAGACTGATGAGCAAATACTGAGATTCTTCTTGGATGATGGGACAAGGAAACCAAAGAGTTAAATGAGGGCGCTGTTGAGGCTTCTGCTGAGCCGACTTTGAAGTCGGCAGCTAAAGATCTAAGCTCTAGGTCTGTGCCTGCTAAGCCTTCAGAGACCTCGAAGGAATCCGACCCTAAGAGGGCTGCTTCACCTCCTGCTGGGAAGTTTTTCGAGACTCCTCGCAAAAGGAGAAAAGTTCTGCTGGGCCAAAATGAGTCCATTGAAGTTGAGGATGGTAAGCCAAGTATATTTAGGTTACTTTTTGTCTTTGAGTTCAAGTCTTGATCTGTAATACTATTATTTTGTTGCAACTTCTTTGACTTCGGATGATGTTGCTATAAGGACTGAGGAGATTGCAAAGGAAGTCTCCAAGGATGTCCATTCTTCAGCTCCTGTCACCCAAAAAGAGCTTGCTAACCGGGTCCGTTCTTCCAAAGACTCTCGGTCTTATATGACTAAAGCGAAGAAAGTCAAGAAACCCTCCTGCTCTAACAAGGGGAAGGGAGATGTGGGTGAGTTTGATGTTTTCGTCCTGAGTTGGGACATCATGAATGAAGACTCTGCTATTATTGAGGGGAAACTTGCTCGGACTTTATTGTCAAGTTCGATCCTCCCCAAGTATGTTGAGTGGATCACGGCAATGGGGGAGGACGAGTTCGAGTCGGCCTTAGTCGGCCTTCTTCTGTCATAGGGCTGCTAGGGCTGCTAGGGCTGCAACAGGACTGGGTTGGGCCGGGTTTTTCAAAACCCTAACCCCAACCCTGACTATTGAAACTTAACCCTAACCCAGCCCAACCCTGCCAGGGTCAGAAAATGTACAACCCTAACCCTGACCCTGACAGGGTTGGGCCTAACCCTAACCTGCCCTGATTGACCCTGACAGGGCCGGGTTGGGCCGGGTCAACCTTGATTAACCCTGATTCAGGGTTAGATTGACCCTGATTGACCCTAAACATACAACAAATTATCAAATAACAATTACAACTTAAAACATATGACAAATACAAGCAACTTATGATATTCTTTTAAGAACCTAACAAATACAAACCAAATCAGTTTAAGTGTTTAACAAGGAACAAATACAAATCATACATATAAATATATTCAAATATATACAGGGTCGGGTTGGGCCGGGTTCAAGCCAAGGGGTCAACCCTAACCCAGCCCAACCCTGCTAGGGTTTATATAAAATTGAACCCTAACCCAGCCCTGTCAGGGTTCGGGCCGGGTTCAACCCTGCCAGGGTTCAGGGCGGGCCTAGGCGGGTTCGGGTTGTCAGGGTAAAACTTGCACCCCTAAGGGCTGCTGCAAGTTTCTGCCGACTCTTTTATATTGTTTTACTACTACTTCATTCTGACTCTTTTGCTTTATTTTTGCAGGTTGATGTTTATTCCTCATCTCTCTGGACTAAGTATGAAAGCTTGAGGATGACCCACACCAAATGTCTCAAGGCTCAGGAGGATGCTGCCAAGCTCGTTGAACAAAATAATTAGAAGATCACGGACTTGCTGGCAGAGATCGAAGTGCTTAAGGCGCAGAATGCTGAGATTGAAGCATTGAAGGTTAAGGTTGCAGATGAGCTTATGCGTGCAGAGGAGTATAAGGCTGGCTTCATGTCCGCTGATGAAGATCTGAAGAAAAGCAAATTTGAAATCGCAGATCTTCGGATGACAGTCAGCAACTACATAAAGGCTAATGAGCATGCCATTGAACTTATGAAGAAGGCCAAGAATGAGACTGAAAAAGTTCCGAGCTAAGCTTGATCAATCCTGGGCTGAATTAGTTGAGTTGAAAAGATTCAACATGGAGCAAAGGCACTTTGAGTAGATGCACATGAAAGCGGCGGTCCAGAAAGGAATTGCCGAATTCAAGGAGATCGAGGAAGGAGGGAAT
Organism: Protea cynaroides; assembly: GCA_028583415.1. Classification (NCBI taxonomy): domain Eukaryota; kingdom Viridiplantae; phylum Streptophyta; class Magnoliopsida; order Proteales; family Proteaceae; genus Protea; species Protea cynaroides. The sequence continues at coordinate 86,492,185 of CM053274.1, forward strand.
TTTGCTGTGAAAAAATCTGAAGAAGTAATGATGCGAACCCTTCTAATGGTTTGCGATCATGTTCAAAATGGGATTCCCAGCTTCGACTTTGCTGGTTGCCCCATCGTAGTCAAGGTACAAAAGAGGCTCTGCCCTGGAAGCTGCTGAGGCAAAACTTGCCAAGGCCAAAAGTACCGATGGAGGTAAAGGCACATCTTCTTCTGATTTGAAGGTCGATTTCTGATGCGTGTCGAGCGCTCAAATTAAATTACCTTACTTTGAAACGTAGATAGTAGCAAGTAAGGGTCGAACCCACAAGGATTGTATGATCAAGATAAAATGTTTAATTAACCTAAAGAGAGAAAAACAAATGAAAATAAAATAAGACTTAGAAAATAACCAATTGTTGCACTAAAGCAGATTCTGATTAATCTTATTAGCACAACTTCATTGGCTATCCTACGTATGGAGGGGGGTATGTTTGCAATAGAAAAGAACAGTAATTAATTATCTAAAATGCAAGAATAAAGAGCAAGGTGATACAAATATCAAAGATTAAACCAATAAGAGAAAGCTTCGGTCAAAAGGATACGTACACCATCTTCGTAAACTTGTTCATCGACATAAAGGATAATCAATTCCAATTGAATAATCAATCAAGAAAATTAGGACTAGGCCTAAAATCCTTAGTCTTTCCTTAAGATTGGTCTATTAAAAGATAGCTTATTAATAGTACCCTTACTCTTAAATCAATCTCAAGACTAGGCTCTCGATTTGATTTAGGAATAGCAATAACAATTAGAAAGACGATTGAAATTAAACGTTAAGCACACACCAGCGTGGTTTAATTATTTTAATCTGATTTCTCTTAGGAATATAACATTAACTTGTCCATTAACATCAATCCCCATTGCCACTGACATAGAATAATCAATTGATAGTAATTCAATTCTAATCTAACAATCGATTAGATAAATAAATCAATTAGTAGTACTCCTAATCAACCCATTCATCAATCATTATACACATAAATTGGAAAAAAAACAAATATTCAATTAAAAATCAATAAATAAAAACAAGTCTCACAAGTTTACAATGATGGCTTCAGTTCCGTCTAACCAAAGATAAGAAAGTTAGCCACACATGACTTCTTCAAGAACACAAAAGAAAGAGAGTTGTTCTTCAGCCACTGTCTTCTTTCTCAATCACTCTTGGATGCTCTTTACATAGGCTTTACAGTGTTTAAATAGCCAAAATACAAGACTAAAATTGGTATGCCTAGATTTGACAACCTTATTACATGGAAATAAAAATTAAACAAAATCTTCATTCCTAGATTAAATGAAAATCATTCCATTATTAAACAATTGTCACCCCCAAATCTACCAAATTTTGTAAGATTCCATAGTTGTGTATATTCTCCTCAAGATTTCCAATAATCAATCAAGGCCTTCCAATAGTGAACCTTCTGTGTGTAGCAACCTTCCTTCTCTGGTTTAGATTTGGATCAATTTTTCAGATCAGATTTTAAAACCACATTTGGAAGCCCAAACAAACTCTTTCTATGTCAGAATCCTACATGAAATTCAAAACGTTATTATTAAGAGTGCTAAAATTTTTCATCTTTTATTAATTAATCAACAAGATTTCTAAAATATACCAAACTCATAAAATAAATTATATTAAGCTCAATAAGGTATAAAACACCCTAAAAATCATAATGCAAAAGGAATAAAAAAAATATAAAATTATACACTTATCAATTTCTTCTGAGCTAGAGGCTGCACTGACTTCAAATGTGATAAAAGTCATGCCACTTGCATTTATTCCTCCTTCTACAAACTGTTGCTGCAGGTTTTCGCCCGAGACTCCCAAGGATGACACCTATCAAGCAGGTAGTAGATTAAGCAGTAGAGGGCAGGTCCTTGAACCCTTGTGGTCACTTTGATGCTTAAGTCAGAACCGGAAAGCAAGCAAATGGGAACTCAGTATGCGAAGGATACGAGTTCTGGTTTAAGCAATTTGACTATGGAGAGAGTGATTATAAATTGTTGAATCCTGTTACCTTCGTTTTGGGGGCATTTGTAGAGTGGCATGGAGTGGCACAATTTTAGGAATGATCCGAGCAGTCATGCAGATCTTGAGGCACACTTCGAGTCTTTCGGGGAAGTTATCTTTCATGGGATGGTGTAAGTTGGTGTATGCATCTATTTATCCCTTAGAAGTTGAGGTCAGACTGTCTTTTGACCGTTTGATGATAGCCCAATGATAGTTCTCCAATAACTATTCCTTGATTTGAGCTCGGCAGGGTCTCTGATGGCTAACACGTGGCAGCATGAGATGAGTGCCCTGCTGATTGTTGTTACTTTACGGTTATCCCGAAATTGTGGGGATAACTTTCTCTTATAACTGCCTTTTGTAGTGGCATCTTATTATGTAGCTTGGGATGGTGACACACGTCTTGCCGGATCGATGACCAACATTGAACACGTATCCTCTTTTGGTTGGCTGATTTATTATCACTCTAACAGGATTCATAGGGATGGTTGAATAAATTACTTAGATCTTACTCTTATTAAGAAATGTAAAGTATGGCCATAATTTATCTCCGTTACGCAAAAATCCATTTAAGTAAGAGGAAGACACCCAAAGCTCTTACATGTTTATCAGGATCATCAGAAACTAAAAGACGGTGATGTGGCCTGATGCAGAAAAGTATCTGGACTCTGGAGAAAGTAATATCAGTCTAATGTTGAAAAAAGACCAGATATCTTTATTTTTTTATTTTTTTATTTTTTTATTTGAACTCATGCATAATGATGGCTATACACACAGAAACTAAACGATCCTATCAATTTCTCTGCTACCAAAAGATCCCTCTCTTTATTCTTCATTAATTACAAATGTTTGATTAGAGCAAACTGCGTTCTGTTTTGGTAGTTATGTGCTGTTGTTCTGGGTCTATTTCCGTTATCTTCCTGCGTACAACTACTGTTCCCCTGTGGATATTTAGTGCTGCGCACAGCATTGCTATTGGCATATTGATTTACTCTCAGATTTAAGTTAATGCCTTCTGTTTCTGATTATATTATGTCCATCATCACATGTCAGTTACAGATCTATTTTGAATTCATTTCTTTCAATCAATATCAACCCAGGCTTTTAATCTAATCAATTATTGCAATCAATTTCTGTGGTCCTATACCCTATTGATTTAATTCCCTCGGTGCTGGGTTTCACTGTTATTTAATTCTTCATCGGTTTCAGGTTCTGTTTATATTCTAATTTCAGATTAAAAATTTAAATCTCAGATTCAGTTTCTGTTGAGATATTCATATCAGGTTGTTTCAAACCTTGGATTCATCATGATGTCATCTGTTACTGAATCTTTGAACTAAAATCAATATGTCACCTGCTGCCTGCAAATCTGAATTAGTTGGTAATTTCTGATCTTTGTTTTGGAGCAAAGCGATGTCAGTAAGTAACCTTTATAACCTGAGGTTCAACCATTTGATCAGTTCCAGATTTGGACACCTTGTTATTGCTGTTATTTATTTCCATACTGTGAATCTGGTGTGATTCTTTGGGCTAGATCTATAGTTCTTGATCTGGTCTTACATCCTGGTTTTAGGAATCCCAATCCCTATCACTCCCTGCCCCCTGCTGCCCGGGGATAGAAAGGTCGTAAGAAGGATTGATGGCTGTGTAAACTGCTCGAATTTTACTAATTTTTTTTAAACTTCCATTTCTTCTGGTTGAGAGAATCAAGTTATGGAGCAATGACCTTTCATAAGGGGAGGGGATATAACAGCTTCAGTTGAGGTTTCTTAGCTGTTTTTAGAAGTTGTTTAGCTTAATCATAGAAGTAATTTAGGTGGGAGGTGCTCAGCATTTGAAATTTGACCGATTGTTTGGGCTGTAGAGTGAAATTCATATATTTTGTTTATTCTTCTTGCATAGGGAAGGGGAACATCTTTCTATTTTATTTTATCCTTAATCAAATACCATTTGATGGAATCATATCAAAGGTGGAGTTTATTATCTGAGATGTTTGTTACCCCCTCCCCCCCCAACTCTTTATTTATTTATTTTTTATTCTAAAAATTTTTCTATTACTGTCTTTATTTGCATTCTAAGCTTGTTGCTTTATAACGTTCAATAGGATTCACCAGATAATTGCGACTCTTGGAGGGAGCTTTTTGACGTTGTGATTGCAAAAGCAAACAAGCCAGAATTCTACACCTCTGAACACCCATTCCGGTTTTTATCGTTAACTTCAAAGACACTTCTGTTCTGTTTTTGCAAGATGAATTTAAAGATATCAATACATTTGTCGGTCCTTCATTGTTTCACTTGTTTGTATTCTTGCAGCTGCTATGACATTGAGAAGGATACTTTGGCTTTCTCAAAAGTTGATGCCTTTCATCCAGACCAAATCTACTACCATGGATGCCTCAAATCCTTCCTCCAAATCACAAAGTGGCATGGTCCTGAGGTCCACCCTTTGCTTTGCTGTCTATTATTCCTTAAAGAAGACTTAAGCCAATGTTATATGTCTTATCTTTTGTTTTATCTTTCGACAAGTGCTGATTTGAATAGTGAAAAACAAGAATGAAAATATTTTAAACTTATGATCTTAAATTGTCTGCTTTGTTAGGTGATATATTTTGGGGATCATCTGTTTAGTGATTTACGAGGACCTTCAAAGGCTGGTTGGCGCACTGCTGCTATCATTCATGAATTGGAAGTATGCATGTAATTTTACTTGGTTTCATGGTTGTTTGCTTGTATATGCTTTTAGTATTCAATTGTAAATTGTGGATATTTCCTGCTCTTTTCATTTATTGAATAAGCTGGGTTTGAGGCTTTTATGGCTCGGTCAATCTCTCCCCAACTCTGTAAGGCAGAGAAGTTCTGTCTATTATTAGAATTTAGTTATGTATTTGTTTAATGAGAGTTGTAGCTATTTTAGGACTTAGGAGTACGATATGCACTTACTAAAAGAAAACTACATTTTTTTGGGTGATAAGAAAAATATATTCATTGTGATTCCTATCCTCAATTAAGTTGGATAGGTAACTCCTAAGCATTGACCAAAAATCTGTTCCTAGAGGAGTCACGACAAACTTTGTTTATGGGGATGAGAGAGCCCCGGATATCAGAAGTGATAGCCTTCCAGATATAATTAAACTTCTTGTTCTCTGTCCAAGATCTCAAATTTCACTCTCACCAAATGTGGTAGATGGTAGCACTTAAAGCAATGACAGTTGATTCAACACCAATTGATCTGAACTTGTAGGTGGTACTTTTCAAACTCTTAACCCTCTTGAATCTAACCAAGAATAGAATAGGACAGCAAGGATTAAAGTAATTAAAATTTCCTGGATACAAATCTGGAAACTTATGGGGCCTGAAACTCTAGGGCTTGAGTCTCCCTCTGGTAGTGAACCAATACCCAAAGCTCAGGTCAAGCGGAATTGCATCGATGAAGATCAGGTTTGATTTCTAGGGTTGTTCATGTAGCTCAGAAACAGTACACGGTGGACATTCTTTCAATAGGGGAGGAAGAAAAGGATTGAAGGAACATAGAGGAGGGATGAGAGGAGCTAAACCTGAGAAAGGGAGAAATATCGAACCAGCTCTCATGGCTGCCATCACATACACTAAACATACGCTATACAAATTTCATTTTAACTTACTTTAGTTTATGGGTTACAGCAAGTATTTAAAGAAAATCAAAAACTTCCTAAATCGATAAACTCCTAATCTATTAAAATTCCCGAAAGCTGAAAACAACTCTTAACTAATCTTATCTCCTGCGTGAAAGCATAAATTAAATAGCTCAATTACATAAATAACCCAATAACTTGTTAAAACTACTAATTACCTTATTGAACCAAACCCAGTTGGTTTTATCCTGGTCCATTGGGGCCTGGATTTCCATGTTGGATCAACCTGGTCCAGCCATGCGATTGCTCTTGCATTAGCTCCCTGCTCTTAAAATAACTCGACTCCGTCGAGTTAGGTCGTGAAACAAAGACTCTTGTAATGATCCCGGTGGTGAGGTGGCACGTATCTCAGGGAAGATGGTTGCTTTGCATCAGCATGGGTGGGAAGAATGGATTGACTCACAACTAGAAGGGTGAACTGTTGCCATTGAGGCATATTTCGTAAAGTACATGACATCATCAGAAATGTTTGCCTTCCTTGCTTCACTTTGATGGTATTCTGTGCACCATTGTATAGGATTCTAGCCTGTTGTTGCCATGGTTACCCTAAGAGAACATCACAATTGGCTGGAGGGCTAAGCAAGCGAGAAACCTGATAGTGAAGTTGCCCAAACTGTAGATGAACCCATACAATTACATCGGCCTCTTCGGTAGCATTTGACCCAAAACCTCACACATGAACTTTCTTGAAAGGCTGCTTTCACAGGAGGTTAAGTGCCCGAATTAAATCTTCTTGGTTAGATTAATTTCCGTTCATATGTCAACAACGGTGTATATTGTCGTTGAATCCTCATCGTTTAGTAAGATACCTTTTTGCCGGAAAAGGGGAGCCTTTTCGACTAGCCCGTTGGAGAAGGATATGAGACTAATTGAGTTTGCTTCAACCTCATCTTCATCACCATAATCGTTGTCATCATTTGGATCAGGAGGGTAGTCTTAACAATATTCACATTGTGGAATTTAGAATAATGATTTAACTTGTCTAAATTGATAGTGGTCATGCTTTATTTATAGAGTAATGGATATACATGAAAGGAAAATAGTTGAGAAAGTAGGTGAAGAATGAATCAACACTCTTATCCCCATAGACATCGAACCTAGACATAAACCCATACTACAACACTCTCTCAAGTTCGAGCATAGATATCAACCATGCCCAATTTGGACATAATAGGATGAATGGTCTTGCCAGGAAGACCCTTAGTGAAAACATCAGCCAACTGATATGTAGACGTGACAAACGGGATGCATATCAGTCCAAGGTTCAAGGTGCCGGTTTCGAAGATGTTCAAAACCGAGCTGTCTCGGTTTTCGACCAGGTTTATTATGTCATTCTTTTGAAATTAATTTACCTTGGAATATAGATTAGTTAAAATAAAGGGAAAATTTCACCCACATCCCTTATAGTTTGGTTTAATAACATGCGCCCACCTTTTTTCGTGATAATTACACTAACACCCCCTGAAGACACCCAAACGTTAAGTTGTCTAACAGAAAAGTTAAAAAGACTTTTACCCCAACACCATTCCCTTTGACTTTGACAGAAGTTTCGATTTTCTCCTCTTTCTGTTGATTTTGCGATTTAGGAACAAAGCAATCCAAGCATAAAAAACAAGGGAGACCTCCATGAACAATCTCGCAATAACAATTGCTCCCACAAGTATACCATTGTTGATGGAGCTTTTCTTTCAGATTTAGGTCTATCAACTGGGGCAACAGTGATCTTGAAGAATAATCTCTCTTTCTTATGTGCAGTAGGCAGGCGATTGCAGTCTCAATCCTATATAATGGTTGAAGGACTAGGAATCTGCTATGGTCCCAATAGATGATTTAGGTTGTGCTCATGCTATAGCTAAGAGTCGATCCAGGGACTAGATTGTTTGAACTTTATATATTAGATCTCTCTCTTTCTCTCTCTCTCTCTGACGTTCTTCTTGTCAAAAAATCACTTCCTGGTGAACGAAACCCATTTTTGTGATGAATTTGCCTGATAAAACCTCAACATTTAATTGTCCCCTGCATCTCCCCATCCCTCCTTTGGAAAATCCTATGTACGAGAGACGATTAACATTGCAATTTTTCGCAATGGGTACTTGGAAGTTCTAAACTATATCAAGAATCCATCACCAGTGGCAAAATAATCCTATGTTCAGAAGCAACATTGATCACGTATTAGCATAGTTTTCAATGCGACAAGGCGACCCTAGGCGATGGAGGTCGACCTGGGCGCCTAGGCGACCAAGGCGTTCCTGGTGTTGTTTTTTTTTTTTTTTGCCTAAAATATCAATTCTATATTTATGTTTATACTTTATATATTAAATGCAACAATGGAATATGCTACATAAAAAACTAACATTTAACTATTTAAGACATAACCTAATATGAGAAAAATAAACAAAGAATGATTAAACTATAAAATGTAAGAACTAAAAAAGCACAAAGCAATAAACTAAGAACATAATAGCATATAAAATAAGAAACAAAAGTGCAAGTCCATAATGCACATAAAGAACTAAAGATGTAAATTACTCAATATTCAATGAATATTATATTTTTGTTACCTATTTACCTCCATGATGCTAAAATAAGTGTATAGACTGAATGTACCTTTATTCCTCAGTAGTTCAATGGTAGAGCGGCCGAATGAAAAAAAAAGACCAGCAGAGCAGGTAGAAAAAAAAAAAAAAAGATGTTGCAGAGAGGTAGAATAAGAAGAAAAGAGCAGCATTTCGATGCAGAGTAGTAAAAAAAAAAAAAAAAAAAAAAAAAAGATGCAGAGAGGTAGAATTAGAAGAAAAGAAGAAGAAGAAGAATGGAGCAGACCAGTAGAGAAAAAAAAAAGACATTGCAAAAAAAAAAAAAAAAAAAGAAAAAAAATGTTGCAGAGCAGAAAGGTAGAATAAGAAGAAGAACCGAGTAGAGAGGAGGAAGAAGAAGAAGAATGGAGAAGACCAGTAGAGGAAAAATGAAAAAGAAAAAAAGATGTTGCAGAGCAGAGAGGTAGAAGAAGAAGAACAAGAACAGAGCAGAGATGAGGAAGAAGAAGAAGAATGGAGAAGACCAGTAGAAAAAAAAAAGAAAAAGAAAAAAGACAGACCTTGCAGAGTAGAGAGGTAGTAGAAGAAGAAGAATAGAGCAGAGAGGAGGAAGAAGAAGAATGGAGAAGACCAGCAGAGAGAAAAAAAAAAAAGGACAGACGTTGCAGAGCATAGAGGTAGAAGAAGAAGAAGAAGAAGAAGAAGAAGAATGGAGCAGACCAGCAGAGAAAAAAAAAAGACGTTGCAAAAAAAAAAAAATAGATAAAATTAGATAAAAAGATGTTGCAGAATAGAGAGGAAGAAGAAGAATGGAGCACCAGCAGAGGAAAAAAAAAAGAAGAAGAAGACAGACGTTGCAGAGCAGAGAGGTAAAAGAAGAAGAACAAAATAGAGAAGAGGAAGAAGAAGAAGAATGGAGTAGACGAGCAGAGGGAAAAAAAAAGACGTTGCAAAAAAAAAAAAAAAGGGAAAAAAAAGACATTGCAGAGCAGACTCAGTAGAAAGGTAGAAGAAGAAGAAAAGTGTAGAATAACAGGAAAAAAAAAAATAAAAAACGTGTTAAGGTAGAAAAAAAAAAGTCGTTGCAGAGAGAAGAAGAAGAAGAAGAAGAGGAGGAGGAAGAAGAAGAAGAGGAAGAAAAACAGAGCATAGAAGAAATGATATTAAAAAAAAAGTTGCGCAGAGAGGAAGAAGAAGAAGAAAAACAGAGCAGAGAGGAGGAAAAAGAAGAAGACGAAGAAGAGGAAAAAAGTTGCAGAGAGATTTCTCGATGAAAAAAAGCAAGGGTTTGCAAACCGCATAAATTTCTCGTTGAAAAGAAAAAAGACAAGTTGAAACAAAAGATTAAAGACTTGAAGAAAAAAAAAAAAAGACTTGCAGAGTTGCAGAAGAAGAAGAAAAAGACGACATTCAAAAAAAAAAAGTTGCAGATGAAGAAGAAAGAACTATTCATATAAAATACAAACAATAATCCAAACATTCCTGATGTCGACCGCCGGAAGCAAAGTAGGACAACCTAATCGCCGGAATAGAAGAGGAACAGACTTCTTGAGAGCTTTCACGTTTCAATCCCCGGAATAACAGTCTGGCTTCTCTTCTCTTTTTTAATCCACATTATATAACCCACGATCCCATGTATTGGTGTACAATATATTATTGTACACCAAACCAATGTAAAAATTAATTTTAGAATCTTATTAAAAAAACACAAATAATAGTTAAAATAATATAATAATTATTTAATTTAATAAAAAACAATAAGATGCTGTAGCAAGGCGACCGCCCAGAATGTCTGGGCGTCCAAGGCGCCCAAGGCGGCGTCGCCCAGACATCCTGGGCGGTCGCCTTTCAAATTGCCACAAGGCTAGTGACCGCCCAACCCCTTTTTTTTCACCCGGACGCCTAGGCGACGCCTTGACAACAATGCGTATTAGGGTCTAATTTGAAGATGTTGATGGTAATATATGCTGACTTGAGGAGCAATAACAATGAACTGGATCCCATCAGAGCTCCGCAGTTAAGGGTGCTTGGACAAGAGTAGTACTAGGATGGGTGGCCTCTTGGGAAGTTCTCATGTTGCACCCCTTTAAAAATCAAATTAATTTGTGCTACAAAGTTATCTACCCATCAAAACTCCGCAGTTAAGGGTGCTTGGACAAGAGTAGTACTAGGATGGGTGACCTCCTGGGAAGTCCTCATGTTGCACCCCTTTAAAAATCAAATTAATTTGTGCTACAAAGTTATCTACCCAAAAAAAAAAAAAAAAAAAAAATTGCAGCCATGGGAGGCAATATGGAGAATAAGCTGAGAGTAGAAAGAATTAGAGAGAATATATCTGTGAAGAAACAACAGTAGTGGGAAATCTCCTTTTACTGATGGCTTTGCGATCAAAAGGTGCGGTGAAGGATCATCAAATGCTGCAGATGATAAGCAGCAACTCTCTTCTTGTACTTGGACTAGCAAGGTTACGTACTTTCCGACCTCAAAGACATTCCCTGTAGAAGAAGAAGAAGAAGGAGAACACGACGACATCGCAGGTAAATTGCACATGATCTTTAGAGGGGTGAGGGAGAGTTGCAGGGGTGGAGAGGGAAGAGAGCCGGAGATAGTGAGGTTGACGGTAATCCTTTCAAAATGTACAAAACTGGAGAAGAAGAAGGGAAAGGAATTTTTATTAAAAGGGTAAAATGTTAAGTTAACATGTTGTTGGGGGTAGATTTGTCATTAAAGAATTTAAAACTGTGACACGTCATCAGTTAACGGCCTTCACCTAACGGTAGGGGTCTGATTGAACCATGTTTCAAAAAATAGGGGATGTTAATGTTATTATCGCAAAAAAAGGTGGGCGTGTGATATTAAGCCAAACTACAGGTGGTATGATTTTGCTGAAAAATATTTTTATGACTGGAAAACGTTTTGGTAATGCAGTTTATCATACACTTATTTTTGTGCACATTTATGTAATTAATATATGTCCTTACTGCAATTTATGTTCTTATGAAGGTTTTCTTACTTAATACAGAATGAAATACGAGTGCAAAATGAAGATGGTTATCGTTTCCAACAGGTATGCTACTTCCACTAATTTATTCCCACTTAGCCTTGGGTTGATTGGCAATATCTGTTATAGAATTGAAAATGCTGGAAAAGTCCCCTCCCCTCCACACCCCCAACCCCACCCACCCCCCCCCATGCACAAGACGGTCTTAATTCAATATTTCTTCCTTAACATTGGCAAGGGTGAAAACTATGAATAGATTTAACCGTATTCTTTGATCCATAACGTCATTTTCCAATCTTGTATTACGTGAACACTAAAACATCTACATCCTAAATTATAACCCCTCAAAACAACTAAAGTAGTTTCAATTGCAACAATGATCAATCGTTTGAAATAAACTATGTAGGTAAAAGGGAATAAAGTATTGTTGAAACATGAAAATGAGAGGAGATTGAAGAAAAGGTGAAGATAGTGGCTGTCTGGTTACATATTGGTTATATACACCCTTTTCCAGTTAGGGATTTGATGACATTGGCTGATCTTTGGATCTAAGTTACCAATTGTCTAAACAAGACGGGTAAGATATTTGTTCAATTTATTTCCATAGTTGTCAAGGCATTGCCTAGGAGCCACCTAGGTGACAAGGTGCTTTTTAGGGACCAAGGCATGCTGTCACCTTATTGTATGCACAAATGGCACTCGCCTTGGTTGCTTGGGAATCACCTAGGCTCAGCCTAGGCGTCATCTTGGACGCCTAGGTGCCTGCCTTGGTTGCTTGAGTAGATTGTTTGAATGTGTCTGTTTTTATTTTATATTCAAATTTTTTTTTTGGCTTGTGTATAGAGTAATGATAGATTGGAACACATGGAATCATTGGAAAAAAAAAAAAAGGCAAAATAAAAAAGAGGAGAAGAGAGGGCCGAGACATAAAAGTTTATATTATATCTTGTACTTTGTTTATTGTATGTTGGTTTTCTCATATTAGGTCATTATAGCATAATTATGTCATATTTTATTGATACAACAACAACAACAACAAAGCCTTATCCCAACTAAATGGGTCGGCTGCATGGATTCTGGTCCTCTAATCAGCTCTATTCGATGTCATACTTGAAACAAGGCCTAAGCTATTGCATGTCTTTCCTCACTACCTCCCCTACAGTCTTAAGTCTACCCCTAGCTCTTTTAGATCCTTCAATCTAAACCAAATCACTCCTCTATACTAGAGCATCTAACGGCCTCCATTGAACATGACCGCACCTTCTCAAACGACTTTCTCGTAGCTTATCATGTATCAGCGCTAGTCCCAAATCAGTTATAATACGATCATTCCTTACCTTATCCTTCCTAGTTTTGCCACACATCCATCTCAACATCCTCATCTCAGCTACACTAAGTTTATCTATATGATGCTTCTTAACTGCCCAACATTTTGCACCATACATCATAGTTGGTCGAATGACTATTCTATAAAATTTTCCTTTGAGTTTTAAAGGAATACGTTGATTATATACAACACTCCATATGCACCACTCCACTTCATCAATCCTATTTTAATCATCTGCAAAATATCATCCTCTATATCACATTCTTTATTTATGATTGAACTTAGATTTCTAAAATAATCACTTTGTTGTATCTCCCTCTCGTCAATTTTCACCACCTCATTATCCGTCCTTGTGTGACTAAAGCTACACACCATATTTTATTGATACATATACATTAAATTGGTTATATTGCATTAATGCATTATGGAACTTATTAAGGCATAAATAATGCATAGCATGTACACCTAGGGTACCTTGGTGTCACCTAGGAGGGTGCCTTGTCAGCTAGGCTCCCAGGCAGCCGCCTTTCGAGCATGAAGAAGCCCCTAAATTCTGGAATTTGCAATAGCTAGCATTTTTTCTTTGGACTTAATGCTCATGGGGTCTTATGCTCTGTGTCTCTTTTTAGAGGGGCTTTTGCAATGGATTTTAATATTTTATATAAATGCATTAAATATATTTAATATGAAATATATACATAATTTTGCAGCAAAGACCAGAGTGCAACAATGAGGAGTATGTATTACACATGAGAAGGATTAAAAGACCAAGGGGTACACCCAAGGAGACTTGGGAAGTAGTGGAAAAAGATATGAATAGCCTAGGTTTGAGAACTAGTGTGGCTTTAAATAGGATTGGATGGTGGAATAGAATTCATGTAGCCAACTGCCAACCCCATTTAGTTGGAAAAGGCTTAGTTGAGTTGAGCTAATAAAATATATAAATAATTTGAAAGAAAAGTAAATGTGTCTGTGCACGTGCATGCGTGTTTGCATCAATGTAGTTAGAGCCTTCCATCATTGACACCAGTTGATCTTCTCTGTGCTTGGTGCGCTCACTTCTTTAAAAAATTGGAGCTTTAGGAATTGAATTGGATCCAATTAGTATGTTGGTAACTTATGGGTACCAATCAAGGAAGATTTGCAATCATTGGAGTTTGTAAGTTTCTTGATTTGGCTCTTATTAGGGCCTAAGTAGGGTTTGTTTCTGATCTCAACTTACTTTTCCTGTTTCAAACTAATTATTATTTTGTTTCTCCAACTTTTTTGTGCTGTTTTTTTCCTAACTTTTGGATTCCTAGATTTCTATTTGATTTTGAAATTTGAAATCATAATGTTTTTTTTTTGTGTTTAACCTACTTGTTCCTAAATCCAGGCTAAATTTCACATAATAGAAGAACTGCTTGTGAGATTTCATGCAACCGTGTCTAGGTGTCAGGGAGGAAAAGCATATGATAAACTTCTAAAGGAGCTGAATGAGGAAAGGCAGATGGCTCGCTCCAATATGAAGAACATGTTTAATAGCTCTTTTGGTGCTACATTTCTCACTGACAAGGGTCGGGAATCCTCTTTTGCATACAACATTCATCAATATGCAGATGTATATACCAGTAAGCTGGAGAATTTCTTGTTGTATCAACCTGACGCATGGCTCCATGTGCCCTTTGATATCAAGATCATGCCACATCATGTAAAGGTGAGTTGATCCTCTCTGTGAATAAGTTATTGCTGTGGATTACCCCCCCACCCCGGGGGTACATGGGCTTCTTTAAATAAGGTAATAATAACTAATAATAAGATTACTGGTCAGACCCTACTTTGGGTTTGAGTGTGGTTTTGTCATGGGCCCAATTGGATTGAATTGTGCAGTTGGTAGTTTGTTGTCAGATTCAGCTCACTTGGATCCAGGAACATGGATTAATGCCTATGACCCAATTCATTCCCTAGCTAGGGCCGTTCTATCAGGTCGACTTTCTTGATTTATTATATTGGTCTCAGTTGTGGCCCATTTATAGTCTCATTACACCAAAACATTTCACATCATTGGTGTATGTGTTTATAAATATACTTGTCTACATGGCAAAGGGCAGAGAAAGGACAAAATGAACATTGGTCTAGGTAGGGAATGATGACAGCAGACACAGATTTTAAGTATTTAACAGAGCATATGGCACTAGATGCAGTGGAATGGTGGTCCACGATTTGTTCTGCCGACCTCTTTTTTTTTTCCGGATGGGTGAATAAATTGTATTTAATAAGCCCAAATATCCAAGAAGGCTTACCCAAGGGGACTAGCAAACAAGGGAAAAGAAGAGTGAAAGGAAGAAAGAACATGCCAACAGTAAAAACAACCTGGGAAATCCTATCCACAATTGGAAGACCCAGGGTGATCACCAATGAAGAAGGGATTTCACAGTCAAAATGGAGAGGAGAGATATCCATCCTCTACAAAAGTAGTTTCCTTCCCATGTTCCAACTTCCGACTGAATATCTTCATGCTGAAGAGTAAGGGGACTTGACTCCCAGTAATTTATGTTTGGATTGGCCCCATAGCTGGCACCAGTGCCGATAGGAACATCCATTGATTCACCATCACTACCACCACCATCAACTTGACCTTCCTCTTCCATGGAATCCTGCCAGTTCTCTCTGTGACAATCTTGATAGCATTATCTGCTTGGTCATTTTCTGAGGATTCATCCAGGGAATCACTAACCTTTTTGGACCAGTGGAATCATGATTCAATTGAAGTCTCCAAATCATGATGATTAAAGACATTAGCAGCTTCTTAGCTCTTCCACTGAATTTCATTATTCATGCAGGTTCCATCAAGCTCGTTCAAGGTGCATCAGTGATGATGGGGGATCGCTTCTCTTTGTATCTCATATTCAAGGAGGGAGTTACATGTTTTGATCGCTTGGGTCTTCACCAGCAGAAGCGGCTCATTCTTTTGAAGTGTACCAATAAGAAGCACTATGATAACATGTCTTTTATTCAAGAATGGGATCCTAAATAAGCTTTAACCAACTCATTCATTGCAAGTAGAACTTGCAATAACCTCTTTGTTCATCTTCCGTGGGTGGCAAAAATAGTAGTCTTTTGTAATCTACGAAGCTCTTCTTGTTTAAAGTGGAGTTCTTTTGTTACAATGGTTAAAGTAGATTCATTTTATTTTTGCTCTGTTTGTTTGGCAAGAAATGAATAGAGAAGAAATTTTGATATCATATTTTTTTAGATGTTCAATTGTCAATTGAAAAGGGAAAGAAAGGAATATAATTCTTTGAGATTTTACATTGTCTTGGGAGTAGTGAACTTTCCTTTCTTCATCTCTCAAATTCTCTTACCAAAATTACAAGATTTTGCAAGAAATTTCACTTTTGACTTCTATTTTTTTTTTTTTTTCTTTTCTATCCAACCAAACATGGCTTTAGAGGATTAGCATAAGATAGAAGGACCCCAAGGCCCAAATACAGGGTGCTCTCTTCCTATCAAAAGCTTTCAATCGGTCCCACTTGACTTGGCCACATGATAAAAACAAGATGTCAAAAATCTTAGTTTCTTCCTTATCTATAGACTTTCAAATCCACGTAGCTTCGTAAAGCGGCTTGGGGGGTTTCAGTTGAATCTGATTCATTGATTGAGGTGGAATTGGGTTGGCATTGCCAATGGGCTAAGATGCTTGCTGACTAAACTGCGGCAGATAAATCAAATGAGTTCGTCGGATTCTTTCAGGGTTCGGATCCTTTCCTATCATTGGTGGGACTCTAGCTGTGATCTAGCGGTTAGAGTGCACCTTGTTCACATACTAATGTAATTCATTTGGTGTGTATACCATTACATCGGTATGTACGCTGGATGAATTCCAGCCGTATAGCTGGAAGGATTGGACGACATGAGAGAATTTTTTTCCATTATTTCAATATATATATAAAATACCCTTGATTTATTCCCAAACAACAATCGGATATTCAAACTAATTAACGGGGAGAGCTTTAGGTTACTTGATAATCGGCATGAAACACCTGAATAACTCTTGTGGCAATAGTTTCACAAACCTAGGGTTCAAAACCCTAATCTCTAACCTAAAGAACCAAAAATCAACAGAGAGACAAGAGAAGAGATTGAGGTCCCGTTTGATAATACTTCTTCTCTGGATTCTTTACTTTTGTTTCGGAGCAAAAATTTTATTCCAAGATTATTTTGGAGTAGAAACATGTTTGATAATGCAGTTCTGGAATGGATTCTAAAGCATCTTTAGAATAAAAACATGTTCGATAAACACACTGAGAATATCCCGCCAATTGAAGTCTAAAGACAAGTGAAGACGCCAATTGTGGTGGTAGTGGTGGTGGTGGTGGTGTTGGTGGTGGTTGTGATGGTGGTGGTGGCATTGGTGGTGGTGGTATTGGTGGTGTTGTTGGTGGTGGAGGCATTGGCGGAGGTGGCGGTGGAGGCGTTGGTGGAGGCGGCGGCGGTGCTAACGGTGGTGGTGGTGGTGGTGGAGGTAGCGTCAAGCCTTCGTTTTATGAAGAAGAGATGAGTCGTTAGAGAGGAGAGCTTTTTTTTTTTTTTTAACTTTTTTTCTTCTCTCAAAAAATTGTTTCAAAACATAAAAGTAAGATTTTTGTATTCTAAAAATTTAGATTCTATAGTCATTTTATTAACCGGTTCACTTTTTGGGAATTGGAATCCAATCGAGTTTACCAAAAACGATTTTACTCCAAATGGCTCCCTGAGAGTCAGAATCTATGGAATCCAAAATTTGAAACATTATCAAACAGGGCTGAAGGAGAGATTAAAAAAACGTATAAAGAGTTCATGCAATGGGATGTCTCCTACCTCAACCCCTTAGTTGCCTTTATATAGATAACCAATCCCTAGAGTCTCAAATTGTTTAGAATGACAAGTGGTAGGATATCATTGGGTGATACTACTTAGATTTCTTTAACTATTAAATCTTTATTTTTTAAATAAAGATAATTACAAATAATGACGTCTAAATAAGAAATAACATTATAGCCCTAAAAATCTAAAAATATAGTTTCTTTACTATTAAGTCCCTCTACTACCCAATATTGCATAATGGACCTATGGGTGTGGAATTTATTACTGTCACCATTCTTGTCCATCGGATGAATTTATTCAGAGATCTAAACCATTGATTGGACATCAAATTTTTTTTTAAAACCTTTAAAAGTAATTATTGATAAATAATAATACTTATAAATTATTTTCTAAACAATTTATAAAGCATTATCGTTGGGCCCAATATTTCTTCCAATCATGATCTAATATCTCTCTTTTAATATTCTCTCAATATGGGCATTGGATTCTACCAAAAAAAAAAATATGGGCATTGGATTCTTTATGGAACATCTCTTTCATTCATAGGTAAACATCAGTCAATATAGATCTATCAGGTCTGTCAGAATATTATTCTTAAACAATTAACATTAATTCATACAAGATTCCCAAATGATTCAGTTTAGGTTATACACATATGAATACTTACATTTGTGTTCAGAATCTTATTCTCATGGGGACACTGTATGACAACCATATTAATAGAATACCCACTTCTGTCCCTTGGTAGGAACATTTCAAGCTATAAACCTTAGGAATACAAAATGCCAAAGTATAAAAATCTTAAGCTTTGTTTGGTTGTAAGAGGAATTGAAGGGAAAAGAAGTGAAATTTTTTAACTTTAAATAGAAATTTTTATAATCGTAATACAACGTGATTGTATAAATTATCTAAACTTCTTAACATATTTAATAATGACACTTATAAGATGTAAAATTTATTTTCCTTTTTCAAATGGGAGGGAATTAGATGCCAAGTGAAGTGTAGATTAACAACTAAATATGGAATAATTTGGAAACAATTACATACTAATGGGATATCATATGCTGTAATCATTACGAAAGTATTCATTTAAGGTTTAAAATTTTTACTTTCCTTCCCTTCTATTCCCTTTGCAACCAAACAAAACCTTAGGAATATCTTAAAAAAAAAAAAAAAACACCTTTAGGAGTACAAAATGCCAAATTAGGGTTCAATTACCAAGTTTGGATTGATGGACATATACATCAAATGCAGACCGGTAGCCAATAGCTCAACCCATACCTTGAAATATGAGTGTCAATCCGTTGGTCTCAATCGGGCTTAATCGGTCTCCAACATTGTAACATTCCACACCGTGACAGCCTGTTTAGCTAATCAATCCCTCATCAGTGAGGCATGGACATGTTGATATTCGGTCTGATTGGTCATGATCCATAATCGATCTTATGCTAATTGGGCTAATCGGTCTGTAAACAGATTGTAACGTGCTCATGCCAAATTGTAAATAAAACAGAGAGAGATGTTAGTTTTATAACCCATAATTGTTCATGTTGTAGATTAGATATTTTCTTGTAGGATTGTAAAAAGCTTTTATTAAGCTTGTGATCATCCGTGTAATCGAATATGAGGAAGGAAAGAATGAGTGGAAGATTCAAGAAATGAAAGAGTAAGATATGATTTAATGTTTTAGGTTTCTAACTTTAGGGTTGTATTTGTTTGGTTTAAACTAAGATTCAGTTCGATTTAAAGGTACATTCGGTTCATTTGATCGGTTCAGTCGGATTACAACCTTGCACCATAAACGTCTGTTTAGTAATTGGTCTGAACCTAAACCCGACACAATTAATAATTGGGTCGATCAATCTTAGTCCATAATAGATCAGTTACAATAGGACTACACGGTACAGACCTGAAATTGAAACCACTACTCAGAAATGTTGGGCAGGTTTGGCCTGAATGTTTGGTTATTTGGTCAAGCATTGAGAACTGTAATTTCAATGTAAGAACATCCAGAAGATAGGTGAATGGTTTCTACTGTCAACCAGGTCAACGGTATTGAATGTGAATTCACATACCAATCCATGACCCGAGCCATTTTCCTCTGTATTTATGTTTACTAAATTCATACAATGTCATTAGGTAGGGGTGTCAACGGGACGGTCCAGACTGGTTTCGGTTTGAGTCAAATCGGTGTCAGGCTTTATGGGATTTGATCGAAACATTTCTATTAAGAGGATCAGGTTGGGTGGGCTGCACTGTGCACATTAACTAACGGGCCAATCTGGTTTCGGGTTGTTATCAGGCTGGTTCGGGTTGAAAGCCTAGCAAGAAACCCGTTAAGGCCATCTAGAAGGCTGAAGTAATGAAACTAGGGTTTAATATTCGGTTTAAATCAGTCTAGTCTGGGCCATTATTGGGTTTGGGTTTGTCGATCTAGTTCTTTGAGCCGATTTTTGACTAGTCCAGACTAGACCGAGACCGGTAGGATATGCCATATCTCAACCCGAAACATGTCAAGTTAGAATTTGGTCTAGGTCGATTACGGGTTAATTAGGGCCGGCTCTATTCGGACTACCGGTTCAGTCCCAAAATTAACACCCTAATGTCATAGTCAGGTTATCTGACAAAATTCGAGTGCTTGATGAGCCACTCAACAGTCTCAGCTAGCACTAGCACGCCTGACTTTTGACTAAGCGATTTTAACCCTAACAAAATCCAACCCGAGGAGCCTTTTTTTTTTTTTTTTTTTTTTTGATACTTAGATCGCTTTATTAGAAAAAAAGAAAGAAAAGAAAGGATACATCGGATCCTCTCAAAGGGAGGCGCCACACAAGAAAACTCCCCAAAGGAGGGAGGAAGATCCTAACAACATTCAATGCAAATCCCAAAACCCCCCAAGATGGGAAGGAACACAAAAATCACAGAAAATAAAAAAATAAAAAAAACCCCAAAAAACACATCACATTTAGCTTGGGGTCAAGGCGAATGCTCTAAGAAACCGAGAGACTTGATTGGGGGCCACACAGAGATCCATGCATAGAACAAAATCACTCTAGCTGAACTCTAGTTCTAGAGCTCCTTCTCAGGGTAGAACCTTCCCTTTGAATTCTACCTGATCCATTAAAGATAAACCAATCAACCTCTTCCCAGATATCAAAAGCACTTGTCCTCATTTGGTCCCTTTCATTAGAAATTTCCTCTTCCAAATGCCCAGCTACAATGGGGGAACCAATGGACCCAGTGATGGGTAACATCGAATGGTTTGACTAAATTGGATAAGACTAAGGATGGGGATGGGTTTTTTTTGGACAGAATGAGATTAGGTTCACAGCTCCAGTAGACCTGTACCAGCATGGAGAACAAAGGCCAATATTTGGGGATGAATGGATGTGGTTGAAGGATCCTATGGATAGAGACGAGGGGAGGTGGATGCACAAACAAGACCCAAGGCAGTACGTGGAATCCCTCTAGGCATTCTTAGCCTCAGCTGGAGATTTCCATTGAGATCATGAGTCAGCTCCTCGAGAGACTGCATGCATACTCCTACAACATCCTTGAAGGACGTATCAACATGGATTTCCATTTAGATCAGAGGAGCTTTGCTATTGCACAACATACGTACAACACCTTATCCCAAGTTCCCAACTAAATGAGGTCGTAACATGGATTTTACTACTTGTATGTATATAAGAAAGTGGTCTACACATGATTTAAAACCAGGTATTGGACTGTTGCATGTGGAATTTGCATGCGTTTGTAATTGGTTGAATCAATTGAAATCCAGAAGAAAAAGATGTCGCAGTGTACGAGGTACATAAGGTCTGGAAAAAAGCAGAATATATACAGTCTTATTCCCTCAAAGTGGAGAATTTGTTCTGTGTTTTGAATTCGTGACCACCAATTTATAATTTGACAACTTTAGCGTTTCATCAAGGCTGAAAAAAAAAATGAAAATGAAGCAGCAATGATTTTTAATTTTTTTTTTATTCTTGTATTCACAAATCTGGTAAATATAATTAGAAGAAATAAGTTTCATTGATTTTCTGTTATTTTAGAAAAAGAGAAAGAAACAACAATCAAAAAGAAATATCTAAGGGCATTTTTTATGATTCTAAAATGAGTTTTGAGAATTGGGCATAATCAGAAATCGGGATCAGTCGACTCCAAATCAAATCCATCGATTCGTCGATTCTGAGATGATTCTTGAAGTTTGAAACATTGAGTCACATTATCACACACACACACACACACACACACACACACACACACACATCTCCTCCCTCGGATAGAAATCATCTCCTGGCATTGGCGTCCCTCATATCTACTGCGTTTCAGCAGCCGGAGAGGTGTGCACCAAGTGAACTCTAGCCGTTGGATACGGTTGGAGGGGCACCAGTGATAGGGGGGATTTTTCTGCCTCCCTCTCTCCCTCTCTCGTACTAGTAAGGTTTTAGTAATCCATATCAGACTAGGTATCAATGGCGAAACCGATTTGATATTGAAATGGATTGATTGTAGGGCAAATAGGGTAAAAACAAATGGCCAATAAAAAGTAATAAAAATCAGTATCAGTCTCGGCCATAACCAGTATGAATCAATTAATCCAATATTGATTACTAAATCCTTGCATACAAGAGTTTGATTTTGTTAATTTTGTTAGGTAAATGTGATATGTGTATATGCATCTGGTGGAAGAGATGAGATGATAGAGACAAGATAAAGGAGAGAGAGAGAGAGAGAGAGAGAGAGAGAGAGAGAGAGAGAGAGAGAGAGAGAGACTTCATCCTTTACACGGATGAGGCTCTTCTCCAGTCACAGTATCAACAGGAGAAACATATCTTATAAACAACAGCTAACCCTCATGCATATGAGTGTAAAATATTTTTATAGATTAAATTAATTATAAGGTTAGTTGGTTTAGTGGGAGTCTAGTTACAGGTAGATCGATTTAAGTATGATTAGAAATAGACCAACCTGGTCCACTGTGGGACTGACCCAGGGTTGAGGATGGTATTATAAATACCGATGGTTAGAGTTCCCACAACCACGGTGTTATTTTCTTTTTCTGTTCCCATACGCAGAGAGAAGGTCAAGGGATCTTGGCAAGTTGTGGAAGATTCTGATCCAAGCATTCAAAGTGAAGGAAACGGTCGAAAATCAATCTACAGCAAGAGGTATGTATCTTATCATCTTTTTTTTTTCAATTCCCATTGTATTCTAGAAATCTATGTAGTGTGTTCGATAAGGTTCATGAGAAATCTCATAAGAAAAATCCAAAGGAGATCTAAAAATTCTTACAATGAACACTTACCAAAATGCAATAAATGAGAACCTCAAATCTCTTATCGATAGTTGCCTAATTGGGAGAAAAAGGAAACCCAAAAAAAAAAAAAAACCGTTTACTAACTAACTACTTCGGTAATGATTCAAAATCTGATACCGTTTAGTTAATCGGTATTTAATGACATCGTACATGTATCAGTAGTACATATGGTTTATACCAAATGTTATATATCATTTTCTTGCTGATACGGTACAATATGGTACGATAATGGTAAATCCCCTTTTCCCTGTACCAATTGACACCTTTAATGCTAGTATAGCTCATTAAATGTTTCGCTAACTACATCACTTGTGATCTTGGCACGGGAGTCCAGAAAAATGTTCCCCACATAAAATATTAGTTGTGAGGGATTTTTTTTTTCTTCTTATGCGCGGGCTGCAGTTATGAGGACTTGATTCACTAACCATGTCTTCAGCACAAGCACGCTCGTGAGCAATGCCAAATTAATAGGGGAGGCTTAGAGATTCACATCTTCTCTGGTCTGAGTTTGGGCAGGAGAGTTGGCGGTCCGGATGGATGGCCGCCACTTGACTCTCGGATGAATCCGAATCATCTATTCGAATCGACACCCCTGTCTGCTCAGCTTGTCGGCTGGGATGTTGATTCGGATGAAGGACTCAGATTCACCCGAGAGCCAGGTGGCGGCCATCCATCCGGACCGCCAATTCTTCTGCCCAAACTCAGACGGGAAATGATTTCTATTCAAGGCCTAGGTCTACAAGAGAATAGAGGGGGTTGATATTAGTATGAAATTTGAATAGTGGGTAAGAAGGTCGGGTCTATCTACGCACAAGGGGCAGATATTTGAACCACCTAAGCTCAGAAGAACCACTTATGCTTTTTAAGAAAACAGCGGTTTCGACTCTCTTTGGTATACCTATTATTAAAATAAAAAAAAATCATTTTTTTATCAATTTATATAAAAAAAACAATTATGAAAATCATTTTTGATAAAAAAAAATATTGTAATTGATAATTATAAGGCATAATGGGTTATAAAATGAAAATATGTTTGTTATTACATAACTAAAGAATAATTTTCATTTGATGCTATGTTGGCTTGTTCTTTTTTGAGGTTGTCTCACTGGTTGGAGGGTCTGAATAAACAACTTGTGACCCTGTCACTGTCATTTCTTAAGAAATCCTTTGGTCAAGAAAGCAAACGTTAGATTACAATTCCAGTAGAACACATGAATAAAAGATGGAAATCATGGAACATTTCATACTACAAGAAAAAAATTTGAGAAGAATTGAGAACTAAACATTCCCCACAAGCAATCAGTAAGAAAAAATAAATTACCCAATACATCTTGCAGGGAGAGTGGTAGATGGAGCGTGAACCACATTCAACAACCCCACTTCAATTAAGAATTTCTCTCACAAGCTTTTAGATAGAGAAACTATTTATAGAAAAAAGGGAGGAATAAGAAAAAGATGAGGGAAACAGAAGCCAGAAGAGTAAAAATGGATCACCAGAAGACATCAGTATGCGTTCTTGATGCTTCTTCTTATGTGGGGTATTGGATACTAAAAGGGTTATTAAATAGGGGTTATAATGTACATGCAGCCATCCTAAGTAATGGTAATATAGATTCTGCTATGTTTTCATCTGTTTTCTCTGTTCTTAGGTTGAATTTTCTGGTTCTTTTTGGTCTACTCTTGAAGTTTAACTGATGGGTTTTATGATTTTGTATCAGGGGAGACAGAGATAGTAAGGAAAATTAGGGAGATGGAAAGGGTGGAGGAGAGGCTAGTGGTTTTTACTGTAGATGTTCTGGATTATCATAGTATTCTTGTTGCTTTGAAGGGCTGTTCTGCTTTATTCTGCTCTTTGGATAATCCAGATGGATATGATGTAAGAAGTTTGTTAAGAATCATAAAAAACCCATCATAACCATCTGCTTCTTCTGTTGTTGCTTCTTTACATTCTCTTCTGTTAATGAGGTGTTTGTTTGTTTTTACCCTTTGGGATTGTGTGAACAGGATAAAATGGTGGATTTTGAGGTGAGAGGAGCAATCAATGTGGTGGAGGCATGTGCGCAAACAGAGACTATAGAGAAGACTATCTTCAGTTCTTCTATAACTGCAGCAATTTGGAGGGAGAATATTTGCTTGGAAAAGGATGTAGATGAAAAGTCATGGAGTGATCCAGAATTCTGCAGGAAAATGAAGGTTTGAATCCATTCCCCAAACCTCCCTTCTCCCCCCCCCACAAAAAACCTCTTCTCTTCCTTATCTACCTTAATAACTGCAATCTATTTTCTTACGTAAATTTAACTTCAGAGGGATTTGTGATTGCTTTCCAAAGTAGCAAATAAAAAAATAAAAAAATAAAAAAAAAAGGAAAAAAAAGGGAAAAAAATCAAATCTATACTGGACTTAGATCTCCCTTCTTCTAGTAATTGCTCACTAAAGTTGATTAATTCATGAATTCCAGTTTTAATTTATGTGACTGGGATGATTTTGATCATTACATGAATTCCAGTGATATTTTTGGTAATTTTGCAGTTATGGTATGCTCTAGCAAAGACACTATCTGAGAAGGATGCGTGGGCCCTAGCAATGGACAGGATGTTGAACATGGTTTCCATTAATGCTGGGCTTGTTCTTGGACCAGGTGTTGCTCAACAAAATTCTGGACCAACAATGTTCTATCTTAAAGGTAATCACATAGGTGCAGAAGAAATGCTTTTAGTTATCTACTTTAAACTTTAAACAAGCACCTCAAGCATGCTTTGAATGTTTTGTTCTATCTAATTCATCATATCTGAAACAGGAGCAGCTGAGATGTATGAAAATGGAGTCCTGGCATTTGTATATGTGAACTTTCTTGCTGATATCCATATTCAAGCTTTCGAGGATCGGTCAACGAATGGACGGTACTTTTGCTTCAATCAGGTCATTAACACTGATGAAGAAGCTATGAAACTAGCAGAAGCCTTGAGCCCTTTGATCTCAATAACACCAAGGTAATGTGTATAGGTTATGTATTTATTTGAGTACCTTTGCTCTGTTGTAACTATTGGAGGTGAAGCTAATCAAATAATGATAATCACTTTTGTAAAAACTAAAGAACTGATCTGAACAAAGTAAAAGAGGGAAGAATAAAAAGATTTATGTGGTAGGCGGTGTACTACATCCACGGGCATAGATGAAGATGATTCACTATACAGTAGAAATCTCTCAAAAACACCTAAAACTGCAGCAACAAATTCTCTCACTAAACCCAAGCTAGAAAAAAAAAAAAAAACCTTTTCAAACTCGTTTCTGTGGCTTAGGCAACAAGTCATGAAAAGAAGTATATATATCATATCTCCTCTAAATCGGGTCAATCCATTCACAAACTGCTAGCTTATATGAATCCATGGCTGTCAAGGAAGTCATGAATGCAGTAAAGAAGTAGGATGTAGTTAAGTGTATGGGTGGCGGGTGGCGTTAGGCCCAAGCCCTCTGCTTCTATCACAGACCTCAAAAGATTTCTCATTCATTTGCCACCAAATTTTGTCGGATCAGGTCAATCTTCAAAACAGGTTCAAGAATTCGAGACACAACACGTAACACAATGATTTCATTTCGGATGTATTTTGTATACATCATATAGAGTGAGACTTGAAACACTAGTCCCTCTTTAATCCACATTTGTTCTTATTGAAATTTTTGTTGCTTACAGGTATCAATGTCAAGGAAGAATGACCTATACAGAGAGGCTGAGGAAAAAGAAATTACACAAGTTGTTAGAGATTGCTGCTTAATATTAAGTGCTTATGTTGTAATTCCTCCTTGTTACTGTTTACTGTTGATTTCATTGTAACTATTGCTTTTTGTTGGCTTTGAAGATGTAGTTTGAAATAAGTTGTTTCCAAGAAAGAAGAAATGGGAACATTACCTTTTCTCATAATGTAGTTAAAATGTATACAACAAAATGTAAAAGGTAATGTCAAGGTAGTCAACATAAATATAAGCTTCATGAAGTATTCCAATACACGGAGATGCAGCTACTGTATGATCCAAAAAAATCCTCTGCAGTGATTGCCAAAAAAATCCTCTGCAGTGTATCGGCACATGTCCCAACGCAATTTGAATGGATAGGATCCTCACTGCCACTGACAATCACTACAGATGATCCCAGTCCCTGTATGGTTTTGATTTGACAAACAATTACAAGTTGTCTCCACCGTATACAGTCTTTTTATAAATGTTTAGACTACAAGGGAAAATGCCTGGGTTTGAGTATTGAGGGCTGTCACTTGTGCAAAATGCCAAAGGCTAGAAATGACTCCAAACTCACAGTTCACAGGATCTTGCATAGGTGGGACCGCACTAGGTAATGGCCCTTTCTGTATAAACTCAACTCACAAATTTAACATACAAAAATCATGAAAAAAAACTAGTCTGAGGATTCAAGCAGGGTATAGCTTAGTTAAAACCAACTCAAAACCTAAGTTCAAACTAGAGGTTTGTTCATAGAATTTAGGTTTGTTCATAGAATTTATGAAACCTTTTAGATTTACTTGTCAACCAATTTCCTTACCTTTTTTTTTTGTTTCGGTAATAACCAATTTCCTTACTCGTTAACTCAAATTTTACCACTGAAATAGGTGTAGCATCTTATATCAAGTTGATCCATGGCACATCTATCCATATAAGTCAAGTGGGTGAGAGGGCAAAGTTCAGTGATGACAAAAGCATCCTCAAAAGAGAAGACTCGCCCCTCCCAAAATTATATATGCTATACTTGGAGGGGTGTTACTTATTATAACCGAAGAGGTGAACTTAAGAAGTTGTAATATTCTTCTTGTCCCTTGTTTTATTTTAAGTTTCATTTTAAATCAAAGGTAAAAGATGGTTTTCAAAACAAAAAAAAAAAAAAAAAAAATGAAAATGACTTAATCAAGTGAAATTTGGGAGTGGTGCCATTTTTATTTTTTGGTGGGAAGGGGTGCCATTTTTTTGGTGTGAACAATTTTACTAGAGCAGATTACATACCGGCCAAAAAGTTCAATTTGAAGGATTTCAAGTATAACACACAATCCAATGTGAGTTATTGCAATCTATCCATGTATTTGTGTTAGATGCCATGAGATTTCAATATTGTTGTTGATATGGAGTAAATCTACAACTTTTGTGAAAATAAATAATTGAAAATCTTGAAAAAAATGAAGGGAAATGAAGAAAATTCCCTTCTACATGAAAAATATATATATTATTTTAGAAAAAATTATTCATACTATCTTTGGACTTTATTTCACATACACTTATTATCATAAAGTTTTTTTTTTTTTTTTTTCATAACCTCAAACCTTCAATCTCATGGTTGAACACAAAGACAACAAACCATATTACCAAATACACCTACTATCATAAAGTTGACAACAATTACATCTGCATCTTAAATTCTAACAGTGTTAAATAAAAAAAGTTTAAAGACAAATTTATCCTTATTGCATTTACAAAAAAATAGGTGAAATGATTTTTTAACCCTTTATAAATATGAAATTATAAAATGATTAAAATATTCTCCTAAACTTTTATATAAGAATGCACTCTTGTTCTCTCATTTTACATTATTATGGTATTTCTATAATACCTTTAAAGGTATTTTGGATTTAAAAAAAAATAAAATCGTGCTGACATCAATGGTTAACAAAATAAACTAATAGAATGGGCTTCTGTAATCAATTTTTTTTT
The DNA here is from genome assembly GCA_028583415.1 of Protea cynaroides. Taxonomy (NCBI): domain Eukaryota; kingdom Viridiplantae; phylum Streptophyta; class Magnoliopsida; order Proteales; family Proteaceae; genus Protea; species Protea cynaroides. The sequence continues at coordinate 86,520,635 of CM053274.1, forward strand.
TTTTACATAAAATCTATGTAATCATGTTTGGTATTTAGGAGTAGTAGTTGTAACTGTTGTCAACATTAGAGTGATGTATTCGGAGGTGGTATGAATAATTTGCTTACATTTTTATTTTCTATGGGTCGGATCTAAACCGCTCCATACCATGCTCCACTTTTGTAAATCTCAATTTTCCCGCTAAAATCCGAAGGTCTAGCAAGTACTAACGCTAACCATACGCCAGAAGTAAGACGGTTGCTTAGAAAGTTAGAACGATCGGTCATCCATTCAGGTGTGCGAAGAGGAATCGTCCGTGGCGGCATTAGCGTTTCTTGAAGTTTCGGAATTACAGCAGTGATTTTAGGCTAATAGTTGTTGAAGAAGAAATCATTAGTTCAGAACTAAGAACTGCATCTCTTTACTGTAATAGTTAGTAACAGGAACCAGAAAAAGAATAAACCCAAAATGGCCGACAATGAAGAACTTCAAGAGGAACCATTGGAGGAACGAACCCTCAATCTCCTTGACGACTTCGAGATTGATCAAGGTTTTCCTCGTCTCTCTTTATGTGTCTGCATGTATTTTTTTTTTCCTCTACAGTAGAAGCCCATTGTTTCTGGGTTCTTTCTGATTAGTGGATTCTTCCAATTTTGCTTCTGGGTTTTTGTGATTGATGGGTAATTTCATTTTACAGAGCTTTCTGCGTCAAAATCCAACAAAAAGGGACGAAGGAAGCACAGTATGAAATGGATGAAAACCCCAATGGCCATCCCTGAAGTCATGGTGGAGCTTCAAGATCAAGAACTCCGAGAAACCGCTCTTAGATGTCTCAGTTCATTCCTCATAGAGGTTTCTTCTTCTTCACCAGTATTGCTTTCATAATTATTATGTCCGAGTTCTTGGAAGTTTTCTGTTTTGAGATCTTGGATTTTGAGTGCCCTACATAGTCTCTTAACGGTATGTGCCTGAATGTGGGAATTCTGCACGTAAGGTTTCTTGATTCGCGCTATTCTACTTCTAGATACGTCAGTTTCAGGATATCTTGGCTTGCCGTCTCTGTGTTTTACCCATTTTCATTAAGGATCAGATGTTGCTATTATCAATGATTCATCAAATTTCTTCTAGCCTTTCCCTGTGATTTTTTTTTTGTACATAATTCTTGGAGGTTTAATTATTTGGGGTTGCTTCATCCGAACTTTGACTTCATTAACGATTTAATGGTCTACCTATTGATAGTCTTCCCAAATTGGGATTTGGGAGGCGTATTGTTTGGGTTGTTGTTGGTGTCTCTTTATTGCTTAATTAATGATTTATATTGGTCTCTTTATTTCCTTGATTTATTTTTATTCCCTGTAAGGATTGGGCTTTGGTGCACTAGGCATGTGTGAGTTGTAAGTTGAGCTATCTTGATTAGGTTTTGCTTGGAATGTGATTTGGGTTTTGATTATTTTTTGCCGAAATTGGGTTTCTGATGGTTTGTGTTCATTTGATGGCAGAAAAGGAAAGAAGATCCAGAGAACTACAATAGAACCGGGTACCTCTTGTACAATTCTTGTGGCACAATGGCCATATTGTTACAGGTTATTTGTAATGAAAATCTTTTTTTATTTGTTAAGTATATTGAGACAAGGACTTAAGAGGGACACGGGTTCTTTGAAATAGGAGGTGATTATGTTCTATGGAATGATGAATGACGGGAGTCTCAATGTTAGATCTGCCAAGCGGCTTGCTAATGTTCTTACCCTATTTCAGGTGTATAGATTGTTTATCTTGTTTACCGTGTTTTTTCCCTTTTTTTCTTCGCTAGTCTTACATCCATGAGCTTCTGTATTGCAGAGTATCGCAGCTAATCCTGAAACAAGACAGAAGTTTGTAAATTGTGAGATCTAATTCATGGATTCATATACAAGTGCAATATTTAGCTTCCATCTTTTCCCATATTTAGATTAATGTAACATATTTCATTTTCCTAATTATTGTAGCTCATGTACCCAACTATTTGATTCCATTAATACTCTTTGAGACCACATTGGAAACATTTGATATTGTGCGAGCAATGGCACTATCTGTTATTGGGATCTTATGCCAGGTATTTATTTTTGTGTGGCTTCAATTATTTAGTGGAGATTCCTAAGATGAATTTTTGTTTAGTAGTTGTCCACTGCTTTTAATCTTTTCCATTCAAGGCTAGAGAACCAAAGATCATTCAATGGGCTATCAACAGTGATATGGTTGAAGTATGTCAGATTTCAATACAGATTGGGAATGAATTATCCAAAGTGGTATGGTTGATCTTTCTTGGCATGGTATTCTAGGAATTTTGTTTTCTCTTTTCCCTCCAGTGACTCAACCAACAGTGGAACCTAGTTTAGTATAGTTATGATGTCCTTTTCCAATTGGAAAACTGACAGAGTTTGTCATGGACACAAATTTATCATGCTGAAATTCTTTGATATTTACCAAATTTCAGTTGACTAGCTTAAGTCAGCATCCTATGAAACTATTGGATCTAATACCTTTGATTGAGTTCAATATGCTACTTCTTTTTATTTCTTTTGCTTTTGTTCTAAAAATGATGGATCCTGTAATGTTTACTGCAAATTATTTTCACACAGATTGCAATGCACATTCTTGAAGCCATACTACAAGATTGGTCCGGTGTATCTTACATTTGTAGTCCAACAAGTGATGATCTTCTTAAAGGATTGATGGAAACATGGGGCCGGCTGGTACATCTGACACTTTATAGTTCTCCCATAAGTTCAATTGCAAAACAATGTTATTGGGTGCAAATCCTCTAGTCTAATTGTACTTTTTATTTTTCTGCTTTGATCAAGGTTGCTTATTTGGCTGAGGATCAAGATTTCTCTCCACGACTTCTTTTTCACATTATCAGATGCGCTGTTCTTCTCTGTAAGCATAGGAGGTAATCTTCTCTAGAGATGGATTGAATTGTATTTTGAGATTAAGTTCTGTGTTTTCTGCTACTTGCCAAAATACAGAGAACAAACATGGAATTAAAAAAGTGCAAGAAGGGGGTGGTTACTTTCACGATTCCTCCAATTTTTTTAACGTAGAATTCTGTTACAGTGCAAGAATTTAGGTTAATAATACATAGTTTCACTTTTGTCTATCATAAAAACTGTAAACATAAAAAGGGATGAAACTGTAGCATTAGTTCCTGTGGTGGGGGCAGGAAGGTGGTGGTTATTTTGACGACTTTATATGTAGAATTTTCTGTTACAGTGTAAGTATTTTAGGTTCGAACAGTACATTGTTTCACATTTGTCTTTCGTAAAACTGTAGACCAACATCATAGCCATGGTAGCAGTTCAAATACACAGGGAGGTTTTGTGGGTTTATGCAACATCTATTCAGACCTGTATGTGTGGTATCACAAGCTAAAACTAGACAGGATTGGGTTAGACTTTGCAATCTTTCTACCCCACCCTACCACCCTTTTCTTTGCCATTTGAAAGTGTGATCAGATGGAAGGTATATTTTCAGGAAATGATTATATGTTGCTACCCATTCAAATTAGCCCTTCCCTTTTCTGTTTGATCAATTTGGGCTGCTTTGTTTTTAGCTGCCATTACAAAATAAGATTTCCATCCCATCTTGTAATATTGAAGAAATTTCAACCTGTGAATATTTTTGGTTTAACACTCTTTTATGTCCCAGGGGATTTAATATTGTGATGGATAATCTTCCAGTTCAGATCACGGATGGTTCATTCCAGGACATGTTGGAGGTACCTTATATTGAGCCTAGTAGTTGTGTATTCCTTCTTTTCTTCCTTTTGCCCAATAGTAGCTCTCTGTTTCTTGTTTCTCTAACTTGATGGTATTTGTTTATTTTCCCCATTTGACATTGTAGGAATTCCCTGTAATTCGATGTTTGCTTGATGAACTTTCACTGATCGTCGGCAAAATTGAGAAATGCTTCCCCATTTCTTCTCTACATGACTCCTTGGTTTCTAGAATGGAAGCATACTGAGCCTTTGTCATGAAAAAGGGACAGTTCTTACCATCACTCCACTTGATTGGCGTTTTCAGAGTCCAAGGAGAGGGAATTGGAAATGCAACTCTGCAAGGCATATAATGGAACATGCTAGCAATTTTTTTTGTACTTGTCATAATCAAGCAATTTGGTTAGTTTTCTGTGTTCCGGTCTGTTGATTTGGAGTCTATTTTTGATGTATGATTTTTTCAAATTCTAAAACTATACCTATCTTCATATAATGTGCACGTTTTGTTCCTTTAGAATTTCAAGTTATCATATCATCCTTCACCTTAATAACATCTGTAGTTAGGGCTGCAACAGGATCGTTTGGGCCGGGCTTTTTAAAACTCCAGCGCAACCTAGAGTCTTCTTAGCTGGGTTCGGATCTGGTCCAACCATGACTCAAGGCCTGAAAATTTCAATCCTAACCCACCCTTAGGGATGTTCGGGCTGATCCTGATTCGCCCTGGTCATGAGGAGGGGGAAGGGAGATGCTGAGGTTGGGCTAGGCCATGGAGAAGAAGAAGATGGCAGAACATGAGCTGGAACTTACCCAAAAAAAAAAAAAAATACATGAGCTCGAGGAAGAAGAAGAAAAAGAAGATAGGGTTGGGTTGGGCTCAGCCCGAGGCCTCAACCCGAGGCCTCAACCCTAGCTCAGTCTAGCCCGGTCCTAACACAAGGCCAGAAATTCCCAGCCCTAATATGCTCTCAGTGCCAGGGTATCTCAGCCCAAACCCTTTTTGGGCTCAAGGTGGGTTTTTGTCGACATGGCCAAACTTTCACCCCTTGTTACGTGGATGATGCCTTGTTTTACTACTTGAGACCAAAGGGTGTCAATTGGTGGGCCTTGATGAGGCCTAATTGGTTTACACCAATTAAGACCTCACACCAATTATCAGGATATTCAGGCTCACTCTCATCAGGCTCAGGCCAATGGATCATATCATATTTGGTTTTTTCACCCCTGATGGTAAAGTTTGTACATCTATGCAAAAAACAGGGAACATTAAAGATCAACAATATATGAGTCAATTGATAGAGAAATTAAGTTCATAAATTCTGAAATCGAGTGAAAGAAGTTGCTTAACTTCTCTAGCTCTTGCCCTCTCTCTCTCATTTTGGCTTTGTGAACTATGACCAAACGACGATTTACCACTTACATAACAAATCAACAAACACATTTAGCTCTTTGCAAGTTCATCGTTAAACCTTTCTTTGCGTTTTAGATCTCGTCTTCTTTATCTGAAATGGATTTTTGAATAGTCGGCCAAGGAGTTGGGAGGTGGAGGGATCGAGGTGGAACTACCAGGAAGCAGACGATGATAGGATGGTAGTGAAGGAGGGTAATAAAGGAATTTTAGTAATTATAAGATTAATTTTGGAGATTTATGAAAAATTTTCTTGTGATACTTATTTATATTTAAAATAAATTAATATAATTTAGGATCTACAAATACAAAAAAGATAAAAAGATATTTATTATTATTGTGATAATTAATTATTACTCATAATTTATTATAAATAATTTATAAACATAAATATAAATTATACCACGTAAGATTCACAATGTTTTATATCGACACTGGATGGGAGTATCTCATCTCGCTGACGGTCTTAGGAGTCACGGCTGACCATATCGAATCCTAACACAATATTTCAATCCAACGGTTTCTACACTAGGAAGCCAATAACTAACGGCTTCTGCATTTCCTTCGTAGAGCAGCTGACAACTTATACCTTCCTTTCTTCCTTCCTTTGCCTCTGTATTTCTCCTTTATCGGGCTCTCTCGAATGTTCTACAACACGCCATATTGTATATACAGATACTTTTTATAAATCTTAGTTGGTTAATCTGTTCTTAAGATCTTCATTTAACCCTAATTTCACTTTTGCCTCTCATTTTCTTTCGTTTTTCTCCGATAAATCCCTCGTTCTTGAATTTGAATCGTTAATTCAATTCCAGTGATCTAAGTCGAGCTTCGATTAGAAGGAAATGGTGCTCATTGAAGAGGAAAGCCAAAACGATCAAGTAAATACTAGAGCTGTTCCAGAAGTTTCCGCTGATACTGTTGAAGAGGTAACTGGTAGGGAACCGGAAGGCTTTGAAACAGCCAGTGAAGGTGAAGGCGATGGCGAAACCGATGAAAGACCTGCACCTCCCAAAGATGACTCTTACGAAGATGCCTTGACTGATGAACAGTTGCAACAGGTGCCTATTTGAATGCCCTCTCCTTCTGAAAAGTTCATCTCTATATGCATTTGTGTATTTTTGTTAGAATGAGCCATGTTTTGGCGAGAATTTATCTGTTCTCACGCTAATTGATATGAGTATATATTTGGCTTATTTGGAACCCTAAGTTGATGATTCATACTAGATGGCAATTGTTAGCATCTCCATTTTTTTTTTGTTTTCCCTCTCATTTTATTTCCTGGTCAAGCTTTTTTTTTTTTTTGGACAAACCAGTTGACTTTTAATAACAATGCTTCATACCTTAAGTATTGACCAATGACTTCCCTCACCTTATTACCTAACATATTTCCTGCTTATGCTGACAGCTAATTGGTGGTACTGGGGCTGAGGTAGATTGCTTGTTTTTAATATTTTTATTTATTTATTTATTTTTTTAATATTGATCCTTTAAAGGTTTAACTTGTTTTAACTTCAAAGCATAAGAGAAATATCTATGATATGAGCATTCTCAATAATAATTGAAATGAATTTGTTACTGACCCAAAAAGAATGACCTGGAGTGCTTACCACAGATATTATGGTGGACTGTGGTATGATATATTCAGATTCCCTCAGCTTAAAACTTAACGACATAAACAGAGTGATCCTAGGTTTTAAGTCAAATCATTGTCACTTGTATAAGTTTGTAGTGGAATTTATTTGTTAGCACTAAAGTGTCTGCCTCATGGTACATGTTATTTAAACTTAACCAATCTAATGCATAGAGTGACGATGTCATTCTTTTTCTTTTTATGTGCATATTTTCATCTTTCGAATTGCCTTTTCAGGATTCTAGACTGCATTTACTGCCTTGAGATCAGTCTAGAATAATTTATTTTCTTCCAGTGGCATGTGAGGACTTATAAGCTTTTTTCTTGATTCTGTTGTTTAGAGATAAATTCCTTGTGTTTCTGTGCTTTTATTTTGTATTTTCCTTTTTTAGTACTCCATTTGTCTCACAAAGATTGTCTCGTATGAAGAAACTGGCATTTTAAGGAGGTTGTTTAATGCATTGACTACTCACTAAATCAAACCCACCTCCACTGGTTTGGCTTACATAGTAGAGAGAAACAATGTGACAAGGGATCATAAATAAATGTTAGATGATTAAATGAATGTAATGGGGGGGGGACTGCTTCATATCTTGGTTTTTTAATGAGCAAACATTTTGCAATAGTGAAATGAAATGAGATTATCTTTTTGGGACAGAGCAAGTATTGTAAAGTGTAAATTCTCAATGTGGTTTCATGGGATGTACTTCTGGAGCATTCTTACAGAATCAGTAAATCTAGATAAGTGATAGTCTTTTGTTTTCTTTTTGAGCAGAGAGCCTTATCTCAAGTCAATGATGTGAAATCAGAAGGCAATAAACTTTTTGGGGCTGGGCAGTATGAAGATGCATTGTCAAAGTATGAACTTGCTTTACAGCTGGCTGCTGAGATTCCTTCAGCCACAGAAATACGTTCCATGTGTCATGCAAACCGTGCTGTTTGTTTCTCAAAAATGGTATGTTGTTCTTAATATGTTTACAAAAAAATATGAGGACTCTTATCTTGGAGCTTTCTGCTTCATTACATTTCTTTTCAAATGAACTTTCAGATTAGTTGATGGAAATTGATGCAACCCTTCATGGCAGTGTGCTAATTTATTAAATGAAGTGGTCAAATTAATGATGTAAAACTCGGTGTACAAGCTACAAGCCAAAAACTGATCTACAAATTTATCGGAAGATAGTTCTATATGCAATTTCCAGTTGCCTGAACTACCATGCCAATGATTGCTTGTATATTGTTTGTTATTAGATAAGTTTCTAGGATTTAGAATGAAGGTAACTATTATCTTTAGCTAGGCCAGTTTCAATGTGCAATATAGAACAATAAAGACCCTTTTTTTTTTTTTTTTACAAAGAAGAAAAGAAGAATATTTCTTGTTTGGAGGCCTTCTTTGAGCCATATTGAGGACTGATATGGTCAATGGAGCACTCTTGGATTGCCAATCTCAACCATAAGGTCAATTGTCAGACATCAAATTGGTGAAGGTTGATGTGGTACTTCTAACTTTTCTATAGATAGGGACCATGTGAATTGATCATTTGTCGAATTGCATAGTCAAATTCATTCACATAGCTTGTATAGAACCCTTTTCTAGCTATCAATTCCTAACCAAAGCTGAGCGTTTGGTTGTGTTACATGTGTGATGGTTTTGGCTGAAACTTACCAGATAATCAATGATGGCATGAACAGGTCCACGAAAATTGAGTACCAACTAAGTTTGCATCTGGCGGATGTTAGGTCCTTGTAGTGCAGACAAGGAAACCTAATGTAGACTCTTCCAAAAGCAGAAAATCCAGATAGAGGCTAGTACAAATAGGATCACAAGACAAAGAACATGGGATATGGAACTAACAGAACAGGATTTGAAACTAGATCTGGGAATGGTAGGAATAGAATAGAAAATAGAAGAGTTGATAGACAGGACATGAATCGACCAAATCTACGAAGAGAATCCACTCTTCCACTAAGGAATCTACCTTAGCCTTGACTTGGAATCTACCAAGCACACTTGATAAATCCACCAAGCAACTACTGAATCTACAGGGGTTAAATTTCTGGAAAACAGAACTGTATTACTAAGGAATCTACCATACTATGAAATCTACCTTAGCCTTGACTTGGAATCCACCAAGCAACTACTGAATCTACAGGGGTTAAATTTCTGAAAAACAGAACTGTATTACTCCTCAAATCGATGGGGAGGCCATTGGCCCTTGCATGTCTTTTAGTGCTTGCTAACCCAAAGTAGGATAGCATAGGGGCTGTTTCCTGATAAAAAAAAAGGGTAACTTATTTTACTAAAAGATTACTACTAAGAATTTGAGATTATTTAGAAATCTATCATCTCTTCTAATCCAGCTAAGGTAATATAAAAAAAATAGTAACAGAGTTTTTTTTTTTTTTTTGGTAAATAGATATTTTATTGACCCAAGAAGGGGAGCACAACAAGAAACCCTACAAAGGAGGGATACAAAGACCAAGGCCTAGGCCCAAGAAGAAGCAGAAAGGGAACAAAACAGCTACATGAACAACCAAGAACCCCTAGTGCCAACAATAACAGCCCTTTTAATGAACATCAAAATTCCAGATGGTTCTAAGGAATCTAGATTTAACTGAAGAAGAGACAGGACACTTGAAATGCTTAATCTTGGCTTCAATCTCTTGGATGATGGTCGCTATGATCATTTCCTTTGGCTTGGACTTCAAGGAGAAAATTATCCGATTTATTTCCCTCCATATATGATAGATGGAGGCACTAAACAAGAGTTTTCCAATAATTTCCGTCACACCTCCTCCTTTGAAAGAGGAACTCACTCAATCGGCTTCTTTACACAGGTCATCAAAGGGAGAATGAGATGGCCAGCATTTAGCCAAGCAAGCCTTCCAGACGGATCTACCATACTCACACTTAAAAAAGAAATGGTCCGTAAAGTCATGACTCATGACCAGCCCAACAGAAAGAACACATTATGGAAATATGCACCTGTCTAATCTTTAGCTGATCAGCTGTAGCTAGGAGTCCAGCAAACCTCTCCAAGCCACAAAAGCATGCCTCGAAATGTTGTGAGAAAACCAGATGGCTTTACTCCAACTCACAGCGGGATTCTTCTTCCTCGAAGCTTCCCAAACCTTTGAATTGTTGAAGGAAGAAGACTGAAGGCCATTCCATAAGATTTGATCGTCCCTCTCTGTACTAGCTCGAGACTCGTACCTCAGCCCATCCCAAATCTCCCTTGAAATCTGGTCGTTTGTACCGTTTTCCCCCTGAAAAGTGACAATGAACTCACTGACCTTTGCCCCAGGAAGTCCTAACATATCACAGCCCCCTGCTTCATATTTTTCCCAAAGCACCCCTGCAGGATGCCAGGGATCAAGCCAAAGCAAGGTATGAAGACCAGAACCAATTTGTGCTTGACAAACTCCTTCATCACAGGCCTAATTTTAAGAATCGATCTCCAAACCATGAACAGCTTTGGTTGATCTTGACTGTCCAAATTGAATCGTTTTTGAGATACCGATTCTTGATCCACTCCACCCACAGACTTGGTTTACTGATGATGATATTCCACATATTTTTCATGATGGCAGCTTGGTTCCCTTTAATCTTTTGATTCCAATACCTCCCTCTTCTTTAGGTCTACAAACTTTTTCCCGACTCACAAAGTGGATAGACCGCTTCAGCTCCGGACCTCCTCATAGGAAATTGGCCAATATTGACTCAATCATAGCAATAGTTTTACCCGGCAGCAAACAGGCCCAACCAGTAAACAGAGTTTAAAAGAAAACACCAAGATCTCCCGTATTCCTAACTCTGACCCATATTTTAGGTACGTTAGAGTGCTCCATTACAGTGAGACCCCTTGGACCAAAGATCCAACACATATGTATGTAACCCAACCCAAGGCTTATTTCCACTAATCAATCCATTTTCTGATCTCTAATGCATCAAAACCATTCTTTGTTTGTACAGAGCTGTTTCCAATTTGTTTTGACAAGCAGGCTTGGGATAAGGGACATTTATGAATGGATGGTTGGGCTAGAGTGTGGAGACCACATATGCATCCATAGTTGTCAAGGCGTCGGCGTCTAGGCGTGATTCCAGGGCCTGGGCGCCTAGGCGCCTTATGAGTGTTTCCTGGGCGGTCGCCCAGGCTCTCTGGGCGTCGCTTAGGCACCGCCTTGGACGCCTTGGGCGCCTAGAATGCCTGGGCGGTCGCCTTGGGTCTTATATGTGTTTTTTTTTCCTTTGATCTTTGAATTTGCTTCACAGGATTTATTAGGCTAGACAGGAACAACATTTATTAGATAGTACTTATTTATGACTAATATCATTTAAGTAAATGTTTCATTTACTTAAGATATTATTTATAAATAAGCAAATACCCCCTATTTGAATCTAATAAAAATAGTTTAAAATTCAAATTCCAGAAGGATAAAAAGTCAACCTTCCAGTTCAAGAACAAAAATCGTATTTTCGGGTGCGGGGGTGATTTTCAACTTCAAAATGCTAGGCTTTTTTTCCAAATATAAAAATTCCATAAATCTTATTACAGTAAAGCATCACTAAAAACCAAGAACGCGCCAAAATAATCTCTTGCTTTGATGCCCAAAAAATAATTTACATTCAGACAATTTTTAACAGCATTCACGTACTTCGAATAAGGTTTGACCGGAGTGTAACTCTTTCATTATAACTCGGATTCAAGAAATCTAGGATTTGTTGAAAAACTGATTATATTAGTTTTGCAATGAATTTGAGATTGCTTGAATCCGAAGTATATTAAAGGAGTTACGCTCCGGTAAAATTTGTTAGAAATAAGTAAATGTTAGTCATAAATACGTGTTGCCTACTTAACTCAATTATTTGTTTCTTTGTTGGTTTTCTTATATTAATTAAGCTATGTCTTAAATGTTTATTTATGTAGAATGTTGCATATATATATGTATATATATATTTATAAACATTATAAAAAATTTCATCTACACCCCATCAAAGATTGTTAATATCATCTACACCCATAAGAATGCAGAAACATCACCTAGGTCCACTTAACTGACGGAAATCATTAAAATTATTAAAATACAGTTTTACCCTTCATTTTAATATTTTATCTTTTTAATTTTAAAAAACTTAAAAAATTTATTCCAAACAGCCTTCTACTCCGGCGACGTGAAGATTTTTTCGGTAGTGTGAGCTTGAGACAAAATCTGGATATGCTTGCACTCCATCGTTTCCACAATACCGCGTCGGCAACTGCAGAACCCATTACAGTATCAATATCGAATCCAGCAAGAATTCGTGACATGATGAAGAGGAATTCTTCTCCAACGCGCTTGCCATACCCAACTAAACAAATCCTGCGTTTCATCAAATTTAGAAGCCCTAGATCGAGATGGATCAGAGGAGCAATCTATTGAAGGAAAATGGGAAATAAAGAAAGGAACAGTACCAAAAATTCGAAACTGATGGAGTTGATGACAGTGGAAGCAATGGAGATTGCAACTAGGTCGAGATTTCCCAAATGTCCTGCAAATGCTTGAATTATTAGAGTCATGGCGTACAAGGCTACACGACTGAAAATAGCAGGACCTGCGATCTGCCATATCTTCTTCGATTCCACCCATATCCTTTGAATCATAGATCCTTCGCTTCCCTCTTCTAACAAGGGGACATCATCTTCCCTCATTCTCTCGCTCTCTCTGCGTCTCTAGGGCTCCGGCTTTTCTGCTTCCAACCCTCGTTAATAATCAAAGAACTACCAAAAAAAATTGCTAGCTGGGTGGTACAGGTCCCATGAATTCGAGTGATTCTCATAATTGCTATCATTTTTCTTCCTCAAAAGGAACACAAATTTCCATGATTGAAGGTTCAACTGTAAATTTAATCAGAGCGTATTCGTCTCTCTCTCTCTCTCTGTATATATTTCAGTCGATGAAGAACAAAAATAAAATTAAAAATTATTTATTAATATGCTTTCATCCACAACCATTACCAGCTTCTGCCATATGAATCTGACTATGGAGAAGAGTAGAAGAGGAAAGAAGAAGAGGAAAGGAAGAAGAAAAAGGGTAAAATGGTATTTTATCTTTACTCTAAGGGCAGTATTGTCCATGGAAAATTTTATTTCAGTTGACGTCAGCATCTAACGGGAATTAACTGACGGAGTGGACTTCTTTGATTATCACAGCCAAAGTTTTGGGACCTAAGTGATGTTTTTGCAAACTTGTGGGTGTAGATGATGTTAACAATCTTTGATGGGGTGTAGATGAAATTTTTTCTAAACATTAATATAGCATTAATATTTAAAAAAAATATATATACATTGGGAACGCCTTGGTAGCCTAGGCGACGCCTAGGCGGCGCCTAGGCACCCAGGATGGCTTCAAACGCCTTGGATCGCCTTGTCGCCTTGACAACTATTAATGCATCGAAACTCCGCTTGAGGAATTTCAGCCCATTATAGAGTGACTAGGTAAATTCTAGGAGGTAATTTTTTGGGTTGTGGAGGATATGAGGTTACGGGGATTTGGAGGTACAGGTCGTTCACAGTTAGGTCTTTTGTTCACCTCTTTACATAATAGTGTTTCATGCACACAATCATTTGAATCATCTGTACTGTCATTTGGACTGTTGGTCTTGATAAGATACTGACGGTGGACTATCTAATCAGTTGGGGATGGGATAAGCAAGACAGAAGGTGATGTCTTGGAGGAGTTTGTTAGCAATTTATTTGTCCGGCATACTTATGCTTGTGGAATTGGGAAGATGTTCTGCAGCATTTTAATATGCCCGTACAGCTATTATACGCTGTAATGGAGTTCTAGAGATGCGAAACAGCTTGTACTGATGGAGCAATTAGAGTGTATCTGGAGGATGCTGCCTTTTGTTTTTTTGGTGTATTGAATTGGAGAGTTTTCTAAGATTCAGTACAATCCCTGGTGCTGGTTTTAAGGAAGCTTAGAAAGCTTAAATGTGCTGTGGGCCTGTGGCGGATTGGATGTCTGGCCTTCTGTGGTTTAGAGAAGTTAATTGTTTCCAAATGTGGAGCCATAGGGTGTAGAGTATTTGCCCCCCCTCGCGGGTGCCCTGGAGGGGGGGGGGTTTGAGTTGTAGATAATGAGCATGACCTTGTGATTGTCGATTCTTGACAATGTTCCCAAAATCAGGATTTGTGACCACCGGTTGGGCCAAATTTCTTCAAATATTGGTTGATATCTAGCTGGATTGCCCAATCTGTATCTGGATCGACTTCTTGTATTGTCTCTTGAATCCTGGATGGACATCATTTGACATGGTAATAAAATTGACTTTTACCTACAAGAATATATTTAATTCAATTATTTCTGCTTCTCTTATTAAACTGTTTTCTCTGGCTCTAATTGATTTGTCATGAAATATGTTGCATGACTTATCTTCAAAGCAAAGAGGAAATTGTAAGCCAAGAAAAACCTGAATTATTTTATCTAAATGCAGTAAAGGTGCGGCAAAAATATTATTGGTTTGAAAATAACTTCAATTTATACTTGGATTTAAAGAAAAAAAATTGGGTGTCTTCTTGTATACTCCTCTTGCTCAGCCATGCTAAAATTTGCTTTCTTTGGCATGTAGGATAAAAAAAAAAAAAAAATCATAGAATAATAGAAAATAAGTTTATTTTCCATGAAGTAAAATAAAGGGAGCCTAAAAGAAATTTAAACTTCCAAAAGTAGCATTAGTCTGCCCTATAATTGTTGCTTCTTTTAAATGAATTTGTGTTTTGACTTTTAAGGGATGGTTGGTTGATGTTTTCTCCCTTTTTGTCTTTTGTATGCTTGCATAATTTAGGCAGTTTGTTAGCCATGTTTTAGAGTTATGGTATAGAATCTGGCAATCGTTTGTTGAACTCCTTTCATTTTTCTAACAGTACATTGCTTTGACTTAGTCAAAGTAGTTAGTGTTAGTTTCTAGGACTTGGACTCATATTACTCTATTAGTGTATAGATTCCTAAATAGTTTATTAGTTTGCTATAGTAGTTTCATTTATCAATTAGGCTTCTTAGTTTCATTTTCTTATTTTGAGTTTACTTTTTTTTTTTAATTTTGACTAAGACTTTGATTTGTAAATTCCTAGATCCTATCTAATAGTTGTTTTCTATTTTTTATAAACACAAGTTACAAGGAGAGGAGTAGGATACATTGATTTTCTCCATTTTTTCTTATTTTTCAATTTTATTACATGGTATCAAAGCAATCCCTTGGGTTGCCATTTTGAGTAGTTTAAGATTTTTCGTTAGGTGTGCAGCCATCTGCTACTGCTACTACTGCTGTTACTACTACTACTACTACTATTTGGTTCACACTTCACAGTGACTTATACTATGTTGTTACTACTATTTGGTTCACAGTGACATAAACTGTGCTGTTACTACTACTTGGTTCATAGTGACATATATTGTGCTGCTACTACTACTGCTGCTAATACTACTATTGCTGCCACTACTATTGCTACTGCTCCTAATACTACAACTGTTGCTTATGCTATTATATTGTTTCAAGCTGAAGCTCTCACATTCCCCTATGCTCCAGCTTAAGGGAGAGGGGGAGTTAGTGTAATAAAATTGTAACTGCACACTGCTTTGACTTAGTCAAAGTAGTTAATGCTAGTTTTTAGGACTTGGACTCCTATTAGTATATGGATTCTTAATTAGTTTATTAATTTGCTTTATTAGTTTCATTTACCAATTAGGTTTTTTTGCTTACTTTGTCTTTAGTTTGTGACTAGGACTCTGACTTGTAGAGTCTTAAATTCTAACTAATAGTTGTTTTCTATTTTCTATAAATACAAGCTATAAAGAGAGGAGCATGACACATTGATTCTCTCCATCTTCTTTTATTTTTTTATTTTGTTACACTAACTCAACTCGACTCAACCTTATCCTGTCTAATCGGTTACATGAATCCTTTTTCTCCAATTAGCTCTATTCAAAATCGCACTTGTTAGTTGTCCTAGCTATTCATGTCTTTTCTCACCACTTCTCTTAGAGTCATTTTAGGCTTATCCCTGGCTTTTTTAGTTCGTATAATATGAATCAAATCACCCCCATACTGGGGCATTCAAAGGCCTCCGTTGCACACGTCCATGCCACAACAAATGATTTTTTCGCAATCAAGGTTTTATATCTTGGATTTTAGTGTCTGCCAAAACCGAAATTTTGGCCAAAATGTCCAAAATTTGACCGAAAGTGTGCATTTTTCGGTTGTGAATGTTAGCCACCCATTTCAAGGGGTGAACAGCCATATTAAGGTCTGAAACTTCACGGGAACTTTATTTTAACCTCTATAAACATATGTGAACCTTTATATTGCAAGATAACTCACACAAAATGGTAGTTTGGCTTTGCACCCTAGGTTGGGAGTATACATCGACCATAACTGGATACGTTGTGTAATATTGCCTATTCTATTCATTGGTCTAGTGCTAGAAGAAACAAAAGACTAGTAAAACAAGTACTTTATAAATTATACAATAGGAATAAAAAAGTATAATATTGATTAATTATGAAGTACACTGTACATGAAATGATCGAATGGCCGAAATCCGACTTAGTAGGTAAGACTGCCTTGTCTTGGGGGTGCTAGAACGAGAACTGGTGATGCTTACTGAAAGGGCCTAAATGACTGAAACAATGACCGAAATGCTGAAATATCGACCAAATTATTGCAACTTTAGTAAGCCAGCTCCCATCTCGTCTTGGTCAGTCTGAAACAGAAAATTTTCGGGTTTGCCAAGATTGTGAACCATGCTCGCAACATATCGTATATCGGAGCTACTACTAAATTAACTCTAATTTGTTGACTGAACTGGTGATGCTTACCAAGAACCGGTGATGCTTACCGAAAGGGCCTAAATGACTGAAACATGACCGAAATGCTGAAATATCGACCAAATTATTGCAACTTTGGTAAGTCAGCTCCCATCTCGTCTTGGTCAGTCTGAAACAGAAAATTTTCGGGTTCGCCGAGATTGTGAACCATGCTCGCAACATATCGTATATCAGAGCTACTACTAAATTAACTCTAATTTGTTCACGTCTAATATTATCTTTTGTAGACTTATCCCCCCCCCTTATTTTTTATTTAAATACCGACAACCTAATATAAAAATATTTTAGCTGTCCTTTTGTGCCTTTGATGCCATTGTTTTGAGATACTCTTAGATTTTTTAATTTGAAATATACCATATTTCAGGGAAAATATGATGAGACGATCAAGGAATGCACGAAAGCGTTGGAGCTAAATCCTTCATACGTAAAAGCCTTACTTAGAAGGGCAGAGGCACATGAAAAGCTTGAGCACTTTGAAGAAGCTATTGCAGGTATTTTGGAAGTTTGAAGATTTATTTAAGTTTATATTCACTGTTCTGTTCAAGATGCAGAATTTTAACCAGAAAAAAATGAAAGACTTTACTCATCTTCTAATTACAGTATCCTCACTTCTTAATGTACTATTGCATTTGTAGACTGACTTTCAATCTCTTGATTTTTTTCCTGTTTACTAGAAAGCTCTATAAGCTGACAGCTAAAATTGTACAGGAAAAAGTAATATGTAGAAGGAAAAAAGGGGAAGGGGAGAGGATTCCCAGGAAAAAAATTAAAGAGGTGGCTAGAAATTTACAATTAACTATTCTAAATATCCTGAAACCAGTTCTCATGATTCTGCCACTTGAATTATTGAATGTTTTGAACTACTTCAAGAACGTCTTCCTTTCAACCTGAAACCTGACAACACCCGTGCATTGTGAATTGTGATGATAGACTGAAGTAAATCTTGGAAGGGCTCTTATATTCTGAAATTATCAAGAATCATTTCTTCTATTAAATAAACCTGCATTTGCACACTCTTCTTCAAGTTCCTTCCTCCTCCTTTTTATTTTTTATTTATTTATTTTTTTTTATTTATTTTTTCCTATTGGGTTATTTTACTTGCCTATAGCATGTGGAGGTCATTCTTCTGTAGTCAGCAATAATGTTTTCTTTGTTTGTTGTTGCCTTTTTTTTTTTTTTTTTTTGGCCACTGTAGACATGAAAAAAATCTTGGAATTGGATCCTTCAAATGATCAAGCTAGAAGAACCATAAGGCGCTTGGAGCCATTGGCAGCAGAGAAGCGAGAAAAAATGAAGGAAGAGATGATTGGTAAGTTGTGAGTATGCTTTTATTTTGCATTTTTGCTTGCATTATTGACATGCATGATTCTTTTTTCTCTAGGTTGATTACTCTTCCTAATATTGTTTTTTTTTTTTTTTTTTAAATAAATTGTTGGCCTTGGTCAATTGTTTTTTTTGTTGACGGGAATGAGAAGACAAAAATTTCCCTTGTTAACCTCTGTTTGATTTGTTGTTTTGAAAAGATATATTTCATACGACAGAACTTTTTATTTATTTACTTATTCTGTTTATCGTCACAATATTTGTATAAAGTAAAAAGATATGTTTAGAGCATTAGTGGATATGAGCTGCACTCCCATGCTGCTTGGGCTCAGTCAAGAGCTTGCTTCGTTGAAGACTGAATTGACTTATGGTTGGCTCAGCCTTGCTGGTTTATTGACCATAGAGATGTGGGCTTGCAAGCTTTTCGGAGATCGCTGATCTTGATCCAGAAAACTTGGCCTGGATAAGGATCAGCAGATAAGACCTATACTTAGTTATAGAATTCTTTGTTTTCCTGTTTTGGCAAAACTCTTTGTTCTATTCGTTAATTACAGCTAAGTCATGACAAAACTCATTGGTTAACATATTTGCTCATTTGTGTTTCTTTTGGGTATTTTGAATGAAGAATCTTATAGACTGATTTACACAGTATTTTTTTCTTTTATCTTAAACTAAGATTATAAGTGATTACATAATAATTGAATTGTTTTATAGCTAATACAATGTATTCCGTTTAGTTTATCCTCAGCTGCTAGAGCACGTCACTCCAGTCTTGGTTTTCGTGTTTTTGTTCTGAGCTAAGGTAGTCTGGCATGATTAATGTATTCCAGGATCAAAATTTTAGGCCAAGTTCTCTGGTTGGTGAGTTATTTCAGAGATTTACTTATATGAGCCTAAATTGAATTTAACCTGTGTAGAAATGGTAGTGGCTTACCCAAGTCCAAAGCTGCTGGTTGGAATGGGAAAAAAAGTAGGGAAAATTACATTTTTGTCTTGGTTTTCATCAGTTAAACTGCATGGATAGTACTTTACAAGGTACCATTAGCTGGGATTCAATCACTCGAACATTCTGATGCTAGATTAGTGTTCTTTGGCCTACCTACATGGTGTTTTGGATGCTATCAAATATAGTTTTTAGCTGTCATTAGATGTGGGGTTTTCATGTTATATACAGAAATAAGCGGTAGAAGATGTGCTTTGAACGACTGCCCACTATACCAAAAATCAACATTAAAGGTCTGTGTTGATGAGCGGAAGAAGACTTGAACATTATGTAAAGTTTCCATCCTAAAAGTTCAAACTGGTATGTGGAGGGACTCCCAGGTGTATAAGGGTGAGCTGTAGACTATTTGGTAGTTGGTGTGGGACTAAACTCCTAGCATTCCCTCGCACGTGTGACAGTACATACTGCAAACACGTGGAGACTAGACTGTGAAAACCCACTCTCATATCATGTAAAGTTTCCATCTTAGAAGTTCGAACCAGTAGGTGGAGAAACTCCCAGGTGTTTCAGGGCGGTTGTAGACTATTAGTAGTCGGTGTGAAACTAAACTCCCAACACATTACAGAACCCAAACTCCTCGACCATGATTCTCTCATTTTATGTTTGGTAGTTGGTACTTTGTGAGTCAGGATCTTTTTGTTCTTATTTTAGTCCATTATAATCCCTGGCCTCTTTATTAACACATCCCTCCCCCAAAGTAAACAAATCTCTTTTTTCTGTACCACCTTCTGGCAATACCATTGTGTTTCCTGAATTTGTTTGTTGGTTGGCTAAGCTCGAATCTTTTATACTTTAATTATCATTGTTTCATATCTAGATGGTATTATTTTAATTCTTTTTATTCATATTTTTTACACGTACACGTGTATGCCATTTTAATTTGAACACAGACATGCACTAGTTGAAAATGTTCTTCAGTCTACCACAGTACTGAGTACATGACTGCATGTTGCTATATGCTTGTTGACTTAAATAACTGCTTTAGCAGACGGAAGTTGATTTACTTGACTCTACATTGTGTGCAGGGAAGCTAAAGGAAATGGGGAACTCTGTATTAGGGCGCTTCGGTATGAGCGTTGACAACTTCAAAGCTGTTAAAGATCCAAACACTGGATCCTATTCCATCTCATTCCAGCGTTAGGATTGCATGTGAGTTTTTTATGTTTTGACTAAAAAAATGGAAAGAAGATTGAGATGGGAGAGAGATGTTGTGAATAAGATTACTAAATGATTATAGCTTCATTATGAGAGCATGTTTTGTTGCAGATTTAACATGTAAATGAAAGTGAGGCTTGTGTAAGTCTGTAGAACCTTGATCTTCTGTGATGCTTGTATTAATACTGTTAAGTGCAAGCTGCCAAAAAAGCGGGTTTATTTGTTTGGGGGAAACGCATAGATGCACCAGATTTCGTTAGACCCATTTACTTCGTACAAGTGTTTATGGATATGAGGTAGTTTTCCCTCTAGGAAAAAGGAAGTTCATCTTTCTTTTACCTCCTCGAAACACATGTTGGAAATGTATGGAAATGTAAAATGTTATAATGTTATGTGTAAAATATTTACGTCAAAACAGACGGAGTCAAGGAAAACTGATTCCTAGTTTGGCAGTTCGATCGGAAAAGATTCTTTCGTCACATGACATAGAAAAATCATGAGAAATTTGGTAGTGGTTGAAATATAGGTAGTGTGTATTTGGAATATTGGTAAGTGTGCATGGATATACACGGAATGCATGCCATTATATGAGGGTAAATGATTGAATTTTGGTTTAAGATAGTATCCAATAGCTAGATTTACCATTTGATCCATCCACACGGTAAATATTAGATGTCCAAAGTCCAGACTAGAGACACCTTTACCTAGTGTAAAGTTTCCATCCCAATTGCTTGAACTCTTGCTGGAAAGATTCGTGGTTATGGTTATTGGATTGGTGATTCATATTGGTTTTGGAATTAGCCGATCTCTGATCAAAGTCTGTTTAATATTATATTAATGACAATCAGACACATGTCAGTTTCTCATTGGATCTGTATATCGATCTAATCCAGATCGATCGGATCCATTTTTGATATGGCAAATATTTTGTCCAATACTTGGATTTGGAACCATACACCAAGGGTATAAGGGGGGCTCTAAACTCTTTGGTAATCGGTGTGGAACTAAATTCTCAACATACCTTGGCACGTGTTAATGTACTCGAATGCGTAAAAACTCTGGAGACGGAGAAAATCCACTTTGATACCATATCAAGTTTTAAACCCCAAAACTTGAACTGATAGGTGGAAGAACTCCCAAATGTATAAGTATGGCCATAGATGGTAGTCGGCGTGGGACTAAACTCCCAACATCTAGTTTTGCATCACCAAAGAAACTTTCCCTTTAACACAATAATATCACTTAAGAATTCAAGAAAGCCCTTTTAAATGATAATCATGGAACAGCAAGTATGGAGACCATACATAGAGAATAGGTCATGATCTAGTTTAAAGAGGAAAGACAAGTGCGAGGAGAACATCAAATGGGAAGAAACAAAGAAACAGGACATGACTACAAGCCTAAATGCAGGGCTACCCAACAAAACAACACAGTTGACTCTGAACAGGGAAAAGAAAAAGCTTCACACTAGAGGCCACTATTGAAACGGTTGTCCACTTGGCAATACAAGTGTACCTATCCCTATATGCCCAGATCACCCACATGAACCCAAACTCAATTGAAAATCATCAGTGATGCTTATGGTTGTTGAGCCAGACCTTGAAAACATGCCTGGACACCCTAATCTCCCGACAGAACCAGTTGATCTCATCCGACCTATCTCTCTTTATCTTCCACCCAAGATCTGATGCAAATGCAAACATCATCTGCGTCTGCTCCTCCGTGAACTTGGTCCTTGGCCTCCTCCCCCTTCTTATCTGCATCATCACTTCATGCTGCTGTTGTGCTACCGAGACCTTCCTCATCTGCTTCTCCTCCTGAGTGCCATCACTCACTTCCATCACCTCTGTTTCAACCCTCTCAGTGCGACTACTACTATCTACCTTCCCATCACCACCACTAGTGCCACCACCATTGGCCACCACAGCTATCTTCTGGTGGAAGTTCTGGTGGCACTGACATGCCCCACAGTGAAAGCCACCATGTGTTGGGGTGAATTCTCCACAGCCATCGGTGGCATGGCCACCAAGCTTGGCAGCATGATTTCTCATGCAGGCACCATACACAAACTCTTCCTTGGGGTTCCCCATATCTTCTTTTTTTTTTTGCAGTGTTTAAACATCCGAACTTCATACTTATATAATGTGTGGCCTTAGGTGTTAACGATGGTGTAGTTAATTCACTTTTGGCTTTAGTGTTAATTTGTCAGATAACTTTCCCTTATTCAAACTAAGAGTCTTTAAGGATCTAATAAGATTTCCATTTTGGTTATATTTTAAATGCCATTTTTGCAATAACAGTTTACACTGTATAGTAACATATTGTTTTTAAACCCCCAAAAAAAGGGGAAAAAATCTTCTCCAGCGCGAATCCCGGGATAACTTGACGACCATACCAATGTATCGGTATGCACGCCGAGTGATCTTTAGCTGTTGGATCTACGATGGACTCTCTGCAACACTGGAGAGGATCTGAGTCCCAAAAGGATTGATCAACAATTAGATAAACTTGGATGGAAACCCTAAGCTTTTGGTCTTTCTCACATTGTGTCAGAGGAGAATGAAGAATGTCTTATTTGTAACAACTAATTTTACAAAGATAAAAACATATAGTGTGGGGCCAATGGGAGCATGCACGGGGAATCGAAAGGGTGGGATTTGTTCATTTCATGGGGCTTGACGGACATTACACCCCTTCTTGTGTTTGGGTGCAGGAGGCACTCGATATGGGTCTTTATCCCTTAAAAGAACAAGAAGAAGATATATATACACATTAAACATATTGAATTTATTGAAAATCTGGTATCTTCTAGTAGCTTTTCCTTGTAGGTCGCACTGTGCTTAATTTATTTCCATCCTTGTATGTTAATGCATCACCACCATTGATTTTCACTTGATTATCAACTTGGGACTCGATATCTTCTATAGATATAACATCATCTCTATTACCCCCTCAAATCTGATGGTAGAGAAGAAATAAGGCCAAGTTTGATATGTATAACTAAAAGGAAGAGTAAGAGAGGCTTGGTAAAGATGTCAGAAATCTGGGAAGATGACGGTACAAATTTCGTAACCAGTGTGTGTACAAACATTTTACAGAATATAATGATAGTGAATCTCATTGTGTTTGGTTTTTTGAAATGTAACCATATTGTCTTTCTTCTTTTTTTGAAATTATTCATTAGATCGTGATGTGCACATGGACTAATCAACACACATGGATAGACTGGCCAAACTGTTAAGCACGACTTAGACAGGGTTCTATGAAGCAAGAGAGTCAGCAATGTTGTTTATCGCCTTTGGAATGTAACGAAAAGAACATGGTACAGAGTACTGAGAAAAAGAGCGTATATCATGCACAAGGGAGTCAGGGACAAAACATCTAGAGGTGGCTCCTAATTCGCTTAAAGAACAAACATTATCAGAGATTTGCAGTCACTCTCCACAATCAAATTATCAATGCAATCCTCTGTCGTCTGAAGCAAGCCGACTCTCATAGCTAAATATTCACCCTGTAAAGCTGACTCGAACTTCATAGAGTGATGCTGCAAAAACTCGTGATCCTGAAGAATTGCAAAGGATATACTCCAAACTTCCATTAGACTCTGAATTGAAAAAAGATGCATCACAATTTAAAGTAAGTGTCCCAAGAGGTGGAGGATGCCAACATGGAACAGGAACAGAGGCTGAAGTAAGTTGCTGCAAATCTTTGGGAGGTGATGCTGTTAATTAAAAGAACTCAAAGGTATGATTTTTGGGCTGCTACAGCTACGTCAAAAGGCGACCAAGTTGAGCGATTGAGCTAAATCCATTCCAAGAAATCCACAAAAACCAGCGAATGAACTATGGCATAATGTCTCAACTTTTGAGTTTACCATAAAAATAAAAAAAAATATCGGTCCAACCTTGATTCAATCTGTCAGAGTCGGTGTATAGGGTGGAATAGCTTGCAAACCATGTTGCCCGTGCATAGGGACAGTAAAAAAGAAGGTGTTCAATCAACTCAGTTTTAGTTCTGTAACGTTAACAGGATTTATCAATGGGGATATGTCATCGAGTAAGTGCTTCTTCAATGGCCAAAGCCAAAGAACAAACCCACTAAAATAGGAGTGAAAATAGGGATTGAAAATCTAGAGAGATTTTAGGAGAGAATAAACCTAAGAAGATTATGAGACGATTGAAATGAGAGAAAGATCAGGGAAGATAGGAGTGAAAATAAGGATTGAAAATCTAGATAGATTTTAGGAGAGAAGAAACCAAAGAAGAATAGGAGAGAAAATGACCATCAACTAAGGGCGACTGGAATGGGAGAAAGATGAGAGAAGATAGAAGTGAAAATAGGGATTGAAAATCTGGAGAGATTTTAAGAGAAATTGCTTCAATATTCAAGGATTTGCAGTGGCGGAGAGCTCCGAAGAAGAAGGCGATTCAAGGGTTTGAAAACCGGAAAAAATGTAAGAGAGCAAATGGGGAAATAGCAACTCTATTAAATAATAAGGGTAAAATAGGTAGTTCATCTCTCTAAAAGGGTAATTTGGTCTTTACAAAAATATTGGACTCCCACCGTTACCATCTAATAGAATATTCTTAACGCGTGGGGCTATTTGGATTTTAATAGTTATTTAGGAGAGGTAACTGTCTTTTTTGAAACCTTTGGAGGTCAACGGTCAATAAGGTAAGTTACAGGGGAGGTAACTGTCTTTTACCCAAAAAAAATTCTTAATTTTGGGTTGTGTTGGGAACTTCCAAATCCGGTCCCACAGCAAATTCGAAACATATACCAATATAGACTGACGTGAGGTGGAAGGTTGTGCCTCTCCTTGTCCCGGATGACATTACATGGGGTGGGGGGGGGGGGGGGGAGACATGGTAGGTGATTTGCACTTTCGACCAAAAAAATAAAAACCCCATCCTTTGGGCCATCCCAAACTTGATAATCTTGTCCCGGCAAAATACTCAACTAAATATTTAGAATAGCCTTTACCTGCGTTGGATGCAGAAGTTGAACCAGTAGAAGCACATTCCAACTTCGGGTGGATTGATCAAACCAATAGAAGCACATTCCAACTTCGGGTGGATTGTTGGGATACCCACAAAATAGAAGAACTAGCAGGTGTAGCATGATGCAATTTAAAACCTAGCAGGGTGAGATCCATTGATCATCTGAAGCACGAATCTGGTCTCCGGTCTCAACATACCAAATTAAATTTGCAAAGGGCACTTTATGGCCTTCTAGAATACTTCGCCAAACCCATGATGGTTTTGAACCATGAGTAACTGAAAGGAAGTTTTTATTCGAGAAGTAGATAGATTTCAAGAAAGTTGCCCATAAAAGTGTTTGAAAATTTCCATAGGCGCCATGTGATCTCAGATAATAAGGCGTTATTGTGTAGCCTTGTATTACAGAAACCCAAACCACCATTTGACTTTAATTGACATAATCTTTTCCAAGAGACCAAGTGCAACTTTGAATGTTTTTCCTTACCGCTCCACAAGAAGTTCGTTGCTAATTTCAGAATAGTTTCATGAATGGAGACCGGTAATTTGAAATGTAAACCAGCATAATTAATCACAAGAAATGCTTTGATTTCAGTAAAATTTCCATATTAGAAGGAGATAGGAGTTTCCCAGACCAGCCCTAGATCCGATGTAATGATTTTTCTCCTAAATCTTAAAACAACTCCTTAGAAATGCTTAAGTCAACTGGTAGTCCCAAATATTTATTATTTATTAGGGCCAGAATTATTTATGATTTTAATCACCCTTGAAATCTACCTTTGAATCTGAACCGGTGTGGTCGAACTATGAAGCAAAGTAGAATTTTGATAATTTATTTGTTACCCACAACTTTGCAATAAGTCTCTAAGCAATCCTTGAGATTACAATTCCGACACCTTTACTTTTAAAAATTGTAGTGTATCATCGGCAAATAATAAATGATGAATAGGAGTGGATTGGCCTCTCACCCAGATACTATGTATAAGACCATCATACTCTACTGTCATAAGTAAATTAACTAGCCCTTGGGAACATAATATAAAAAGTGCGAGAGAGAGATGATCTCCTTGATGGATACCCCTAATTGGAAGGAACTCACCCCCTTTCAGCACCAAAAATATGGTACTTGATGGTCGTCAGACACTTCAAGATCATATCCACCCAATGACTGGAGAAACTAAGACGGACTAATATACCTCTAATAAAAAGGTCATTCCAGACGATCATATGTCTTTCGCATATCCAATTTCAAAGCATGAAATTTCTTCCTTTTCGTTGCTTGAAATATAGTGGAACATTAGATGAGCCACAAATACATTATTTGAAATTGAGCGACTAGAATAAAAGCTTATTGGGAGGGAAATATAATAACATCCAATATGGTGGGTACCTTTATAACAAAGATCAAGGAGATGAGTTTGATAGCAACACCACATAAATTGATAGGTTGCAATTGATTACAGGATTCTGGTTAATGAGTTTTAGGAATAAGGCATATAAATGTATCATCAAGGAATGCCCCAAATTCTTGGACAGGAAAAAATCCACCACAAAGGCATGTAACCATTAAGGGTCTCAATTTTGGGACCGAACCGGTAGTCCAAACCAAGACGGCCTGAATTAACCCAAAACCCCCCTGGACTGCACTATTACTGAACATTTCTCAGGTTGAGGTATGGCATATCCTATCGGTCCCCGGCCAAGCTAGCCCAAAACCAGCCCAAAAATTGGGCTGACGAGCCCAAATCCGATAAGGGCCCAAACCAGACCGGTTCTGATTGAATATTAAATCATTTTTCATTGCTTCAGCCTTCTAGATGGGTTTAATGAGTTTCCTATTGGGCTTTCAATCCGAACCAGCCTGACACTGACCCCATAAGCTAAGCCCGATAATACACCAACACCAGGCCAGCCCATTAGTATTAGTGCACAATGCAGCCCACCCAGTCCAAACTTCTTAATGGTTGACATGTTGCGGTCAGCCAGTCAGACCATATAGCCCGACACCGATTTAACCCAGACTGACCCATTAACAGCCTCAGTGACCATATTATCATCACTTAGAACATGAGGCTTGGAAAGGGACTTGAATCATGAAATTTTAAAGTTGAGGCAAATAAAGCAGTTTTTATTCTGTTTGACCCGGATCCGATCTGATCTGCCTCTGGTGCAGTCTACATCCGGATCCAAATCCAGGTGGACCTACACTAAATAGCTCTTATCCGCCGTCAAGAGTGACCAAGAACCTGCGGACACGTGTTTTCTGACTCACCAACGTCAGCAATCATTCGATGTCAGAGAATCTATCCGACGTTGGATTCTGGGAATTTGCAGAAACATGGGACTCTTACGGATGACCTGAGGCGATCCAATCTCGTTTGGATAAGCCTCTTCAGGCAATGGCCCAGATCTCTTTTTTTGGACCATACTTGAAATGTAAAACACAGATTCCTCTTTTAGGCAGAGAAGGTTAGTGACACCAGCCATAGTAAGGCCCACGAACTGAACAAATAGATAATTTTTATGCAACTGGATCTCAGAATCTGGACAGGAAAGAATGAAAGAATTGGCCAATATGCATTCATCTTAACTCAAGATCAACTCTTCCTAATCATGCATAAGAATAAAATATCGACTGAGTTACCATGTGAGAACCCATATGGTACATTTTCTATCCACCTTTGCAGCTTCAGTACCATAACCCTGATGGGAAAAAGATCCTCTCCTGCCGACTAGACCCTCAGCTGTGCTGGGATACTCGGCATGCATACCGATGTATTCCACACTGTCCAATGTTTGGCAGATGGGCTGGTCGGCTGGAGAGGATCCAGATCCACTAACAGGAAAAAGGGATGAGGAAGGGAGGAACCAAACTATCAATCAATCACTGCCCCACTGCCATAGCCTATATATCTACAACTCTTGACCCGGACTGTAAGCATCTCCCAGCAGCATTTCTTGCTATTTTAAGCCCGACTAACTAAATTAAACCTGGGTAGGGATTTTGTGGTGGGCAAGTGGGGCCATCTTGTCCCATGTATGGATTACCAAATGGGTTACTTGAGTCTGGGCCCATCATCTGTTGCTGTTGCTGCTGCTGCTGCATCATTAAGGATTGCTGCTGTTGAGCCATGCTGGCCATCTGCACATTGGTGGGTGGAACAATGCTATTGGAAGCAGAGAATGGATCTTGGGAATATTGAGCAGCCTCAAAGGGATTGGGGGCCACCTGTCCCATGTGGTAGGTCCCATTCTGGTTCGTTCTTCTCGACATTGCATCATCATATAGACTATCTAAAGTTAGTTTATCCAAACCACCACCCTGCAATTGGAAAGAGGATCATGAATAGCCCTAACAAAGGACACAGCATAGTTGAGAAATGACAACAAAAATGAAACCGAACATAAAATGAAAGTTCATGTAGCATCAACTTTGCTCAATGCTGGTTTAAGAATCTGCAACATATAGCTAGTTACCTCCCTCAGTACTTCCCACCATTTATGATCACCTTAAAAGCTCATGAAGGATTTTCTCACAAGGACAAGTCATTTAGCCTAAGTCAAAACCAAACTAAATATAAAAGCAGTTTGGCAAAATCCCCCAGGATACAGTTGAGAGGAAGTGGGGGCAAGTTGGAGGATGGCCAACCGAAAATGTAAAATAGAGAGAGAGAGAGAGAGAGAGAGAGAGAGAGAGAGAGAGAGAGAGAGAGAGGTGAAAACAATGTAGACATCAGAGGTTAACAGGTCATTCTGACCACACGGATGGATAGGGATCTTCTGGATTTACATGACAAATTCAACTCCCATCTCAACATGGTCCACCATTTATTGTATTCTTTCCCTTGTTTTCAGTACTCCAACTTTTCAGACAATTTTCAAAACTCTATTTTGATGCATAATAGACCAATTGTGCTGAAATCTTGATAAGTGAGTGTGTGGCAGTCATAAACAGACAATGATAGTAAACAGTAGTGATGGGCAGGTATCAGTATTGAAGGTCAGGAATCCATTGTAGTTCATCATAGGTTTACAAATAGAAATATCATGGTAAAAGCACAGGCACCAATGATCAGTGGTGTATTTACCAATAGAAATATCATGGTAGAAGAACAGGCACCAGTGATCAGTGGCATATTGATATTTGAGAACAATGGTGTTAGGAGGTGACCTCTAATCAAGACAGAATAAATAGCAGATTACATGTGTGAGGGTTCCAAACTCAAGTATTAATAACTTGAGATATGGGAAAGAGCACAAATGATGCTGAAAGAGGCCATTACCTAGTGCTGGTCGCTTACAATAAAATATCGCAAGTAATTCTAGGGTTACTTTTCTAAGTGTTAGTGTAATGATATAAAATACGCTATTAATTAATCATGAGGACTAATGGATTCCTAATTAGTTTATTATTGCTTTATTAGTTTGCTTTATTAGTTTCCTTTGCCAATTAAGCTTGTTAGTTTCCTTCCTATTTTGAGTTTACTTTGTTTTTAGTTTGTGACCAGGACATTGACTTGTAGAGTGCTAGATCCTATCTAATAGTTGTTTTCTATTTTCTATAAATATAAACTACAAGGAGGAGAGCCGTACCAACTAATTCGATTCTGCTCTCTCTCTCTCTCTTCCTTTATTTCTTTTCTTATTTACTATTTTGTTACATGTATCAGAGCCCTAGGTTCCCTCATTACAGTCACCCAAAAGGGGGGCGGTCATCCAAATATATGATTGAAGGTCCCCCAAAAGAGGGACCACATTTACCATGTATACTACCACCTAAAAGAGGGGCAGCACATGAGGGGGAGTGTTGGGAATAATCCCACATTGCTTAGAGAATGGAACCTTGGGTGTTTTATATATGTCGGAGTCCCTCCACTTACTAGTTCGAACTTTGAACATTGAGGTTAATTATCAGATTGCCATGGGGTCCATTTGTTCCTTTTCTAAGGGTCTATCTGCCTTTCCAATGTCCCAAATAGTTTTGCATACCTCGTAACTTTGGATCCAACCATCGGATTGACTTCAAATTTGGATCTTATTTGCGGTTGCTCTTGCTTATAGGATATCCTGTGCTGTTCATCCTTCGAGATGCTACTTATTGCAACAACCAGATGATGCCTACTTGTTGCAGTGATGCAACCTACTATTTTTGCTCTCCACCCTCATTGTTGCTCTTACTACTGTTGATGCTGTTGCTGCTTGGTTCATACTGACCTATATTGTCTTGCTTTACTACTACTACTGTTGTTGCTTCGTCTATTGATATTTTTTTTTCAAGCTGAAGCTCTCTCTGTTGTTGTTGCTTCCGTTGTTACATTATTTCAAGCTGAAGCTCTTATATTGATTTGTGCTCTAGCTTGAGGCGGAGGGGGTGTTAGCGTAA